>OZ017738.1:307228568-307376068 GCA_963969285.1 Odontomyia ornata
AATGATTGGTTCGATGATGAGTGCCAGAATGCGTTAGATAAAAAGAATCAGGCATACAAAGAATACGTAGGTAGAAAAACCAGGACGAAGAGAGAACACTATGAAAATCTCAGAAGAGTAGCGAATAAGATAATTAGGATTAAGAAAAGAAAATACTATGACGACCAATTGAGAAGTGTAGATGTAAGTTTAGCAAGCAATAACACAAAAAAGCATACAAAGTAGTGAAACTAACGTGGTTAGCAGCCGTGATCGTGATGACAGCGGCAATATAATCGCTGATGAAATCAAGATTGAGGAAAGATGGGCAACATATTTCAAGCACCTCCTTAATCCTCCGCACAGCTCCAGAACATCGGAGCCTATAGATGTCTGCGTAGAGCTTCCATTGGCCCCACCAACTCTGGATGAAGTTTGTTCCATCATCAAAGCCCAAAAGAATAATAAAGCGCCGGGCATTGATGAGATTCCAGTGGAGCTCATCAAATATGGTGGCAGTAGTGTTCATCAAGCTATTCACAAAGTCATCCAGTACATTTGGCAACACGAACATATGCTGAAAGAGTGGAGCCAATCAATTATATTCCCTATCCGCAAAAAGGTGACAAGCTACAGTGCGAAAATTATAGAGGCATATCACTACTTTTTACGGCGTACAAAATATTTTCTAAAATCTTAGAAAATAAAATCGGATCATAGGCCAACAGTATTATTGGGGAGTATCAAGGTGGTTTTAGGGCAGGTAGATCAACAACAGACCAATTGTTCACGGTCAAGCAGTTACTTGAAAAATGCTGGGAGTTGAACGTAGACGTATACCAAATTTTCGTTGACTTTAAGCAAGCATACGATAGTATTGATCGTAAGGTACTGTACCAAATAATGCTTGGTTTTGGCATCCCAGCCAAATTAGTCCGTCTTACCAAAATGACAATGACGTCGACGACCTCTACAGTCCGCATCAATAACCAACTCACCGATGCCTTTGACACAAATATCGAACTAAAGCAGGAAGATGGGCTGGCCCCATTGTTATTCAATTTCGCTCTGGAGTACGTCGTATGGAAGCTACCTGTCGATATGCGAGGTACATTACTATACAAGTCGAGCCAAGTAGTAGCCTATGCGGACGACATCAACATTCTGTCACAGTCATTAACAACTGCCTGAAACTCGACAGTGAAGCAAAACTATTAGTGCTACATATCAACGAAAATAAAACAAAGTTCATGACGCAATCGAGGAAAAATACCTCAAATACACAAAATATCACACGGCGGATACAGTATCGAGAATGTTAGCGAATTTGTGTATTTAGGCGCCAAAATAACGAAAACGGGCAATGAAAGAGACGAAATACGCCGAAGAATACAGCTCGCAAATAAAATATTTTATTCAGTATTGACGATCTTGAAGACCAGCTGCATACACAGAAAAACAAAGCTTCAAGTATACAAATCTGTGATAAGACCTCTGTTATGCTATGGGTGTGAAACATGGACCCTAACCCAAGCATCCGCAAATATATTGAACGCCTTTGAGCAACGGGTCCTGAGGCGAATAATAGGAGCGAAGATAGACGGGGACCAATGGCGAATGCGATACAACCATGAGCTGTATGAAATTTTTGATGAACCGGAGGTCTCAAGGATTGTAAGACTGCGGAAGCTGCAATGGGCTGGACACATGAATCATATGGACGAACAACGGATACCCAAGAAGGTATTCGTAGGGGGAACTGAAGGCCGACGGCCAGTGGGGAAACCGAGGAAACGCTGGTCTGACTCGGTCGACGAAGACAGTTTCATCGCTGCTCCGATTTCGGAACTGGATGACGCGGTCAACGGACCGAGACAGTTGGAGGCGCTGTTTGCAGGAAGGCTAAGAAGAAGAAGATATAGATGTATATATATATATATATATATATATATATATATATATATATATATGGACATATATAAAAAAAAAAATATATATATATATATATATATATATATATATATATAAATATATACATATATATATTCTTCTTCTTCTTAGCACTACAGCCCCTTTCGGGCCTTCGCTTCCTGCAAACAGCGCCTCCAACTGTCTCGGTCCGTTGACCGCGTCATCCAATTCCGAAATCCGAGCAGCGATGAACTGTCTTCGTCGACCGAGTCAGACCAGCGTTTCTATATATATATATATATACATATATATATATATATATATATATATATATATATATATATATATATATATATATATATATATATATTGTCGCGTGTTAATTTTAATATTCCGAACAGATGTGTCGCCAGTTGTAGTTAAGTCTTCCTGGGTGTAATATGGGGCAAGACTTTCCACGTTCACGATTTTCATTTTGGCTCTCGGCGTGCGGTGTTCCTGTATGCGATATACGACGTCATTGGTTCGCTTTGTAACTCGGTATGGTCCCCCCCAATTAAGCTGCTACTTCGGAGACCTACCCTTCCGCCTTTGTAGGTTGTATAGGAAGCCAGTAGAAGATCATACCTGGTCTTCATGCGGTCAGTAGCCGATTCGAAGTGTTTTCACACTGTCCAATGTATCTGGTTCAATCGTTGCCTTAGTTCACTTGCGTACTCCGAGATCGTTTGGGGTTTCTCAGGTGGTGTTCCGAATTTTATATCAGCCAGCAGACGAATAGTCTTTCCAAAAATGACTTTGGCTGGGGCTTGGCCCGTCGATGCATGTTCGGCAGCTCTGTACGCCATCAAAAATAGTGGGATGTGTCGGTCAACGGGCGGCTCCTTTTCCTCAATCCGTCGGCAATGCTTGCAGTTAGCTGGACATGTACGACGAGATAGGGCGTCAGCATTTCCATGAACTCCGCCCTTCCGATGAACAATTTCGTAGTCGTATGACTGCAATCTTTCGATCCATCTCGCAACTTGTCCCTCGGGGTTTTTGAAGTTAAGCAGCCATCTCAGCGATGCATGGTCCGTTCAAAGAACAAATTTCTGGCCATATAGGTACTTGTGGAACTGCTTGGTTGCCTCTATTATAGCCAATAGCTCCTTCCTGGTCACGCAGTAGTTCCTCTCACTTTCTGAAAGAACTCGACTGTAATACGAGAGGACTCTTTCTTCGCCATCGATCTGCTGGGAGAGTACAGCTCCAATCCTGCCGTTGCTCGCATCGGTGTCAACTACAAACATTTTCCGGGTTTCGGATATGCCAGGACGGGTGATTCACACAGCTTCTCCTTCAAGGTCTCAAAGGCTACCTGGCATTATTCATTCCAGACATACGGACGATTTTTCTCGGTTAACTGATGGAGACACTTAGCTATTTTGGCAAAGACTGACGAATCTTCGATTGTAGGTCGCCAGATCCAGAAAACTTCGTAGTTGGCGCTTGTTGTTTGGTGTTGGCCAGCTTTTCACGCCTTCAATTTTCTCAGGGTCTGTTTTGACCCTTTCTGCTGATACGACGTGTCCCAGGTATTTTACTTCAGCTGCGAAAAGGGTACACTTGTCGGGACTAAGTTTCAAATTTGCCAGTCGCAATCGGGAGAAAACCTCTTCTAAGTTCCGCACATGCTCTTCGAACGTTCTCCCGATGACAATGATGTCATCTAGGTACACCAAGCAGGTTTTCCAGGTGAGGCCACGTAGCACGTATTCCATCAGTCGTTCGAAAGTGGCTGGAGCATTGCAAAGCCCAAATGGCATCAACACAAACTGCCACAATCCGGTCCCAACTGAAAATGCGGTCTTCTCTCGGTCCTTCTTGTCGATTTCTACCTGCCAGTAGCCACTCTTGAGATCGAGTGTAGAAAACCATTTTGCGTCGGCTAAAGTGTCCATGATGTCATCGATGCGTGGGAGCGGGTAACTATCTTTCTTAGTGACGTCGTTAAGCTGCCTATAGTCGACACAAAAACGAGTGCTACCATCCTTTTTCTTTACTAGAACTACAGGCGCGGCCCATGGACTGACAAAAGGTTCAATAACGCCTTGTTTTTCCATGTCCGAGATCAGCGCGCTCACTTCTCCTTGTTTGGCTATAGGGAGACGTCTCGGTGCTTGTCGAATCGGCTAGGCTCCCTGTGTATCTATGACGTGAGTTACCAGACTCGTTCGGCCTTGGTCATCCGGGCTTGTTGAGAAGATGTCAGTGTACTTGGTGACCAGATCAGAGGCTCGTTTGAAAAGCTGAACTGGCAATTTGACCTGCTTCAATATTGCAGACGTGGATTCCCGGGCTTTGTCTGTGTCTTGCCTCCTTTTCCAATGATGGTCGTGAGTAGCTTCCAAAGAGGTGATGATGGAAACAGGCTGGCAGCTGCCGATGACTTCTGCCGCTTTGATGCTCGTGGTTGAGTCTGCGGTGTTAAGGACTCTCACCGGCACATATCCGTTCCTTAAAGATCTTACAAGGCTTCGTCCTACAATCAAACTGCGCAATGCGGACGTCTTCGTTGGCTCTATCAGATAAGATCGGTGGTCTCCAGAATCATCATCAAGCTTGGCCCATACAATGCTTTCGGAAGAATTCGGTACATCAGTGTCAGTACATACCACAACATTCATCTTGGGAATTTGGACGCTGGGGTCCTCCATCAGTACTTCGACATTCTGCCATTTCAATACACGTTTGCCCAAATCCAACGTGATTCCATGTGGTCGCAGAAAATCCATCCCGAGAATGCAGTCATCCATAATGTTCGCGACCAGAAAATTATGTCGGAACACAAGGTCTCCCAACTGTATCTGGAGGTTGACCTCTCCATGGACAGGTGCAGTTTCTCCCGTAGCTGTCCGTAGTGAGAAAATCCTGCCCTTGTGAAGTAGTTGTTGCCTCACTAGGTCTGGTCGGATAATCGATTGGGTTGCACCAGTGTCGATTGTTATGGTGCAGCGTTCTCCGTCAACTTGACCCGGAAGACATAAGTCCGCTTCTCCACGATGTAGTCTTGACACGGTGATGGTGGTGCTGGGGACGTCGATCCTCCTAGTCAACCGAAGTTGGCTCTTACATGTTTCCCGACCCCTCTGTTTGAAAGGCTTCCATTCTGGGCTCCTGACTCGGTCTGGATCTCCTCCTAGCTGCACACCCTGGACAATAGCTCGGTTTTCTTCGCTTCTTGCAGTCTCTTTGTAGGTGCCCCTTCTCTCCGCAATTCCAGCATCTAGGCGCACCATTTACATGCGGGTCTCGCTCAATTTCCACGCGCTCAAACCTGCACTCGTCTGTCGCTATCTCACGAACCCGGGCAGTGGTACGAGTCACATTTTTCGCTGCCTCAAAGTTCAGACTGTAAGCCAATGCGTCCTTAAGCGTATGCTTTTGAGCTAAACGCACGACTTGTTGCGATTCCGGGTCCTTCGATGCGCTGATGAATGCTTCTGTCGCTGCATCATCTCGATGTTCTGGGTCGTAGGCTGGGTAAGCCAAAAGTGCCAGTCGCTCAATGTCTTGGGCTAGTGCTGTAGGGTTTTGCCAGATCTCTGCATCCGATGCCGTAGCTGTGGCCGATAAATCTGCTTTGCTCCATAACGCCTGACGAGCGCATTCATTATAGCAGCCGGGTTTGAGTGTAACTCAACGGGGATAGTCTGTAAAAGCTCGGCAGCTGGGCCTCTTAGAGCAAGAATTAATGCAGTTGCTCGTTCCTGCTCATTCCAGTGATTTGCCCTAGCGGCGGTATCAAACTGTAATTTGTAAACACTCCAGACCATTTTCCCGTCGAATATTGGTGCTTGCACATTTCTGGATGAGCTTTGCGCTGCGGTTGCAAGTGGGGCTGGTGAGGTGGTAACTGCTGCCTTCGCTGCTTCCAATTCCTTTTTCATTTTCTCCATCTCATGGTTCATTCTCTCCTCGACCTAATAAACCTTTTCCTCGACGTATTTAATTTGTTTGTTCAGACTACCGAGCTCCTCTTTTATTTCGGTTGACTGTTTTTGAAAATCTGCCTTGATTACGATCGCTTGTTGGTCCAGCTTCGCTGATTGTTCATCTAGCTTCTGTGTGATGTCTGCCTTGATTTCGAATGCTTGTTGTCGCCGCTCTTGCTGCATCAGCATCAACATTTGCATCAGCGCATTTTCGGGTTCCTTTGATTTTGGTGTTTGTGCTTCTCCACCTTCTGCACCTTTTTCCGCATCTGAGGGCTCACCCGAATCCAGATATGTGCCTTCCGACTCGATCGCGTCACGCAAGCGTGCAATCAGTATGGCCTTTGTACCTTGTGTAGCCAGACTTCCCTGTTCCAACTCCTCCTTAAGCTCCGATATGGTCAATTCATTAATTTTTAGTTGTAAGTTTCCCGGCATTTTTATTGTTTCA
This sequence comes from Odontomyia ornata, assembly GCA_963969285.1. Taxonomy (NCBI): domain Eukaryota; kingdom Metazoa; phylum Arthropoda; class Insecta; order Diptera; family Stratiomyidae; genus Odontomyia; species Odontomyia ornata. The sequence continues at coordinate 307,234,887 of OZ017738.1, forward strand.
GCTATTTTTCCACCAGTTTCCATCTTAAATTTCACTGTTGTGCACAATGTTTAAAAGTTTTCACTTTCAAAGTTTCCTTTCTCACTTCTTGACACCACTGTCGCGTGTTATGGTTCGCGGCCAATAATTTTAATATTCCGGGAAAGTGAAAACGCACTGTCTTTTAAATTAAGTTAAAAGAGTATATTTACTAAGAAGGCTCAATAATTGATTTCTCTTTTTTTACAACTTTATCAATTTTTACTTCAACTGTCTATCACTTCACAATCAATATCGCTTTTAATTCGCACTCCCACTATCGCAGTTTGTCGCAATTGTTTTCACAACCATTAAGAAAATCAACAAAATGAATTTACCACGAGAACCCACCAAGCGGGATCAACATCTGAAAGTGAGTCACTGCTCCATTCATTACGCTGCTGGAATGTTCCCGCTAATTCACCAATGTACGAGAACTGAGTTGAATGATTAGAGACCCTATATAAAGGCGAGCTGAATGAATGGGGGGATCATTCATTCAACCGCGATAGTAAACACGGCGATAGTGTGTGGAGTGTAAATTGAAAAGCGATCAAGTAATAGTGAAGTGATTTTAGAAGACAATTGCGATAGGAATTTATGCACAAGTGGAAGTTTGAATTTTAATAGTGAAAATTAAAATTGTGAAATAATTAATAAGTGATTGGGCACTTTTAAGTAATGAAAATAAATTATATATATATATATATATATATATATATATATATATATATATATATATAATTTTTTTTCAGTACTTAAAAGTGCCCAATCAGTTATTAATTATTTCACAATTTAATTTTCACTATCAAAATTCAAACTTCCACTTGTCCATAAATTCCTATCGCAATTGTCTTCTAAAATCACTTCACTATTACTTGATCGCTTTTCAATTTACACTCCACACACTATCGCCGTGTTTACTATCGCGGTTGAATGAATGATCCCCCCATTCATTCAGCTCGCCTTTATATAGGGTCTCTAATCATTCAACTCAGTTCTCGTACATTGGTGAATTAGCGGGAACATTCCAGCAGCGTAATGAATGGAGCAGTGACTCACTTTCAGATGTTGATCCCGCTTGGTGGGCTCTCGTGGTTTCTAGTAAATTCATTTTGTTGATGTTCTTAATGGTTGTGAAAACAATTGCGACAAACTGCGATAGTGGGAGTGCGAATTAAAAGCGATATTGATTGTGAAGTGATAGACAGTTGAAGTAAAAATTGATAAAGTTGTAAAAAAAGAGAAATCAATTATTGAGCCTTCTTAGTAAATATACTCTTTTAACTTAATTTAAAAGACAGTGCGTTTTCACTTTCCCGGAATATTAAAATTATTGGCCGCGAACCATAACACGCGACAGTGGTGTCAAGAAGTGAGAAAGGAAACTTTGAAAGTGAAAACTTTTAAACATTGTGCACAACAGTGAAATTTAACGTAGAAACTGGTGGAAAAATAGCTGAAACAATAAAAATGCCGGGAAACTTACAACTAAAAATTAATGAATTGACCATATCGGAGCTTAAGGAGGAGTTGGAACAGGGAAGTCTGGCTACACAAGGTACAAAGGCCATACTGATTGCACGCTTGCGTGACGCGATCGAGTCGGAAGGCACATATCTGGATTCGGGTGAGCCCTCAGATGCGGAAAAAGGTGCAGAAGGTGGAGAAGCACAAACACCAAAATCAAAGGAACCCGAAAATGCGCTGATGCAAATGTTGATGCTGATGCAGCAAGAGCAGCGACAACAAGCATTCGAAATCAAGGCAGACATCACACAGAAGCTAGATGAACAATCAGCGAAGCTGGACCAACAAGCGATCGTAATCAAGGCAGATTTTCAAAAACAGTCAACCGAAATAAAAGAGGAGCTCGGTAGTCTGAACAAACAAATTAAATACGTCGAGGAAACGGTTTATTAGGTCGAGGAGAGAATGAACCATGAGATGGAGAAAATGAAAAAGGAATTGGAAGCAGCGAAGGCAGCAGTTATCACCTCATCAGCCCCACTTGCAACCGCTAAAGTGTCTTCCTTGTTGTTGCAGGGCTATAATATTAGGTTCATTTTGATTATGGAGAAATTCTATTTAATTGAATAACCTTACATAAGCGGCGAGGCCGCAGTTATTGTTGGCCACATACTCATCCTAACGATTGAGTACTTGCCGTGCTGATTCTAATCCTGTGCAAGGATAATCTTGCGAGGATTGAAGTTAATACGCGCTATGTAAATTCGAAGATGATAGAGGCGCCACGAGACTGCAGCGAAATAACTCTATAGAATTCCAGTTTAGAATTGATTCTTTATTTTTGAAAACATTTCTTTTATATCATTCTTACAACCTAATTTTCACAATTTGCTTACATTCTAAAAGTGCATTAATTTACACACTCAGCATGCATTCCCATACCCAACGCGCCACACGCATCGAGAAATGCTTTGTACGCTTTGTCGCGTGCCGCTAGTTCACATGTTCATTTTCCCATGATGCAATTGCATACTTGGTGAAAGTGAAAGTACACATGTGTAATTTGATATGTTTTGGGTCGAATGTGTGTCAACTCGATTATGGGTTTTGTATGCTAGGTGAGTGTGTTGCAAAATAATAGATCTTATTGTTTAATTTTACATATGATAGGTGAGTGTGTTGTGAAGTTAATTTATAGGGAAAATGGTAATATTATTTAATATACATTACAGTTAATTTATAGGGAAAAATGGTAATATTATTTAATATACATTACACCTCTACCCTTTTTTGATTCGGGTTCATTATATGTGAAAACGAATCATTGGATCTAATTACATATTATTATTACATATTATTCTCTTCTCCTTATATTTTTTTTATACTTATTTGTATGTACATGTATTAAACCTAAGTTACTTGATTGTTCACATGGTAAGGCTTTAATCTATTTTTATGTATTAGTTTATGATTTACTTCTATGTCTATTAGAACATTACTTTCATCAATATCTACAATTTTGTATGGACCTCTATAAGGTGGTTGGTGTTTTTTCCTATTCTCATTTTTTATTAATACCAAATCACCTATTTTTCATTTCAATGGATTAGTGTTGATTTGATTTTTGGTTCTTTGCGTCTTGACATTCTCAATAATCTTTCGCGCATTGCTTATTGACATTCTCAATCTAGCTTTTAGCTCTTTTGCGTAATTATCTAAGTCATAAATGACATCGTTGCTAGCTATTATATCATTCGGGAGATACGGTAATTTACCGAAAATTAGCTCATACGGAGTGTAATTTGTGTCTATGTTTGGAGTTGTGTTATATGCGAAGGTATAGTATGGAACCCATTTGTCCCATTGTTGGTCATCGGCGAATGAATACATGTATTCATTCAAAACCCGATGGTTTCTTTCAACCACGCCCAATGTTTGATGGTGATACGGGGTTGAGAATATTTGCTTTATTTTTAGCATCTCGCATATGTCATTCATGAGTTTATTTGAAAATTCTGTGCCTAAATCAGACTTTAACGTCTTAAAATGTCCGTATTTTAATATAAATTCATTAATTATACCTACAGCTATAGTACGCGCTTCCTTATTCTCTATTGGAAAAACTACAACGAATTTAGTTAATTCGCATTGCAGAGTCAAAATGTATCTATAATTGTTGGAAATTCTCAATGGTCCGACTGTATCTATTTGTACAGTCTCGAAACTGGTTGACGGTGTGTCAGTTTTCATCATTTGTTCGTTGGTGTGCCTTACTTGTTTGTTCTTTTGGCAGGCCATACGATTCTTCATGTATGATTTAACCATGCTGCCCATGTTCTTCCAGCAGTATCGTTGTTTTAATTTTAATAACGTTTTACGAATCCCTAAATGTCCTCCATGTGGCGAGTCGTGAAATTCTTCTATTAGCTTTGTTCGTTCATTTTTGCTAGCTACTTTTGTGGGTGGCTTGTATATTAATACTCTTAATTTTGTACATGTACTGTCTTTGTGTTTTTTTTGCAACATATTGAATATTTTCTTAAATGATTCTTTGTCTATAGACTTGAATATGACATCTTCACTAGACAATGAGAGTTTTTGAATATCGTTTTGCTTCACAAATTTTAATAGCTTCTCCAAGATCAAAACGTGTTTTGAATTTGGATTATCACTATGTCTCAGATTGTGTGTGTCATTATTTGTACCCTTTTCCATTGTAAGCTTTTCGTTGACCGAGACGAATCTCACGTCAGGTATATCGCTACAATGTTCTTCAATAAGATTATTTGTACGTACAATATCTATCTTATTATTCTTATATTCCCTGCGAAGGATAAATTTTAATTTTATTACACCGGTGATGTCTGATAAGCTCGTGCAATCCCAACAATAGAGTTGATCAGATTCTATTTTTGTGTGGGTGCTCTCGTCGCAGACTTCTTGTTTTTTATTCTTTGCTTTATTTGCCATTCCCCGAGTAATTGCTTATAGCTTGCGTTTCGCACTTTCATCTATATTTGGAGGTATCATAGCCTTTAAGGAGTCAGAATCCAACTCGATTCTGGACAAGGCATCAGCATTCGTATTCATGCTGCCTTTTTTGTACACTATCGAAAAATCATAGTCAGACAAGTCAATACGAATTCTGGTAAGTTTGGATGATGGATTTCTGTGAGTAAATAAGGATACAAGTGGTCTGTGGTCTGTTACAACCACGAACTTGCGTCCGTAGAGGTAGGGTCGAAAAAAATTGATTCCCCAATGTATAGCTAACAATTCTTTTTCAATCACAGGTTTATTTATATCGTGTTTAGCTAATGATTTGCTAGCATAGGAAATAGGCAAATCTTGTCCAATCCCTCCTTGTGATAAAACAGCTCCTAACGCATAATTGGATGCATCAGTAGTCAGGATAAAGGGTTTATCAAAATTTGGATATTGGAGAATGGGTGGTTCTATCAGTTTTTGCTTCAATGTTTCGTACGCTTTCTGACATTCTTCGGTCCAATTGAAAGTTACATTCTTTTTAAGTAAAGAGTTTAAACTTTTGGCGGTTGCAGCAAAATTTGGGATAAAACGCCTGTAGTAATTGCAGAACGCTACAAATCTCCGTACTTCATCAGCATTTTTCGGAATCGGATAGTTTTTGATTGTATCATATTTTGGAGGATCTGTTTTGATGCCATCCTTGGTTATTAAATGACCAAGGTATACGACTTCCGATTTTAGAAACTGACATTTACTAGGGTTTAATTTCAAATTATGCTGACGTAAGCTATGTAAGACTTTGCAAAGGTTGTCATTGTGATGTTTAATGCTGCATCCGAAAACAATGATGTCATCCACATACAGAAACGCTTCGTGGCTCAGCCCACTTAAGGCTATCGTCAACATTCGTTGGAAGCTGTTGGACGAAATTTTTAATCCAAATGGTAACCGTTTAAACTGGTAATGCCCGTCGCTAGTAGAGAATGCTGTCAATGGCCTAGACTCTTTATCAAGTTCAATTTGATGAAAAGAGCTAGTCATATCCAGTGTTGAAAAATATTTAGCTCTACCTAGTCTATCCAGGACGTCCTCCAATCTGGTCAAAGGGAATTTATCGTTGACAATTTTGTCGTTCAATCTCCGAAAATCTACCACAAGCCGCCATTTAGCTTTACCATCCGTACTCTTTTTTGGCACAACCAAAAGTGGTGAATTGTACGGGCTGGTAGACGGTTCGATGATATCACTGACTTCTAAGTCTCTGACTTGTTGTAGGATTTCATCGTTCTGGGCTTGGGGAAGCCTATAGTTTTTAATGTACACAGGACTGTCATCCACTGTCTGTAATTTCTGTTTATAGAAATTATTAGTGGATAGTTTTTCACCTTCAAGCTGAAAAACATCCTGATACTGTTTAAGTATATGAAGTAAGCTATTCATGGCTCGCCTGTCGAGAAGGTTCATGTCTATTACCTCAAGGAGTTTCTTGAATCGATCATCATCATCACATTTCTGTTTGTCTCCCTTGACAATGTGATAGTGTTGCAGAGGTTCGATTCCAACATTAAAATCCTTTATCACGACTTCTTCGTCCGTTGTATTCAGAATCATCACGTGCTGAGCACCTTTTGCAGGTATAATTGTGTTACCCACAAAAACACCCCTTTGTATTTCTGTATTCAACACGATGCTGTCTTCATTCACATCCGCAGTTATCGGAACTATCGTTTCAGTTCTCGCTGCTACTTTGACGTGTGTGTGACCCTGCCTTTTTGTATCCATAGGCAATACTACGTCTTCATCATCCACGCAGAATGAAATAGTGAAAGCTCATAGTCAATTTTACACATAAAATTGACCAACAAATCTCTTCCGATAATTCCATCAGTACTTATCGGGAAGTTACTATCCACAATATGAAATGACTCTGTAGTTCGTCGCTTTCCAATCAACAAGTCTAAATTAGAAGTCCCTAGCGAGGTAGTTACCTCTTTCGTTATACCCGTTAACCTAATCTTATTTTCCTTTTCTATTTGATACTCTAAATTCCTACAAATATCTACCTTACAGATCGATACATCGGCACCTGTATCTATTAAAAATAATAAATCCCTATTTGCTTCAAAATTATATATTCTAACGAAATTTGTGCAGTTGTTAGTTACTCTGTAAATTTTCTTTTCTTTTACAACATTATTTATACCGGGAGGCTCTGCAAATCCTCTCCGTAACCTAGGGCGTTTCCCTGGTCTGATACAACATGGATATTTCTTCTATTGCTATCATTAAAATTTCTATTATTCCTGTTACCACGCCTATTTTCTCCCCTGTTTTCACGATAACTATTACTATTGCTATTGTAATTGCTGTTCCTATTATCGTTTCTGCCACTATTTCTACCATTATCATTATTATTTCTGGCATTTCTATTATCGCTATAATTTCTATTCCTACTATTATTCCTAGTATCTCTATTGTTACGGTCATTATTGTTGCCTCTGCGATTGTTTCTTTTGTCCCTTCTCCCTGTATTATTCCTAATATGTATCACAGAATTCTCTGCTTGTACCTCAGCATTCTCAAGTTCTTGAGCTAATGAGACTGCATCTGAGAAATTCCTTGGTCTAGACGAGAATACCGTATTCTTGAGTTGATCGTTCAACCCGTTTTTAAAAATACTCAAAGCATATGAGTCATTCATACGCAAAACGACCTTTTTCTCAATTTCTGAAGCCTGATCGCCAAGGTCACTTATCTGCAGTTGATTTAGTTCATCAACCAGCGACAAAATTCTATCCTTGAATACTGTCACAGTCGATTTCTTCTGACACGTGTTGCTCAACATGGAGTGAATTTGAGGGATGGTTTTCGCATTCTTGAGCCTCTTGGTCAACTCCGTTTGTAAGGAACTGAAGGTGTTTATAGAAACGCCATCCAAGGATAATCTTACAGTAGCGCTAAGTTTAACACTAGTCACGAAATCTATCAGCTGTGATTTTGCTGTGGGAGATAAGGTTGAGTCCACTAACTCTATGATTTTCAGGAAAGGTGGTAACTCTTTGTATTTCCCATCAAAAACGGGGATGATTTTAATCGCCGTTTCCAAATTGAAACTAGCCATTGTGATTTCCTCTTTTAACCCTGGCAAACTGGATTCTAATTCTTCATTCACACAGTTTCGCTGTTTATCTTCCATGAAATATCCCTGCTTGGCAAGTTGTAGCAAAATTTCTTTCTCCAAGATAAGAGATTCTGATTGGAATTTTAACTTAAAATCCAATAATCTTGAGCTACTATCATTGAGTTTGCCAATAATCTCGTTAAATTCGACTTTTCTCGATTTAAGACCCTCGAGCTTGTCAAGCAAAGTACCAACTGTATACAACCTACTTGAACTTTTCCTCAAATTCTTCAAAACTCTCTCATTTTCAACAACCAGCCTTTCTAAAGCATCCATACATTCCTAACAGGGAGTGATTACTCAAATTGCTGAGAAAATACATGTATTTAAAATTTAAATGACCGAAATTACAAATTTACATACTATTAATTATTACAAATACAGCTCAAACATTAATATTCCTGTTCAAACGTTTAATGACATATTTTTTGTTGTAATTGTGGTATGCGTAAACTGCAACTATTGCCACCACAAATACCGCTGAAGTTGTTATAGATTGCCGGTATTCTTGAACCAGCGTCACTTCCTCAGTGGAGCAGTTGTTCCCCATCACTACTTCAGCTCGCGGAGTTTCTTTTCGAAAAACTGCCTTTGTTGCCCGCAAGAAATCCTTATCAGGCGGTGTAGTTCCGCTCGCTCACGCTTGAGCCTCGTCTTACGGCCTCCTCTTGGTCGACGTTTAGATGGAATAGCCGTTAAAGCCGCTTCCACCGCTTCAATATTCTTTCTGCTGTAGAATTCTTCAATTTTCCGTGGTTTGGGGTCTCTTGACTTAAGTTCCTCTATATTTGTGGGAACATACACCGGTAATGGTTCAGCAACAGCCTTTACTGGTTGTGGAACGTACTTTTCATGCAATTGTACGCATCGCTCGAACGCCTCATCCAAAATTCTCTTTTCTTCCTCGCTGAATCCGGTGATACTATCTTCCACGTCGCCTTCTAATTCTATCGACGGATCAGAAAATTCTCTGGTCGTAGCTGCAGGATCGTCATAAAGTGTCTTCCTTGTTGTTGCAGGGCTATAATATTAGGTTCATTTTGATTATGGAGAAATTCTATTTAATTGAATAACCTTACATAAGCGGCGAGGCCGCAGTTATTGTTGGCCACATACTCATCCTAACGATTGAGTACTTACAGTGCTGATTCTAATCCTGTGCAAGGATAATCTTGCGAGGATTGAAGTTAATACGCGCTATGTAAATTCGAAGATGATAGAGGCGCCACGAGACTGCAGCGAAATAACTCTATAGAATTCCAGTTTAGAATTGATTCTTTATTTTTGAAAACATTTCTTTTATATCATTCTTACAACCTAATTTTCACAATTTGCTTACATTCTAAAAGTGCATTAATTTACACACTCAGCATGCATTCCCATACCCAACGCGCCACACGCATCGAGAAATGCTTTGTATGCTTTGTCGCGTGCCGCTAGTTCACATGTTCATTTTCCCATGATGCAATTGCATACTTGGTGAAAGTGAAAGTGCACATGTGTAATTTGATATGTTTTGGGTCGAATGTGTGTCAACTCGATTATGGGTTTTGTATGCTAGGTGAGTGTGTTGCAAAATAATAGATCTTATTGTTTAATTTTACATATGATAGGTGAGTGTGTTGTGAAGTTAATTTATAGGGAAAATGGTAATATTATTTGATATACATTACAGTTAATTTATAGGGAAAAATGGTAATATTATTTAATATACATTACACCGCAGCGCAAAGCTCATCCAGAAATGTGCAAGCACCAATATACGACGGGAATATGGTCTGGAGTGTTTACAAATTACAGTTTGATACCGCCGCTAGGGCAAATCACTGGAATGAGCAGGAACGAGCAACTGCATTAATTCTTGCTCTAAGAGGCCCAGCTGCCGAGCTTTTACAGACTATCCCCGTTGAGTTACACTCAAACCCGGCTGCTATAATGAATGCGCTCGTCAGGCGTTATGGAGCAAAGCAGATTTATCGGCCACAGCTACGGCATCGGATGCAGAGGTCTGGCGAAACCCTACAGCAGCTAGCCCAAGACATTGAGCGACTGGCACTTTTGGCTTACCCAGCGTACGACCCAGAACATCGAGATGACGCAGCGACAGAAGCATTCATCAGCGCATCGAAGGACCAGGAATTGCAACAAGCCGTGCGTTTAGCTCAAAAGCAAACGGTTAAGGATGCATTGGCTTATAGTTTGAACTTTGAGGCAGCGAAAAATGTGACTCGTACCACTGCCCGGGTTCGCGAGATAGCGACAGACGAGTGCAGGTGTGAGCGCGTCGAAATTGAGCGAGAGCCGCAGGCAAATGGTGCGCCTAGATGCTGGAATTGCGGAGAGAAGGGGCACCTGCAAAGAGACTGCAAGAAGCGAAGAAAACCGAGCTATTGTCCAGGGTGTGCAGCTAGGAGAAGACCTAGACCGAGTCAGGAGCCCAGAATGGAAGCCCTTCAAGCAGAGGGGTCGGGAAACATGCAAGAGCCAACTTCGTGGGACAGAGGTTGGCTAGGAGGGTCGACGTCCCCAGCACCACCATCACCGTGTCAAGACTACATCGTGGAGAAGCGGACTTATGCCTTCTGGGTCAAGTTGACGGAGAACATTGCACCGTAACAATCGACACTGGTGCAACCCGATCGATTATCCGACCAGACCTAGTGAGGCAACAACTACTTCACAAGGGCAGGATTTTCTCACTACGGACAGCTACGGGAGAAACTGCACCTGTCCATGGAGAGGTCAACCTCCAGATACAGTTGGGAGACCTTGTGTTCCGACATAATTTTCTGGTCGCGAACATTATGGATGACTGCATTTCCGGGATGGATTTTCTGCGACCACATGGAATCACGTTGGATTTGGGCAAACGGGGAATGAAATGGCAGAATGTCGAAGTATTGATGGAGGATCCCAGCGTCAAAATTCACAAGATGAATGTGGTAGTATGTGCGGACACTGATGTACCGAATTCTTCCGAAAGCATTGTATGGGCCAAGCTTGATGGTGATTCTGGAGACCACCGATCTTATCTGATAGAGCCAACAAAGACGTCCGCATTGCGCAGTTTGATTGTACGACAAAGCCTTGTAAGATCTATAAGGAACGGATAGGTGCCGGTTAGAGTCCTTAACATCGCAGACTCAACGACGAGCATCATAGCGGGAGAAGTCATCGGCAGCTGCCAGCCTGTTTCCACCATCACCTCCTTGGAAGCCACTTCCAACCGTCATTGGAAAAGGAGACAAGATGCAGACAAAGCCCGAGAATCCACGTCTGCAATATTGAAGCAGGTCAAATTGCCAGTGCAGCTATTCAAGCGAGCCTCTGATCTGGTCACCAAGTACACTGACATCTTCTCAACAAGCCCGGATGACCAAGGCCGAAGGAGTATGGTAACTCACGTCATAGATACACAGGGAGCCAAGCCGATTCGACAAGCACCGAGACGTCTTCCTATAGCCAAACAAGAAGTGAGCGCACTAATCTCGGACATGAAAAAGCAAAGCGTTATCGAGCCTTCTGTCAGTCCATGGACTGCGCCAGTAGTTCTAGTAAAGAAAAAGGATGGTAGCAGGTTCTAATCAAGACCTTTCATTTGGTACCCCATTCGACTACCTTTGATTAAAAAAAATTTTTAAGGGCCAATTCGTTATTAGGGGGGACCCCCCTTAAAAATTTTTAAAATTTTTGTTAAGACCTTAAATTTTGAGAGACAATCACTTCTGACCTTTTCACAAAGTTTGAGCGTTCTAGCTTCTATTATTTCTGAGGAGATTAGCTGTGACGCACGGACAGACAGACAGACGGACGGACAGACAGGTCGCGAAACTAGTAGGTCTTTGTAAAAAAAAATTTTACAAGGACCTAAAAACATAGACTTAATCCAGAAAGAGTGAATTCGATTCTGGCCCGAATACGTTGCGTACAGAAAAGCATATCAAGCATGCAAAATGTACCAAAAATTTGTGTCCCAAGTATTGGGCGAATAATTCAAATTATCGATTCACGCCATTAGAAAACTTGTTTCTAACCCTAGGTTGTTTACAAAGACCTTCTGGTAGGAGCACTGCCCTGCTTACTCAACTTATTATATACTATTTCAGTTTTCTTGTGGTGTCGTAACATCATTGTAATTTAAGACTGCGGGTTTGACATACGTAGTAAGTATAAGTAGAATTTTTGCTTTGTGTGATTTCTTATATTACAAAGAAATTTTAACAATTTCAACAGCCAAAAATTAAAATGGAAAAAAGCGGAAAAAGAAAAGTTTTAACTTTGGAAGCAAATAGAAAATGGTGGAAAAACTGCAGTTTTAGCGAAAAGATTCAATATAAATGAGTCCAGCATAAGAAGAATTAAGTCAAATGCAGAAAATATAAAAAGTTCGTTTGCTTGTTCCACATCAATATCCTCAAACGTAATAAAAAAACCTAGAAATTCTTTAATTGAAAAGACTGAAAAAATGCTTAGCTCCTGGATAGAAGATCAAAGTCAAAGGCGAGTGCCTCTTAGTTCTGATATTATTCGAACAAAAGCGTTGTCAATTTTCGAAAGTTTACAAGAAGATGAATGTAGAACATCTAATATAGAAAAAAATCTATTTCAAGCCAGTAAAATTCAAGCATCGCCAAAATCTTCACAATATTAAATTCACAGGTGAAGCAGCATGTGCTGCAATTGGCTGCTTTTGCATATCCAAAAATATGGCCAGAAAGTTGCATTGAAGAAGCTACGGTTGAGATGCCAGATATTTTGGAAATTGTGACATTAGGGAAAACAATTGGTAGAGACGGGTTCGAAGGAATAGTATCAGAAGATATGATTGAAGAAACTCATGAAGAAAATATGACTGTTGATGATATTATAAATCAGTTCAATAACGATGACAATATTCAAAGTGAGGAAGAAGTAATAGAAGTTATAAGTAGTAATAAGCTTACCACCGAAAATTTAGCTAATCTTTTAAAACTTGGTAGTCAGCTTCAAGAAAAGGCTCTTGACGTGGACCCTGATGTGGAGCGTGCCTTAAATTTCGGCAGATATTTAACAGCTGTTTTGGCTCCATATGAGAAAATTTATGAGGAATATTAAAAGACTGCTAAACAGTCTTTGATAACTAGCTATTTTTAAGGATAAAAAAGCTCATCAGAATTTTAATTACAGAATATTAAAAGAATCACAATGATATTTTTTAAATTTTTTGTTGTTTTTTTCATGTTAATTTGTTTTTTAATTCATGTAATGATTTCTGTTTTAAGAGTCGCTGAATTAATACTTGTTTTTACGTTTATATATATAATTTGTATGTCAAATAAACATTTTCAGCATACTTTTTTGAATTTTTTGAAATATTTGGCACCTAACCCCCCATTTTCACACAAAATTGGATTCATATAGCGCGGTTTCCTATAGCGCGCTGGATTTGTGGAACGGAACTACCGCGCAGTTGGAGGGATTACTGTATATATATCTATATATGTATATATATATATATATATATATATATATATATATATATATATATATATATTATACATATATATGTATATATATATGTATGTATATATATATATATATATAGATATTTATACATATATATCTATATATATAGATATTTATACATATATATGTATATATATATATATATATATATATATATATATATATATATATATATAAATATATATAAATATATGTATCTATACAAATATATGTATCTATATATACACACACATATATATATTTATATATATACATACATATATATATATATATATATATATATATATATATATATATATATATATATATATATATATACAGAGTGCGTACGGTATTTGAGGACAACTTGAAAGTATAATTAATTAGCTTGTATTTTTAGTAAACATTAATGAAATTTCAGGGATTTTTTATGCAACGTTAAATTAATATATGGCTATAAAGTTATTCAATAAAATCGCCATTAGCAGCAATAACCTCTTCGATCCGGGTCCGGAAACGATTACATGCCCGAATTAAATGCTCCTTGTTCATATTGACCATAACGGCATTAATAGCAGTCTTCAGCGAAGAAGTGGTAGTATGAGGACGCTTATTGGTCTCACGTTCAACTACGCCCCATGCCTCATAATCCAAAGGATTATCTGGGGAGCTAGGTGGCCATAGGTTCGGTGTTATGTGGTCATGAAAATTTTCGGCCATCCAATCTTGTGTCGCCATCGCTTTATGTGAAGGAGCAGAGTCTTGTTAAAAAATGAACATTGTCTATCCAGGGTTTCACTACCGTCTCCAAAACCTCGATGCATGCAGCAGAGTTCACTCGAAGTCCTTGAGTAAAAAAGTGTGGTGGCATAACATGTCCTTCGTTGCTGACAACACCTAAAACCATAACAGTGGCTGGAAATTTTGTGTGCATAACAACAGGAACCTCCATAAAATTTGATCATAGAAATCTGTCATTTCTGCGATTGGTCTTTTGATCTTGGTCAAAAATTTTTTCGTCGGAAAAAAACTATAACATTTGGGCGCCTCAGGGTGTTTGATTTTGTTTAAAAGACGTTTTGATCGGAGAACTCTCTGTTCCCGTGTTCCATCCGACATGAACTGTCCTCTGCGCATCACGGAAGACTTATACCGAAAAGTTCTTCATTTTGTAAAGCAAATGTTTAAAAATCTTTACGTGATAATTTGTGATTACAGTTTGCTAGTACTGAGTTGGTTACTGCTATCCGTCCTTGCATTAGGGAAAAATTCTTTTTACCGGAGCGTTAGAAATTGGAATGGACAAAATCTGTTCTAAAATATGAATCATATTTTTTATGATGCTGTCTTTGAATGCTTTAAATAATTTGTCCAAATGCGATGGGTTCCAATTCTGCCGGTTGGCTTTTGTTGGAAGTATTTATTTATTAACGGGGAAATCACACAAAACTCTTCATACAGTTAATCTATATTGACTTAAGATAAATTAGCCGAGTAACTATCGCTTGTAATTATCCAAAACTCAATTCTTGCTTGAAATTTAACGGCATGAGACTATCACGGCGTCATTGTCTTTTTTCTGTGGGTGGTTGAGAGGCGAATTCCATTTACGCACTGAATGTGGGGCTCCCATGCTCGCGAGCGACTTGAATACTCACTAAACATCTCCCCTGTCAACCTGAGAACCTAGCCTGGAATCGTTTGATACATTACTCCGGGCCAGGTCTCGTTTTGCTACGCCGTGAGGCGCCTTCAAGCTGGGGAATGTTCAACATGTGTCCATTTGTCAACCGATCAAAGCATCACCGCGACTTTTCTATACGGGGTGAGCTCTCCTGTTTCTTTGTAGAGGTCCTGTCGCAGTCTTTCCCATTTTCTGCATGCAAAAAATGTGTCGCAGGCATCGTCTTCCTCTCCTGGGCACAAGCTACAGTCGGGGGACCGTAACTTACTAATTTTGTGCAGGTAAGACTGAAAACGCCCATGCCCGCTCAAGAGCTCTGTCAGATAGAAGTCAGTCTCAACATGCCTTCGATTGAGCCACGGCTTCAAATCCTGGATAAGCCGCGCATTCCACCTTCTCCGTGCAATTCACCCAAGACTGCTGCGAATCTTTGAGTGAGCGCTGTCTCTCCTGGCGGGCGATTGTCTCCTTCATGTCGTCGTTTCGACGCAGGTAAATAGAGCCCACCAATAAATATTGTTCATAAAATCAATTTATTATAAAAAGCGATTCATTATGAGGTTTGATTTTCTATAGGCTTTTTTTGACCGAGCGTGACTCCTGTCAAACTATGATGTAATTTTTATTCAGTATTGTTTGACAAATCATCATGTAAAGATTTACACCGCAACAACGTATCCAACTTGTTCAGCTGTATTACGAAAATCAGCTCAATGAAAAGCCGCTGTTTTATTGCGAAATTTTTTTCAATGTTGAGGTACATTTTTGGCTCAATGGATATGGATACGTCAATAAACAAAATTACCGTATTTGGCTGATTAACAACCTGAAGAGCTTTAACAGCTACCACTACAGCCACAGAAATGCACAGTTTGGTGTGGTTTATGGGCCTTTGGAGTAATCTGTCGCTATGCTGGAACGCGTCGTCCAAAATTGGACCCTCAGGATGGACCATTTATGGCGTAGTCGCGGTCAACATTCAAACGAGTTAATCTTTAAAAAGTAAATGTCATAGGTTGTTCTTTCGACTCACAATAAAAATTTTACTATAGAATTCAACTTTATGCCTTTTATTTGAGATTAAAAACTATACCTCACAATGAATCACCATGTAATCAATCAAGGTTGTGTCTAGTACCAAGGAAAATAGTTGAATGCACGAGGGGAGATCAAAAAGTTCCTGAAAAGACAGGGAATGGAATTGAACTGAAACATCAAACTATTTTTCCTTAACTCTATACATTTTTATATCTATCAAATAATTTGCTAATACTGTCCAAAAAATGATTTGTCTTAGTTTTCAAAATAGGCCGATATTGACGACTTGACTTCATTATCGTCACTCAATTTTCCACACACTCTTTGGGAATAAATAATAGTCGCTTAGAGCCAGGGTTTGGTATGTGAATGGTAGCCGTCGCAGCATGGCTTGCGTGCACGGGAGCGTTGTCGTGCAAGAGAGCACACATTTTGAAATCTCTATTCCTTTTATGCTTGATTGCTTGTTTTAATCAATCTATTAAAGAAGCGTAGTATATTCCTGTTCAAAAAGATACCTTCCGTATCCCAAAATATGGTCGCCATGATCTTTCCGGCAGATTGAGACACTGAACTTTTTAGGAGGGGTTATGCCCTTTTTTATGCCCCTGAATCGACTCTTGTTTTGACTCAGGGTCAGAGTGGTGCATACAAGTTTAATCACCAGTAATAATCTGAGCCATAATTTCTTCCTTCCCCATAACGGCCCAAAAATTCACGGGAACATTCGAAGCACTCGTGTTTTGGAAGTGGTGCAAGCATTCTCGGTACCCATCTTGCACAAATTTTAGTTATCCTAAGATGTCAACGTAGGATGCTTAGAATGGTTCATCCAAACACTCCAATCAATGCTGCATGTTTTTCCTTTGCCGGTTACCTTCCAGTCCAAGTTTTTCTGCTTTTTTCGATGATCTCTGGCGTCGTAACCTCAACTGGCTGTCGACTTCGAGGGTAATCTTGAATTGAGTCCCTCCCTTGCTAGAAAAGGCGGTACCAATTATAAACCGTAGTTTTACAAGGAACATAGTCCCCGTAAACAGCTAACATCTCTTGAAAAATTGTTTATGTCTTTCCTGGTTTGGTGAGGAACTTTATCAGGGTGCGATATTCCTTTTTTTCCAACCGGCTAGTTTCTTCAAGATTGCCTTCAGCTCGTTGAAAACTCAGACGTTAATAATAGATTGAGCTGAAACAGAATTTTTACTAACAACAGTTTGCTTAATTAATGCCTACCTGGATGAACAATCTCACCAGCCGGCAACTCCGCATATTCAGGTACTTTTTGACCTCCCTATGTAGTTCATGAAATCAAACGAAACATTCTGGATCCCAGTAAGAATATTTTTAAAGATTTTACATATACATATAAGCGTATTATCGATATAAAAATGACATGAAATAGTTTACATTAAATAAGTATCGATGATGAGGTCTTCAAATCGACATTAATTTAATGCAAACGAAATGGATATAAAGAATATTTTACTAGTCGAATTCCCTGCCGCTGTTGATATTGCAGCCATTTTGTGAAAATTTCATCTGATGATGATGACTCGTAACTCTGCCGTAGACGTTCCCAATCCGGTTTGAGAAAGGAGAGCGGAACCCCTTGTTTCCTCAACCCACAGCTTCTATGATTCCTCATCCTAAATCCCACAATGAAATGGTAGCAAATGTTCTTGGCGTTGCACATTGGGTTTATTGGCTCCCCAATAATGGGACATTAAATGCCGAAAAATGCTAACAACTGTAAAAACATCTACAGCTCTGCTACTTAATCCTACTTACATCTCCTTTGTGAGGACGTAAGAGGGTGAAGGTGAGTCTTCCGCGCATGATAACAGAATCGAAGTAATAACCATGCCGCCGGTATGGAGGTTAGGCGACGAGCTAACTCCCTGTCCCTGGAATACCCTACAATGTTTCGAAACCTGCATAAGGGCCTCAGAATGGATTGGACTCATGGCAACGACATCGCAAACGGTAAAAGGACTATGGCATGGATTCTGGAATGTGAGATCAATCAATTACCCTGGCGCTATTAAGGACCTTTTACAACAGGCCAGTCAATATAAATTAAAAATACTGGCAATCCAGGAAACGAACTCGACTGGAAATGTTATTCAAGACATGAGATCGCACACAATATTCAAAAGTGGGAACGAAAACTCGGAGTGGCCTTCATTGTGGATAGGGAGTTCAAATTGTACGTTATTGATTTTAAGGTAGTCAATGAACGGGTGTGTGCGATCCGTATAAAAACGAAATTCTTTAAAATCTGGCTGATAAATGTTCTGTGTGATTTCAACACTAAGGATGGCAATGAGATATCTCGTCGGGGAACGACTAGAGGATATAGCCTCCACGATGAAACAAATGACAACGAGCAGCGCCTGATTGACTTTGCAGGTAGCAGAAATCTAGTCATACCTTCGACTTGCTTCCCTCATCGACGGATAGATAAAATGACCTGGGTATCCCCTGATGGCAACACACAAAACCAGATCGACCATGTTCTGATCCAACAACGATGGGCCTCGAGCATACTTGACGTCCGTACATACGGAGGAGCCAATTGTAACTCGGATCATTACTTGATCAAATTAACCTATCAATGTCGTATGTCAAAGGCATATTCGGCGAAGACTAGCCCGCTACAAAAATTTGACATCGAAAGGCATCAACTCCGGTGCAAAAGAAATGATTGGTTCGATGGTCAGTGCCAGAATGCGTTAGTCAAAAAGAATCATGCGTACAAAGAATACGTAGGTAGGAAAACCAGTACGAAGAGAGAACACTATGAAAATGTCAGAAGAGTAGCGAATAAGATAATTAGAATTAAGAAAAGAAAATACTATGACGACCAATTGAGAAGTATAGGTGTAAGTCTAGTGGGCAATAATACAACACAAGACAAGCATACAAAGTAGTGAAAAGCTTGAAACGTGGTTATCAGCCCAACACCACGCTCTGTCGTGATGATATCAAAATATGGGCATCATATTTCAAGAACCTCCTCAATCCTCCGCACAGCCCTAGAACATCGGAGCCTATAGATGTCTGCGGAGAGCTTCCATTGGCCCCACCTACTCTGGATAAACTTGGTTCCATCATCAAAGCTCAAAAGAATAACAAAGCGCCGGGCATCGATGAGATTCCAGTGGAGCTCATCAAATATGGTGGCAGCGGTGTTCATAAAGCTATTCATAAAGTCATCCAGCACATTTGGTAACAAAAACATATGCCGAAAGAATGAAGCCAATCAATTATATTCCCCATCCACAAAAAAGGTGACAAGTTAGATTGCAAAAATTATAGAGGCATATCACTACTTTGTACGGCGTAAAAATATTTTCAAAGATCTTAAAAAATAAAATCGGATCATACGCCAACAGTATTATTGGGGAGTGTCAAGGTGGTTTTAGGGCAAGGACATCGACGATCGACCAATTGTTCGTTGTCAAGCAGGTACTTCAAAAATGTTGGGAGTTCAACATAGACGTACACCAAATTTTCGTTGACTTTAAGCAAGCATACGACAGTATGGATCGTAACGTACTGTACCAAACAATGCTTTGCTTTGGCATCCCAGCCAAATAAGTCCGTCTTACCAAAATGACAATGACGTCGACGACCTCCCATGTCCGCATCAATAACCAACACACCCGATGCCTTTGACACGAATATCGTAATAAAGCAGGGAGATGGACTGGCCCCGTTGCTATTCAATTTGGCTCTGGAGTACGTCATAAGAAAGCTACCTGTCGATACACGAGGTATATTACTATATAATTGAGCCTATGCGGACGACATCAATATTTTGTCACGTTCGTTAACAACCGCCAAAGAATTTTTCCTGAAACTCAACACCGAAGCAAAACAAGTAAAGCTACAAATCAATGAGAATAAAACAAAGCTCATGACGCAGTCGAGGAAAAATACCTCAAGTACACAACATATCACACTTGGGGAAAACAGTATCGAAAATGTTGGCGAATTTGTGTATTTAGGCGCCAAAATAACGAGAATCAGTAATGGAAGAGACTAAATACGCCGAAGAATACAGCTCGCAAATAAAATATTTTATTCAGCAAAGCTCCAAGTATACAAATCTGTGACAAGCTAAAAGCTCTTTTTTGATAGTCGGTTTGTTGATATGGTGCTTAATCAGAGATTTGCTAGCATAAGAAATTGGTAGGTCTCGGTCGATTTCTCCTTGAGATAAAACTGCGACCAAAGCGTAGTTAGAAGGGTCTGTAGTTAAAATAAATGGTTTATCGAAATTTGGGTATCGAAGAATCGGTGGTTCTGTCAGTTTTCCTTTCAAAGTCTCGTATGCTTTCTGACATTCCTCAGTGCAGACAAAAGTTACGTTTTTCTTTAGCAATGAATTCAAATATTTGGCCATTTCGGCGAAATTCGGAATAAAATGCTTATAGTCGTTGCAGAAAGCCACAGATCTGCGTACTTCATCTGCACTTTTTGGAACCGGGTAGTTCTTGATCGTATTGTTCTTAGCTGAATCAGCTCTAATTCCCTCGCTGGTTATTAGATGACCCAAATATACTACCTCTGATCTCAAAAACTATCATTTACAGGGTTTTGTAAAATAATTTTACAAAATTCTACCAAATTTGCGACTTTTCTGTCCGTCTGTCTGTTCGTCCGTCCGTCTGTGTGTCACAGCTATTTTTCTCGCAAACTACTTAAGCTAGAAAAACATCAAATTTTGTATGTAGGTATAGAGTGGTGCTCTCTTCAAAGTTGAATTACAAAAAATTGTTTAAGGTATTTAAGGGGGGTCTCTCCATTTAGGGGAGTGGCCCCTAAAAAAAAATCATCAAAGATAGCCGATATGGGTATCAAATGAAAGGTCTTGATGAGAATTTTTCAAAACTGGCAGTTTTTGCTTCGGGGGCGCACAGGTAGGGTTCTTACACGAATTGGACATCTGTGATCTGAAAAATTTGAAAAAAAATTAAGGAGGTAGGTCTTTATCAGCACAACTACAACAAATAACGTAGAAGTCAAAATTCGCTAATCTTTGTTAATAATAGTATGATCTTCGAATTTCATATTTTCCCCAATAAAATCGTATAGGTACCCTTTCACTCCACGAAATTCTATATTTAAATAATCTTACAAAAGTTTGATGAAATTCGAATGATATATAGGGAAGGCGACCGTTGAAAATAGAGGAACAATAGATTTTCTTTGAAAGGTGCACATTTTTTTGACATGTTTCTTGACTTTATTCGTTTCTGGTGACTGCATTTCGGAGAAGTTGGGTACAAAACCCTTCTGACATGAGCGTAGGGCTGTCTACTCAACTTGTTCAGGATTTAATTTCAAATTGCGTCGACGTAAATCTCTGCAATACCCTACAAAGATTGTCATTGTGGTGTTTGTTACAACCGAATACTATATCGTCATCAACATACAAGAATGCCACGTGACTAAGGCCACTGAGAGCTATTGTTAACATTCTTTGGAAACTGTTCGACGAAATTTTCAATCCAAATGGTAATCTATTGAACTGATAGAGCCCATCACTGTTGGAGAATGCTGTCAATGGTCTCGATTCTTTCTCAAGTTCCATTTGATGAAAATAACTAGTCACGACTAGCGTAGAGAAATATTTTGCTCTACCAAGCTTGTCTAAAACGTCTTCAAGTCTCGTTAAAGGAAACTTGTCGTTGACTATCTTGTCATTCAGTTTTCTGAAAATCTACAACCAGTCGCCATTTAGCTTTTCCGTCTATACTCGGCTAGTCGATGGCTCGATTATATCATTGGTTTCCAGATCTCTAACTTGTTGTAGGATTTCCTCATTTTGGGATTGAGGTAATCTGTACTTCTTTATATAAACTGATTTTTGTCTACGGTTTGTAATCTGTTATTGAAAAATTGTTTGTTGCAAGTTTTTCTCCATCCAAATGAAATACATCTTGATTTTCCTTTATTATTTCAACTAAACAGCGCATTGCAAGTTTGTCCAAACTATCCTTATGACCTTCAACAGTTCTTGAAACCGCCTGTTGTCGTATCTTTGTTTCTCCCTTTTGAAGATGTCATAATTCTTCAATGGTTCGACTTCAACATCGAAGTGCTTTATGACAAGATCTTCTTAATCTGCCGTACACCTTTCACAGGTATGATGGTATTTCCTACAAATACACCTTTCTCAATTTCAGTATTTAGCATTATACTATCCGCATCAATTTTTATGTTGACCCGAATACTCATTTCGATTTTAGCTTAAATGCTCACCTGTGAATATTCCTGCCTGCGCGTATCCATAGGTAGTACAATTTCCTCATCATTTGCGTTAAATGTTATCGTAAATGTTTCATAATCGATTCTGCATAAATAATGGGCCATTAAGTCTCTGCCGATAATGCCACCTGTGCTTATCGAGAAATTGCTGTTCACAATGTGGAATGATTCCGTTACCTTATGATTCCCAATTAATAATTCTAATTCAACGGTGCCCAAGGATGTTGTTATCTCCTTGGTTAAGCCTGTTAATTTAATCCTATTTCTACTATCTACGAAATGTTTTACCTTTTTCAGATGTTTTCTTTAAAAATTGATACATCTGCTCCCGTATCAATTAAAAATACCAAATATCTATCGAAATCGTAGTTATAAAATCTTACAAAATTTGTACAACTCTCAGTAATCCTAAATATTTCCCGCTCTATGTTTGAATTTTCTATACCGGGAGGTTCTCTATGTCCTCTCCGGAACTTTGCACGTTTTCCTGGTCGTTAACAACATGCAGGTTTTCTAATGCTTGTGCTAGTGACAGAGCTTTGGTAAAACTTTTGGTCTTGCCAAAAAAATTGTGCTCCTTAGCTGTTCATTCAGCCCATTCTTGAAAATAGTTAACGCATAGGTGTCGTTCATCTGTGCGATAACTTTTGTTTCGTTTGGTGAGGCTTGGCTTCCTAACTCCTGTTTTTGTGATTGGTTAAGTTCGTCTACCAAGTTTAAGAACTTATGCTTAAAAGAGTTCACAGTAGATTTATTTTAGTAAGTACAGCTTAAAATGGTATGTATTTAAGGTACCGTTTTATTGTTTTTGAATCTGGTTTGTAACTGTGTTTTAAGGGTATCAAAAGACGTAATGGAAACGTTTGCCAAAAAAAAGCCTGACCGTGGCATTCAGTTTCACATTGACAACAAAATCTATCGGACTAGTCTTAGCATTTGCAGACAAAGTAGTATGGAGAATTTCCAAAATTTTAAAGAAAGGGTCTAACTCCAACCTATTTTCCATCAAAAACAGGGATTATCTTCATGGCTGTTTCCAAATTGAACTCGGCCATGGTGAAAATTCTTCCAATATTGGTAGGCTAGATTCTAAACCCTCGCTTATAGGATCTTCTTGGGTGATGTCCTCTGAAAAAATCTGCTTACTTAATTGTAGCCAAATTTCCCCTTCTGAGATGGATGATTGTGCCCTGAACCTTAACTTTAGGTCTAGAACTTCAGAATTTGTTTCACTACAATCTTTTAATATGCTATTTGCCTTTTCTCTTCTGACTTTCAATTCTTTTAATTTTGCTTAAAGAGTCTCAAAGGTGTACAAGCTCTACACTTTTCCTCAAATTTACCCAGGCCCTTTAGTTCTCTGTTACTAATAGTTCTAGCTTCTCCATAAATCAATACATTATCACAACTTTAAATTAATGATAATCAAATACCAAAGACTTTTTTATAATTAACAATCTATTAGAAAGAAAAGAAAAGAATAAAAGTATTACACAGCACATTATAGATTAATACTCCTATTTAGTTTATTTACTACATATTTCTTACTGTCCTTGTTATAAAGATAGAAAACTATGATTGCTACCACAAATACTGCAGTTGTGGTCAGTGACTGTGTTGGTAAGAGTTCAAAAATTCAATTGCGCTCGCAAATATTAGAAAGTAGGATTTCTCTACATCTAATATGTTGCTTAAAAAATGAATTCTAAATTTGAATATCGCTCCTTGAAACTAATAGACAGTAGGATTCCTCTACTTCTAATATGTTGGTGCGAACAGGGAAAAAGTAATTATCCAGATAGTAGGAAACTCTACTTCAAATAATTACTAGAGTTGGTTATAATAATGAAACCCATCGGTATCAATAACAACTCTAATTTATTTTCAACAATTCTAAACTTTAAATACAAAATTAATGCTAACTTAACAAAATTAAAATTACATACATATTTCATAAGCAAAGATACATCAAGTTAAAATGACACATAGTTCATATGCACAGCTTATATGTTATAATTTCATTATCAAGTTAGAATGACACATAGTTCATAAGCAAAGCTACTATGTTATAATTTAATGATTAAGTAAAAATACACATAGTTCAAGGCCAGCTACAAATTTCATGCTCTTAAGAAAAATGGAAAAATGATGACCTAAACGTATTGCAACTTGATTGCTTAGTTGTTTTTGAATTTAGCAAGAAATTATGAATTTAAATATAATTTTTATAGTCAATAACTTTGTTTATTTGATATCCGCAGGCCAATCCTCTTTTTTCTTTAAAAGCCGTCGGGCCTTGCTTAGTTGTGTGAGCAGACGCGTTTCGACTACTTTGAGTCATCTTCAGTGTCTAAAGGATGTGTTGAAGGGAGCGACTTTATATAGTCGTAGGATGGGTAATTAGCGAATAGGTAATTAGCGGATGGGTAATTAGCGGATGGTTAATTAGTGGATGGGTAATGAGGTCAGGAAGTAAATTACTCAATTATACCAGGTAGGGGGATATTATGTTTTTGTTTTTTTGCTTGTTGGCTGTCCGTTTGTTCTGTTTCATCTCGTTTCCGTTTTCGTCTAAGAGTGTGGTCTAGGACTGAGAAAATTGCGTCGGAATTGGTAACAAGTTGTTCGTTGATAATGTCACCGTCTGTCTTTCTATGTTTATAAATTTCAAGCCTTTCTAGGACGTCAAGTCTCGGTCCTTTGTTTTGTTTGTGTAGCAATTTCATAGAGTTTGTCATAGCATCAGGCTCATGTGCGTGGTTTTGTAGGTGCGTCGCATAATTGGAGTCTGCCTTGTTGTATAAGAAAGATCGTAGGTGCTCTTTGTATCTTGTCGTTAGTTTTCGTGTTGTCCTTCCTATATATACCATGTCGCAGTCCTTGCATGTCAGTTTGTATATGCCGCTGCCTTCGTATATCGATGTGTCATTCAGTTTTGGCTTCAGTTTGTTTCCAATGTTGTTGTTCGTTTTGAATGCAGTTTGCAATTTGTATTTCCTAAGGAAGTTTGATAGTTTGTATGTCTCTTTGCCTACGTATGTTAACGATACCCACTGTTGGTCGTTCTTATGAGTTTCCGTCGGTTGGCGTTCCTGTTTTTGTTTGTACTGTGTGACTAGTTTGTCAATGTCGCATTGATTGTATCCGTTATTATTAGCTATTCTGTAAATGTTGTTTAGTTCGTTGGAGTAGTTAGTAGGAGTCATGGGGATGGAGTGAAGCTTCTGCACCATTGATCTGTACGCTGCTAGCTTATGTTGTGCGGGGTGGTTAGATGTTTCATGTATGGTATGATCAGTTGTGGTTGGTTTTCTGTATATTTTGTAGTCCAATCGTGTTTGTTCACGTGTCACAGTTAGGTCCATATAGTTGAGTTGTCCGTTTGTTTCTATTTCCATAGTGAACTTTATATTCGGGTGAATTTCATTCATATAGGCAAGTAGTTCGTCTTGTTTATTTTCTTGTGAGTCAATAACAATGAAACAGTCATCCACATATCGTCTGTAAAATATTACATTGAATCTTTTGACAACTTTGGGTAGCAACACATACATTGCCAAAGACGGTCTGGGTATGGGACATCCAATGTCCTCAATAATGTCAGAAATATTCTTACAATCTTTGGAAGAAGTCTTTATACCCAAAGTTGTCAAAAGATTCAATGTAATATTTTACAGACGATATATGGATGACTGTTTCATTGTTATTGACTCACAAGAAAATAAACAAGACGAACTACTTGCCTATATGAATGAAATTCACCCGAATATAAAGTTCACTATGGAAATAGAAACAAACGGACAACTCAACTATATGGACCTAACTGTGACACGTGAACAAACACGATTGGACTACAAAATATACAGAAAACCAACCACAACTGATCATACCATACATGAAACATCTAACCACCCCGCACAACATAAGCTAGCAGCGTACAGATCAATGGTGCAGAGGCTTCACTCCATCCCCATGACTCCTACTAACTACTCCAACGAACTAAACAACATTTACAGAATAGCTAATAATAACGGATACAATCAATGCGACATTGACAAACTAGTCACACAGTACAAACAAAAACAGGAACGCCAACCGACGGAAACTCATAAGAACGACCAACAGTGGGTATCGTTAACATACGTAGGCAAAGAGACATACAAACTATCAAACTTCCTTAGGAAATACAAATTGCAAACTGCATTCAAAACGAACAACAACATTGGAAACAAACTGAAGCCAAAACTGAATGACACATCGATATACGAAGGCAGCGGCATATACAAACTGACATGCAAGGACTGCGACATGGTATATATAGGAAGGACAACACGAAAACTAACGACAAGATACAAAGAGCACCTACGATCTTTCTTATACAACAAGGCAGACTCCAATTATGCGACGCACCTACAAAACCACGCACATGAGCCTGATGCTATGACAAACTCTATGAAATTGCTACACAAACAAAACAAAGGACCGAGACTTGACATCCTAGAAAGGCTTGAAATTTATAAACATAGAAAGACAGACGGTGACATTATCAACGAACAACTTGTTACCAATTCCGACGCAATTTTCTCAGTCCTAGACCACACTCTTAGACGAAAACGGAAACGAGATGAAACAGAACAAACGGACAGCCAACAAGCAAAAAAACAAAAACATAATATCCCCCTACCTGGTATAATTGAGTAATTTACTTCCTGACCTCATTACCCATCCACTAATTAACCATCCGCTAATTACCCATCCGCTAATTACCTATTCGCTAATTACCCATCCTACGACTATATAAAGTCGCTCCCTTCAACACATCCTTTAGACACTGAAGATGACTCAAAGTAGTCGAAACGCGTCTGCTCACACAACTAAGCAAGGCCCGACGGCTTTTAAAGAAAAGTTTAAACAAAATGATGACCTAAACAGACTGCCGCGCGCCTATTGAAGTACTATACTTCAAACGAATATTGTAGATCAGGTAATGATTGACGTGGGGCAGGAACTGGTCTTTGGATGACTCTAGCGGTTCTTGCTGATCGCAGATGCGTGTATAGATGCCAACTAGCTATGATTACGATGATTTCCAAGGCAATGTACAATACCGGCCAAAAGTTTAGGACCAAGAATAAAAATCTTTGTTAACTGGAAATTATTTCAAATTTTGTAAAATAATTTTACAAAACCCTTCTAAAATCGCGTCCTGTCTGTCCGTCTGTCCGTCTGTCTGTCCGTCCGTCCGTCCGTCCGTCCGTGTGTCACAGCAGTTTTTCTCGGAAACTACTTAAGCTAGAAGCATCAAATTTTGTATGTAGGTGTAAAGTGGTGCTCTCTTCAAAGTTCAGGTACAAAAAGATTTTATAAGGTATTTAAGGGGGGTCTCCCCATATAGGGGAGTGACCCCCCGAAAAAAAAATTTAATTGAAGGTAGCCGATATGGGTATCAAATGAAAGGTCTTGATGAGAACTTTTCAAAACAGGTCTTAATTTGGCAAAGTTTGCTTCGAGGGGCGCACAGGGAGGGGAAATACACGAAAAATTTGTGTCCCCCCCCTCGCGATTGGACACCTGTGATCCGAAAAATCTGAAAAAAATCATGAATGTAGGCCTTGATGAGTATACAACAACAACAAATACATGAGAAGTCGCAATTCACTCAACTTTGTTAGTAATAGTATGATTTATCGATTTTATATTTTCTTCAATAAAATCTTAACGGTACCCTTAAACTCTATGAAATTCAGTACACAGATGATTATTCATAAGATCAATTAACTCTGCAAGTTTCATACAGATTGAATCATATTTAGCGAAGTTATAGTCGTTTGAAATTTCCTGTATTACTATGGAACAATATGCCCTGCATGTATTACTATGGCAACATATGGTTATGGAACAACATGCGCTTTTTACCGACTCAGACGCCACAGTTTTACTAGGATTTGCATGAAAATTTCAGGAATGATAGGTGTCATGAATACCTTTGAGAATCAGTTCAGCTAGTGGTATCAGTAATCGTAAAACAAAATAGTGGCTGTTTCAAATGCGAAGATTGAATAATTTTGTGTTATTTCTTCCCAACTTCAACGTTTAAGGTGCATGCTTTGAACACTTGATTCAATTTAATGAATGACTGAAGATGAGTACCTACAATTAATACTCATAAGTGAAACAAGTCAAGGAGGCGGGAGGGAGCTTCTAGCAAAAGGGCTTTGTAACAACTGTAGGATTCGAAAAAATTGGCTATTAATCGATGATAACAGTACAGGAGAGTGGCACCTGAAAAAAAAATTCATCAAACGTAGCCGATATGAGTATGAAATGAAAGTTTTCATGGGAGCTTTTCAAAACAGTTGTTAAACTGTCAGTTTTTGCTTCAGTGGGGCACGGGGGGAAATACATGAAAAATGTGTTTCCTCCCTCGCGAATGGACATCTGAAATAATTATCAAGGGAGATATTTATGAGTGTAACAATAACAAAAACCTCGGAAGTCGAAATTCGTTCAACTTTGTTAATAATAGTATGATCTTCGAATTTCATAGTTTCTCAAATAAAATCGTCATTGACATGCTTCTTGACTTTATTCAATCTGGTGACTGCATTTTGAAAATTGAATACAAAACCCTTCTGACATGAGCGTAGGTCTGTTTACCCAACTTGTTATGTTTGCATCCTAGAAAGGTCAATTGTTCCCAAGCATTAATTAAAGCCCCTTCAATGACTAACAGGAAAAGTCATTGTAATATTTCTCTGACCAGCCCATTACGAATCTTTTTGGTCTTATTTAGTGTTGACCGTAATTGAGGATAATTTTAGCTTCCTGAAACGTATTTATTTCCTGAGTTTTCGAAGAGTTCATCTTTCTCTAGTTTGATTAGTCTCAGTTTGCCCTTGTTATAGTCAAGACACTTTAAAATGGGAAAAGCCCGCGAAATTAGCAGTGAAATTCGTGCTGTCATAGTTGCCTTGCACAACGAAGGCAAAACTGAACGTCTAATTGCGTCGCAACTCAAGTTATCGAAGACTTGTGTTCATAACGCAAACAAAGCGACTGGCAGTAATCAAACCCGTTCGCGATCAGGAAGGCCAAAATGTACCACTCAAAGTGAGGATAATCTAATCGTCGTTACCAGCAAGTGAAATAGACTTCTAACAGCACCACAAATCCGCGAACAAATGAACAGCTCTCGATCGAAACCTGTGTCAGTGACTACGTTAAAACGATGATTAAGAGATGCTGGGTTATTTGGGCGGTCGCAGTTCGAAAACCGCTTCTAAGACCACAAAATAAAAAGAAACGCATGCAGTGGGCCCTTACCCATCGAGACTGGACCGCAGAAGACTTCAAAAAAGTTCTTTGGACAGACGAATCCAAATTTCAAATTTTTGGATCAAAACGACGAACTTAAACCTTCTACTTTATATTTTGAGTTTTGATTCATTTTTCTTCTTTCATGGTGTTGGTCCTAAACTTTTGGCCGGTAGTGTAGCTCACCGATATTGTATGTGTACTAAGAGATCCTAGATGCTGCAAGTCAGATTGTTTCGTTGATAGTTCATCCAAAGTTCGGGTTAACTTGTCGAAGTTCATAGTTGATCGGCTTATCCAAGGATGATTAAATGATCGTGATACCTTGTTGAATTCTGTTAAATCTGTAATAGATATATTAATATTTGGGTGAAATGAAACATTTAGCGAGGTTTGTTGAGTGTTAAATGCTCGAAGACTGAGCTCGTAATCCTTCAATGTACAGCCCGGTTGCATTTTAAGGATTCCTTTGCGCGTTAGGTGCTGCTGGAAAACCTGATTTTTGCACACAAACGTGAAGTCGTACGACTTGTCTAGCGAAAAAAAGCCACTGATTTGGTGAATTTAATTGGTGCCAGAGTTTCCGTCGATGGTCCTGACTGAAGACACAACTAGGTGCCAGTCTGTTTTTCGAGATCAGTTTGATAATGCAATCAACGTTCTTATCACTTTTGTGCACTATAGGTCGATGTTCGCTGCATATGAATGAGTTGATTTCTGGAATTTGGCATTGCATAAGTTCGGTCACCGTCAGAGGGTAGAATTGATCCTTGAAAACGTTCACCATTATTAGCTCTGGTGCAGATGACAACGACAGGAAAGTGTTGTTGACCATGGTGGGTAATGGCATTGATCGAAGAATATGAAATCTCGCTGGCAGCAGCAGGGGCAATGTTAAGGCAAATATTAGATAATCCCTTTCATTAGCGTACTGTAATTTGACCATTTGGTAGATGCGTGAAACTTTGATAGGATTTCCCAAAATCCGGCAGTTCCAGATCTTGAGGTAAGTTGTCCTTGATGTATGTGATCTGCGATTTGATTTGTTGAGGTGATATGACATTGGGATTTACAGACTCATGATGGGCGTCAACAATTACTTCTATCAATGAGTGTTGCATTTCTTGGCATTCCGTTATTAATGACATAACGAGTACTGACAGCGTGTTAAATGCTTCAATTGTCTTCTGCTGTCTGACTTCCGAATTGAAATGCTTCATGTTTTCGTAAACATAATCAAACGCAGTTTGAATTTCTTTCGTCTGATTTGCTCTTTCCAATTCACACCTTTTGATAACATTGATCGTCGCATCTAAAATCGATGAATGTTTCTTGACCAGTTCGTTAAGGTTATTTCCGTTGGCTTCAACTTTAGAGATAGTTTCACTCATTGTAACGGCATATTCGTTGTCCAAAACCCCAAAAAGCTTGTTTGCTAATGAGCCGACTATATCAAAGGTGGATCTTTTTTTGTCTTAATTTCGCAGGTTCTTGTAGCATGATATTGTCCTGATATAATAGTTGCAGTAGATACTGAAATTGCATTATAATCGCTTCATGATACGTGTTGTTTGTTATTGCATCTATTAACCTGTCTAATTGTGTTATGCCAGCTTCAATAGTTTTGAATGTTTCCCAATATCCTTTTAAATCATGAAAGACTATGAGTTTCTAAGTGCTTGGGGATATTCGGCCATTCCCAATGTTCTCAAAATAAACGCCACCATTATTTTCAACTTCGATTATTTCGATTGGCGGCGTGTCTGCAGATGTCATGTTAGGTGACTAGCGGTAGAGCTAGTAACGTAAGTAGACATGTTTTAAGAGAGTTCAGTCTCTCCTGGAATCCTGCTCTACGGCAGTGGTTGTCTCCATTGGTTTGGTAGCTGCTTCTAAAGTCTCATCCGAATCGATTGTTAGTGGAGCTAATTGATGAATGGATCGTCGTATGATTCCAGTACTCGTCCGAATATCAGTGACGCGTACTCGTCCGTCTGGGCCTTGGATGATTTCGACTATTCGTCCTAATTTCCATTTGAAAGGCGATATTAATGGTAACTAGAGTCCCAATTTTGATGTTATTTTGTTTGGTAGTCCATTTTGTTCGTTTCTGCAGTTCCCCCAAATATTCAATATACCACCGCTTCCAGAACTCGTTCTTAAGTTGATTTGTCAACTGCCATCTGGATGCCAACGACATTTTCGTTGTATCGCTGGCTGCATTCGTAGCGCCTACAAGTGGCTCCCCGATCAGAAAATGTGCTGGTGTCAATGGAGGCAAATCGTTCGGGTCAGACGATAGTGGTGTAAGGGGCCTAGAGTTGAGAATCGCTACGACTTCTGAGGCTACCGTACATAATTCTTCGTAGGTTAGTGATGCAGAGGTAATGGTTCGTTGTAACAAGTACTTGGTTGACTTCACTACGGCCTCCCAGAGCCCACCAAAATGTGGCAATCTGGGAGGGATGAAATGAAACTGAGTGTGGTGCTTGAGCAAGTGTTGACTATTTTCTCAATGCTCTGTTGTTGAGTCAGTATGGCTTCTAGCTCCTTCAGCTGATTATTGGCACCAACGAAGTTTCGTCCATTGTCACAGTAGATGTTCTCACATTTGCCTCTTCTGGATTCAAATCGTTTAAGAGCTCCCAAGAAACAGTCAGTAGTCAAATTCGAACCCACTTCTAAATGTATTGCCTTTGTTGTAAAGCACCAGAAAACAGTCAGGTATGTCTTTTGAGGCCTTTTGCCTCTAATTTTAAAATGAGTATACACTGGCCCGCAGAAGTCTATGCCGCAGTTTAAAAATGGCCGTGTCAGTTTAACTCGATCTTTTGGTAAGTTGCCCATTTGTTGATTTAACAACCTTGGTCGAAATTTAGTGCATAATACGCAGTTTGTCACTATAAATATATTCCTGCCATTCAGAATCCAATACCTTTGACGTGCTATTGCATGAAGTGCTTGCGGTCTGGCATGTAAGTTTTCTCGATGAATATTAGTTGAGAGTAACCGTGTGAGGAAATGGTCTCCCGGTAAAACGATGGGATGCTTGGTGTCGTAGTTTACTTCTGCCGCCTGTAACCTTCCCCCAACTCTGATAATGCCATCGGGAGCTAGAAATGGTGTTAAAGTTCGAAGTTTACTTGATTTTGCAACTTCTTCATCCTTCTTCAGTAAAGTAATCTCCTCCTGAAAGCTGCTGCGTTGCACTTCCTTGATGAGTGTTAAAAGTGCATCATTCAATCCGCGAGGCGACAGAAAGTTCACCCCTATATTGGAAGTTCTGTTCCTGAATAGCATTGCTGCTCGCTTGATATATGCCATTGTGCGTATCAATTTTCGGAGGGAATTTCCGTGTTCAATCATATATAATGGATGTACGTCAGCTTCAACCGTAGCTGTGGTAGCACACTTGATGACTTTAGTTTCATCGTCCGCAATGTTGTTCGTAAAAGGTTCGACTGGCCAACTACTTTTTGGAAGTTAAGAAAAGATGGACCATTGAACCATATTTGTAACTGCTTCACTTCTTCAGGAAAAAGTCCACGCGAAACAAAATCAGCAGGGTTGTCCTTTGTATGCACATATCTCCAGTCGTTTATCGACGTCAAATCTTGATTGGCAGCAACTCTGTTAGCGACAAATGTTTTGCGAATAGATGGATCCCCTCGAATCCAGCTGCTAGCGATGAGCGAGTCAGACCAATAGAAGACTGCGTCCGCCTTTATATTGGTTGTGAGTTTTACTTGTCTGACTAATTGGGCTGCTAATTGTGCGGCACACAATTCTAATCTTGGAATGGTCGTGGGTTTGATTGGTGCTACTCGTGACTTGGCGCAAAGTAATTTAACTGTCACATGACCTCTTTTGTCTTTTGATCTTATATAGACCGAAGTACCGTATGCCTTCTCACTAGCGTCTGCAAAAGCGTGAATTTGTGTATCTATGGTCTCATTCTCACTGAACATGTATCGTGGGATGCTGATTTTGTTCAAGCCTGGCAGCTCTTGCCTATATTTATGCCATATCGATCGAAGTTCATCAGGTATTTCTTCATCCCAACCCACTTGTGATCTCCATAATTCTTGCATGAGCAGCTTCCCTTTTACAATAACTGGGCTTACTAGTCCTAAAGGGTCGAAAATCTATGAAATATCAGCTAGAATATTTCTCTTGGTTATTGTTTGATGCTCCTTCAAATCCGTGATGATAGTAAACATGTCAGTGATCGGCTGCCAAATTACGCCTAGTGTTTTTATGGTATCACTGTCCATCTTAGTGAAGTCCAATTCAATATCGAGGCCCTTGTTCGAAATGCCTTCAATCAATTTTGGATGGTTAGCGCACCACTTATGACAATGGAATCCTGCCGAGGCCAGTAATGGCTGCAGCTCGTTGCGTATCTTCAAAGCTTCTTCCAAATAATCGTTGCCTGTTAGGACATCGTCAACATAAAAGTCCTGGATTGCCGCAGCTCCCAAATGGGTACTGGCTGGCTCCTTCCTCGGCCAATTCTTCAAGCACTTGATCGCCAGATACGGTGCAGACTTTGTGCCATAGGTGACAGTGGACAGTTTATAATATTTCAATTTCGTTCATTTTCGTTGTATCGCTGGCTGCATTCGTAGCGCCTACAAGTGGCTCCCCAATCAGAAAATGTGCTGGTGTCAATGGAGGCAAATCGTTCGGGTCAGACGATAGTGGTGTAAGGGGCCTAGAGTTGAGAATCGCTACGACTTCTGAGGCTACCGTACATAATTCTTCGTAGGTTAGTGATGCAGAGGTAATGGTTCGTTGTAACAAGTACTTGGTTGACTTCACTACGGCCTCCCAGAGCCCACCAAAATGTGGCAATCTGGGAGGGATGAAATGAAACTGAGTGTGGTGCTTGAGCAAGTGTTGACTATTTTCTCAATGCTCTGTTGTTGAGTCAGTATGGCTTCTAGCTCCTTCAGCTGATTATTGGCACCAACGAAGTTTCGTCCATTGTCACAGTAGATGTTCTCTCATTTGCCTCTTCTGGATTCAAATCCTTTAAGAGCTCCCAAGAAACCGTCAGTAGTCAAATTCGAAACCACTTCTAAATGTATTGCCTTTGTTGTAAAGCGCCAGAAAACAGTCAGGTATGTCTTTTGAGGCCTTTTGCCTCTAATTTTAAAATGAGTATACACTGGCCCGCAGAAGTCTATGCCGCAGTAGCATTGCTTGCAGATATTCACAATCAGTGCCTAATTTGATGGCAATTTCTTCATACTCTTGTCGTGTTCGGCCATCAATTCAGGACATCCAAGAGTAGCTAGTTGAGATGCTGCGACCCTTGATGCCAGTGTCCCTCCCGGCAACGTAACAACTGGAGTGCCGGTCCCTAAAACATCCATTGATGTGGTGTGACCATCGCAAAGTGGCGTATCCAACCAAACATCTGTTAGCTGGCCTCTTCTAACGTGTTCTTCTTTTGCTGCACTATTTCAGAAAATAATCCTACTTACATTAATTCCTAAGTCTTCTGCTGCCTGCTTAATATTCTGTTCTCCTACAGCTGGGAATCTCTATAGCCACAACATAGAGTTGGGTACATGCTTTGAACTATTAACCCACATGTGTAATGTAAGTGGATCAATTTTATACAATTGATTAAAATTGCAATAGACAATTGCATCATCCGGCCAGAAGTAGTTTTGCCGTGTTGTAATCACAATATTCTGTAACTCACCGGTTTATTTGACATCACACATCAAGCGTCTTGGGTCATCAATTTCCACGAACAGCGTGATGAATCAACAAGTTGTCAACAGGTTTCGAACCCGCAATTTGTTTATCACTTCTTCATCGGATGGCGAAGCTCCCGTTGAGTCAACAATGTGGGTCGTCGCTGCATTGGGGCTATTCAGGCAATGCGACTGGTGAATGGATGAGGAATTAGCATACTGTTGTGACTGTCGTTGGATGGGATTTGGTTATTATTATTATTGCCGAGGAGGTGAGTGCGATTCCGCGATGAATTTGTGTTGATGATGGGGTTTGTTCGTAGTGCGACGAGTTTTTATTGTGCTGCGCGAGCGCTGCAACCATCCAGGGTACTGTTCCGCCGCCCAGCGTTGTTCTGTGTGTATAAGATTTTGTTTAGTTTCATTAGCCTATGAAAATTTTGGTGGGTTTATGCATTATTTCAAAACTTACGGAAAGTTGCAGGTATTTGAAATTCCATTTGATTTCCACTGCTGTCGTAGATGGCACCATTCAGGGATAGCGCATCCAACCCACGACCAATATGACGATCACCTAACCTCGGTGCTGGCAATCGATCACTTATGAAGGTGTCACCATTTACGATATGTGGTGCTTCGTTGAATTGCCGCGTCCACGGAGTATACATATAAAACACGTCAGGGATTTGCTTGTTCGGAGGAAATAAATTGAAATAAAATGGTCAACCCGAAAAGTGGCACATCTCACAAGGAAATTTTTTCGCGACGACTGAGGCAACCGCGACAGAGAGCGAGCGACACACTTCCAAGCTCCACTGCCATGTGGCTGTCAACTTCCATTTGACATCCCACGACAAAATTCACGTGGGATGTGCAAACGTCACAACCACCATGGGATGACAAGCCACATAGCAGCAAGGTGTGTTGGTAGTGGTCACCCAGCGGCGTCGCCCGAGTCATTACAAACTCCGGAATCCAGACCATTTTGCTTTTTTATAGCAGTAGTATGTTTTTGGTGCATTATTATTATCATTTTGGTCACTAAGAACCAGATCCAGAGCGGAACCAACTGCACGAGGAGAGTAGAACGTGGGTTCTTTAGGGAAATGCACGTAGATATTTGTCTCTCTGGCGAGATTAAATAAAATGTGTCCCATTTTCTTGTTTCGTGTGCAATTCCAGTGCCAATGTCTAGCGTTCAGGTCCCCGCATAGTAGAAACCTTTGGTTAGCCTTGCAAAACCATTTCAGATCTCTTCTGAAAAGTTCGACTTTTTCTTTGCTTAGTTTTGTCCCAGGGAAGTAAACACCGTAAAATTTTATTTTTGGTTCTTCGATAATAACGCCAATATTTTCAATTACCGATGTTGGACTTTTAGGTAATACCGAATGTTTAATTTTCTTATTAACGGCTGTGGCTACGCCTCCACCAGTTTTGTCAACGCGATCATATCTGTAAATATGAAAATAGGGATGCTTAAAACTATCATTTGGCCTTAACCAAGTCTCCGTTATGACAAATAT
Organism: Odontomyia ornata; assembly: GCA_963969285.1. NCBI lineage: Eukaryota > Metazoa > Arthropoda > Insecta > Diptera > Stratiomyidae > Odontomyia > Odontomyia ornata. The sequence goes on from OZ017738.1 coordinate 307,271,571, forward strand.
ATCTACATTATTTTGAACAGCGAAATTGAACGCTTCAGTATGCTTATTTTTAATGCTTTGTGCATTCCAAACTAGTACATTTAATTGTTTATCCATAAAGAAATTTTATAGATAGCTCTACAATGACATTAAACTGTTCTTGTTTTGTTCTACATTTACTTAAATTAGTAATTAGTTCATGAGAAATGGTCAGAAGAGATTCGGGCGAAAAGAGATTATCGCATAAACTATTTGAAGACTGTGGGTTTTGCGTGATGGCCATACTGTAAGACATAGGTGGAGTGGTTGTCGACTTAACTGAATTTCCCGACTTTTTTCCCATTAATGTTGCATCGCTGTTGTCTCGGCTTAGGGTTGGCGTATGTGCTGAAGCTTTTGTCAGCAAAGGGAAATTTGTGCTCTAATATCGAAGCTGTTTGTAGTTCTCTGAGTAGGAATTGGGGAACTTTTCGAATTTTTTCCCCGACTATTCAGCTTTTGTTTCAGCTGTATATAGTCTACTCTCGCCTTGCAATCAAGAGAATTAGCGAAGTGTGGTTCTTTACAATTACTACAACGAATTTCATTACGTTGCTCTTCTTTTAGCGTTCATTTCCTAAAATCGTGTTCACCACTACATATAGCGCATCTTGTTGGAAGATGGCAGTAAGATGTGCCATGCCCAAAGCGCATACAATTCCTACATTGTGTCTTGGTGCTAAGGTCACTCTTTCGTTAATAAAACTCCGGAATCCAGACCATTTTGCTTTTTTATAGCAGTAGTATGTTTTTGGTGCATTATTATCATTTTGGTCACTAAGAACCAGATCCAGAGTGGAACCAACTGCACGAGGAGAGTAGAACGTGGGTTCTTTAGGGAAATGCACGTAGATATTTGTCTCTCTGGCGAGATTCCTACATTGTGTAGAGCCTTTTCGGCTGCTTGTGTAGAAGCTCCATCGTACAAAAGTGTGCATGATCGTTTTAATTTTGTTCAACTCCGTGATTTTCGTACCCTTTTGTAGATATAAGAGATAGTAAGTGGTTTCGCGGTCTCTTAACTTGAGATTGAATAGTTTAATATCAAAAGCATTAATATTATGTTCTGTTTTGAGAAGCTTTTTTAGCTCTTCTGGGGAAATTTTATGCAATCCTGTTAAAACTACTTTTAGCGGTCGTAAATCTGAACGTTGGAATGTGAAATAATTCACTTTCTTAGCTTTTAAATGTCTCTCCATGGTCTCGTAATCTTCCAGATTGGTAAGAAAAAGCCTCATACCAATAGACATTATTTGAATTGAAAAATTCGTTATATTCAATTCCTTAAGAATGGCGTCTATCGTGACGTGAGGTAAATCCGTAAATGCTATTGGAGGGACTCTCACCTTAGTTTTTACTTCAGCGTTGGGTTGTTGGTCGGTTTCCGGAAGGTCAGCTAATGGCAAGAATCTGTTGGAGTTTGATGAGCAGGATGCGGAAATTCGCGCCATTTTAAAATTGTCACGGAGAAAATTACCCGCCGGGGAAGATTCCCGGCTTCCTTTCCTGCTTTGAGCAGTGTAGGAGATTTCAGATGCACAAGAACTCAACGTCTGCTTAACTCAAAGGTCTATGCAAAACTCGCTAATCAATTTAATCAAAGACAAGAGAGCAGGATTCTCTACTTCATGCTTCACAAGCTGTTAAATAAAACCCTTTCGCTTACTCAACAACTCTGAACTATATTTCTCATAACAAAAGCTTAAATACAAAAATAATGCTTACTTTACAAACTTAACATTAAACACATATTTCATCAGCAAAGCTACGTTGCAATTCAAAATTTCATGATCAGGTTAAAGTTACACGCGTAGTTAATAAGCAAAGCTACTATGTTATAATGTAATGATTAAGTAAAAATGCACATAGTTCAAGGCCAGATACAAATTTCATGCGCTTAAGAAAAATGGAAAAATTATGACCTAAATGTATTGCAACTTGATTGCTTAGTTGTTTTTGAATTTAACAAGAAATTATGAATTTAAATATAATTTTTATGTTTAAACAAAATGATGACCTAAACAGACTGTAAGTACTGCTCTACAAAGGTTGCTTCTACTGAACAACTGTTCCTCATGTTGGTTCCAGAATCTTCGTTTTGGTTTCAAATCGAACGGGTTCTTTTGTAATATTCTCCTCTGTTCTCCAACTTTAATCCGAATTATCCGGGGTAATTCCACTCCCTGGCGCTTCAATTTCGTCCTTCGACATCCCCTTGGTTGACGCTTTTTTGGAATTGTCAGTAGAATATCCTGCTGTCTGAGAGGTTTTCTTAAATACTGCTCTATCCGTTGTGCCTTAGGTCCTCGTAAATCCGGCGTACCCAATTCTGTTGGTACATAATGTGGAGGCTGGTCATTCAATTTCTGAATCGGTTTAAGTATATATTCCTCAGCGCGCTTGAATAAATTTTCGAAGGCTTTGTCGATGAATTTTTTGCTTTTTTCACTTAACCCAACGCAGACTGCGTCCTCGTCATCAGAAAATTCCTCGTTCAAAAAGTCAGGATCGCCATTTAATGATTCGTGGCTTGGTTCATTTCTAATATCGATAATGATTTAATTAAGGATCAAAATGGAGCAAAAAGAACATTTGTTTACCTAGCCAAGCAGTCAAACCGCAGTGATTCTTGGCGAGAATCCCTTTGATCCACTAACGCTATGGTTACTAAGTGTGCAAAAGAGTTTGCAACTAAATTTTCCAAACGCAACAATCTATTGCGAAGAGTACTGATTGACTCGCCGCTAACCACAGCGTAATGCGCAGTGAAAGTAACGTTTTGCGTTCTAACTCAATATCGTATTTTCTTCTTATTGTACAAGTACATCGCTATTTATATTTTTTTCTTACAAGTTATGCCCTATATAATTTATTACTCATAAATTGTTTTACAAAATCCAATCTCAAGAACCTACCTATTTAATTATTACTCATAAATTTTCTGTATTTAATTTCAAACTCAAAAACCTACTTTCTATATATCAATTTTTAAACTTAAATTATTAGTTATGAATTCTACCCTAAGTAATTGTTAACATATCCACTAATCCTTACTTTTATTTTTCACACTTCATAAATCCGAAACTATTTGACCCAATTCTCAACTGGTCAATTCATAAGCATGTGCATACGGTTTACGAGCGATCATAATTTACCGAGTATGAATGGATATAAGAATGAACATGATGGGATCATGTTACCGAGATTGTGTGTGAAGAATGATGTGAGGTAAGTGTAAAAGAATGGACTTGGATTAAGATTCAAATTACGAATGGAATTTGACTTTTAATTCGAATTTATGTATAGTTTGAATTGAAGTTTGAGCTATGAACTTGAATTCGAATCGATAAAGATATACATAACACTGTGTTCTGCTATATGTGTGAAACATGGACCCTAACCCAAGCGTTCGCAAAAATATTGAACGCCTTTGAGCGACGGGTCCTGAGGGGAATAATCGGAGCGAAGGTAGACGCGGACCAATGGCAAATTCGATACAACCATGAGTTGTATGAAATTTTTGACGAGCCGGAGGTCTCAACGATTGTAAAACTACAGAAGCTGCAATGGGCTGGCTACATGAATCGTATGAACGAACAACGGATACCAAAAAAGGTATTCGTTGGCAGAACTGAACGGCGGAGACGAGTGGGGAAATCGAGGAAACGCTGATGAGACTCGGTCGACGAAGACAGTTCATCGCTGCTCCGATTTCGAAATTGAAGGACGCAGTCAATGGGCCGAGACAGTTGGAGGCGATATTTGCAGGAAGCGAAGGCCCGAGAAGGGCTGTAGTGCTACGAAGAAGAAGGAGATGATGACTCGTTACTATCGTTCAGTCAACAGTTGACGCACTCCTTCCAAAAATGATCGATCTCTTAAACCGTAGTTTGTCGTTTGTCGTTTCGGCGCCATTAGAAGATAAGTTAAGATTAAGTAAAATTCCATCGATCAATAAATGACGATCGGTGAATTCGATATTTGTATTTTGTTTCGCAAACTTTACAAAGAACTTCCCCGAAGATTTTATATGGGGAAATTTGCTATATATCCTGCCTCTCTTTGAAGTCCGATAATAGCTCTTTATTTGATGCTCAGCTGAGCTTTCTATTTTTTCACTAAGCAGCGGGAAGCTCCACGAGGAAGAAATTTCGCTGAATATATACGTGGCATGGTGTGCTACTCAACGAACGCCCAAATGGTCCTTCCCATGAACGAAAACTGGGAACATACCTTGAATTAGTGAATTAACTACTATGCGACTAACTATGGTCTTAACTTACCGTAATGATTCTCTTAAGTCACTTAAAGTCAATTAAAAACTTTGTTTTTGTTGTCCAGATCGATATGAACGTGCACGCTTTTGTTATGTACAGGTTCATAACTTCGATGAATAAATTCATAAGGACTATGAACTTGTGCATTACTTCTATGAATGAGTTCATAGATTGACATTCGCTATAAATTAATGCCTTACATCTATATATGAATTCATAGAGACTAAGAATAGTAATTCATTACCTCTATGAATCAATTCATAAGTACTAATTAGTTCATAGACTGCGAACATATCAATAAAGGCCGAATTTACACCGATGTTAATATATGACATCAAATAACAAATAAGATTTTGATGTGTAAATGAAAAATGATCTAATGGTCGAGGGAGGTCATTTTTTATTATGAGTTTCCATGCATTGTATTTATGAATTGTCCATAAATACCGCAATGGAAACGTTTAAAAAATTTATTGTTACAATGAGGTGTTCAAAACGTCAATGAAATTAGGCAATGTGTTTTAACCATGGAAAAGTTAAAAAGGTTTGGTTTACTATGTCACTTTAACAGCTTGGCTTGCTGAGTAAAAAAAAAACTAGAGCAATATAAATTTAAGACGCAGGACTATTGTTGGTAGGAAAACTGAAGCGAAGATTTGGAAGCACCAGCGATGGAAATACTGCCAGACGTCTTTTTTTTCATAATGCAGAGATTTCACCAAGCATCACCGGTATTGATATGGAATTAATTAAAAGATGCTATATTGTACTAAAAACTATTCCTAGTGGATACAAAATTAATATAGAAAAATTCAGGAGATATGCGCGAGAAACAGCAGAAACTTATGTCGAAAAATACCCATCGTATCCAATGCCAACAAACTTTCGTAAAGTTTTTATGCATGGACCTGAAGGGATAGCTTACGCTTCCTATTTGACAATTAAGTGAGGAAGTACAGGAAGCAAAAAACAAAGATTTTAAAAAGTGCAGGAAAAGTTTCACGAATACATTTTACACACTCATTGCTAGTTTAATGTGATCCTTGCATATCAACGTTCACACACTTACCTCATCCTTAGAGCAAATTAAGAAAGTTGAAGAAATAAGTTTTGGATATGTTAGAATCACCGGAAAACGCAAATCCAACATACGAAAAGAGTCCACATTAGTCCGCAGAAAGTAATGAGTCAATAACATCCTCTGAAGAATAAAATTATTGGACAATATATAGACGAGCTCGACTTGCTGAACTCTAGATAAATATGTCAGAAAATAAATTGGGAAAATATGTAACTACTCGTATAGAAAAGTATAAGACTACGTATATAAGTATAATTCTAAGTTAAATATATTCGTGAAATTTAATGTTATTTTAATAATTTAAATAAAATACACAAATCATGTCATAGTTTTACTGGCTAAAGCAATTAAAATATTGCATTTGGCAACACTTTTAATAACCATAAAGGAGCAGATGAATTTCTGCCAAGGTTTGCGGTATTTAGTCCCATTGTGTGTCGTCCTCCAAAGCATTGAGTTTGACTTTAGAAAATAGCATTGGTTCGTTCGATGTTAGGTGTAAATAAGGAATGAAACAGATTATGACAAGATATTCGCGGGACTATCGCAATTTACACATGGTTAAATGGAAGCGCGCACACTGCAACTTTGCGACATTTCTGGCCAAGTCGATTGACGCATGGATTTGCGATTTTTCCCAAAACCAGTTTACTACGTATGATAATTATCCGGTCGCACGTTTGTGTGATACTCGCGCTGACGCATATCGTTTGGACATTTGATGCTGGCATGCATGGAAGTTTATTGCGTAAAGCGCACAAATGAGTCGTAAGGCTTAAACCAAACCCAAATGAATGCCATTTGTTTATATGTCCATGTGTCTATAGTTCTTCAAATATTTTTTAGCATTTTTTTTAATCTAATCATTGAAGCGGCAATAAAATGACAGTCTGACAGTCGCATTAAACGAAGTATGAGCTAATAATATGAAAACAGTAATGCCTAAAGGACGGATTTTATAAACGGATTAAATTCAAGGAAATTTCAGACAACGATGCTACTGAATTTATATTACTTTTAGTGTCTTTGCTATCAATTCAATATTTTAAACTATTTTCATTCTCGGCCTGATCAGCAGCGGGCCACCTGCCGTGAGCACCTCGATGAACATTTCCACGTCCATCCCCCCAATGTTCCACCCAATCATGCAAGGTCGAGGGTACGGGCGTGCGGAGACAGCATCACGGACCTCAAGCAGAATATTCTGATGACACTGGTTGAGACACTGGTTCTGATGACACTAGGGACTCCGAGGCGAATATCACGTCGGTATGGTTTTTTCACAGCCCATATGGCGGAAAGTTGGTGACCGCCGGTGTTCAGTACACCAGGACTCGTTTTCTCCGCAGATCAGTTTGAGGCATGTGCAATTCGATTGCTTTAGCATTGAAAACTGACAATCGGGGGACTGTCACTTATTAATTTTAACTGAAAACACCCATGCCCGCTCAAAAGCTTGGTCATATAGTCAGTCTCACCATACCTTCGATTTTAGCCACGGTCTCACATCCGGGATGAGGCGCGCAGTCCACCTTCCTCTCGTGCAATTCACCCAAGACTGCTGCCAATCGTTGAGTAGTGACCGCTGTCTCTCCTCGCGGACAACTATCTCCCTCTCATCCTCGTTTCGACGCAGGTAAATAACGCGGCGCTCTCTAGCAAGGAGGGCAACAGGTATCACGCCTGCAATAACTCTCACCGCCGAATCAGAGACTGTCGGATACGAAGATGCAATCCTCAGTGCTCCTCATTCCTGTACCTGTGCCAAGCGTTTTCGGTAAGCTTCCTTACTGAGAGCGTCGCTTGGTTTGGGGTGCAGATCAGAATCCGCCGCAAAATGATGTTAAGCAACAACTCCCGAGTACACGAAAGGAATTTAATATCACCACCAATGTATAAATCAAAAGCAGGTCCAAACGATATTGATGTCCTAGGACAACACAAAGTTCGGAAGATGTTAAGGATGCTGGGGCACACCTAGTAGGGTAATATAGACGATGGTCTGTCTCATGCTCTCGACTGTTGATAAAGCCGGGCTTTTCGGGCCCCACGTTGGGCGCCATTTTGTTGTGCATTGAGTGGATATACATGTCCGTAAAGGACTGCACCTATGGTCTGCTGCCTCGGCGAGCGAGGATGTTAGTGCTCGCCGAGATTGGCCTTGTCTAAGAACGGGTAAATGCGCTGGCAGGCTAGCATTGCGGTGTGTTGGGCGGGTTCTTTTCCCCACCACAAGAGCCCACTACAAAAAAATTACGCATTCACGAATTACCAGATAAAATTCGCCCGAGGTAACCTACTAATAGGGAAAGGTTGCCAAAGCAAACAACTAACTGGGCTTGGCGAAAATGAACGAGACGAGAATATCTCGTCTTTACAGTCGATACTTATGGCCCCCAAATAAGAGTGGGGCATCCAGGTAGAAGCGGTGCCTCCACTTTCATTGTAGACGTGGCCAGATATTTTCCATTTGAATGAAAAATTCATGCAAACATAATTCGCATGAATTTTTCCCTCAAATGAAAGTCATCAACGTTTCAGATTTATGTTATAGTCTTATATGATGGAATCACATAATACTATAACATAAATAAGAACTATACTATAACATAAATAAGCGAGAGCACCTATAACGCAAAAAGAAGGTGTGAGCTCATCCGATGGCTAGCTCATGAGTGGAGGGGCTAGACAACGTGGCGGGTCCCATACCCGGTCCTGGTTTCAAATGAAAAGACCGAATTTTAAATTTAATTAATAAAATGTTATTTCCATCATTTTCATTATTTATAAAAAAATAAATATTTTTCATTCTGAATCAAAATTTTATTCCGCGCGATAAATTAAAATAAATGCAATGATCGTAAAAAATAAAAAAAGGAAATTTGATCAACAACAAAGAAAAAAATATATAGTTTACTCCAGTTAACATGATGCAGAGTTTACCGTATTTAATATTATTGTTTCATAATCGTTCATATCAAATAAGCTAATAAATAAACTAAGTTATAAAAACGGCAGCAGCGGGTGCTTTCCCAGTCCTCGTCCGATGAGCGCTCGTTTTTGGGGGTGGGTAAAGCCTGTGGTCATGTTATTCTAGTAATTTTAAACCGAATATTATTTTTAAATTGAAAAATTATGCACGTTTACACTTTTACTTATATACGGGCGTTCAATGTCAGGTGGCAAAAGGAAATTGTAAGTTACGAAATGATTGTTTACTTCATTTATGCATTGCAATTATGTGCCGGGGTCATGCCACGCAATAACCATTAAAATAAATGTAAAAAGCGAAGGCGGGATTGATTGAAAAATAAAATGAATACTATACGATTAAACATAAAAGTGTACTTCTCTCCGTAAATAATTATTTTTGCATTTCTTCTTCTTCGTAGTACTACAGCCCCTTTCGAGCCTTCGCTTAGAGATAGTTAGAGTATCTCATCGAATGTATCGGCATTCTACAAGGTGATATGATCATTATCACGCTTTGGCCGTGTGTCCGTCCACCCAGCTGCGATACGTTCTGATTTATAAACCAGCACGTATCACAACTGAACAAGCTTATAGTCCGTCAAAAGAATCAATCGAACTATATCTCGTTGACGCCAACGAAACTCGAACCAAAGACCTTCGGCTTACGGGCTTAGTGATTTTTGCATTTATTGCAGTTATCTCTAGTGTTGAAAACTCTTTACATGCGCTGTACTTGTAACACCAATGCTTTCCACTAAACAAATTCTATGTTTGAATAGAAAATTTACTTTCTATTGCGTTGTTATAGTTATTGCTTGACGAATTCATGGGATATGTACTGTCAATAGATTTGCCCAAAATGGCTAGCACATAACAATGCAGGCGTTAATAAGCCCGGTCACACCAAAACACGAAACAAATATAAAAACAAATTTGCATGGTGTTTCTGCAAAATTATTCGCTTCGCATTAGTAGCATTAGCAGTATTTCGTGCACTCATACCACCGAACAAACAGAACAGCATTGACACCCACTTTACATCCTCGTATGTGATGAAGAAGAGGCTTAGCAATCCTACTAGAGCGCCTACAGCGCCATCGCGACTTTGCAGAGCGAGCGGCGTGGTGACAGGGAGTTGATTTCATTATTTTTTGCAATTTCACGGGAATTTCTCTACTTCGGGATCGAATAGTGACAGATATTGTGCTAGCCGGAAAGACTAACGGAAATTGTAATAATCTGAAGAGTACATGTTCTAGGCTAACCACGACGTTCACTGACTGCCACATTCAGGCATACTCGTACACGCGGCTATGTCGTAAAGCGGGCTGAGCTTTGCGATTTTATGTCGACATGTGAGAACTCGACTCACATTCTACCGATATATGTACCTATATATAAAGATGGATTAAAACACTAATTCGCGGAATTCGCAAAAATGGCTTATCAAGAGATTGGCGACAAATCCACTTTTTGATGGGAAATCTGGACGCGCGAACCTGCCTGGGCTTCGAGAAACTCTTCTACATGTCAGCCGACGTATCTTGCCACTCAAATCTTCGCCACCGCTTAACGCGGTCAGATAGAAGTATAAGATTCACACTCCGAACTCGGGAATGCAGCAACAAAATAACCAAATGAATAATACAACCGGCTGCTCGAAATCTGTTTCGTACTTTTCCGGCTACGTGCAACATTCTTTCGAGCAAGAATCTGCGCAAGATTGTTTTGAGATACACACTCCGCGCCTCGTAGACGGTGTCCCGATGAGATGGTGAATGCCGAAAGACCCTTCGCGACGTCCGCCCCGTCTCGCGATCGAAAAACGATTTCCCGTGTTGCAACTGTAGCTCCATTCATAACTCTTCTGCTGGCCGGTAACGGAACTCTTTCATTGCGAGATACACAATGCACTTTACTAAGTTGTGTTGCAATAGGGTTTTAATTGAAAATTTAAATATTTTTATTTTTAAATTAACAATTAAAATTGGATGATGTATAATGGTGTTATTCCGAGCATTTTGCCTAGGCAGTTTACTACAGGCTGGTGCTGATGACATGAATACAGACGAAATATTTAAGCCTGATCCAAATATGTATTAATTTGGGATATCTCCACTATACGGTTTTATCCGCTCCATGAAGTGTTTTTTCCACATATGCTACCGATCTGAACTTAAAACATGGCATGTTCGAGGTGAAGAAAATAAAAAGAAATTTGAAGAAAAAAAAAACATAAATAAAAAACAAATTTAAAGAAAAAGTTTGATTATAGGCAAGCTTAAAATTGGTTACGGAACAAGCAATGATGGGAATACAGCGCGACGCTTCTTTAACGATTATGAGAGCACTTCGTCTATAACTGGGGTGAATAAAGGTTTGCTGTACAGGTTCAATGTAATTTTGAGACGATTTCGATTGGATTGGAAATTGATTCCCACAAATATCGGCAGTATTGCCTTGAAATGCGGAAATTACATTTAGAGCTATACTCTTGGTATAAAACGCCTGCGACATTACACCAATTTATAGTGCACGGAGCAGACATAGGTGACCATTGCATATTACCTTTAGGGCAAATGTCTGAGGAAGCATCAAACGCAAAAAATAAAGAATTGTAAAAAGTGAGAAAGGTTACACATGCATGAAATCTAGACTCCGCACAAATTATTTTATATCATGCGATAAATGCTGATAGCGCCAATCCTTATATCACATTTTTAAGGAATTTCCGCAAAAACGGAGCGGCATTGCTAATGATATTTTATCTCTGTTAAAAACATAATTTTATATTGATCAATAAATAAATGCATGAATAATTTTTTGTCTTTGTATCTCTTTATTTTTGTAACTCCAGCAACCATAGAGCAAGAAGTTAATAACTGTTTAGTCAAAAACAAGGGAAATGCCTCAGTAGTCGATCATTCTTCCATTTACGCTCAAAATATAATTTATCAAAACAAAATATTATCATTTTGTATAGGAAGTCATAAAAAATGATTTATAGATAGATTTAATCGGATCACCATATTATTTTAAGAATGGAAAACTTTTATAAAATTCATATAAAATGGTAAATCTTAGAAGACTGAAAGTTGAGACATTGTCAAATCATAGATGAGCAACAATTGGAACATTCCCGTTAGCTGTTTAATTTTGTCCCGCTAAATCGGCTAAATCGAATACTGTGCAGCGCAAGAATTTCTTAACGGCCTTGTTCAGGTTTTTTATATGGGGAGCGATTCAATGCTTCATTCACGTGCCTCAGGCGCTTCTTTGAATGTACAAATGGAAGCATACAACAGCACTAAGAATGATTTTTTAGAAATCATGGGGGCCTACATCGGAGCTGCAATCTCCCTTCGTCTGTTAGTTATAAGTCGGACGGTTATATATGCAAACCAGGGAGGCCATGGGAGAGTTGGCAAGGTTCTCATTAAGACATTTTATTTGATACCCCACATAATATGACGACCTTTTATAAAAATAAATATTTTTGAGAGATACATCCCCCCTCATAGTTTGTTTTAATTAAAGAACCTTGTTGAGGCCATCATTTTCGATGCGCTCGCCCAGTTTTGTGCTTATACAGGTTGGTTGAAAAGTTTTCAAAGAATGTGTATTTTTTAATGAAACTAGTTTATGATTTCCCTCAATTTCAACACACTTATTCCAACGATCCTCCAATAATTTAATACCATCTTTGTAATAATTTTCCGGAAGCTCTGCAAAATACTGTTCCACGGCTGCAATAGTTTCTTCATTCGGCGAAAAACGCTATCCATGAAGAAATTGTTTCAAATTCCTGAAGAGGTAATAGTCGGAGAGAGCCAAATCTCGTGAATATTGTGGGTTTTCAAGAAATTTGTACTTAAAATGTTTCAATTTAGCCATCGTCAAAGTACGAACTTTTTTATCCAACTGGTCCAAAAGGTTGCAATAATACTCAAGAGTTAATTGTTTTACCCTTTTTAAGATAATCAATCAACAAAATCCGTTTTGAACCACACAAAACTGATGTTATAAACTTTTTTGGCTACCTTTAGTGCACTGTACAGTTCTTGTTTTAGTTTAGAGTCGTGATGGTAAATCCATTCTGTTTAAAACGCTACAAATTACGCTTGCAAGTTTGTTTTCGATTCAGTTTTTGTTGAATTATTAATGAATTCGGCACTATCTTCCCGAATAGCTTTTCCATACGTAATTCTTCGTGTAAAATATAGAGTACTCGTCCGGGCCGGAATACCTAGGGTATCAGCAATTTCAGGCTTAGTCGCAATTAGATCTTTACAAGCAATATCATAGACTTGCTCAATGATTTCTGGTGTTGCACTTTTTGGACGTTCATGGCGTGATTCATCTTAAACGCTTTCACGTCCACGTTTAAACTCTAAAACCCATCGATGCACAGTTGGAAATGAAGGAGCATATTCCTTTAACACTTCAGCCATTTTTATAATTTCTGTTGCTGATAAACCTTCTAAAACAAAAAATTTTATCACTGCACGATATTCGGTTTTATCTATTGTCTAAAAATTCACTGACACGTTAACTTCAAATAGCTTGTAAGCAAAGAATGAATTGACACATAGTTATAAACTTTTGTGTGTGCTCATATAAAAGATGAAATATTAAAGTGGCGTATAAATTTTGATTCCTGTACTGGTAAATAAGTATCGCTTACAAAACTTTTCAACAAACCTGTCGTTACTGTAGTTTTGGAGTGAAACTATTGTGACACACGGACAAACAGACAAAATAGACAGGTCATGATTTTAATAGGGTATTGTAAGGTAATAAATAGGGTATTGTAAGGTAATAAATCCCAAAAATTGTTCAATGATTGGCTGCATAGAGTTACGTTATGAAATCTTGACGATTTATTTTTTATTTATCTTAGGTCAATTACCCGATCTTATTATCGGGGTGCAGCGGGAGCTCTGCTTGTCTATGATATAACCCGTAGAGAAACATTTAACCATTTGACAACCTGGCTTGAAGATGCTAGGCAACATTCAAATTCGAACATGGTCATAATGCTTATTGGAAACAAAAGGTGAGTTATTTATTGTGTGAGTATTTTCTAAAATTGTGATCTATAGCGATCTAGACTCAAGACGTGAAGTGAAAAAGGAAGAAGGTGAAGCTTTTGCGCGAGAACATGGACTAGTTTTTATGGAGACTTCAGCTAGAACTGCAGCAAATGTTGAAGAAGCTTTTATCAATACCGCCAAAGAAATTTATGAGAAAATACAGGAGGGCGTGTTCGATATAAACAATGAAGTAAGCAAAGAGCTATTACTTATTTCGTGCAATGAAAATTATTCTGTAAATATTTCATAGGCTAATGGCATTAAAATCGGGCAACAACATTCCCCTACAAATCCATCTTTACCTGGTGCGGGCAACCAGGGAGGCCCTGCTAGCAGCGGTTGTTGTTAAAATGGAGAAATTAAACGTCCTTTTACTGATTTCAAGTAATTGTACAAGTTTTATATTCGGACAGAGGTAATGTTTGGAAATTCCTTGAATCGTTTTTCAATCAGAAATCTTTAATATTTGAGAAATATGTTTTATAAAATCAATGATAAATAAAAGATTCCCTTAGTAATGACAGGATTATTCTTTAAAAATGATGAACTAGAAAATTAAAACAAGATGTTGCTGTTCAAAATTGTATATCTAACCAAAATTATTTCTTATGGGTGATTTACCAGAAACAATTCACTTGTTTATTACTTTCAAAATTCCAAACGCAATAATTATACTTCGAACTTAATAGATGTTCTGAATCTAAAATTTTTTGTTAATACACAAAAATTACATTAAGGCGTTAACTTAAGTTTAAATATGAAAGTCAGAATTGTCTTTTTTGAGTAGACCGGGATGCACTTCGCCGTATCATTTATTTATTCATATCTTTCCTTGTTAAAATTGTACTGCTTTGATATACGAATTAATTAGTCAAACACTCTGCTGCGTCATCAAACACTTTCTATAAAAATATTAATTTATAACATGTTTTTAATCTAGTTACACAAAGACGTTAACATTTTTTATTTGCAGCTTTATGTAGTTTGTAAAATGAAGTAATTATCGAATATTAATGGAATTTTGGAAACTGTATACCATGTTAGTTCAATTAATAAAAACAAGGCACGGAAATATTTTTCTTAAATTGCTGTGTTACTTTTTATTTGGAAAAATTAATTTATTTGCTTAAAAAACACAATACAATATGCGAATATAAATACAGATCTTCCTGTTTTGACTTATTTCTCTCAACGCAATTACTCGTATGTTGTAAAAACTGAAAAGCTGGACAATTATATACACATATAAATAATTGGATAAAAAGTCGTTTTATTTGGTAAAGAATTTAATAAATAAGCCAAACTTTTTTAGGTAACAGCTAACTTGCTATTAAAGTGTTAGCCTAGCAGTTACTAATGGCAATCATTTCACTACGCTTCGTGTTCTGTTTGAATTATAATTTGATGATGTAAGCATTAGCTGATCTGATAGCGACAAAGTGGATATCATTTCATGGTGATAGTTCTTTATGAGTAAGTAGTAGGGCAACAAATACCTTGAAACTCGAAATTCGCTAACAAGAATATGGTTTTTAAATTTCAGATTGTTAGAATTAGGAATGATAAACAAAACTCATTTGCCATACTACTCGTACTTATTATACTATTTCTATTTTGTTAGAGTAGGCACGATGAAATCCAAAGATGAAAATATTTTTCAATGCTTGAAAAATATCTTAATTGCGCGATTGTACTTATAAATACTACAAGGTGCGTTCCAAAATAAATTTGTTTGGTGATGCCATCTGTGAATGAGATAGTGCGTTAGAAAGTTACATATGGTTTTTCAATTTCAGATTGTTAAAATTAGGAATGATAAACAAAACTCATTTGCCTTACTTCTCGTACTTATTATACTATTTCTATTTTGTTAGAGTAGGCACGATGAAATCCAAAGATGAAAATATTTTTCAATGCTTGAAAAATATCTTAATTGCGCGATTGTACTTAAAAATACTACAAGGTGCGTTCCCAAAATAAATTTGTTTGGTGATGCCATCTGTGAATGAGATAGTGCGTTAGAAAGTTACATCCCTCCCTGACTTCCAGTGGAAGTTTGGTGATATTCGGTTCAGTGGAAGTGGTTATTGCGTCTAAAGTGACAGTATGTTTGTTTCATCGGTACAATAATGAGTTTCGAACAAAGAGCTAATATCAAATTTTGTTTAAAATCGCTAAAACATTTACTGAAACATTTGAATTGACGAAAAAAGTTTATGGCGATGATTGTTTATCTCGTGCCAGAGTTCATGATTGGTTTACATGTTTCAGAGATGGTAGTGAGGACATAAATGACCCAAAATCAGTGATCAAAGAAAACTCCATCGAAATCGTGCGTTTATGTATCAAGAATGAGCCAAAATTCGTTGAAATTCATGGAATCGGTGTCGAATATCTCCAAAACATTGATTTATCGCATTTTAACCGATCATTTGGGCTTACGAAAGGTCTGTGCACGTTTTGTTCCGCACAAGTTAACTGATGACCAAAAATTGCTCAGAATTCAACATTCTAAAGACATCATTAAAGAGGCGAGAAAAGACGAGAACCCTTTACAACATTGTAACTGGTGATAAAACGTGGAGTTTCCAATATAAACCCGAAACCAAGCGCCAAAGTGCAGAATGGAAGGCCCCAGACGAGCCACCATCCAAAAAATTGCGTTTGGATAGGTCAAAAATCAAGTCGATGCCCATTGGTTTTTACAATTCCAAGAGAATTGTCCACAAGGAGTTCATGCCAACGGGACAAACCGTCAATGCAATTTTCTATCTTGGCTTTTGAAGCGTTTGTTGCATCGCATTCGTCGAATTCGGCCTGAATACCACGAAGGAGGAAGCTGGCGCTTATTGCATGATAATGCACCATCTCATCGATCCACTCTTGTGACTGGTTTTTTGACTAGAAATCGCATTTTATCCATCAATCACTCACCGTATTCACCTGATCTGGCTCCCTGTGACTTCTACCTATTCGGAAAATTGCATTTGGCCATGAAAGGAAAACGCTTTGCGTCCGTAGAGGGTATCCAAAACGCTTGTACCGACATCCTGAAGGACATTCCGGTCAATGATCTGAAACACTCTTTCGAAAAGCTTTTGGCCGGAGGAGACTATTTTGAATAAATAAACACAAATTTATCAGAACAAAGCTCCTGTCGTTTCTATTTTAGCTCAGTCGCGTTTATTTTGTAACCCGCCTTGTTTATTTTGTAACCCACCTTGTAATCTGTCATTTTTTGCGGCTAATAAATTAGAATATAATAATCTTTAATGTACAGAGATGTTTTTATTGTATTGTATATGCCCATATTCTAATAAACATTTTCCTCGTAAGGATGTTCCAGAAATGTGTTCTCTTTACGCCGGACAACCGGTTTAACACCTTCGCTGTCAACCTAGCTTAGAACCTTTTGATGAATTACTTCGAGATAGGCTTCACTTTATTACGCCTTGAGCCACCAGATTCCAGGAGTTTCCTTTCTAGCGGGAAGATTGGCGGAAAGAGAACTGCTAGCAAATGGACCTCTCCATGCTTGACGCTGTAGTGAATAGGTAAAATACAAACAAGTCCGTGAATGACTGCAGCGATGGTCTGCTGCCTCGGCAGAGGAAGGTGTAGATAATGCGAGAATGCCCTTGTCTGGGGACGCGTGAATGCGTTGGCAGGCAAGCATTGCGGTGTCGTGGGGCGGGTTCATTCCCCCAGCACAAGGACCCACTACAAAAGAATTTCGCATTCACGAATTTCTGGGGTCTCAAAAAGAAAGGCGACCGAAGTCGAAAGATTGTAGGTAACTACAACGAGGGGAAATGACTTGTTCAGAGAACAAGTGGAACAAGTAAAAAAATGGGCGGACTTAGGGTAACTTCGTCGTTACCCGACGAGGCTCATGTCCCACAAATAAGAGTGGGACAACCGGGTGGTGATGGTGCCCCCTCGCACCCGCCCAACCAGATCAAAATCCATAAATGTTGCAGTGGCCAGGTATTTCTCTTCTGAGTGGAAAACTCATACAACATAACTTGCATGAGCCTTCCCATCAGAGGAGAAGTACCCCGTTGACCAATTTATGGCATAGAGTTATGCAATTCGATCACATAACTCTAGGCCATCAAAAGGCACCTTGCTCGGGCCACTCAACCCGCGATATTACCTGAAACAAAAAGGAGGTTAATATGTGCCCGGCGGCTGGCTCATGTTTGTTGGTGATAGCCGGCCACCGTACCGGGTCCTATACCCGGTCATCCAACGGAATGGAAAGACCGAGATGTTCGTTTAATTCATCATTTCTTTATTAAATAGTCTTGGCATAATTTTTCATCAATATTTGCTTATTCCCTAAATTCTACCGTGACGTTCTTAAGGCACTTTTGCGTTGATTCGATATAAATTTACAGATACGTATCTCTTGTTTTAAACAAATAAATTAATACAAATAGGGAAAAGACAATAATAAGTTATTTCGATTAATAATTTAAATACATAATAGTAAAACGACAATGATAAGTTATTTCGATTAATAATTTAAATTCAAATAGGAAGAAGACAATAATAAGTGATTCCGATTAATAATTTAAATTCAAATATGGAAACGACAATAATAAGTTATTTCGATTAATAATTTAAATACAAATAGGAAAACGACAATAATAAGTTATTTCGATTGATAATGTAAATTCAAATAGAAAAAAGACAATAATAAGTGATTCCGATTAATAATTTAAATTCAAATATGGAAACGACAATAATAAGTTATTTCGCTCAATAATTTAAATACATAATAGTACAAAAATGGGATTTTGTTCCCCCTCTATTTTTCTTTTCTCATTTGAGATATAGCAATGTTCTCCTGGACAAAAAAAAAACTTTCCCCTAATAGAAAGAAGAAACCATTGTCAAACTACCACGAATTAATACCAATTATTTATCACGTTTCGACCATAGAATACCATGCATGGTTTTCGATGAAAAGCTTATAAAACCCCTCAAAAAAAATCAACGCATCACATGACTAGTATATGATTAACTGTTTGACGAGGATTATATAATCAAACCTAAAAACAAGGAATATATTGAAAAAAA
The DNA here is from genome assembly GCA_963969285.1 of Odontomyia ornata. Classification (NCBI taxonomy): domain Eukaryota; kingdom Metazoa; phylum Arthropoda; class Insecta; order Diptera; family Stratiomyidae; genus Odontomyia; species Odontomyia ornata. The sequence goes on from OZ017738.1 coordinate 307,290,098, forward strand.
AGGTAACGAGAATTTAATTATTTCAATAAGCTTAAGAAAAAAAAAAACAAATTTAATCTTTTCTTTTTTTCCTACAAGGGTACAAGTTCTTCTCCAACAAATTGACTGGAGATTGGTGAATACTCTGCGCCACCAAAATGCGAGTTTGGGAGCGTATTGGCAAACGGCCGGAACACGAGTTGTGCCCGATCAATTATAATACAAATGTGTCATCTTATGAGTGAGAATCTGCATCTAACCGGGATCCGGCCCAATATTATCATTCACAACGCTATAGTGAGTTGGAGTTACAGTACCTTGGCGAACTGATTGAGATACTAAGAAGAAATCATATCTCTCCGGTAAAGTGATAATATCAACAACTGTCCCCAGAGGCGTATTATTTTGATTTAGGAAATCTCGAGTATTAATACGCTTGGAAACGGTTACAAAAGCAAATTTGGGGTCTTCCGCAACTCCACCTTGGGTATAAATTTCCGTGAGACGTTTCCGGATTGCATCTCTTTCAATCAACCCTTTCAATTCCAAGGCTATGTGACTCAAAATTCATACGGGATTCTAATAAGTCACGGAAACGAACATGCATGCAAATAAATTTTCTGTTACTTGAAAAAAATACGGCATCGTGGTGAGAACTCCTATAAGCAGGAGCCACTGCGACTCCAACATTCTGTATGGACGATGATTTTCCGTTTGTGAGTGCCGGATGATTTAACAAACAGCGCACACCCTATGACAGCGACATCTTCCACAATAAGAACTCTCAAGTTGTCTGCGGCCGAGCTGCGTAAAAGGCTCCTCTTCGCACCAGATTTAGGATTTGCTGGTTGGTAGGCAATCCGGCCTTCCCCCATGAGCCAGAGAACTCCACGGCCAATTGTCCTCTCGCGATGGCGCAAATAACAGAAATGTAATCACGACTACTCATCAACAAATAGACATCAACTCAGACTTCTACGAGACGTTAATAAAACTCAGGAACATCATCAGAAAGGACTGAGACACTATTTCGAGTAAATCAAACAGTATTTCTAGCAGCACATTGATTCATAACCTCTATTTAGACCAATTCTATTTTACTATCTTCTTATGGCGACAGATACTTGAGCACCAACAAATCCACTTAAACCGATTAGAATGATATTTGCCAATCACATTTTACACTTCTTAGCTTCTAGACTGATCTTACTTGAGATAATTGAAACATCTCACTCACGTTTGCTCTTCGACTCAATGCGTGGAGGAACATTCCAACACTTCACACCTATCTTTCGATGCAAGCCTCAAGGTAGGTTGCATACCATATTTTTTTTATGTGTGGGTGCGCACAATTAATTAATAGAAATTGACAATTGTGTACGAATACACAGAATTGCTTCTTGGAGGTTGTTTATGTTTTTAGCTAATATTCTCATCATGCGGTTTTATTGATAAATTTGAATTCATTTCCAATGTAAAGAAACAATAATGGATAATGCGTAATAATATATCGTAGTTTTTCTTTGATATCACGTTGATTTGAAACAAAATCGGTGTGCGAGGCGTTTATTCGTTCTGGATTATTTAAAAAAGAAGACATTAGATATTTAGAAAAGAAAAATTCTAAGCTAAATAATCATTGATGTCTACTTGTCGCCACCTATAGCCATATGCGTTTAATCGAACTGTCTTCCTTTTTCTAGTTAGGATTTCAATTGTCTTGATCTAGGAAAATTTTAGAGCAGTTTGATAGGGTAACTGCTCTATTACTACAGGGCAGCTAATTTTCTCGCGATCCCAAGGCAACCCGAATTGCAAAAAAGGAGCTGAAGGATCTTGCAACGGTTGTCTTTGGCGCCGGAATACGGAGTGACAAATACTAAAAGAAAACACAGTTGACAGACGGACAGACTGGTACGTATGTTGGTGTTTTGCCGTAAATATATAAATCTTACGCGTGCTTGAAACTGTGTGCGGACGGACAGAACAGACATAGATAAGTATCTATCGGCGCAGGTCTTTTGCGTGGTATATCCCAACTTCTTTTCCCGATGGGTCAGTTATCAGATAACGATTGGGTCCTACTACCTGCTGTATGTGGCTTTTCAAGAAGCGCCGGTCCAGCTTGGCATTGTACTGCCCAGCGGCATCACTTTGGCGGAAATTGCGCCGGAAAACCTCATCTCCTTCTTTAAAATTGGAAGGTCGTGCCTTGAGGTTATACTGCGCCTCATTTGCACGTCCCGTAGCCTTAATCTTCCGTCCGATTTGTTGGCGGAGGTCTCCAGCGCAACGACGGGGTCTCCCAAACACTTTAATTGCCGTAACAGCCTGTATGATTTACCATGGCAAATCATGTGCTGTCCGAAGGCGGCAAAGTAAGGAGCGACACCGGTGACGGAATGATAAGATGATCGCAGAGCGCACGTGATGGCGGACAATCTGCGGTCCCAATCTTTCTGCGTTGGGTGAACATGCGAACGGATCACGGCTAATAGTGTGCGATTCAACCGTTCAGAGGCGTTAGACTGAGGAGAGTATATGGGCGTCAGTTGGTGTTCGAGTAGGCCCTTAAACCGCCGTGATCTGAACTGTACTCCGTTGTCCGAGTCCACACTTTCTGGAACCCTGAACATGTGGAACACCCGACTCTCTAGAAATTTCACGATGGGTGGAGTCGTGAACTTACGAATAGATTCCACCAGTGGGAATTTCGAGAGCTGGTCTAAAACAACGATAGCTCCGATGTGTCCCATGGATGATCGAGGATATGGACCGAGTAGATCTATGTATAGACGCTGGAATACGCGTTCTGTGACGTTGAGTTGACCCATAGGAGGTCATAGAGGCCGGTTGGGCGGTTTGGTGCCTTTGCAGGTCTCATAGGCACTCACTTAGTCTTTGACCTGGGCTGCCATTTTAGGCAAAAATAAGTATTTCTTGAGTCGCCGTAGCGTCCGACCGTAACCTCCGTGGGCACTTAAAGGATGGTCATGTGCGCGGAGGATCAGATGTTGCGTCATTTCCTCCGGTACCCAGAGTTTCCAGGACTCTTCTTCCTGCCATGGATCACCAATGGCATATTCATTTCGTCTATACACACACTATTGTTGGGTCACGATGATTTGCCTCAACTCTTTGTAGCTGTCTGATTCGAAATGTGGGCTGTCCAAATCTATTTCGATGGGGTCCTCGACATTTAATGTCAACTCGGCTCCCTCTGGTGAAAACATTCGCGAGAAAGTGTCGGGTACGATGTTCTGGGTCGCTTTCCGATGTTTGATGGAAAACTTGAACCCTTGCAGTTTAAGAGCCCATCTGGCTAGGCGTCCATGTAAGTCTGCTTGGTTCATCAACTATTGTAGCGAAGCGTGGTCTGTGATGATCTCGAACTAGTGGCCCTCGATATAGGCTCGGAATTTCTTCACAGCCATTACCGCTGCCAAACATTCCTGCTCGGACACGGTATAGTTCCTTTGGGCCGAGTTCAGCTTATTGGACATGAAGGCAATTTGTGTGAGACTAGGGTGGAGCGGCCAAGGCCTTGGGTAGCGTAAGATGGAAAAGCAGCGATGGATGCTTCCAGACGTTGTCGTTGGTTAGGTGTCAGTTCATGCCTATCGGGTATAGACGCGAGTTCGTTAACATATCTAGTATTTAAAGACAAGTTTTTTTTTTTTTTTTGTTTTTACCTCCATTCCCTTCCACTCTCTCCATCACACTTTCTTCGTCGCACTACGCTCGTGCGATCTGCACTTCACATTTCGTCGTTTCCTCAGGTGCGCCACCCAGGCAATGTATAACACATCGGTATAAGGGGGCACACAAAAATATGTGAAGTCCTCCGGTTAATCTTGTCTTGTCCATATCGTGATCAGCTCTCAGAGATAAAAAAAATTATAAATTCGACGCAGTTAAAAAAAAAAACTCTGAGTTAAAAGAATAGCTGTCTCTTCAAGCATCTCGACGATAGGGTCAACAATGCCCTAAGATGCTATGTTGAAATTACTGGACTGATATTATAATAATAGTAGGTGTTTCTCGAGGCATCTCGAAGATAGGATCAATAATTGACCTAAGATGCTATGTTGAAAGTTTCTGCACTGAGATTCAATTGTTATTCATTAAATAGTTCCTAAGTCTTTTCTTGAAAACCATAAGAGAATTCGCTTCTTTAACTGATTTTGGAAGATTGTTGTATATACGAAGGGCGTCATTTGTAGCATCGTTCTTCAGGCGATCTGTCCTTGCAAAAGGAATTACAAATTGGTTTGCGTTCCTAGTACTGTATTGATTCTTTTGTGAGACTTTAATAAATGGTGTTTGTGACGACAAGCTGAGATTTAAACTTTTGAAGATAAACTTGGCTTTCTCCATTTTAATGATTTGGTTAAAAGTTAATGCGTTACATGATTGATACACTATGTCTGTGAATAAATCGGAGGCTAGTCCAAAACGAAGGACGAAATCGACACCAAGGTATACGTTCTGAGTCAGTGACGGGATAATGTAGAAAGTAATATCCTTCGTCTGACCTCTGAACCTCACGGGTGTTGTCAGTTTACCTTGTATAGGGTGTTTGGTGCCATCAGCGGTACTGATTTCAGTGCCCCAGGGCTTAATCAGAGTAGGATATTGATGGAGTACCTTCGAGCCAAGGCTCGAGGCAAGGCAGCTGATACTGGCACCCGTGTCAATCAATGCAAACGCGATTTCGCCCAACACTTTAATTGTGTGGTAAGGTCTGATATCATTCTCAGGAACCTCCAAGATGTTACAAAAGTTTAATGTTTGACGGCAGGTGCGCACTCTCTTGCGGGAATTCCGCCAACGACGAGTTGACCATTTTGTCTTGCGCAGGCGAGAAGTGACTTCTTCGGAAGCAAATATTCGTTCTCGAGCCACCCGATATTCCTGCAGTCGAACATGATATGGTTTTAATATGCGTATTTGGGGCTGCCGAGGTTCTTCAGGCAGTGACTGCGGTGGTCGCTTCAATACTGTCGTTGGCGAGGCCTCCGGAAGAGTGTAATGAATCATGCGACAACGCTGGTGACCACTACCAACACACTTTGCTGCTAGGTGGCTTGTCATTTTACGTTGGTTGCGACCAGTGCACATCCCACCTCTATTTTATCGTGGGATGCCAACCGAATTTTGACAGCCACATGGTAGCAAAGTGTGTGGGTGGTGAGTGCCACCGAAATCGATTGCTTTGATCGCAGCGGGATTTTGGTGTGGAAATTATATTGTGAGTTTTGTGGATGGGGTGAGGATTTTGTGTTGCAGCCTGAACCTAAACATGAACATTTCAGGTAAATATGCTTTTGGACGAGGTTAACTGGTGATGTGACTTAGTTCTTAATTCTCGCTAGAGCGATAAAATCAGTGCGCCGCTAATGCTTAGCCAATTTGCGGGTGGTCGTGTATAGGAAGGCGATGGAGATGTGATGCTTTCGCCGGTCCGTCATAGGAAATTCATACGCTCGACACATGATTGCAATGAGGATGAAAAATGGCCAGTTCGATTTAGAATTTCTGCGACATAGTTTTGGAGGATGCCTGGTCGAAGAAGGTGACATAGTTATAGATAAATAGACAGAGGATATTTGGAGGTTAGTAAAGCGCGTTTAAAATTATTGAATCAATGCACGAAAATCAGCAACGAATTTCCTGGCATTTTGTAAATGTGTGTTACGCTTACAAACAATTGATGGAATGTTTGTGCTGTGGTTGTTTTTACAAATCGACGAAATATCAATTATTTCCATTCCTAACAAAATATTTCCCGTCACCCGGAAATTCTGAAGGAAAACAACACTTTGGCATGAATACTACACAAAACAATTTATAGCAAATAAAAAAATCGGATAAAAGAAAAACAAAAATATTTTTACCGCAGGCATTATGAGGATAATTTTAAACCGTAACTTAATAAAAGTCAATGAAATCGAGAAAATGTAATAATGTACATTAAAATATGTAAAGTTGTCAAATTTTTTATAGAAACAAAACAAAAATAAAGACGTGTATATCAATAAAAATTAAAGGAAATTCGGGAACGCGAAATAAAAATTAGATTTTGTTCTTTTGACTGGTTATAGGAAGAAATACGGAGTAACGTAGAATAGGTTTCCTCTCCGTATGGTTTTGTTTTGTAACGCGTTTGAAAACGGGCGTGTATAGGTGGCTGAAATATGTAAATGAGCGTAACCCATTCGGAGACCCGCGACCGAAATCCTCTCCGATTTAGCTGGCCGACAAGCAGCCACCGCGTGAATGGATTACGGTGCACGGATTGGCTGAGCGGTTGGTACCATCCGTTGGCACTACTCAGACTTAACGTCTAGAACCGATGAGAGGTCGCTTCCGCGTTCGCACGTAGACATCAAATCATTACAAAATGGCGCCGAACGTGGGGCCCAAAACATCCTAAGGGGATAAGAGATTTGCGTCTTCTGACGAGTTGGTCCTTTACGGAGGATGTAAGGTACCTTAGTACTCGAGCCTCACAAACAGGAGCAGTGGAGTTGTGTGATACACACTAGCAGTCGCTTCACGTGAGTTGTAGCTTCCGCTCTCCTTTGTTTGATTTTTTTTTCGCGACAGAATCCTTCCGATGTGTTGTCCTGTAAGGACCTTCTATTTTCTTGATGGAACTGTCAGCCAGATGGGGCTTCTACTGTCGGCCTGGACTCTCAAGAAAATAGAAGGCTACCTTGCCTTTATGTCGCGGAAGGATTCTACTTATTTCGTATGCGTGATAGACGAGTGGTATCGGTTCAACGTTCGGTGGCGTATGCTGGAGTTGCAGAGCCCGGAATGCTCACACGCGTCGGGAATTTTGACCGCGTACAAAACCGTTACGGTAGCTCTACCACTTGTCTCGTCGAGTCATTTAACGTAGTTTAGAGACGGTTTTGTGATGTATGTGGGTATGGGATAAATTTTGTAAATCGACCGAAAGCACCCTTTCTTCGGCAGACTACCACGCACTCTCATTTCCCTGTGGAGGAGTCGACTGCTGGGAAGGAAAGTATATACTAAATAAATTTTTTTCCCCCTTATTAATAGCTCGCCACTATCGGCCACTAAGTTATTTCATATATATATTAGGTTAGTAGTAGCTTTCATATATATATTAGGTTAGTAGTAGTTTTCGTATGGATTAGGGATAGTAGTAGGAATAGTTACTTTTTTTTTTCTTTCTCTATTTTAGCAATACTTAGCACCCAACCACACGACAATGGCGACAAAGCGGACCCCAGACAAGCGTTGGACCAGATCCAAAACGGTCCAACCAGCTAACTGCGGGATCTGCTTCGAAGACGTAGTGGAGGGCGTACACAGCGTGCGATTGGAGTGCGGACACCTTTTCCATCGTGCCTGTGTCCAACAGCTCCTCCTCACGTCCGAGCTTTGCCCACTATGCCGGCGACCCATAGATCGGACCGCCGTAGAAGTCCCCCTCGGAACGCCCGTCTCCACGCGTGGAGCAGTGGCAAAAGGGGTCCCAGATGCCGAACCACCCCAATCACTGATGGACTTTCAAGGAGCCGTAGGCGGGGAAGTTCCTGCTGCAGTTGTCGCGGCCGAGATTACACCCACTCCATTGACACCCTCGTGGCGTTAATGCGGGATATGTCTGAGAGGATTGGCAACTTGGAGGGAAGGCTCCAGAACCTCCCCATGAGCCAACCACCCAGCCGCGTGAGAACTCCGCTTGGCTGGGAGCCCAATCCCAGTGTGGCTATGCCCCACTCTCGACCATCTGATCAATGGGCCCTACCTCCAAGGAACTCGGGAATGGATCCCAGAGCTCCCGAGTATAGACCACGACATAGCACCGCACCTCCGTTGGTACCTCTAGTCCCCGAGGCAGTCCCTTACAACAGGTCAATCGAGGATGCGATTCCCCTCGGGAACGCATAGACACCTTTCCGAGACCCGACGCCTCGTATCATGGAGAGTTGGCGCCTGAACTTCACGGGTTTCAACGCTATGATATCAGCGGACCGGTTCCTTTTCAGGATCCAGGCGTTAGTATCCAGCACCCTGGGAGGTGATTTCTCGGCCTTCCTCCGGCATGCACATCTTTTGTTCAGCGGAGATGCTGCCGACTGGTACTGGAGTTTTAAGGAGTCGACGCCACGTCCCACTTGGAATTCTTTTAGTGCAGCCTTCCGCAATCGATTTGATGATGGCTTCACTGAGAGAGAACTAAGGGAACAGATAAAGAAACGGAAACAAGGCGCTCGTGAACCGTTCGACCAGTACTACACAAGTATAGTGAGATTGAGCACTCGCTTGCGAACAACCATGCCCGAGGACGAACTGGTAGAAATTATCAGAGAGAATATGCGTTGGGATCTTCAGAACAGCCTTCTGCATTTTCCCATCAACGCCATACAGGGATTGCGCCTCCATGCCCGTAGGCAAGAACAACTGGATGAGCGGCGAGGTACCTTCCGTCCACAACCTCGCAAAACGGGACCAAATCCCCGAAATCATCACACCGCGGAGTTGATGGCAGCGGACCACCTACTTGCTGACCCAGTACCAGTACCGAGGAGCGGAGCACCACAGGAGCTTGAGGACCCAGCATTGATTGATCGACCATCCCTTGAAGCAATTACCAGCCCGTCGGTCTGTTGGAACTGCCGACAAACGGGGCATCGGTTCTATGCATGTCCAGCGGAACCGATGCTCTTCTGTTACCGATGCGGGAAGGCCGACACGTACGCACCTGATTGCGCAAATTACAAATTGCGGAAAAACTTGCCAGCGAGTGCCGCGACCACCCGTCGGCACTCCTAAACCCGGACGAACCAATGCTGACCCCATCACTAGCTATGACCAAGCCCCAGACATGACTCCAATTCTGCTGACTCGCACCGCCAAACACAGTTCTCCCGAAGTTCCACAACCGACGCCATGCTTTGTCGAGGCCAACGCGCAGGGAAATGATAGCGAGGCGAAGGTTCCTTGGCATGTCAAGCCCTTCCACGTCAGACTGCGGGATTATTTGGCTACTCGACAGCGCATCTTCCATGAGGAGTTGGCTACAACTGTCCCACCGCGAAGAAAGCGAGCCACGCGTCGGATGCGGAGCTTCTGGAGAAGAGTCAGGCAGTCGAGGAAGGTGCTGAAGGACATACACTTAGACGAATTATTGAGGGATGACGTTCGACCATATGCGTCAGTACACCTCCTGCAAAAACGTTTGTCAGGCTTAGTCGATACGGGAGCCAGTGTGAATTGCATATCAGCCGATTTTGCAGGGGAGGTACTGGCAATGCACGCGGACCAAATCCACCATTTTACCACCTGGTTAAGCACGGCGGACGGAACTCGTCACTCTGTAGTGGGAAAAATTACGACGGATGTTACCTTTAAGGGAGTAACTAAACCTCTGGAATTTTACATCATACCTCAATTAACCCAGAATCTTTATCTAGGAGTGGATTTCATTCGAAAATTTAACTTGGCCCCGGCACTGTTTTCCGGTACGACCCTGGAGTCTGTCACCACAGTTCCTGACCAAACTCAAACCACTCACTTATTACGACATACACTGGATGTGAATCAGCAACTGCGACTTGACTCGGCTATATCGGCTTTTCCATCGCATGAGAAGGAAGGTCTCAGGCGGACGGCACTGGTGTTATACACTATAGATGTGGGGGATGCTAAGCCCATAAAACAGAGACATTTTGCCATATCTCCGGCGAAGGAAAAGTTGTTATATGCCGAAGTTGATCGAATGCTAGCATTAGGCGTGATCGAAGAATCGCAGAGCGCGTGGGCTTCCCCAGTCACCTTAGTTGTCAAGCCGAACAAGGTCCGGCTATGCTTAGATGCCAGACGCTCGAACGCCGTCACTGTCAAGGATGCATACCCTCTACCGTTGATTGAAGGCATTTTGAGTCGGTTGCCTAAAGCCCATTTCATCACGAGCTTAGACCTCAAGGACGCCTTCTGGCAAATTCCTTTAGACCCTGGCTCAAAGGAGAAAACAGCCTTCACAGTCCCAGGTCGGCCCCTGTACCAATTCGTGACCATGCCATTCGGATTGTGCAATGCCCCTCAAACAATGACGCGCCTTATGGATAAGGTGATACCACCTCATTTACGGCACCAAGTTTTCGTGTACTTGGACGATCTGTTGCTTATAACCGAGACCTTCAACGAACACATCGACCTGCTTCAGGAGGTGGTGTTACACATCCGGAGGGTAGGGTTAACAATCAACATACAGAAGAGTCAGTTCGTGATGACGGAGGTGAAGTACTTAGGTCACATAATTGGGCATGGCAATATCAAAACCGATCCGGACAAGACTCAAGCGATTGACGTTTTTCCATTACCCAAGACCACCAAACAGTTACACCGATTCCTAGGCTTATGCGGATGGTACCAGCGTTTCGTACGTGACTATGCCACCATTACCACTCCTTTGACCGACATGCTGCGTAAGGGACGTAAGTTCGTCTGGGAAGAGCCCAGCTTGTGGGCCTTTGAAGAGCTAAAGAAGAGTCTGAACCAGGCCCAGCGGAACTACACGGTCTCGGAGCAGGAATGCCTAGCGGCTGTGCTGGCAGTGAAACGTTTTCGAGCATATTTAGAAGGACATCCTTTTGAAATCGTCACTGATCATGCGTCACTGAAATGGCTGATGAGCCAAACTGATCTCCACGGCCGCTTGGCCAGATGGGCCTTGAAATTACAGGCGTTTGACTTCACGACAAGACACCGCAAGGGAAGTCAGCACATGGTACCGGACACACTATCAAGGATGTTCGCCCCTGAAGGAGCCGAGTTGGCCCAGGAGGACGACAGCCCCTATGGATCGACTTGGACCATCCCGCCTTCAAGTCGGCATGTTATATCCAGCTGATGAATACGATTCAGGACCAGTTGCCACAGCTGCCAGAACTACGGGTGACGGAGGGATTTATATACAAGCAGACGTGACACGCCTCCGGAGACCCCATTCAAGAAGAGGAACAGTGGAAGTTATGGGTGCCCGAAGAACTGACAGGCGAATTGATTAAGCGGGCTCATGACCACCCATTGAGTGCACACGGCGGTTATGGTCGTACGCTTCGGCGACTGAAGACTTACTTCTTTTGGCCTAAGATGGCGCAGCAAGTGAAAAAGTACGTAGCCGCTTGTGAGCTGTGCAAATGCACGAAAGCGCCCAATTCTGTTCTTCGGCCCCCGATGGGAAAGTTCGAACTACCAGAGCGGGTGTTCCAGCGCCTGTATATAGATCTCATCGGTCCGTACCATCGCTCGACTTCGGGATACACGGGAGCTGTCGTGGTCCTGGACCACTTGTCCAAATTTCCGATTGTGGAACCTCTTCGAAACCTGCACACCGGCCCCATAGTCAGTTTTCTGGAAAATCGCGTTTTCCATATATTTGGAGTACCGGAGAAGCTGGTCTCCGACAACGGAGTTCAGTTCACCTCGTCTAGATTTCGGGAATTAATGGAGAAGTATGGCATTACGCATCAGCGGACTGCCGTTTATTCTCCGCAAGCCAATGCGTCCGAGCGATTGAACCGCACCCTCATAGCCGCCATTCGGGCCTACGTCCAACCAGATCAGAAGGATTGGGACCGCAGGATTTCCGCCATCACCTGTGCCCTGCGTTCGTCTTATCACTCCACCACAGGCATCTCCCCATACTTTGCCGTGTTCGGCCAGCATATGATTTGTCACGGAAACTCGTACCGGCTATTGCGACAGTTGAAAGGGTTGGAAGACCCAATAGTGGTGCTGGAGCCGCACGAGAAACTCCAAATTCTACGAGAACAAATCCGGGAGAGGATTGAAGACAGTAGACGGGTGGGGGAGGAGCGGTACAATCTGCGATCCCATCCTTCTGGCTTCAAGGCAGGTGACGAAATCTACCGACGGAATTTTAGACAAAGTGAAGCAGGTCGGCACTACACTGCCAAGCTAGACAAGAAGTTCGTGAAGTGTCGAGTCTTACAAGTTTTAAGTCCCACGCGGTACCTCATTGAGGGCATGTCCGGAAAGGAGCTGGGAGTCTACCATGCCAAAGACCTACGTCGCTGAGAAAAGAAAAAAAAAAAAACCTCATAGGGCCAAGCAGCGTTTTCTTCAGTCTCCACATGCCTGGTAGGCATCGTGGACACTGCCATGTAATGAATCATGCGATGACGCTGGTGACCACTACCAACACACTTTGCTGCTAGGGGGCTTGTTATTTTACGTTAGTTGCGACCAGTGCACATCCCACGTCTATTTTATCGTGGGATGCCAACCGAATTTTGACAGCCACATGGTAGCAAAGTGTGTGGGTGGTGAGTGCAACCGAAATCGATTGCTTTGATCGCAGCGGGATTTTGGTGTGGAAATTATATTGTGAGTTTTGTGGATGGGGTGAGGATTTTGTGTTGCAGCCTGAACCTAAACGTGAACATTTCAGGTAAATATGCTTTTGGACGAGGTTAACTGGTGATGTAACTTAGTTCTTAATTTTCGCTAGAGCGATAAAATCAGTGCGCCGCTAATGCTTAGCCAATTTGCGGGTGGTCGTGTATAGGAAGGCGATGGAGATGTGATGCTTTCGCCGGTCCGTCATAGGAAATTCATACGCTCGATACATGATTGCGATGAGGATGAAAAATGGCCAGTTCGATTTAGAATTTCTGCGACATAGTTTTGGAGGATGCCTGGTCGAAGAAGGTGACATAGTTATAGATAAATAGACAGAGGATATTTGGAGGTTAGTAAAGCGCGTTTAAAATTATTGAATCAATGCACGAAAATCAGCAACGAATTTCCTGGCATTTTGTAAATGTGTGTTACGCTTACAAACAATTGATGGAATGTTTGTGCTGTGGTTGTTTTTACGAATCGACGAAATATCAATTATTTCCATTCCTAACAAAATATTTCCCGTCACCCGGAAATTCTGAAGGAAAACAACACTTTGGCATGAATACTACACAAAACAATTTATAGCAAATAAAAAAATCGGATAAAAGAAAAACAAAAATATTTTTACCGCAGGCATTATGAGGATAATTTTAAACCGTAACTTAATAAAAGTCAATGAAATCGAGAAAATGTAATAATGTACATTAAAATATGTAAAGTTGTCAAATTTTTTATAGAAACAAAACAAAAATAAAGACGTGTATGTCAATAAAAATTAAAGGAAATTCGGGAACGCGAAATAAAAATTAGATTTTGTTCTTTTGACTGGTTATAGGAAGAAATACGGAGTAACGTAGAATAGGTTTCCTCTCCGTATGGTTTTGTTTTGTAACGCGTTTGAAAACGGGCGTGTGTGACAGAAATCCTCTGTGATCTAGCTGGCCGATAAGCAGCCACCGCGTGAATGGGTTACGGTGCACGGATTGGTTCCGTTGGCACTACTCAGACTTAACGTCTAGAACCGATGAGAGGTCGGTTCCGCGTTCCCACGTAGACATCAAATCATTACTAGAGAGTGAACATCCGCAGTCATAGTGGTCATGGCTGGTGGGTTATCGTCAGGGCTGTTGGAGTTGGCAGCTGGCTGGGGAGCTACTGCGGGGATTTCGAGTACCGCTGAGGTGATCGGGTACTCTATTTTTGCGCGGCACAGTCATGGCAGTCCGGAAAGTAGGTGTCCGGCATACCGCAACCGTAGCAGAAAACCCTACGCTCTGCTCGACATGCAATAAACCGGCGTCCGGTTTCATTGCAGTTCCAGCAGGTCGTGAGGTTTCCCACCGCTGCTACAGTAAGCTGGTCCCGATCCATATCTTCCCCCAGATTTGTGGTGGTATAATCTGGGGCCACTTCCGCGACTACACGCCGAGGACCCATCCTAGCTAGTAAGTAGGGCCGTTCCCGGAGGTCTTCCTCAACCCCCTCCAGGCGACTCACAGTCCTCAGCAGTGCCTCCACACTCTGCGGATCTGAGTCCACGATATGGCGACGAAGCACCGGCCTTAGGTTGCGCTTTAACACCCGCAGCAGTTGGATGGAAGACATCGGCTCTGACAACTGGTCGTTCAGCCGAAGGATGTCGGCTCGATATTGATGAAAGGGCTCGTCCGGACGTTGCCATCTGGCATGGATCTTGTCCAGGACCCTTTCATCCATATCGATCGTAGGGTATTCCATGCGGAGTACCTCCTTCAGCCGTGACCAGCGTATAGATGGTGGAGCCGAATGGATCCACCAGTAGGTCTCGAGTGCTACTCCCCTAAACAGCATCGGTAAGTATCCTGCCAGCACCGTGTAGTCGCCGGCCAACATCTCTCCGACCAAGGACTCCACCCGATCAATGACAACTTCCACGTTCAGGTCGTTTGGCTCCCCGCTAAAATGCAGACTCCAACCTTGAACAATGCTGGGGATATGCTTCGGCTTCAGCATATAGGGTAGCTCCTGCGAAGCCACTGGACCTAGAGTCCAGTGGTTGAGTCGTGGCGGAAGATCCCAGGAGTTCAAAGGCTGGTATCGAGATGGTGGATCCGGATCCTCAGACGGATGTTAATCAGTTCTCCGAATCTTGGTTGGCCGGTTTATGGTTGGTTCCTGAGAACGTCGTGACGATCTGAGTCGTTGTAGTGCTGTCTCGGTTCTTTGCAGTGACGTATGAAGGAGTATATCCGTTCCACTTCCATGCAACAATCACCGCAGATTTGGTCTGGCGAGCCATCTTCAAAAATAATATTAATCTTGATGTACACCTTCAGTAGGCTACCGACACCAGTCCTCATCGCTTCATCGACAAAACTATCACACAGCGGGTACATTTCATCGCCAATCCGCAGGCAAAGCCGACATGTGCTTGAAATGTCCATAATGATCCTACATTAAAGTTATACCTAAATTGTGTAGTACATACCAATACCTATGTAATTAATTAACATAATTAATCAATACGCATTCAATCAATTAATACTTCATACCGCATCATCAAATATTTCCCACACAATCAGTTGTGTAAGCTGACGTTATTATCTACCCAAACATGTGCATGAATAATTACGAATGTAATGCTTCCATTCATGAAATATCTTATTTCATGAGAACAATAATATTCATTTGGACTCCATGTAGCGTGACTCAATAAGTCAAGTGCACGACCTACATGAACGTTACGTCACACATGCATTTGTTATCGTTTGGGCACAAGCCATCTCAAGTAGCATTGCGGCCAAGCCAAAGAAGATACAATTTCATTGTATGTGATTGCTGAAAACAATGCAGTAGTGACGAACGTATGTGGATATGAATATTGAATGTTTGTTTTGCGGATATTGGTTTAATGTTTGATGTTTTGTTCTATTTTAATAGTGTCACATTTTAAGTGACCTATTGATGTTCGAATAGGAACATAGGGAAAGGGTCATCATTGTGTGTGACCATTTTTAGCATGAAGAATTTAGCATAAATAGCCTTAAGAGACATTGTAAATACACAGTTTGATTAAACGATTTTGCAAGTGCACTTCATAGAGAGCACCGTAAGTATTGAACAAAACCAAATACTGTCTTTATATTAATTACGGCTCAGCCATTAGGCGAAGCCATTATTGTCGGCGTGAAAACGCTGCGTTAGGTTTACCTCTAATTTAATCCTCTTGTATTTCATCTAACTTCACATTAATTGATATAAGAGTTAAATAAAGGCCAAAATGACGCTATAAAAGAAATAATTAAATATTAATAAGACAAAACACAAAAAGTGGCTGAAAGAGGTGAGCTATGCAAAACTCTATCAAAAAAAAGGTATGTGAATATTTTTGAGTAGGTTATCAAAAAAAAAAAAATCGGTCTTTCCAATTCTTTTCTCATCACAGGCAAGGACTCCAATGGCACACTCCTCCTAGGGCGTCACAGGGACTACTCTCTTGCGGCACCATGAGAATCAGGGTTTGGAAGGGCTCCCTCATCCGCAAGTTTTCACAAGTTACAATTTGTCAGCCCAGGGTTGAATTCCTGACCCACAAGCAGCGCGAGTCTTGTCATGGATAGTCATGGATTAGCTACTCAGCCAATCACATGAAATCAAAATCCACGTAGTGTAAGACACTCCGGCACCGCTTGGTTTGGGGAGCAGATCAGAATCCTCCGCAAATTAGATGGTGGAATAATAACTTCCGAGTACAAATAGAGACTCTAATATCATTTGGCCTTACTAGTCATACAATGGTGGTAAATCACCAAAGTATAAATCAAAAGCAGGACCAAACGATATTGATGTCCAAAGGCAACACACGTCCGGAAGTTATCAAGTTGCTGGGGCACGATTAGTGCAAAAGCCCTCGGGAGTTACCTACCCGCCAATAATTTTTGACACCTTGTAGGGACACCTAGAGACGATGGGCTGTCTCGTGCTCACGACTGATGATACAGCTGAGCATTTCGGGCCCCACGTTGGGCGCCATTTTGTATTGAATTCGTAAAATACAAACAAGTCCGTAAAGGACTGCAAGGATGGTCTGCTGCCTCGGCAGAGGAAGGTGTAGATATCCGCCGAGAATGCCCTTATCTGGGGACGCGTGAATTGGCTAGCAGGCAAGCATTCCCCCAGCACAAGGACCCACTACAAAAGAATTTCGCATTCACGAATTTCTGGGGTCTCAGAAAGGCGACCGAAGTCGAAAGATTGTAGGTAACTACAACGAGGATAAAATGACTTGTTCAGAGAACAAGTGGAACATTTAAAAAAATGGGCGGACTTAGGGTAACTTCGTCGTTACCCGACGAGGCTCATGGCCCACAAATAAGAGTGGGACAACCGGGTGGTGATGGTGCCCCCTCGCACCCGCCCAACCAGATCAAAATCCATAAATCCATACAACATAACTTGCATGAGCCTTCCCGTCAGAGGAAAAGTACCCCGTTGACCAATTTATGTCATAGAGTTATGCAATTCGATCACATAACTCTAGCCCATAAAAAGGCACCTTGCTCGGGCCACTCAACCCGCGATATTACCTGAAACAAAAAGGAGGTTAATATGTGCCCGGCGGCTGGCTCATGTTTGTTGGTGATAGCCGGCCACCGTACCGAGTCGTATACCCGGTCAGATCCAACCGAATGGAAAGACCGAGATATTCGTTTAATTCATCATTTCTTTATTAAATAGTCTTGGCATAATTTTTCATCAATATTTGCTTATTCCCTAAATTCTACCGTGACGTTCTTAAGGCACTTTTGCGTTGATTTGATATAAATTTACAGATACGTATCTCTTGTTTTAAACAAATAAATTAATACAAATAGGGAAAAGAAAATAATAAGTAATTTCGATTAATAATTTAAATACATAATAGTAAAACGACAATGATAAGTTATTTCGATTAATAATTTAAATTCAAATAGGAAGAAGACAATAATAAGTGATTCCGATTAATAATTTAAATTCAAATATGGAAACGACAATAATAAGTTATTTCGATTAATAATTTAAATACAAATAGGAAAACGACAATAATAAGTTATTTCGATTGATAATGTAAATTCAAATAGAAAAAAGACAATAATAAGTGATTCCGATTAATAATTTAAATTCAAATATGGAAACGACAATAATAAGTTATTTCGATCAATAATTTAAATACATAATAGTACAAAAATGGGAGTTTGTTCCCCCCTGTATTTTTCACTTTTGATATAGCAATGTTCTCCTCGACAAAAAAAACTTTCCCCTAATAGAAAGAAGGAAACCATTGTCAAACTACCACGAATTAATACCAATTATTTATCACGTTTCGAACATAGAATACCATGCATGGTTTTCGATGAAAAGCTAATAAAACCCCCCTCCAAAAAAAATCAACGCATCACATGACTAGTATATGATTGACTGTTTGACAAGGATTATGTAATCAAACCTAAAAATAAAGGAATTTATGAAAAGAAAAGGTAACGAGAATTTAATTATTTTAATAAGCTTAAGAAAAAAAAAAACAAATTTAATCTTTTCTTTCCTTCCTACAAGGGTACAAGTTCTTCTCCAACAAATTGGATGGAGATTGGTGAATACTCTGCGCCACCAACATGCGAGTTTGGGAGCGTATTGGCAAACGGCCGGAACACGAGTTGTGCCCGATCAATTATAATACAAATGTGTCATCTTATAAGTGAGAATCTGCATCCAACCAGGATCCGGCCCAATATTATCATTCACAACGCTATAGTGAGTTGGAATTACAGTACCTTGGCGAACTGATTGAGATACCAAGAAGAAATCATATCTTTCCGGTAAAGTGATAATATCAACAACTGTCCCCGGAGGCGTATTATTTTGATTTAGGAAATCTCGAGTATTAATACGCTTGGAAACGGTTACAAAAGCAAATTTGGGGTCTTCCGCAACTCCAGCTTGGGTATAAATTTCCGTGAGATGTTTCCGGATTGTATCTCTTTCAATCGACCCTTTCAATTCCAAGGCTATGTGACTCAAAATTCATACGGGATTCTAATAAGTCACGGAAACGAACATGCATGCATATAAATTTTCTGTTATTTGAAAAAAATACGGCATCGAGGTGAGAACTCCTATTAGCAGGAGCCGCTGCGACGCCAACATTCTGTATGGACGATGATTTTCCGTTTGTGAGTGCCGGATGATTTAACAAACAGCGCACACCCTATGACAGCGACATCTTCCACAATAAGAACTCTCAAGTTGTCTGCGGCCGAGCTACGTAAAAGGCTCCTCTTCTCACCAGATTTAGGATTTGCTGGTGGGTCTTACTTGAGATAATTGAAACATCTCACTCACGTTTGCTCTTCGACTCAATGCGTCGAGGAACATTCCAACACTTCACACCTATCTTTCGATGCAAGCCTCAAGGTAGGTTGCATACGATATTTTATTTATGTGTGGGTGCGCACAATCAATTAATAGAAATTGACAATTGTGTACGAATACACAGAATTGCTTCTTGGAGGTTGTTTATGTTTTTAGCTAATATTATCATCATGTGGTTTTATTGATAAATTTGAATTCATTTCCAATGTAAAGAAACAATAATGGATAATGCGTAATAATATATCGTAGTTTTTCTTTGATATCACGTTGATTTGAAACAAAATCGGTGTGCGAGGCGTTTATTCGTTCTAGATTATTTAAAAAAGAAGACATTAAATATTTAGAAAAGAAAAATTCTAAGCTAAATAATCATTGATATCTACTTGTCGCCACCTATAGCCATATGCGTTTAATCGAACTGTCTTCCTTTTTCTAGTTAGGATTTCAATTGTCTTGATCACCATGCTGTAGAGGTGATGGAGATAGGAAAATTTTAGAGCAGTTTGATAGGGTAACTGCTCTATTACTACAGGGCAGCTAATTTTCTCGCGATTGCAAGGCAACGCGAATTGCAAAAAAGGAGCTGAAGGATCTTGCAACGGTTGTCTTTGGCGCCGGAATACGGAGTGACAAATACTAAAAGAAAACACAGTTGACAGACGGACAGACTGATACGTATGTTGGTGTTTTGCCGTAAATATATAAATCTCACGCGTGCTTGAAACTGAGTGCGGACGGACAGAACAGACGTAGATAAGTATCTATCGGCGCAGGTCTTTTGCGTGGTGTATCCCAACTTCTTTTCCCGATGGGTCAGTTATCAGATAACGATTGGGTCCTACTACCTGCTGTATGTGGCTTTTCAAGAAGCGCCGGTCCAGCTTGGCATTGTACTGCCCAGCGGCATCACTTTGGCGGAAATTGCGCCGGAAAACCTCATCTCCTTCTTTAAAATTGGAAGGTCGTGCCCTGAGGTTATACTGCGCCTCATTTGCACGTCCCGTAGCCTTAATCTTCCGTCCGATTTGTTGGCGGAGGTCTCCAGTGCAACGACGGGGTCTCCCAAACACTTTAATTGCCGTAACAGCCTGTATGATTTACCATGGCAAATCATGTGCTGTCCGAAGGCGGCAAAGTAAGGAGCGACACCGGTGACGGAATGATAAGATGATCGCAGAGCGCACGTGATGGCGGACAATCTGCGGTCCCAATCTTTCTGCGTTGGGTGAACATGCGAACGGATCACGGCTAATAGTGTGCGATTCAACCGTTCAGAGGCGTTAGACTGAGGAGAGTATATGGGCGTCAGTTGGTGTTCGAGTAGGCCCTTAAACCGCCGTGATCTGAACTGTACTCCGTTGTCCGAGTCCACACTTTCTGGAACCCTGAACATGTGGAACACCCGACTCTCTAGAAATTTCACGATGGGTGGAGTCGTGAACTTACGAATAGATTCCACCAGTGGGAATTTCGAGAGCTGGTCTAAAACAACGATAGCTCCGATGTGTCCCATGGATGATCGAGGATATGGACCGAGTAGATCTATGTATAGACGCTGGAATACGCGTTCTGTGACGTTGAGTTGACCCATAGGAGGTCATAGAGGCCGGTTGGGCGGTTTGGTGCCTTTGCAGGTCTCATAGGCACTCACTTAGTCTTTGACCTGGGCTGCCATTTTAGGCAAAAATAAGTATTTCTTGAGTCGCCGTAGCGTCCGACCGTAACCTCCGTGGGCACTTAAAGGATGGTCATGTGCGCGGAGGATCAGATGTTGCGTCATTTCCTCCGGTACCCAGAGTTTCCAGGACTCTTCTTCCTGCCATGGATCACCAATGGCGTATTCATTTCGTCTATACACACACTATTGTTGGGTCACGATGATTTGCCTCAACTCTTTGTAGCTGTCTGATTCGAAATGTGGGCTGTCCAAATCTATTTCGATGGGGTCCTCGACATTTAATGTCGATTCGGCTCCCTCTGGTGAAAACATTCGCGAGAAAGTGTCGGGTACGATGTTCTGGGTCGCTTTCCGATGTATGATGGAAAACTTGAACCCTTGCAGTTTAAGAGCCCATCTGGCTAGGCGTCCATGTAAGTCTGCTTGGTTCATCAACTATTGTAGCGAAGCGTGGTCTGTGATGATCTCGAACTAGTGGCCCTCGATATAGGCTCGGAATTTCTTCACAGCCATTACCGCTGCCAAACATTCCTGCTCGGACACGGTATAGTTCCTTTGGGCCGAGTTCAGCTTATTGGACATGAAGGCAATTTGTGTGAGACTAGGGTGGAGCGGCCAAGGCCTTGGGTAGCGTAAGATGGAAAAGCAGCGATGGATGCTTCCAGACGTTGTCGTTGGTTAGGTGTCAGTTCATGCCTATCGGGTATAGACGCGAGTTCGTTGACATATCTAGTATTTAAAGACAAATCTGTGAATAAATCGGAGGCTAGTCCAAAACGAAGGACGAAATCGACACCAAGGTATACGTTCTGAGTCAGTGACGGGATAATGTAGAAAGTAATATCCTTCGTCTGACCTCTGAACCTCACAGGTGTTGTCAGTCTACCTTGTATAGGGTGTTTGGTGCCATCAGCGGTACTGATTTCAGTGCCCCAGGGCTTAATCAGAGTAGAATATTGATGGAGTACCTTGAAGCCAAGGCTCGAGGCAAGACAGCTGATACTGGCACCCGTGTCAATCAATGCAAACGCGATTTCACCCAACACTTTAATTGTGTGGTAAGGTCTGATATCATTCTCAGGAACCTCCAAGATGTTACAAAAGTTTAATGTTTGACGGCAGGTGCGCACTCTCTTGCGGAAATTCCGCCAACGACGAGTTGACCATTTTGTCTTGCGCAGGCGAGAAGTGACTTCTTCGGAAGCAAATATTCGTTCTCGAGCCACCCGATATTCCTGCAGTCGAACATGATATGGTTTTAATATGCGTATTTGGGGCTGCCGAGGTTCTTCAGGCAGTGACTGCGGTGGTCGCTTCAATACTGTCGTTGGCGAGGCCTCCGGAAGAGAGTGAACATCCGCAGTCATAGTGGTCATGGCTGGTGGGTTATCGTCAGGGTTGTTGGGGTTGGCAGCTGGCTGGGGAGCTACTGCGGGGATTTCGAGTACCGCTGAGGTGATCGGGTACTCTATTTTTGCGCGGCACAGTCGGGGCAGTCCGGAAAGGAGGTGTCCGGCATACCGCAACCGTAGCAGAAAACCCTACGCTTTGCTCGACATGCAATAAACCGGTGTCCGGTTTCATTGCAGTTCCAGCAAGTCGTGAGGTTTCCCACCGCTGCTACAGCAAGCTGGTCCCGATGCATATCTTCCTCCAGATTCGTGGTGGTATAATCTGGGGCCACTTCCGCGATTACACGCCGAGGACCCATCCTAGCTAGTAAGTAGGGCCGTTCCCGTAGGTCTTCCTCAACCCCCTCCAGGCGACTCACAGTCCTCAGCAGTGCCTCCACACTCTGCGGATCTGAGTCCACGATATGGCGACGAAGCACCGGCCTTAGGTTGCGCTTTAACACCCGCAGCAGTTGGATGGAAGACATCGGCTCTGACAACTGGTCGTTCAGCCGAAGGATGTCGGCTCGATATTGATGAAAGGGCTCGTCCGGACGTTGCCATCTGGCATGGATCTTGTCCAGGACCCTTTCATCCATATCGATCGTAGGGTATCCCATGCGGAGTACCTCCTTCAGCCGTGACCAGCGTATAGATGGTGGAGCTGAATGAATCCACCAGTAGGTCTCGAGTGCTACTCCCCTAAATAGCATCGGTAAGTATCCTGCCAGCACCGTGTAGTCGCCGGCCAACATCTCTCCGACCAAGGACTCCACCCGATCAATGAAAACTTCCACGTTCAGGTCGTTTGACCTGCGAAGCCACTGGACCTAGAGTCCAGTGGTTGAGTCGTGGCGGAAGATCCCAGGAGTTCAAAGGCTGGTATCGAGATGGTGGATCCGGATCCTCAGACGGATGTTAATCAGTTCTCCGAATCTTGGTTGGCCGGTTTATGGTTGGTTCCTGAGAACGTCCTGACGATCTGAGTCGTTGTAGTGCTGTCTCGGTTCTTTGCAGTGACGTATGAAGGAGTATATCCGTTCCACTTCCATGTAACAATCACCACAGATTTGGTCTGGCGAGCCATCTTCAAAAATAATATTAATCTTGATGTACTCCTTCAGTAGGCTAACGACACCAATTCTTATCGCTTCATCGACGAAACTATCACACAGCGGGTACATTTCATCGCCAATCCGCAGGCAAAGCCGACATGTGCTTGAAATGTCCATAATGATCCTACATTAAAGTTATACCTAAATTGTGTAGTACATACCAATACCTATGTAATTAATTAACATAATTAATCAATACGCATTCAATCAATTAATACTTCATACCGCATCATCAAATATTTCCCACACAATCAGTTGTGTAAGCTGACGTAATTATCTACCCAAACATGTGCATGAATAATTACGAATGTAATGCTTCCATTCATGAAATATCTTATTTCATGAGAACAATAATATTCATTTGGACTCCATGTAGCGTGACTCAATAAGTCAAGTGCACGACCTACATGAACGTTACGTCACACATGCATTTGTTATCGTTTGGGCACAAGCCATCTCAAGTAGCATTGCGGCCAAGCCAAAGAAGATACAATTGCATTGTATGTGATTGCTGAAAACAATGCAGTAGTGACGAACGTATGTGGATATGAATATTGAATGTTTGTTTTGCGGATATTGGATTAATGTTTGATGTTTTGTTCTATTTTAATAGTGTCACATTTTAAGTGACCTATTGATGTTCGAATAGGAACATGGGAAAAGGGTCATCATTGTGTGTGACCATTTTTTAGCATGTAGAATTTAGCATAAATAGCCTTAAGAGACATTGTAAATACACAGTTTGATTAAACGATCTTGCGAGTGCACTTCATAGAGAGCACCGTAAGTATTGAACAAAACCAAATACTGTCTTTATATTAATTACGGTTCAGCCATTAGGCGAAGCCATTATTGTCGGCGTGAAAACGCTACGTTAGGTTTACCTCTAATTTAATCCTCTTGTATTTCATCTAACTTCACATTAATTGAAATAAGAGTTAAATAAAGGCCAAAATGACGCTATAAAAGAAATAATTAAATATTAATAAGACAAAACACAAAAAGTGGCTGAAAGAGGTGAGCTATGCAAAACTCTATCAAAAAAAAGGTATGTGAATATTTTTGAGTAGGTTATCAAAAAAAAAAAAATCGGTCTTTCCAATTCTTTTCTCATCACAGGCAAGGACTCCAATGGCACACTCCTCCTAGGGCGTCACAGGGACTACTCTCTTGCGGCACCATGAGAATCAGGGTTTGGAAGGGCTCCCTCATCCGCAAGTTTTCACAAGTTACAATTTGTCAGCCCAGGGTTGAATTCCTGACCCACAAGCAGCGCGTGTCTTGTCATGGATAGTCATGGATTAGCTACTCAGCCAATCACATGAAATCAAAATCCACGTAGTGTAAGACACTCCGGCACCGCTTGGTTTGGGGAGCAGATCAGAATCCTCCGCAAATTAGATGTTGGAATAATAACTTCCGAGTACAAATAGAGACTCTAATATCATTTGGCCTTACTAGTCATACAATGGTGGTAAATCACCAAAGTATAAATCAAAAGCAGGACCAAACGATATTGATGTCCAAAGACAACACACGTCCGGAAGTTATCAAGTTGCTGGGGCACGATTAGTGCAAAAGCCCTCGGGAGTTACCTACCCGCCAATAATTTTTGACACCTTGTAGGGACACCTAGAGACGATGGGCTGTCTCGTGCTCACGACTGATGATACAGCTGAGCATTTCAGGCCCCACGTTGGGCGCCATTTTGTATTGAATTCGTAAAATACAAACAAGTCCGTAAAGGACTGCAAGGATGGTCTGCTGCCTCGGCAGAGGAAGGTGTAGATATCCGCCGAGAATGCCCTTATCTGGGGACGCGTGAATTGGCTAGCAGGCAAGCATTCCCCCAGCACAAGGACCCACTACAAAAGAATTTCGCATTCACGAATTTCTGGGGTCTCAGAAAGGCGACCGAAGTCGAAAGATTGTAGGTAACTACAACGAGGATAAAATGACTTGTTCAGAGAACAAGTGGAACATTTAAAAAAATGGGCGGACTTAGGGTAACTTCGTCGTTACCCGACGAGGCTCATGGCCCACAAATAAGAGTGGGACAACCGGGTGGTGATGGTGCCCCCTCGCACCCGCCCAACCAGATCAAAATCCATAAATCCATACAACATAACTTGCATGAGCCTTCCCGTCAGAGGAAAAGTACCCCGTTGACCAATTTATGTCATAGAGTTATGCAATTCGATCACATAACTCTAGCCCATAAAAAGGCACCTTGCTCGGGCCACTCAACCCGCGATATTACCTGAAACAAAAAGGAGGTTAATATGTGCCCGGCGGCTGGCTCATGTTTGTTGGTGATAGCCGGCCACCGTACCGAGTCGTATACCCGGTCAGATCCAACCGAATGGAAAGACCGAGATATTCGTTTAATTCATCATTTCTTTATTAAATAGTCTTGGCATAATTTTTCATCAATATTTGCTTATTCCCTAAATTCTACCGTGACGTTCTTAAGGCACTTTTGCGTTGATTTGATATAAATTTACAGATACGTATCTCTTGTTTTAAACAAATAAATTAATACAAATAGGGAAAAGAAAATAATAAGTTATTTCGATTAATAATTTAAATACATAATAGTAAAACGACAATGATAAGTTATTTCGATTAATAATTTAAATTCAAATAGGAAGAAGACAATAATAAGTGATTCCGATTAATAATTTAAATTCAAATATGGAAACGACAATAATAAGTTATTTCGATTAATAATTTAAATACAAATAGGAAAACGACAATAATAAGTTATTTCGATTGATAATGTAAATTCAAATAGAAAAAAGACAATAATAAGTGATTCCGATTAATAATTTAAATTCAAATATGGAAACGACAATAATAAGTTATTTCGATCAATAATTTAAATACATAATAGTACGAAAATGGGAGTTTGTTCCCCCTCTATTTTTCACTTTTGATATAGCAATGTTCTCCTCGACAAAAAAAACTTTCCCCTAATAGAAAGAAGGAAACCATTGTCAAACTACCACGAATTAATACCAATTATTTATCACGTTTCGACCATAGAATACCATGCATGATTTCGATGAAAAGCTTATAAAACCCCCCCCAAAAAAAAATCAACGCATCACATGACTAGTATATGATTGACTGTTTGACAAGGATTATGTAATCAAACCTAAAAATAAAGGAATATATTAAAAAAAAAAGGTAACGAGAATTTAATTATTTTAATAAGCTTAAGAAAAAAAAACAAATTTAATCTTTTCTTTCCTTTCTACAACGGTACAAGTTCTTCTCCAACAAATTGGATGGAGATTGGTGAATACTCTGCGCCACCAAAATGCGAGTTTGGGAGCGTATTGGCAAACGGCCGGAACACGAGTTGTGCCCGATCAATTATAATACAAATGTGTCATCTTATAAGTGAGAATCTGCATCTAACCAGGATCCGGCCCAATATTATCATTCACAACGCTATAGTGAGTTGGAGTTACAGTACCTTGGCGAACTGATTGAGATACCAAGAAGAAATCATATCTTTCCGGTAAAGTGATAATATCAACAACTGTCCCCGGAGGCGTATTATTTTGATTTAGGAAATCTCGAGTATTAATACGCTTGGAAACTGTTACAAAAGCAAATTCGGGGTCTTCCGCAACTCCAGCTTGGGTATAAATTTCCGTGAGACGTTTCCGGATTGTATCTCTTTCAATCGACCCTTTCAATTCCAAGGCTATGTGACTCAAAATTCATACGGGATTCTAATAAGTCACGGAAACGAACATGCATGCAAATAAATTTTCTGTTATTTGAAAAAAATACGGCATCGAGGTGAGAACTCCTATTAGCAGGGGCCGCTGCGACTCCAACATTCTGTATGGACGATGATTTTCCGTTTGTGAGTGCCGGATGATTTAACAAACAGCGCACACCCTATGACAGCGACATCTTCCACAATAAGAACTCTCAAGTTGTCTGCGGCCGAGCTGCGTAAAAGGCTCCTCTTCTCACCAGATTTAGGATTTGCTGGCGGGTAGGCAATCCGGCCTTCCCCCATGAGCCAGAGAACTCCACGGCCAATTGTCCTCTCGCGATGGCGCAAATAACAGAAATGTAATCACGACTACTCATCAACAAATAGACATCAACTCAGACTTCTACGAGACGTTACTCAGGAACATCATCAGAAAGGACCGAGACACTATTTCGAGTAAATCAAACAATATTTCTAGCAGCACATTGATTCATAACCTCTATTTAGACCAATTCTATTTTACTATCTTCGTATGGCGACAGATACTTGAGCACCAACAAATCCACTTAAACCGATTAGAATAATATTTGCCAACCACATTTTACACTTCTTAGCTTCTAGACTGATCTTACTTGGGATAATTGAAACATCTCACTCACGTTTGCTCTTCGACTCAATGCGTGGAGGAACATTCCAACACTTCACACCTATCTTTCGATGCAAGCCTCAAGGTAGGTTGCATACGATATTTTATTTATGTGTGGGTGCGCACAATTAATTAATAGAAATTGACAATTGTGTACGAATACACAGAATTGCTTCTTGGAGGTTGTTTATGTTTTTAGCTAATATTATCATCATGTGGTTTTATTGATAAATTTGAATTCATTTCCAATGTAAAGAAACAATAATGGATAATGCGTAATAATATATCGTAGTTTTTCTTTGATATCACGTTGATTTGAAACAAAATCGGTGTGCGAGGCGTTTATTCGTTCTGAATTATTTAAAAAAGAAGACATTAGATATTTAGAAAAGAAAAATTCTAAGCTAAATGATCATTGATGTCTACTTGTCGCCACCTATAGCCATACCTATGCGTTTAATCGAACTGTCTGCCTTTTTCTAGTAAGGATTTCAATTGTCTTGATCACCATGCTGTAGAGGTGATGGAGATAGGAAAATTTTAGAGCAGTTTGATAGGGTGACTGCTCTATTACTACAGGGCAGCTAATTTTCTCGCGATTGCAAGGCAACGCGAATTGCAAAAAAGGAGCTGAAGGATCTTGCAACGGTTGTCTTTGGCGCCGGAATACGGAGTGACAAATACTAAAAGAAAACACAGTTGACAGACGGACAGACTGATACGTATGTTGATGTTTTGCCGTAAATATATAAATCTCACGCGTGCTTGAAACTGTGTGCGGATGGACAGAACAGACGTAGATAAGTATCTATCGGCGCAGGTCTTTTGCGTGGTATATTCCAACTTCTTTTCCCGATGGGTCAGTTATCAGATAACGATTGGGTCCTACTACCTGCTGTATGTGGCTTTTCAAGAAGCGCCGGTCCAGCTTGGCATTGTAATGCTCAGCGGCATCACTTTGGCGGAAATTGCGCCGGAAAACCTCATCTCCTTCTTTAAAATTGGAAGGTCGTGCCCTGAGGTTATACTGCGCCTCATTTGCACGTCCCGTAGCCTTAATCTTCCGTCCGATTTGTTGGCGGAGGTCTCCAGCGCAACGACGGGGTCTCCCAAACACTTTAATTGCCGTAACAGCCTGTATGATTTACCATGGCAAATCATGTGCTGTCCGAAGGCGGCAAAGTAAGGAGCGACACCGGTGACGGAATGATAAGATGATCGCAGAGCGCACGTGATGGCGGACAATCTGCGGTCCCAATCTTTCTGCGTTGGGTGAACATGCGAACGGATCACGGCTAATAGTGTGCGATTCAACCGTTCAGAGGCGTTAGACTGAGGAGAGTATATGGGCGTCAGTTGGTGTTCGAGTAGGCCCTTAAACCGCCGAGATCTGAACTGTACTCCGTTGTCCGAGTCCACACTTTCTGGAACCCTGAACATGTGGAACACCCGACTCTCTAGAAATTTCACGGTGGGTGGAGTCGTGAACTTACGAATAGATTCCACCAGTGGGAATTTCGAGAGCTGGTCTAAAACAACCATAGCTCCGATGTGTCCCATGGATGATCGAGGATATGGACCGGGTAGATCTATGTATAGACGCTGGAATACGCGTTCTGTGACGTTGAGTTGACCCATAGGAGGTCGAAGAGGCTGGTTGGGCGGTTTGGTGCCTTTGCAGGTCTCATAGGCGCTCACTTAGTCTTTGACCTGGGCTGCCATTTTAGGCAAAAATAAGTATTTCTTGAGTCGCCGTAGCGTCCGACCGTAACCTCCGTGGGCACTTAAAGGATGTTCATGTGCGCGGAGGATCAGATGTTGAGTCATTTCCTCCGGTACCCAGAGTTTCCAGGACTCTTCTTCCTACCATGTATCACCAATGGCGTATTCATTTCGTCTATACACACACTATTGTTGGGTCACGATGGTTTGCCTCAACTCTTTGTAGCTGTCTGATTCGAAATGTGAGCTGTCCAAATCTATTTCGATGGGGTCTTCGACATTTTCGGTCAATTCGGCTCCCTCTGGTGAAAACATTCGCGAGAAAGTGTCGGGTACGATGTTCTGGGTCGCTTTCCAATGTTTGATGGAAAACTTGAACCATTGCAGTTTAAGAGCCCATCTGGCTAGGCGTCCATGTAAGTCTGCTTGGTTCATCAACTATTGTAGTGAAGCGTGGTCTGTGATGATCTCGAACTAGTGGCCCTCGATATAGGCTCGGAATTTCTTCACAGCCATTACCGCTGCCAAACATTCCTGCTCGGACACGGTATAGTTCCTTTGGGCCGAGTTCAGCTTATTGGACATGAAGGCAATTTGTGTGAGACTAGGGTGGAGCGGCCAAGGCCTTGGGTAGCGTAAGATGGAAAAGCAGCGATGGATGCTTCCAGACGTTGTCGTTGGTTAGGTGTCAGTTCATGCCTATCGGGTATAGACGCGAGTTCGTTGACATATCTAGTATTTAAAGACAAATCTGTGAATAAATCGGAGGCTAGTCCAAAACGAAGGACGAAATCGACACCAAGGTATACGTTCTGAGTCAGTGACGGGATAATGTAGAAAGTAATATCCTTCGTCTGACCTCTGAACCTCACGGGTGTTGTCAGTTTACCTTGTATAGGGTGTTTGGTGCCATCAGCGGTACTGATTTCAGTGCTCCAGGTCTTAATCAGAGTAGGATATTGATGGAGTACCTTCGAGCCAAGGCTCGAGGCAAGACAGCTGATACTGGCACCCGTGTCAATCAATGCAAACGCGATTTCGCCCAACACTTTAATTGTGTGGTAAGGTCTGATATCCTTCTCAGGAACCTCCAAGATGTTACAAAAGTTTAATGTTTGACGGCAGGTGCGCACTCTCTTGCGGAAATTCCGCCAACGACGAGTTGACCATTTTGTCTTGCGCAGGCGAGAAGTGACTTCTTCGGAAGCAAATATTCGTTCTCGAGCCACCCGATATTCCTGCAGTCGAACATGATATGGTTTTAATATGCGTATTTGGGGCTGCCGAGGCTCTGCAGGCAGTGACTGTGGTGG
This sequence comes from Odontomyia ornata, assembly GCA_963969285.1. Taxonomy (NCBI): domain Eukaryota; kingdom Metazoa; phylum Arthropoda; class Insecta; order Diptera; family Stratiomyidae; genus Odontomyia; species Odontomyia ornata. The sequence goes on from OZ017738.1 coordinate 307,320,479, forward strand.
CTGCTTCAATACTGTCGTTGGCGAGGCCTCCGGAAGAGAGTGAACATCCGCAGTCATAGTGGTCATGGCTGGTGGGTTATCGTCAGGGTTGTTGGAGTTGGCAGCTGGCTGGGGAGCTACTGCGGGGATTTCGAGTACCGCTGAGGTGATCGGGTACTCTATTTTTGCGCGGCACAGTCGGGGCAGTCCAGAAAGTAGGTGTCCGGCATACCACAATCGTAGCAGAAAACCCTACGCTCTGCTCGACATGCAATAAACCGGTGTCCGGTTTCATTGCAGTTCCAGCAGGTCGTGAGGTTTCCCACCGCTGCTACAGCAAGCTGGTCCCGATCCATATCTTCCTCCAGATTCGTGGTGGTATAATCTGGGGCCACTTCCGCGATTACACGCCGAGGACCCATCCTAGCTAGTAAGTAGGGCCGTGCCTGGAGGTCTTTCTCAACCCCCTCCAGGCGACTCACAGTCCTCAGCAGTGCCTCCACACTCTGCGGATCTGAGTCCACGATATGGCGACGAAGCACCGGCCTTAGGTTGCGCTTTAACACCCGCAGCAGTTGGATGGAAGACATCGGCTCTGACAACTGGTCGTTCAGCCGAAGGATGTCGGCTCGATATTGATGAAAGGGCTCGTCCGGACGTTGCCATCTGGCATGGATCTTGTCCAGGACCCTTTTATCCATATCGATCGTAGGGTGTTCCATGCGGAGTACCTCTTTCAGCCGTGACCAGCGTATAGATGGTGGAGCCGAATGAATCCACCAGTAGGTCTCGAGTGCTACTCCCCTAAACAGCATCGGTAAGTATCCTGCCAGCACCGTGTAGTCGCCGGCCAACATCTCTCCGACCAAGGACTCCACCCGATTAATGAAAACTTCCACGTTCAGGTCGTTTGGCTCCCCGCTAAAATGCAGATTCCAACCCTGAACAATGCTGGGGATATGCTTCGGCTTCAGCATAAAGGGTAGCTCCTGCGAAGCCACTGGACCTAGAGTCCAGTGGTTGAGTCGTGGCGGAAGATCCCAGGAGTTCAAAGGCTGGTATCGAGATGGTGGATCCGGATCCTCAGACGGATGTTAATCAGTTCTCCGAATCTTGGTTGGCCGGTTTATGGTTGGTTCCTGAGAACGTCCTGACGATCTGAGTCGTTGTAGTGCTGTCTCGGTTCTTTGCAGTGACGTATGAAGGAGTATATCCGTTCCACTTCCATGCAACAATCACCGCAGATTTGGTCTGGCGAGCCATCTTCAAAAATAATATTAATCTTGATGTATACCTTCAGTAGGCTACCGACACCAATCCTCATCGCTTCATCGACGAAACTATCACACAGCGGGTACATTTCATCGCCAATCCGCAGGCAAAGCCGACATGTGCTTGAAATGTCCATAATGATCCTACATTAAAGTTATACCTAAATTGTGTAGTACATACCAATACCTATGTAATTAATTAACATAATTAATCAATACGCATTCAATCAATTTATATTTCATACCGCATCATCAAATATTTCCCACACAATCAGTTGTGTAAGCTGACGTAATTATCTACCCAAACATGTGCATGAATAATTACGAATGTAATGCTTCCATTCATGAAATATCTTATTTCATGAGAACAATAATATTCATTTGGACTGCATGTAGCGTGACTCAATAAGTCAAGTGCACGACCTACATGAACGTTACGTCACACATGCATTTGTTATCGTTTGGGCACAAGCCATCTCAAGTAGCATTGCGGCCAAGCCAAAGAAGATACAATTGCATTGTATGTGATTGCTGAAAACAATGCAGTAGTGACGAACGTATGTGGATATGAATATTGAATGTTTGTTTTGCGGATATTGGATTAATGTTTGATGTTTTGTTCTATTTTAATAGTGTCACATTTTAAGTGACCTATTGATGTTCGAATAGGAACATAGGAAAAGGGTCATCATTGTGTGTGACCATTTTTTAGCATGTAGAATTTAGCATAAATAGCCTTAAGAGACATTGTAAATACACAGTTTGATTAAACGATCTTGCGAGTGCACTTCATAGAGAGCACCGTAAGTATTGAACAAAACCAAATACTGTCTTTATATTAATTACGGCTCAGCCATTAGGCGAGGCCATTATTGTCGGCGTGAAAACGCTGCGTTAGGTTTACCTCTAATTTAATCCTCTTGTATTTCATCTAACTTCACATTAATTGACACAAGAGTTAAATAAAGGCCAAAATGACGCTATAAAAGAAATAATTAAATATTAATAAGACAAAACACAAAAAGTGGCCGAAAGAGGTGAGCTATGCAAAACTCTATCAAAAAAAAGGTATGTGAATATTTTTGAGTAGGTTATCAAAAAAAATAATCGGTCTTTCCAATTCTTTTCTCATTACAGGCAAGGACTCCAATGGCACACTCCTCCTAGGGCGTCACAGGGACTACTCTCTTGCGGCACCATGAGAATCAGGGTTCGGAAGGGCTCCCTCATCCGCAAGTTTTCACAAGTTACAACTTGTCAGCCCAGGGTTGAATTCCTGACCCACAAGCAGCGCGTGTCTTGTCATGGATAGTCATGGATTAGCTACTCAGCCAATCACATGAAATCAAAATCCATGTAGTGTAAGACACTCCGGCACCGCTTGGTTTGGGGAGCAGATCAGAATCCTCCGCAAATTAGATGTTGGAATAATAACTTCCGAGTACAAATAGAGACTCTAATATCATTTGGCCTTACTAGTCATACAATGGTGGTAAATCACCAAAGTATAAATCAAAAGCAGGACCAAACGATATTGATGTCCAAAGGCAACACACGTCCGGAAGTTATCAAGTTGCTGGGGCACGATTAGTGCAAAAGCCCTCGGGAGTTACCTACCCGCCAATAATTTTTGACACCTTGTAGGGACACCTAGAGACGATGGGCTGTCTCGTGCTCACGACTGATGATACAGCTGAGCATTTCAGGCGCCACGTTGGGCGCCATTTTGTATTGAATTCGTAAAATACAAACAAGTCCGTAAAGGACTGCAAGGATGGTCTGCTGCCTCGGCAGAGGAAGGTGTAGATATCCGCCGAGAATGCCCTTATCTGGTGATGCGTGAATGGGCTGGCAGGCAAGCATTGCGGTGTCGCGGGGCGGGTTCATTCCCCCAGCACAAAGACCCACTACAAAAGAATTTCGCATTCACGAATTTCTGGGGTCTTAAAAAGGAAAGGCGACCGAAGTCAAAAGATTGTAGGTAACTACAACGAGGGTAAATGATTTGTTCAGAGAACAAGTGGAACAAGTAAAAAAATGGGCGGACTTAGGGTAACTTCGTCGTTACCCGACGAGGCTCATGTCCCACAAATAAGAGTGGGACAACCGGGTGGTGATGGTGCCCCCTCGCACCCGCCCAACCAGATCAAAATCCATAGATCCATACAACATAACTTGCATGAGCCTTCCCGTCAGAGGAAAAGTACCCCGTTGACCAATTTATGGCATAGAGTTATGCAATTCGATCACATAACTCTAGCCCATAAAAAGGCACCTTGCTCGGGCCACTCAACCCGCGATATTACCTGAAACAAAAAGGAGGTTAATATGTGCCCGGCGGCTGGCTCATGTTTGTTGGTGATAGCCGGCCACCGTACCGGGTCCTATACCCGGTCAGATCCAACGGTATGGAAAGACCGAGATGTTCGTTTAATTCATCATTTCTTTATTAAATAGTCTTGGCATAATTTTTCATCAATATTTGCTTATTCCCTAAATTCTACCGTGACGTTCTTAAGGCACTTTTGCGTTGATTTGATATAAATTTACAGATACGTATCTCTTGTTTTAAACAAATAAATTAATACAAATAGGGAAAAGAAAATAATAAGTAATTTCGATTAATAATTTAAATACATAATAGTAAAACGACAATGATAAGTTATTTCGATTAATAATTTAAATTCAAATAGGAAGAAGACAATAATAAGTGATTCCGATTAATAATTTAAATTCAAATATGGACACGACAATAATAAGTTATTTCGATTAATAATTTAAATACAAATAGGAAAACGACAATAATAAGTTATTTCGATTGATAATGTAAATTCAAATAGAAAAAAGACAATAATAAGTGATTCCGATTAATAATTTAAATTCAAATATGGAAACGACAATAATAAGTTATTTCGATCAATAATTTAAATACATAATAGTACAAAAATGGGAGTTTGTTCCCCCTCTATTTTTCACTTTTGATATAGCAATGTTCTCCTCGACAAAAAAAACTTTCCCCTAATAGAAAGAAGGAAACCATTGTCAAACTACTACGAATTAATACCAATTATTTATCACGTTTCGACCATAGAATACCATGCATAGTCAAAGTCAAAGTCAAAGTCAAAAGCGCTTTATTTAATACTAATCGTTATAAATTTTAAAAGAATATAAAGCAAAATCCAAACAATAACAATAAAAAACTTAATGGCCCAAATGGCTCTCTAAGTTTGTACGTTATCATTAAACACATTTAAAAAAAAAAACTATAGCAAATTCAAATCAATGAAGATTGTTACATATTTTTAAAATTCAATTGGAAAAAGGTGAAAAAACCAACCAACACTATTCTAAAATTATTTATCGTCTTAACACTACAGTGAACTTTGATCCTACACCTAATATGTTTTAACTTAATTCTAATAAATGCAATCAAAAACATTATCTTATACTAAAAAAATCTATAACTATGTTCCTAGCCTAAGCGTTTAACCTTATCTCTAACCTAATATAATAAACATAATATAAACCTAACCTATACTTAATTTTTAACAAAAATAAACAATAACACTAAATGTAGCAATAATGAGCTGAAACTCAAAAACTAAATAACGAAAAACACCAAAACTGAAAATAAACACGAATAATTTAGACATTGTCATTCAGCCACCAATACCTAGATTGCTCCGTCTCAACTCGATCAGCCTCAACGAATCTAGCAAATGAGTATCTCCATTGGAATTGTTGGTCTCGTGAACTCAACTTCGGAAGATATTTTATCTTCTTATCGGTGGCCCGTCGATACATGTGATATATGACAGGGACGCCGTCAGAATCAAAAACATATCGATTCATGTCCAAATACACGAACGCCTCTGGAGGAATGAAGCCAGTAGCGAAGCAAGTCGCTATATACCCGTCTGTAGGGTGGAACGGCTGTGAAATCCAAGGGTTTTCACTCACAGTCACAGATCTTGCGATATGATTCCGAAGAAGTTTCAATATGAAAATATCGACTCTAGTCACTTCAGCAGTTTGATAAATTCTTCTATTCGATATATAATGTTTCCAATCCGTCTCAGGCTTTCTGTACAAACCAGTACATGCACGAAGACATTTCCTTTCGAAAACTCTTAATTTTTCCATAGTACTAGCACTCTGGTTGTACCAGATCTGACATCCATATGTCAAAACTGGTCTAACCAGTGTCTTGTAACAGATAATTTTGACCTTTTGATCAATGTATCTGGAATGAAAGAGTTTTCGAAGGGCCATGACTACTTTAAGTGCCTTATTGAGCATGATTTTCACATGTTCAGTATAGTACAGATACTGATCGAGATAAACACCGAGGTATCGAACACAGGATTTATGTGGAACCCGTTCAAGACTACCCTCACCAGCCATGATGTGGAAATCTTTCCAATTACGTTTCAGGTCTTGACTGACCCCCCGCAGCGTTGTCCGAAATAAGATTGTTTCACACTTCTGCACATTGATTTTCATTCGCCAATTGTCAGTGTACAGCTGTACATCATTGATCATTTTTTGGAGATTGCTCTGAACTATTGTAGCTTTTCGGTCTGCCGTATAGATGATCAGATTATCAGCAAACGCTACCAATGATCGCGTTGGCGAGACGTTAAAATCAAAGCCGTTCAATAGCTTGCGAATAAAGATTGAAAAGAGCAGAGGCGCAGTAACTGTTCCCTGCTGTAGACCATTCAAGACCTTGAACTCGCGCATTGTTGTCAGATTTCCATCAGTTACGACAAACGATTTCCCGTATAACATATTACATATCATGGCGATAAGGTGTCTGGGGAACTTGTCCTGAAGGAGTTTAAAAACTAGTCCATCTAACCACACCGTATCGAAGGCTTTCTCCATATCAATGAGACATGCTCCAACACATTGTCTATCATTTAGTTTCCAACAGATGTCTGAGGTTACTTTCGTTATTGCATGTGTGGTCGAATGCCTGGCACGAAAACCAAATTGGCAATTCGGCATCAACTCATTTTCCTCAATGTGGGCGTTTAATGCTCTGTTGAGTATCACTTCAAACACCTTGCTGATGTTAGGCAGCAAGCTGATTGGGCGATAGCTTTTCGGGCACGAAAATTCTTTTCCTTTCTTCAAGATCGGAAATACCTTAGCCTTTTTCCACTGATTTGGGAAATATGAATTGTTCAACATGTTGTTGAACAATATGCAATAATTCCTAATAGCAACCTCAGGCAAATGTCGGAGAACTACATTTGGAATACCATCAGTACCACATGATTTCTTGTTGTTTATCCTGCGAAATATGAAACACAAGTCTTCATAGCTGACAAAATAATCAATAAGATTCAAGCTCGGTATGAGGTCAGATGTTAATGTTTCATTGAAATGAAGAATTGATTGGCCGTTCAGGCTTGATTTGAAGTTGGAAACTTTTGCTTCAACGATCTCTGAAACTATTTCATTCCCTCTCTCAGGGTTTGGTAGATGAACCAATTCAAAATGTGTTCCAATCAGGGCAAGTTTATCCAATCCTTCACAAATGATCCTGTTTCCATTTCTATCCGGAGTCGTACTATCAATTTCGATACCAGCCCTATCGAGAAGATTTATCTCATCACTAGTGACTTCAAGATTCGATACCTTCACTCGAGACTTCTTGCGGAATATGCTATTCACTTTCGTGAACACGCCTTCTGGGTCCTGTGGGCTAATACCCCTCAATTTTTCCGGCCATTGATTGCTGGCCTCACTCCTGAAGTATGACCGGATTAAGTTCCGGACATTCTTCAGATGTAATTTCAACAAAGCCAACGAGGGATGGTTGTAATCCAAAAATCGTCGATAAATATTGTTGACGCGTGTGAGAAGAAGGCATTTCAATCTTTTCAACCTTGCAATGGTTGGTATTTCATATCCTTCCATATTGTTTCGAAGTTTAATCTTGGGAACTACTTTCTCAATCGTTTCCAAAGTCAGCTTCTCTATCTTCGACAAATAGACATCTATTTCATCGTTAGTTAGATTCCTGTCATTAGGAACCATTGAGCAAGAGTTGCCACCATCAGAAGGGGGACATTGTTTCTGGTACTCCCGATTAAACTTCTTTTGAAACTTTCCCCAGTCTGTTTTTTTGAAATTCAACCGATGATTTTCGTGTTGAACTGGGTAGGAAGAAATCATCCCTTTGATGATTGATTTCCATTACGATTGCGTTATGGTCGCTATCATAAGGAAGCACCTGCAGTTTCCGTTGAGGACTTTTAAAGTTGAATTCGAGTCTTGCGTCAGCAATGCAGAGGTCCAAATATGAATTTGTCCTAGAGTATGTTGGGAACTCCGACCCATATAGATTGCACCTGTATTCAATCTGGTTCTCTGTTATCCACGATTTCAGGAATACACCTCTTGGATTATTGGTGGCGTTCAGCCATGATGTATGCTTGGCGTTCAGGTCACCAGCAAGAATATAATAATTATGAAGCCTGTTCAATTCGAGTATTTCAAACAAGGAATTGAGTTCCTCCTTGAGCCTGAGAACAGTTCCACCAGTTGCATAGGCAGAGATAACGAAGAGGTTGTCCCCACCTGGCAGTGAAATTTTGATAACGGACACTTCAAGAGATTCAAAGCTTTTGAATTCGACTTTTTCAATATTTTGGAAACGATAGGGTCTTCGAACCAATATCCCGGTGCCACCTCCCCCATCACCTGTTACCCTATCGTTTCTTACGAATTCAAAATCCTTGAATGTCATGGAGTGCCATGAATTGAGGTGGGTTTCGGTGAGAAGCATGATGTCAGGCTTTTGCTTAACAATGAATTCAAGGAGATAATCACGCCGATGTATAGTAACAATGGAGTTGACGTTGATCGAGATGAGACGAATCCTATCCATGGGAATGTGACTGGATGACAAACTATTTTGGAGCATGTTGACCTAAACTTTGAAAAACGAAATTGATTTTTTGGTCTTGCTTATTAATTCTATCTGAAAGCGATTCAAGTTGCTGGTAGATTTTTAGAAGCAGCTCACTATTGCCACTTACATTATTTATTTTATTTATATTGTTGTCTGCTGGTCCTCTCGCAGCAAGTGCAAATGATACCCCGGGTTTGATGAAGTTGGGTGGTAACAGATTGTGATTTACTTTGGTTTGCTTTGGGGAAAATTTAGCTCTTGCATCTTGATACCGAGGGCATCCTCGGTATGATGCTGGATGACCAAATGTACCGCAATTAACACAATACAATTTTTCTTTTCGCTCCACCTGAGCCAATTTGCATTCACCGGGGGCGTGGATATCTTTGCACTTAACACAGCGATAGTGCATTGCACAATTGGCAGCCGAATGACCGAATCGTTGACACCTGTAACACTGGTTGACCTCAGTTTTTTGGAGGCGTTCCCACCTCACAACTCTAAAGTTTAAGTACCTTACCTGTTGGAGGGCACTCGGACTGCTGTCGTTGGAAATTTGGACCAAATAAAATGGTAATATTTTACCTTCTACAGTTGATCTCCTTGTAGCAAAATTTTTCACACACATGAACTTAACAGCTGGTGCTGCTTCCTGCAACATCTCAAGGAGATCAACTGTATTCTCCCCACAGTCCAGGCCCTTCAACAGGAAGGTCTGATTTTTTTCCACCTTTGGCGTATATGTAAAGTGGGGAGCTTGGACACTATTAAGAGCATCTTTCGCCTGTTTGAAGTCAGCCAGTGTCTTTGTCTTGATCGAGAGCTTATCACCGGTCACTCTCTTAATTTCAAAGTTTTTGATTTTATGTTCGGCTGCCAATAACCGAACCATATCTCCTCCACGCTGCCCAAAAACGTTTATTGGAGGAACTTTTTCATTTACCACATTAATTTTATTAGGAGGACCAGCAGACACACCGGTTGGCTTCTTCTCCTTTTGCTTATTTTTTAATTTTAAATATTTAATGAAATTATTATCGCTATCAATATTACCTATCTTATCGTTGCTCTCTATCTCGACGTCCATTTCCTCGTGCATTGCAGACAGCACCGCATAATAATTGGCGCTGTCGTTCGCTCCTCCTGCGCTCAGGATATTTTCCGCATCATGGATTGTCTTGCTCATATCTTGCGATTTCGTTTTATATGTTGGTACTCCTTTCCCGTTGGTCTTGCTTGTTGTTTGCTGTTTTTCATTCTTCTAAGTAGTATCGGCTCTTCTTGGCCGAACGTATTCTGTGGCTTCGCTTTTTGTTTGTTCCCATTTGACAACGTCCGGACCATATCTTCTAAACTCTGTATCCGGAGTTTTAATTCGTCATTTTGTTTCGTAACCCTTGTATTCTCCATGGTTACTTTTTCATAATCTTCGCTTGAAATCGTAATTCGCTTTCCATGCTCACAATTGTCTTGTTCATTTTTCCGCTTGTTTATTTTATCATTTGTAATTTTCAAAATGCCTGGCTCTGGGTCCCCCAGCGGTAGGAAGCCGTCGGGCTCCTCGATCCCCCCGGTGAAAAAAACTTTTTTTCTTTCTTGAAACTTTCTCGTAGGTAAAGTCAAGATACTCGATAAATTGTTCAAATAGTTCGACGATGTAATAAGCTTCTTTATAAAATTAATTTGTAATTGACGTTTTTAAAAATTATTTTAATCTAAAAATTCTTGACAGGAGCGAATTAAAAACACGTCTACACGCAACGAGTGCTAGACGTAATGAATACCATGCATCGTTTTCGATGAAACCCTCCAAAAAAAAAAAAAAATCAACGCATCACATGACTAGTATATGATTGACTGTTTGACAAGGATTATATAATCAAACCTAAAAATAAAGGAATATATGAAAAGAAAAGGTAACGAGAATTTAATTATTTTAATAAGCTTAAGAAAAAAAAAACAAATTTAATCTTTTCTTTCCTTCCTACAAGGGTACAAGTTCTTCTCCAACAAATTGGATGGAGATTGGTGAATACTCTGCGCCACCAAAATGCGAGTTTGGGAGCGTATTGGCAAACGGCCGGAACACGAGTTGTGCCCGATCAATTCTAATACAAATGTGTCATCTTATAAGTGTGAATCTGCATCTAACCAGGATCCGGCCCAATATTATCATTCACAACGCTATAGTGAGTTGGAGTTACAGTACCTTGGCGAACTGATTGAGATACCAAGAAGAAATCATATCTTTCCGGTAAAGTGATAATATCAACAACTGTCCCCGGAGGCGTATTATTTTGATTTAGGAAATCTCGAGTATTAATACGCTTGGAAACGGTTACAAAAGCAAATTTGGGGTCTTCCGCAACTCCAGATTGGGTATAAATTTCCGTGAGACGTTTCCGGATTGTATCTCTTTCAATCGACCCTTTCAATTCCAAGGCTATGTGACTCAAAATTCATACGGGATTCTAATAAGTCACGGAAACGAACATGCATGCAAATAAATTTTCTGTTATTTGAAAAAAATACGGCATCGAGGTGAGAACTCCTATTAGCAGGAGCCGCTGCCGCTTCCACAATAAGAACTCTCAAGTTGTCTGCGGCCGAGCTGCGTAAAAGGCTCCTCTTCTCACCAGATTTAGGATTTGCTGGCGGGTAGGCAATCCGGCCTTCCCCCATGAGCCAGAGAACTCCACGGCCAATTGTCCTCTCGCGATGGCGCAAATAACAGAAATGTAATCACGACTACTCATCAACAAATAGACATCAACTCAGACTTCTACGAGACGTTAATAAAACTCAGGAACATCATCAGAAAGGACCGAGACACTATTTCGAGTAAATCAAACAATATTTCTAGCAGCGCATTGATTCATAACCTCTATTTAGACCAATTCTATTTTACTATCTTCGTATGGCGACAGATACTTGAGCACCAACAAATCCACTTAAACCGATTAGAATAATATTTGCCAACCACATTTTACACTTCTTAGCTTCTAGACTGATCTTACTTGGGATAATTGAAACATCTCACTCACGTTTGCTCTTCGACTCAATGGGTCGAGGAACATTGCAACACTTCACACCTATCTTTCGATGCAAGCCTCAAGGTAGGTTGCATACGATATTTTATTTATGTGTGGGTGCGCACAATTAATTAATAGAAATTGACAATTGTGTACGAATACACAGAATTGCTTCTTGGAGGTTGTTTATGTTTTTAGCTAATATTATCATCATGTGGTTTTATTGATAAATTTGAATTCATTTCCAATGTAAAGAAACAATAATGGATAATGCGTAATAATATATCGTAGTTTTTCTTTGATATCACGTTGATTTGAAACAAAATCAGTGTGCGAGGCGTTTATTCGTTCTGGATTATTTAAAAAAGAAGACATTAGATATTTAGAAAAGAAAAATTCTAAGCTAAATGATCATTGATGTCTACTTGTCGCCACCTATAGCCATACCTATGCGTTTAATCGAACTGTCTTCCTTTTTCTAGTAAGGATTTCAATTGTCTTGATCACCATGCTGTAGAGGTGATGGAGATAGGAAAATTTTAGAGCAGTTTGATAGGGTGACTGCTCTATTACTACAGGGCAGCTAATTTTCTCGCGATTGCAAGGCAACGCGAATTGCAAAAGAGGAGCTGAAGGATCTTGCAACAGTTGTCTTTGGCGCCGGAATACGGAGTGACAAATACTAAAAGAAAACACAGTTGACAGACGGACAGACTGATACGTATGTTGGTGTTTTGCCGTAAATATATAAATCTCACGCGTGCTTGAAACTGTGTGCGGATGGACAGAACAGACGTAGATAAGTATCTATCGGCGCAGGTCTTTTGCGTGGTATATCCCAACTTCTTTTCCCGATGGGTCAGTTATCAGATAACGATTGGGTCCTACTACCTGCTGTATGTGGCTTTTCAAGAAGCGCCGGTCCAGCTTGGCATTGTACTGCCCAGCGGCATCACTTTGGCGGAAATTGTGCCGGAAAACCTCATCTCTTTCTTTAAAATTGGAAGGTCGTGCCCTGAGGTTATACTGCGCCTCATTTGCACGTCCCGTAGCCTTAATCTTCCGTCCGATTTGTTGGCGGAGGTCTCCAGCGCAACGACGGGGTCTCCCAAACACTTTAATTGCCGTAACAGCCTGAATGATTTACCATGGCAAATCATGTGCTGTCCGAAGGCGGCAAAGTAAGAAGCGACACCAGTGACGGAATGATAAGATAATCGCAGAGCGCACGTGATGGCGGACAATCTGCGGTCCCAATCTTTCTGCGTTGGGTGAACATGCGAACGGATCACGGCTAATAGTGTGCGATTCAACCGTTCAGAGGCGTTAGACTGAGGAGAGTATATGGGCGTCAGTTGGTGTTCGAGTAGGCCCTTAAACCGCCGAGATCTGAACTGTACTCCGTTGTCCGAGTCCACACTTTCTGGAACCCTGAACATGTGGAACACCCGACTCTCTAGAAATTTCACGATGGGTGGAGTCGTGAACTTACGAATAGGTTCCACCAGTGGGAATTTCGAGAGCTGGTCTAAAACAACGATTGTTCCGATGTGTCCCATGGATGATCGAGGATATGGACCGAGTAGATCTATGTATAGACGCTGGAATACGCGTTCTGTGACGTTGAGTTGACCCATAGGAGGTCGAAGAGGCTGGTTGGGCGGTTTGGTGCCTTTGCAGGTCTCATAGGCGCTCACTTAGTCTTTGACCTGGGCTGCCATTTTAGGCAAAAATAAGTATTTCTTGAGTCGCCGTAGCGTCCGACCGTAACCTCCGTGGGCACTTAAAGGATGTTCATGTGCGCGGAGGATCAGATGTTGCGTCATTTCCTCCGGTACCCAGAGTTTCCAGGACTCTTCTTCCTGCCATGTATCACCAATGGCGTATTCATTTCGTCTATACACACACTATTGTTGGGTCACGATGATTTGCCTCAACTCTTTGTAGCTGTCTGATTCGAAATGTGGGCTGTCCAAATCTATTTCGATGGGGTCCTCGACATTTACTGTCAATTCGGCTCCCTCTGGTGAAAACATTCGCGAGAAAGTGTCGGGTACGATGTTCTGGGTCCCTTTCCGATGTTTGATGGAAAACTTGAACCATTGCAGTTTAAGAGCCCATCTGGCTAGGCGTCCATGTAAGTCTGCTTGGTTCATCAACTATTGTAGTGAAGCGTGGTCTGTGATGATCTCGAACTAGTGGCCCTCGATATAGGCTCGGAATTTCTTCACAGCCATTACCGCTGCCAAACATTCCTGCTCGGACACGGTATAGTTCCTTTGGGCCGAGTTCAGCTTATTGGACATGAAGGCAATTTGTGTGAGACTAGGGTGGAGCGGCCAAGGCCTTGGGTAGCGTAAGATGGAAAAGCAGCGATGGATGCTTCCAGACGTTGTCGTTGGTTAGGTGTCAGTTCATGCCTATCGGGTATAGACGCGAGTTCGTTGACATATCTAGTATTTAAAGACAAATCTGTGAATAAATTGGAGGCTAGTCCAAAACGGAGGACGAAATCGACACCAAGGTATACGTTCTGAGTCAGTGACGGGATAATGTAGAAAGTAATATCCTTCGTCTGACCTCTGAACCTCACGGGTGTTGTCAGTCTACCTTGTATAGGGTGTTTGGTGCCATCAGCGGTACTGATTTCAGTGCCCCAGGGCTTAATCAGAGTAGGATATTGATGGAGTACCTTCGAGCCAAGGCTCGAGGCAAGACAGCTGATACTGGCACCCGTGTCAATCAATGCAAACGCGATTTCGCCCAACACTTTAATTGTGTGGTAAGGTCTGATATCCTTCTCAGGGACCTCCAAGATGTTACAAAAGTTTAATGTTTGACGGCAGGTGCGCACTCTCTTGCGAAAATTCCGCCAACGATGAGTTGACCATTTTGTCTTGCGCAGGCGAGAAGTGACTTCTTCGGAAGCAAATATTCGTTCTCGAGCCACCCGATATTCCTGCAGTCGAACATGATATGGTTTTAATATGCGTATTTGGGGCTGCCGAGGTTCTTCAGGCAGTGACTGCGGTGGTCGCTTCAATACTGTCGTTGGCGAGGCCTCCGGAAGAGAGTGAACATCCGCAGTCATAGTGGTCATGGCTAATGGGTTATCGTCAGGGTTGTTGGGGTTGGCAGCGGGCTGGGGAGCTACTGCGGGGATTTCGAGTACCGCTGAAGTGATCGGGTACTCTATTTTTGCGCGGCACAGTCGGGGTAGTCCGGAGAGTAGGTGTCCGGCATACCGCAACCGTAGCAGAAAACCCTACGCTTTGCTCGACATGAAAAAAACCGGTGTCCGGTTTCATTGCAGTTCCAGCAGGTCGTGAGGTTTCCCACCGCTGCTACAGCAAGCAGGTCCCGATCCATATCTTTCTCCAGATTCGTGGTGGTATAATCTGGGGCCACTTCCGCGATTACACGCCGAGGACCCATCCTAGCTAGTAAGTAGGGCCGTTCCCGGAGGTCTTCCTCAACCCCCTCCAGGTGACTCACAGTCCTCAGCAGTGCCTCCACACTCTGCGGATCTGAGTCCACGATATGGCGACGAAGCACCGGCCTTAGGTTGCGCTTTAACACCCGCAGCAGTTGGATGGAAGACATCGGCTCTGACAACTGGTCGTTCAGCCGAAGGATGTCGGCTCGATATTGATGCAAGGGCTCGTCCGGACGTTGCCATCTGGCATGGATCTTGTCCAGGACCCTTTCATTCATATCGATCGTAGGGTATTCCATGCGGAGTACCTCCTTCAGCCGTGACCAGCGTATAGATGGTGGAGCCGAATGGATCCACCAGTAGGTCTCGAGTGCTACTTCCCTAAACAGCATCGGTAAGTATCCTGCCAGCACCGTGTAGTCGCCGGCCAACATCTCTCCGACCAAGGACTCCACCCGATCAATGAAAACTTCCACGTTCAGGTCGTTTGGCTCCCCGCTAAAATGCAGATTCCAACCCTGAACAATGCTGGGGATATGCTTCGGCTTCAGCATATAGGGTAGCTCCTGCGAAGCCACTGGACCTAGAGTCCAGTGGTTGAGTCGTGGCGGAAGATCCCAGGAGTTCAAAGGCTGGTATCGAGATGGTGGATCCGGATCCTCAGACGGATATTAATCAGTTCTCCGAATCTTGGTTGGCCGGTTTATGGTTGGTTCCTGAGAACGTCGTGACGATCTGAGTTGTTGTAGTGCTGTCTCGGTTCTTTGCAGTGACGTATGAAGGAGTATATCTATTCCACTTCCATGTAACAATCACCACAGATTTGGTCTGGCGAGCACTCTTCAAAAATAATATTAATCTTGATGTACTCCTTCAGTAGGCTAACGACACCAATGATCCTACATTAAAGTTATACCTAAATTGTGTAGTACATACCAATACCTATGTAATTAATTAACATAATTAATCAATACGCATTCAATCAATTAATACTTCATGCCGCATCATCAAATATTTCCCACACAATCAGTTGTGTAAGCTGACGTAATTATCTACCCAAACATGTGCATGAATAATTACGAATGTAATGCTTCCATTCATGAAATATCTTATTTCATGAGAACAATAATATTCATTTGGACTGCATGTAGCGTGACTCAATAAGTCAAGTGCACGACCTACAACAACGTTACGTCACACATGCATTTGTTATCGTTTGGGCACAAGCCATCTCAAGTAGCATTGCGGCCAAGCGAAAGAAGATACAATTGCATTGTATGTGATTGCTGAAAACAATGCAGTAGTGATGAACGTATGTGGATATGAATATTGAATGTTTGTTTTGCGGATATTGGTTTAATGTTTGATGTTTTGTTCTATTTTAATAGTGTCACATTTTAAGTGACCTATTGATGTTCGAATAGGAACATGGGAAAAGGGTCATCATTGTGTGTGACCATTTTTTAGCATGTAGAATTTAGCATAAATAGCCTTAAGAGACATTGTAAATACACAGTTTGATTAAACGATCTTGCGAGTGCACTTCATAGAGAGCACCGCAAGTATTGAACAAAACCAAATACTGTCTTTATATTAATTACGGCTCAGCCATTAGGCGAAGCCATTATTGTCGGCGTGAAAACGCTGCGTTAGGTTTACCTCTAATTTAATCCTCTTGTATTTCATCTAACGTCACATTAATTGATATAAGAGTTAAATAAAGGCCAAAATGACGCTATAAAAGAAATAATTAAATATTAATAAGACAAAACACAAAAAGTGGCCGAAAGAGGCGAGCTATGTAAAACTCTATCAAAAAAAAGGCATGTGAATATTTTTGAGTAGGTTATCAAAAAAAAAATAATCGGTCTTTCCAATTCTTTTCTCATCACAGGCAAGGACTCCAATGGCACACTCCTCCTAGGGCGTCACAGGGACTACTCTCTTGCGGCACCATGAGAATCAGGGTTCGGAAGGGCTCCCTCATCCGCAAGTTTTCACAAGTTACAACTTGTCAGCCCAGGGTTGAATTCCTGACCCACAAGCAGCGCGTGTCTTGTCATGGATAGTCATGGATTAGCTACTCAGCCAATCACATGAAATCAAAATCCATGTAGTGTAAGACACTCCGGCACCGCTTGGTTTGGGGAGCAGATCAGAATCCTCCGCAAATTAGATGTTGGAATAATAACTTCCGAGTACAAATAGAGACTCTAATATCATTTGGCCTTACTAGTCATACAATGGTGGTAAATCACCAAAGTATAAATCAAAAGCAGGACCAAACGATATTGATGTCCAAAGACAACACACGTCCGGAAGTTATCAAGTTGCTGGGGCACGATTAGTGCAAAAGCCCTCGGGAGTAACCTACCCGCCAATAATTTTTGACACCTTGTAGGGACACCTAGAGACGATGGGCTGTCTCGTGCTCACGACTGATGATACAGCTGAGCATTTCGGGCCCCACGTTGGGCGCCATTTTGTATTGAATTCGTGAAATACAAACAAGTCCGTAAAGGACTGCAAGGATGGTCTGCTGCCTCGGCAGAGGAAGGTGTAGATATCCGCCGAGAATGCCCTTATCTGGGGACGCGTGAATTGGCTGGCAGGCAAGCATTGCGGTGTCGCGGGGCGGGTTCATTCCCCCAGCACAAGGACCCACTACAAAAGAATTTCGCATTCACGAATTTCTGGGGTCTCAAAAAGAAAGGCGACCGAAGTCGAAAGATTGTAGGTAACTACAACGAGGGGAAATGATTTGTTCAGAGAACAAGTGGAACAAGTAAAAAAATGGGCGGACTTAGGGTAACTTCGTCGTTACCCGACGAGGCTCATGGCCCACAAATAAGAGTGGGACAACCGGGTGGTGATGGTGCCTCCTCGCACCCGCCCAACCAGATCAAAATCCATAAATCCATACAACATAACTTGCATGAGCCTTCCCATCAGAGGAGAAGTACCCCGTTGACCAATTTATGGCATAGAGTTATGCAATTTGATCACATAACTCTAGCCCATAAAAAGGCACCTTGCTCGGGCCACTCAACCCGCGATATTACCTGAAACAAAAAGGAGGTTAATATGTGCCCGGCAGCTGGCTCATGTTTGTTGGTGATAGCCGACCACCGTACCGGGTCCTATACGGAATGGAAAGACCGAGATGTTCGTTTAATTCATCATTTCTTTATTAAATAGTCTTGGCATAATTTTTCATCAATATTTGCTTATTCCCTAAATTCTACCGTGACGTTCTTAAGGCACTTTTGCGTTGATTTGATATAAATTTACAGATAAGTATCTCTTGTTTTAAACAAATAAATTAATACAAATAGGGAAAAGAAAATAATAAGTAATTTCGATTAATAATTTAAATACATAATAGTAAAACGACAATGATAAGTTATTTCGATTAATAATTTAAATTCAAATAGGAAGAAGACAATAATAAGTGATTCCGATTAATAATTTAAATTCAAATATGGAAACGACAATAATAAGTTATTTCGATTAATAATTTAAATACAAATAGGAAAACGACAATAATAAGTTATTTCGATTGATAATGTAAATTCAAATAGAAAAAAGACAATAATAAGTGATTCCGATTAATAATTTAAATTCAAATATGGAAACGACAATAATAAGTTATTTCGATCAATAATTTAAATACATAATAGTACAAAAATGGGAGTTTGTTCCCCCTCTATTTTTCACTTTTGATATAGCAATGTTCTCCTCGACAAAAAAAAAACTTTCCCCTAATAGAAAGAAGGAAACCATTGTCAAACTACCACGAATTAATACCAATTATTTATCACGTTTCGACCATAGAATACCATGCATGGTTTTCGATGAAAAGCTTATAAAACCCCCCCCCAAAAAAAAATCAACGCATCACATGACTAGTATATGATTGACTGTTTGACAAGGATTATATAATCAAAATTGGATGGAGATTGGTGAATACTCTGCGCCACCAAAATGCGAGTTTGGGAGCGTATTGGCAAACGGCCGGAACACGAGTTGTGCCCGATCAATTATAATACAAATGTGTCATCTTATAAGTGAGAATCTGCATCTAACCAGGATCCGGCCCAATATTATCATTCACAACGCTATAGTGAGTTGGAATTACAGTACCTTGGCGAACTGATTGAGATACCAAGAAGAAATCATATCTTTCCGGTAAAGTGATAATATCAACAACTGTCCCCGGAGGCGTATTATTTTGATTTAGGAAATCTCGAGTATTAATACGCTTGGAAACGGTTACAAAAGCAAATTTGGGGTCTTCTGCAACTCCAGCTTGGGTATAAATTTCCGTGAGACGTTTCCGGATTGTATCTCTTTCAATCGACCCTTTCAATTCCAAGGCTATGTGACTCAAAATTCATACGGGATTCTAATAAGTCACGGAAACGAACATGCATGCAAATAAATTTTCTGTTATTTGAAAAAAATACGGCATCGAGGTGAGAACTCCTATTAGCAGGAGCCGCTGCGACTCCAACATTCTGTATGGACGATGATTTTCCGTTTGTGAGTGCCGGATGATTTAACAAACAGCGCACACCCTATGACAGCGACATCTTCCACAATAAGAACTCTCAAGTTGTCTGCGGCCGAGCTGCGTAAAAGGCTCCTCTTCTCACCAGATTTAGGATTTGCTGGCGGGTAGGCAATCCGGCCTTCCCCCATGAGCCAGAGAACTCCTCGGCCAATTGTCCTCTCGTGATGGCGCAAATAACAGAAATGTAATCACGACTACTCATCAACAAATAGACATCAACTCAGACTTCTACGAGACGTTAATAAAACTCAGGAACATCATCAGAAAGGACCGAGACACTATTTCGAGTAAATTAAACAACATTTCTAGCAGCACATTGATTCATAACCTCTATTTAGACCAATTCTATTTTACTATCTTCGTATGGCGACAGATACTTGAGCACCAACAAATCCACTTAAACCGATTAGAATAATATTTGCCAACAACATTTTACACTTCTTAGCTTCTAGACTGATCTTACTTGAGATAATTGAAACATCTCACTCACGTTTGCTCTTCGACTCAATGCGTGGAGGAACATTCCAACACTTCACACCTATCTTTCGATGCAAGCCTCAAGGTAGGTTGCATACGATATTTTATTTATGTGTGGGTGCGCACAATTAATTAATAGAAATTGACAATTGTGTACGAATACACAGAATTGCTTCTTGGAGGTTGTTTATGTTTTTAGCTAATATTATCATCATGTGGTTTTATTGATAAATTTGAATTCATTTCCAATGTAAAGAAACAATAATGGATAATGCGTAATAATATATCGTAGTTTTTCTTTGATATCACGTTAATTTGAAACAAAATCGGTGTGCGAGGCGTTTATTTGTTCTGGATTATTTAAAAAAGAAGACATTAGATATTTAGAAAAGAAAAATTCTAAGCTAAATAATCATTAATGTCTACTTGTCGCCACCTATAGCCATATGCGTTTAATGGAACTGTCTTCCTTTTTCTAGTTAGGATTTCAATTGTCTTGATCACCATGCTGTAGAGGTGATGGAGATAGGAAAATTTTAGAGCAGTTTGATAGGGTAACTGCTCTATTACTACAGGGCAGCTAATTTTCTCGCGATCGCAAGGCAACGCAAATTGCAAAAAAGGAGCTGAAGGATCTTGCAACGGTTGTCTTTGGCGCCGGAATACGGAGTGACAAATACTAAAAGAAAACACAGTTGACAGACGGACAGACTGATACGTATGTTGGTGTTTTGCCGTAAATATATAAATCTTACGCGTGCTTGAAACTGTGTGCGGACGGACAGAACAGACGTAGATAAGTATCTATCGGCGCAGGTCTTTTGCGTGGTATATCCCAACTTCTTTTCCCGATGGGTCAGTTATCAGATAACGATTGGGTCCTACTACCTGCTGTATGTGGCTTTTCAAGAAGCGCCGGTCCAGCTTGGCGTTGTAATGCTCAGCGGCATCACTTTGGCGGAAATTGCGCCGGAAAACCTCATCTCCTTCTTTAAAATTGGAAGGTCGTGCCCTGAGGTTATACTGCGCCTCATTTGCACGTCCCGTAGCCTTAATCTTCCGTCCGATTTGTTGGCGGAGGTCTCCAGCGCAACGACGGGGTCTCCCAAACACTTTAATTGCCGTAACAGCCTGAATGATTTACCATGGCAAATCATGTGCTGTCCGAAGGCGGCAAAGTAAGGAGCGACACCGGTGACGGAATGATAAGATGATCGCAGAGCGCACGTGATGGCGGACAATCTGCGGTCCCAATCTTTCTGCGTTGGGTGAACATGCGAACGGATCACGGCTAATAGTGTGCGATTCAACCGTTCAGAGGCGTTAGACTGAGGAGAGTATATGGGCGTCAGTTGGTGTTCGAGTAGGCCCTTAAACCGCCGAGATCTGAACTGTACTCCGTTGTCCGAGTCCACACTTTCTGGAACCCTGAACATGTGGAACACCCGACTCTCTAGAAATTTCACGATGGGTGGAGTCGTGAACTTACGAAAAGGTTCCACCAGTGGGAATTTCGACAGCTGGTCTAAAATAACGATAGCTCTGATGTGTCCCATGGATGATCGAGGATATGGACCGAGTAGATCTATGTATAGACGCTGGAATACGCGTTCTGTGACGTTGAGTTGACCCATAGGAGGTCGAAGAGGCTGGTTGGGCGGTTTGGTGCCTTTGCAGGTCTCATAGGCGCTCACTTAGTCTTTGACCTGGGCTGCCATTTTAGGCAAAAATAAGTATTTCTTGAGTCGCCGTAGCGTCCGACCGTAACCTCCGTGGGCACTTAAAGGATGTTCATGTGCGCGGAGGATCAGATGTTGCGTCATTTCCTCCGGTACCCAGAGTTTCCAGGACTCTTCTTCCTGCCATGTATCACCAATGGCGTATTCATTTCGTCTATACACACACTATTGTTGGGTCACGATGATTTGCCTCAACTCTTTGTAGCTGTCTGATTCGAAATGTGGGCTGTCCAAATCTATTTCGATGGGGTCCTCGACATTTACTGTCAATTCGGCTCCCTCTGGTGAAAACATTCGCGAGAAAGTGTCGGGTACGATGTTCTGGGTCGCTTTCCGATGTTTGATGGAAAACTTGAACCATTGCAGTTTAAGAGCCCATCTGGCTAGGCGTCCATGTAAGTCTGCTTGGTTCATCAACTATTGTAGCGAAGCGTGGTCTGTGATGATCTCGAACTAGTGGCCCTCGATATAGGCTCGGAATTTCTTCACAGCCATTACCGCTGCCAAACATTCCTGATCGGACACGGTATAGTTCCTTTGGGCCGAGTTCAGCTTATTGGACATGAAGGCAATTTGTGTGAGACTAGGGTGGAGCGGCCAAGGCCTTGGGTAGCGTAAGATGGAAAAGCAGCGATGGATGCTTCCAGACGTTGTCGTTGGTTAGGTGTCAGTTCATGCCTATCGGGTATAGACGCGAGTTCGTTGACATATCTAGTATTTAAAGACAAATCTGTGAATAAATTGGAGGCTAGTCCAAAACGGAGGACGAAATCGACACCAAGGTATACGTTCTGAGTCAGTGACGGGATAATGTAGAAAGTAATATCCTTCGTCTGACCTCTGAACCTCACGGGTGTTGTCAGTCTACCTTGTATAGGGTGTTTGGTGCCATCAGCGGTACTGATTTCAGTGCCCTAGGGCTTAGTCAGAGTAGGATATTGATGGAGTACCTTCGAGCCAAGGCTCGAGGCAAGACAGCTGATACTGGCACCCGTTTCAATCAATGCAAACGCGATTTCGCCCAACACTTTAATTGTGTGGTAAGGTCTGATATCCTTCTCAGGGACCTCCAAGATGTTACAAAAGTTTAATGTTTGACGGCAGGTGCGCACTCTCTTGCGAAAATTCCGCCAACGATGAGTTGACCATTTTGTCTTGCGCAGACGAGAAGTGACTTCTTCGGAAGCAAATATTCGTTCTCGAGCCACCCGATATTCCTGCAGTCGAACATGATATGGTTTTAATATGCGTATTTGGGGCTGCCGAGGTTCTTCAGGCAGTGACTGCGGTGGTCGCTTCAATACTGTCGTTGGCGAGGCCTCCGGAAGAGAGTGAACATCCGCAGTCATAGTGGTCATGGCTAATGGGTTATCGTCAGGGTTGTTGGGGTTGGCAGCGGGCTGGGGAGCTACTGCGGGGATTTTGAGTACCGCTGAAGTGATCGGGTACTCTATTTTTGCGCGGCACAGTCGGGGTAGTCCGGAGAGTAGGTGTCCGGCATACCGCAACCGTAGCAGAAAACCCTACGCTTTGCTCGACATGCAAAAAACCGGTGTCCGGTTTCATTGCAGTTCCAGCAGGTCGTGAGGTTTCCCACCGCTGCTACAGTAGGCTGGTCCCGATGCATATCTTCCTCCAGATTCGTGGTGGTATAATCTGGGGCCACTTCCGCGATTACACGCCGAGGACCCATCCTAGCTAGTAAGTAGGGCCGTTCCCGGAGGTCTTCCTCAACCCCCTCCAGGTGACTCACAGTCCTCAGCAGTGCCTCCACACTCTGCGGATCTGAGTCCACGATATGGCGACGAAGCACCGGCCTTAGGTTGCGCTTTAACACCCGCAGCAGTTGGATGGAAGACATCGGCTCTGACAACTGGTCGTTCAGCCGAAGGATGTCGGCTCGATATTGATGAAAGGGCTCGTCCGGACGTTGCCATCTGGCATAGATCTTGTCCAGGACCCTTTCATCCATATCGATCGTAGGGTATTCCATGCGGAGTACCTCCTTCAGCCGTGACCAGCGTATAGATGGTAGAGCCGAATGAATCCACCAGTAGGTCTCGAGTGCTACTTCCCTAAACAGCATCGGTAAGTATCCTGCCAGCACCGTGTAGTCGCCGGCCAACATCTCTCCGACCAAGGACTCCACCCGATCAATGAAAACTTCCACGTTCAGGTCGTTTGGCTCCCCGCTAAAATGCTGATTCCAACCTTGAACAATGCTGGGGATATGCTTCGGCTTCAGCATATAGGGTTGCTCCTGCGGAGCCACTAGACCTAGAGTCCAGTGGTTGAGTCGTGGCGGAAGATCCCAGGAGTTCAAAGGCTGGTATCGAGATGGTGGATCCGGATCCTCAGACGGATGTTAATCAGTTCTCCAAATCTTGGTTGGCCGGTTTATGGTTGGTTCCTGAGAACGTCGTGACGATCTGAGTTGTTGTAGTGCTGTCTCGGTTCTTTGCAGTGACGTATGAAGGAGTATATCCGTTCCACTTCCATGTAACAATCACCACAGATTTGGTCTGGCGAGCCATCTTCAAAAATAATATTAATCTTGATGTACTCCTTCAGTAGGCTAACGACACCAATTCTCATCGCTTCATCGACGAAACTTTCACACAGCCGGTACATTTCATCGCCAATCCGCAGGCAAAGCCGACATGTGCTTGAAATGTCCATAATGATCCTACATTAAAGTTATACCTAAATTGTGTAGTACATACCAATACCTATGTAATTAATTAACATAATTAATCAATACGCATTCAATCAATTAATACTTCATACCGCATCATCAAATATTTCCCACACAGTCAGTTGTGTAAGCTGACGTAATTATCTACCCAAACATGTGCATGAATAATTACGAATGTAATGCTTCCATTCATGAAATATCTTATTTCATGAGAACAATAATATTCATTTGGACTGCATGTAGCGTGACTCAATAAGTCAAGTGCACGACCTACATGAACGTTACGTCACACATGCATTTGTTATCGTTTGGGCACAAGCCATCTCAAGTAGCATTGCGGCCAAGCCAAAGAAGATACAATTGCATTGTATGTGATTGCTGAAAACAATGCAGTAGTGACGAACGTATGTGGATATGAATATTGAATGTTTGTTTTGCGGATATTGGTTTAATGTTTGATGTTTTGTTCTATTTTAATAGTGTCACATTTTAAGTGACCTATTGATGTTCGAATAGGAACATGGGAAAAGGGTCATCATTGTGTGTGACCATTTTTTAGCATGTAGAATTTAGCATAAATAGCCTTAAGAGACATTGTAAATACACAGTTTGATTAAACGATCTTGCGAGTGCACTTCATAGAGAGCATCGTAAGTATTGAACAAAACCAAATACTGTCTTTATATTAATTACGGCTCAGCCATTAGGCGAAGCCATTATTGTCGGCGTGAAAACGCTGCGTTAGGTTTACCTCTAATTTAATCCTCTTGTATTTCATCTAACTTCACATTAATTGACACAAGAGTTAAATAAAGGCCAAAATGACGCTATAAAAGAAATAATTAAATATTAATAAGACAAAACACAAAAAGTGGCCGAAAGAGGCGAGCTATGCAAAACTCTATCAAAAAAAAGGTATGTGAATATTTTTGAGTAGGTTATCAAAAAAAATAATCGGTCTATCCAATTCTTTTCTCATTACAGGCAAGGACTCCAATGGCACACTCCTCCTAGGGCGTCACAGGGACTACTCTCTTGCGGCACCATGAGAATCAGGGTTCGGAAGGGCTCCCTCATCCGCAAGTTTTCACAAGTTACAACTTGTCAGCCCAGGGTTGAATTCCTGACCCACAAGCAGCGCGTGTCTTGTCATGGATAGTCATGGATTAGCTACTCAGCGAATCACATGAAATCAAAATCCATGTAGTGTAAGACACTCCGGCACCGCTTGGTTTGGGGAGCAGATCAGAATCCTCCGCAAATTAGATGTTGGAATAATAACTTCCGAGTACAAATAGAGACTCTAATATCATTTGGCCTTACTAGTCATACAATGGTGGTAAATCACCAAAGTATAAATCAAAAGCAGGACCAAACGATATTGATGTCCAAAGGCAACACACGTCCGGAAGTTATCAAGTTGCTGGGGCACGATTAGTGCAAAAGCCCTCGGGAGTAACCTACCCGCCAATGATTTTTGACACCTTGTAGGGACACCTAGAGACGATGGGCTGTCTCGTGCTCACGACTGATGATACAGCTGAGCATTTCAGGCCCCACGTTGGGCGCCATTTTGTATTGAATACGTAAAATACAAACAAGTCCGTAAAGGACTGCAGCGATGGTCTGCTGCCTCGGCAGAGGAAGGTGTAGATATCCGCCGAGAATGCCCTTATCTGGGGACGCGTGAATGGGCTGGCAGGCAAGCATTGCGGTGTCGCGGGGCGGGTTCATTCCCCCAGCACAAGGACCCACTACAAAAGAATTTCGCATTCACGAATTTCTGGGGTCTCAAAAAGAAAGGCGACCGAAGTCGAAAGATTGTAGGTAACTACAACGAGGGGAAATGACTTGTTCAGAGAACAAGTGGAACAAGTAAAAAAATGGGCGGACTTAGGGTAACTTCGTCGTTACCCGACGAGGCTCATGGCCCATAAATAAGAGTGGGACAACCGGGTGGTGATGGTGCCCCCTCGCACCCGCCCAACCAGATCAAAATCCATAAATGTTGCAGTGGCCAGGTATTTTTCTTCTGAGTGGAAAACTCATACAACATAATTTGCATGAGCCTTCCCATCAGAGGAAAAGTACCCCGTTGACCAATTTATGTCATAGAGTTATGCAATTCGATCACATAACTCTAGCCCATAAAAAGGCACCTTGCTCGGGCCACTCAACCCGCGATATTACCTGAAACAAAAAGGAGGTTAATATGTGCCCGACGGCTGGCTCATGTTTGTTGGTGATAGCCGGCCACCGTACCGGGTCCTATACCCGGTCAGATTCAACGGAATGGAAAGACCGAGATGTTCGTTTAATTCATCATTTCTTTATTAAATAGTCTTGGCATAATTTTTCATCAATATTTGCTTATTCCCTAAATTCTACCGTGACGTTCTTAAGGCACTTTTGCGTTGATTTGATATAAATTTACAGATAAGTATCTCTTGTTTTAAACAAATAAATTAGTACAAATAGGGAAAAGACAATAATAAGTTATTTCGATTAATGATTTAAATACATAATAGTAAAACAACAATGATAAGTTATTTCGATTAATAATTTAAATTCAAATAGGAAGAAGACAATAATAAGTGATTCCGATTAATAATTTAAATTCAAATATGGAAACGACAATAATAAGTTATTTCGATCAATAATTTAAATACATAATAGTACAAAAATGGGAGTTTGTTCCCCCTCTATTTTTCACTTTTGATATAGCAATGTTCTCCTCGACAAAAAAAAAACTTTCCCCTAATAGAAAGAAGGAAACCATTGTCAAACTACCACGAATTAATACCAATTATTTATCACGTTTCGACCATAGAATACCATGCATGGTTTTCGATGAAAAGCTTATAAAACCCCCCCCCCCAAAAAAAATCAACGCATCACATGACTAGTATATGATTGACTGTTTGACAAGGATTATATAATCAAAATTGGATGGAGATTGGTGAATACTCTGCGCCACCAAAATGCGAGTTTGGGAGCGTATTGGCAAACGGCCGGAACACGAGTTGTGCCCGATCAATTATAATACAAATGTGTCATCTTATAAGTGAGAATCTGCATCTAACCAGAATCCGGCCCAATATTATCATTCACAACGCTATAGTGAGTTGGAATTACAGTACCTTGGCGAACTGATTGAGATACCAAGAAGAAATCATATCTTTCCGGTAAAGTGATAATATCAACAACTGTCCCCGGAGGCGTATTATTTTGATTTAGGAAATCTCGAGTATTAATACGCTTGGAAATGGTTACAAAAGCAAATTTGGGGTCTTCTGCAACTCCAGCTTGGGTATAAATTTCCGTGAGACGTTTCCGGATTGTATCTCTTTCAATCGACCCTTTCAATTCCAAGGCTATGTGACTCAAAATTCATACGGGATTCTAATAAGTCACGGAAACGAACATGCATGCAAATAAATTTTCTGTTATTTGAAAAAAATACGGCATCGAGGTGAGAACTCCTATTAGCAGGAGCCACTGCGACTCCAACATTCTGTATGGACGATGATTTTCCGTTTGTGAGTGCCGGATGATTTAACAAGCAGCGCACACCCTATGACAGCGATATCTTCCACAATAAGAACTCTCAAGTTGTCTGCGGCCGAGCTGCGTAAAAGGCTCCTCTTCTCACCAGATTTAGGATTTGCTGGCGGGTAGGCAATCCGGCCTTCCCCCATGAGCCAGAGAACTCCACGGCCAATTGTCCTCTCGCGATGGCGCAAATAACAGAAATATAATCACGACTACTCATCAACAAATAGACATCAACTCAGACTTCTACGAGACGTTAATAAAACTCAGGAACATCATCAGAAAGGACCGAGACACTATTTCGAGTAAATCAAACAATATTTCTAGCAGCACATTGATTCATAACCTCTATTTAGACCAATTCTATTTTACTATCTTCGTATGGCGACAGATACTTGAGCACCAACAAATCCACTTAAACCGATTAGAATAATATTTGCCAACCACATTTTACACTTCTTAGCTTCTAGACTGATCTTACTTGGGATAATTGAAACATCTCACTCACGTTTGCTCTTTGACTCAATGCGTCGAGGAACATTGCAACACTTCACACCTATCTTTCGATGCAAGCCTCAAGGTAGGTTGCATACGATATTTTATTTATGTGTGGGTGCGCACAATTAATTAATAGAAATTGACAATTGTGTACGAATACACAGAATTGCTTCTTGGAGGTTGTTTATGTTTTTAGCTAATATTATCATCATGTGGTTTTATTGATAAATTTGAATTCATTTCCAATGTAAAGAAACAATAATGGATAATGCGTAATAATACATCGTAGTTTTTCTTTGATATCACGTTGATTTGAAACAAAATCGGTGTGCGAGGCGTTTATTCGTTCTGGATTATTTAAAAAAGAAGACATTAGATATTTAAAAAAGAAAAATTCTAAGCTAAATAATCATTTATGTCTACTTGTCGCCACCTATAGCCATATGCGTTTAATCGAATTCTCTTCCTTTTTCTAGTAAGGATTTCAATTGTCTTGATCACCATGCTGTAGAGGTGACTGTAGTAATTGAGCAGGTAAGGTTGTGGCGGCCTTCGTTTGCCCCGGGAGGAAGGGATTTGAGATTAAATGAGGTGGAGTCTGGCTTCAATCGTGAACTTAAAGAAAATAGACTCTCCATACAAGAAAGAGAAAAGCTTGAACCGATTGTTGAGGATAAAATGAAGAAAATTGTGGAGTTCGGGAAGCACGTGCCATCCAAGGAGAGTCTCCTGATTTATTTGCTGAAGTACTTTACAACCAATATCAGCCACCACCAGGTTTTTGCTTTGATATACTTTGCGCAGATGAACCAATTATCGATGGAAAACACAGTCCTAATAATAATTTGGATAGAAGGGTTTCAGAATTTTTCAGTTTTATTAACAAGCAAAGACAATATAACAAAACAAAGAATATCATTCTTACAATGGGTGGTGATTTCACATATATTGATGCCAATGTTACTATAAGAATTTGGATAAGTTAATCAGATATGCCAACGAAAAACAAGCGAATGGTTCCGACGTCCATCTCTTTTATTCCACACCTTCATGATATTTAAAATCTCTTCACGATGCTAATGAAAAATGGCCAACAGAGTCAGATGACTTTTTCCCATATTTGTCAGATCCTCATGCATTTTGGACTGGCTACTTCACCTCACTTCCAACACTGAAACGCTTTGAGCGAGTTGGCAACGAATTCTTACAAATTAATGAACAGCTATTGGTTGTGGCTCGTCAAACTGAAAAAATGTTGGAAACTCATTGAACGTTCATGCGAGAAACAATGGGCATAATGCAACATCATGACGTTGTAACAGGAACAGAGAAAGAAAAATAGCGTATGATTATGCAAAGCGGCTTAACGTTGCTATGTGCGCATATAACGCGAACGTTGAGCTATTTTAAATACAACGGTCACAGGAGAACTGAACACTGAAGGTCTTAATCATGATGCAGAAATCAAATACAAATTCCAATTCTAAAACTGCTCTGATTTGAATATCAGCAGCTGTGACATATCTGAAAATAGCGAACAATTCACAGTAACAATCTACAACCCATGTGAGAATTCCAATAGCAACTGCTAATTATCAAGTTATGGACTATAGAAATTTACCTACTGAGTCTCAGATCGTCCCAGTACCAACTTCCGTGAAAGAACTCAAATACCGTACGTCAAATGCATCAGCAGAGCTTGTTTTCCTCGCTGGAGAAGTTCCACCGATAGGTTATAAATCATATTTCATTTCGAGAGAGCGAGAGTTCGTCAAAGGGTTCACCCCCGAAGTACAATTACTTGCAGATGATCTCAATGTGATAGAAGAAGATCAAATTACCATTGGAAACAAGTACATGAATCTTAACTTCGAGCGAAACGGTTTTCGATCGATTGGATGATCGAAGGCGGGGGGTGGAATTCCTTCCACCGTTGGTGACGGCGACCGAGTTTGGAGGTGAATTTTTGCTGGGTTCGGGTCCGGGGATAGCCAAAGTGGGCTCGTTGATCGAGTTTGGGCCGCGTGAAGTGCTCGTATCAAGATTGAATTGTTGCTTGGAGAAAATGATGCGGATTGCGGTATTCCTCGACTGAAATGAGCGAGTGAAAATTTTGGATATTGGAAATTCATCTGACTAGTGATGCATGTGCTTGTGCGCGAGGGAGCGAGTGCACGGAATTTTGAACGGGACCACGGCTAAGACAAGATGGGGAGTGTGGAGGTCGAGGCGGGAGTGGGATTGGGTGGTGTTACTGGTGCTGTTGCCAGGAGATTAGGAGAGTCTGCTCGAAACCGCCACACAGTGCGGACGCCGCGTAGATAAGGAATTGAAAATTGAAATTGTGGCTAGGCAGATGAGCGCAATGGGATAGTCGCGAAAAGTGCGCGTTTTCCGACCGCCAGAGTGTGGAAAATTTCGGGTGGATTGTGTTATGACGAAGAGTACAAACATCAAGTGTTATCGTTGTAAAAGATTTGGTCACTATACAAATCAAATCGCAGTAAACAAACGGCGTGAGTGTCCATATGACATCAAAGATAAACATGATGCAAAATGCATATTATTCATTTTGATTATGGTAGCTAATCAAAATGCCACGACAGTACTGTGTTCGAGCATTGTGGACATCATAACAGTTATTGCGGATTGCAAATGCGAGGTTACTTGGAAAAATGCGTTGTGTGCTTAACCTCCCAACGAATTTCTATCAATTAGTCAACTCATCAAAAATGGCGTCAACGTAAAATTTGAGGAGATGTGCTTTATTTACAACAAAGAAAACAATTTAGTGGCGGTAGCGAATGAAGTTGATGCAACTAGCAGTGAAATGTGGCATCGGAGATTCCGCCATTTGAACATAAACGACCAGGACAAAATAAAGGGTGAAGCAGTCATAAGAATAACATACACGGGATTTCCCTTCACTGCTGGTCTGCGTGCTGGAGGATATCCGGTTATTCCGAACCAGTTTGGGGTGCACTTCAAGCTCGTCCACAACTGGATGTGAAACAAGGATCTCCCTATTTGATGAAAGAAATTTAGTGACACTTGTTAGTTTTTTTTAAACGATGATTATATGTGATAGATTTGTTTTTATTATTTCCGTTTTAAAGAGAGTTCGAGGAAGAATTCCAGTGAATGTGGATTAAGTTCAACAATAAGGACAACATGATTGTTGTGCTCTAATAATCTCATGAAAGTGTTCAAGTGAATTATAATAATAAGTTAAAATCTAATTAAATAAGTTAGTGCGAGTGAGTTTTTTTATACAAGTATAGTACAACAATTTCAACGAATAGTTAACAATCCATTTGCAGGCCTTACCCGCCCCGAACACGAGCGCTCGTAGGAGGAGGTTGTGGGTAAGTACCCTTTTATTGTTGCGATTATTAATTTTCCAAATTTTTTTTTTGCCATCATAGATGATTATTAATTTTTTCAATTTCCGTTAAATTTTTTTGTATTTTTAAATGATTGTCGATTTGCTTAAATTTTTCTTTTAGAAAAAAATGGAAATAAAATTCATTAGTTATTATTGGGTTCAAATGAGTTAGTTCCTTGGAAATAAATACATGTAATATCTGTACAATGCTTTCCTGTATAGTAAATTCTATTTGGTAGCCCGTTGTGAAAAAAAAACACCTTCGTACTTAAACCACAATTGTCATTCATTTAAATAGGATATGCAATTATTTTTTTTTCTTTCCACAAGCGGCAAAACGGTCATTGCTGATTCAAAAATTTTCACATGGTTATGTTAGTAATATGATATTTTGTGTTGACCCAAAACTGAAGGTAGTCGGAATTCTAGTACATTTAGAAAGACGTTAAATAAGGCAGGCAACAAAATATTATTGCCACATTGTTTAGTTTTATCCTACCTTTTTTTTTGAATGAATGTAGTTTTTTTTCAAAATACATGAAATAAAAATGGAAAGCTAAATTATTAATTCGGTCTCTCCTTTCCCAAAATTCCCCTTATAAAATGAGCCAGCCACCGGGTACATAACTAATCTCCTTTTGTTTCAGGTGACTTCGCGGGTTGAGTGGCCCAAGCAGAGTACCTCTTTATGGCATAGAGTTATGTAATCGAATTGCATAATTCTATGGCATAAATTGGTCACCGGGGTACTTCTCTTCTGATGGGAAAGCTTATGCAAGTTAAGTTGTATGAGTTTTCCACTCAGAAGAGGAATACCTGGCCACTGCAACAAATATGGATTTTAATCCGGTTGGGTGGGTGTGCAGGGGCTCCATCACTACCCGGTTGCCCCTCTCTCATTTGTTGGCCATGAGCCTCTCCGGGTAAGGACGAGGTCACCCTGCTTCCACTTTTTTTTGCTTGTTACTCTTGTTCCATGAACAAGTCAGTTGTCCCTTGTGTAGTTACCTACACTTTTTGCGACTTCGGTCGCCTTGTTTTTGTTCGACCCCAGAAATTCGTGAGTGCGAAATTCTTTGTAGTGGGTCCTTGTGCTGGGGGAATGAACCCGCCCCACGACACCGCAATGCTAGCCTGCCAGCGCATTCACGCGTCCCCAGACAAGGGCATTCTCGGCCGATATCTTCATCTTTTTTCTGCCGAGGCAGCAGACCATCGCTGCAGTCCTTCACGGACTTTGAATTTACCTTATATCACTACATAACGGAGATAGGAAAATTTTAGAGTAGTTTGATAGGGTAACTGCTCTATTACTACAACGCGTGCAATGTTAGCACAGCCTATGGTTCCCTTTGTCAATTGATTTCACATCAGTTCGCTCATGTTGATTCCGCAGATCCCTACAATACCTATCCCCATCTTTACACGAACAAGATGTGTGGGAGGCCATGAGTTACCAATCTTGTGCGGGTAAGTGCAATGATAAACCTTCCGCGCGACGATTCCCCTCAAGAAATCCAAGTGGACCTTGCAAATTACTTGAAGAGAAATCAGATAAAATCCCTGTTGTCCAGAAAGTAAATTTCTCGTAGGCACCGTTAGATTTCAAAAATTGAATGAGCTTATATAATACTAGAATTCTGATCGCAACTTTCCTACTATTAAATGATTATTGACAAAGAAGAATCACCTTTCTGACTTTGATCCAGTGTAGAGCATTTTGTGAATTCGAATAGAAATTGAATCAAACTCGCTAAATTTAATTCAAATATGACAAACCCCCAAAATTAACATTTTCATTGGGACACCCACCATTTTGGGCCCTGTACAGAAAAAAACCCTTAAAAAGTTGAACATCGATTTTAGGATTGTTTTCTTCTTCTTCGTAGCGTTAGGGCCCCTCTCGGGTCTTCCCTTCCTGCAATAAGTGCCTCCCACTGTCGCACTTCATTGACCGCACCTGCCAATTTCGAAATCCAAGCAGCAATGAACTCTTCGTCGACCGAGTTATAAGCGCAATAAAATTTATGTTGAAGGGTCTGAACTGCGGAGAGGAAACGGCCGATCTACTTCAAGTGCTCAAAGAAGCTGCACCAGAAGTTGAATTCATTTCAGTCAAAACTTTTGCAGCAAGGAGGTCGACCATCGAAAAGAAAAATTTAATGTTTTATTTAGTTCAAAATTCTAATAAAAGCAGTCCGAGTGCCCTTCAACAAATAAGGTATTTGAATTGCAGAATTATGCGGTGTAAACGCCTCCAGAAAAGAGAAATCAACCAGTGTTACCGGTTTCGACGATTTGGACATTCGGCTGCCAACTGCGCCGTGCACTATCGGGGCGTAAAATGTAAAGAAATTCATGCCCTTGGGTGAGTATAAATTCGCTCAGAGACTAAAGAAAATTTGTACTGCGTCATTGCCGTGTATTTGGTCATCCAGCATCATATCGAGGATGCCCTGATACCAAAATGCAAAAGTTAAATTAATTCCAAAACAAACGTAAGTACACTAATTTCACC
This sequence comes from Odontomyia ornata, assembly GCA_963969285.1. Classification (NCBI taxonomy): domain Eukaryota; kingdom Metazoa; phylum Arthropoda; class Insecta; order Diptera; family Stratiomyidae; genus Odontomyia; species Odontomyia ornata. The sequence continues at coordinate 307,354,562 of OZ017738.1, forward strand.
AAGCCCGGGGTATCATTTGCACTCGCCTGCTAGAGGATCAGCAGACGATACTGTAAATGATTTTAGTAACAACAATGAGTTACTTCTTAAAATCGACTTACAACTTATTTCTATACCGGAAACAATCAACAAACAATATAGGAAAACTTACTTTGTTTTTCAAAGTTGAGATCTTTCATATGCCTCAAAATAACTTGCTGTTCAGCCACATTCATGTCGATCAACGTCAACTCCGTTGTTGCTCTACATCGACGTGACTATCTCCTTGAATTCATTGTTACGCAAAGCCTGACTGACATGCTTCTCACTGAAACCCACTTCAGTTCATGGCACTCAATGACGTTCAAGGATTTTGAATTCATAAGAAAGAAAGAGCAGGTACCGGCATACTAGTAAGAAGACCTTATTGTTTCCAGGATATTGATAAGTTCGAATTCAAAAACTTTGAATTTCTTGAAGTGGACATCATCAATATTTCACTGCCAGGTAGGGATAACCTCTTCGTTATCTCGGCCTATGTAACGCGAAGAAACGTTCTCAAATTCAAGGAGGAGCTCGATTCCTTGTTTGAAATACTCGAACCGAATAGGATCCTCAATTATTATATTCTTGCCGGCGATCTTAATGCTCGGCATACATCATTGCCGAACGCCAACAATAACCCAAGAGTTGTATTTTGGAAATCGTGGATAACAGAGGATCAAATTAAATACAGGTGCAATCTATATGGTCAGAACTCCCAACATACTCTAGGACAAATTCATATTTGGACATTTACATTGCTGACGCAAGACTTGAATTCATATTTGGCAATCCTCAACGGAAACTGCAGGTGCTTCTTTATGATAGCGATCATTTTGCCATTGTAATGGAAGCAAATCATCAAAGGGATAACGTCGTTCTCATTCCAGCTCAAAATGAAAGTCATTGGCTCAGTTTCAGAAAAACATATTGGGAAAAATTTCACAAGAAGTTTCAGCGGGAATACCAGAATCAATATCCACCTTCTGACGGCGGTAACTTGTGCCTAATTGTTCCTAATGACGGGAATCGAACTAATGATGAAATTGATGTCTATTTGTCAAAGCTAAGGAAACTGACCCCAAGATTAAATATCGAAACAATATGGAAGGATATGAAACACCAACCATCCTTAGTTGGAAAAAATTGAAAAGCCTTCTTCTCACACGCGTCTTCAATATTTATCGGCGATTTCTGAGCTACTACGTTAGCATTGTTGAAATTACACCCGAAGAATGTCCGAAACCTAATCCGTTCTTGCTTTAGGAGTGAAGTCAGCAACCAATGGGCGGAGAAACTGAGGGATATTAGCCTACAGGATCCAGACAGTGGATTCACAAAAGTGAATAGTATATTTCGTGAGAAGTCTCTAGTGAATGCGTCGAATCTTAAAGCCACTAGTAGTGAGATCGATCTTCCAGATGGGGCTGGTATCGAAATTTATAATTCAACTCCGGATATAGATAAAAATAGGGTTGTATGTGACGGTTTACATAAGCTTGCTTTGATTGGAACTCATTTTGAGTTGGTCCATTTACAAACACTGATAGCGAGCAAAATACTTTCAGAAGTCGTTGAAGCAAAGTTTCCAACTTCAAATGAAGCCTTAACGGCAAATCAATTCTTGATTTCAATGAAACATCAACCTCCGACATCATAACGAGCAGATATCTTGATTATTTTATCAGCTATGAAGACTTGTGTTTCACAATATAGTACTACAACATTTGCCAAGGTATTTCCGATCTTGAAGAAAGGAAACTAATCTTCGTGTCCTATCACCCAATTATTTTGCTGCCTAAATCAGCAACGTGTTTGAAATGGTACTGAAACAAGCACTAAAGGCCCACATTGATAAACAAGAGTTAATGCCCAGTTGCCAATTTGGGGTTTGTAATGAGTCGACCCTACGCCACTGCCAGCTCGCACACATGCGCATCACTGCCATATGGCTTTCGAGCGAACGTCAGCTTTGCATGACACTCCCACCCTACGTCAGTTTGATCGGGGAATGTCAAAGTAGCAGCCATATGGCGGAGCTAGTGGCGAGGGTGCCGTAAAAAAAAGATTTTTGTCGAGTGTGTGCACGCAGTAAATTCCAGGGAATAGATAACCTAAAACTGTCTCGCTACCGTGAACGGGATCTTCAAGGCAATTTCGAATGGCTTCGGCTACGAACGGAGTACGATTGATGTGAACAAAACAAAGTGAGTATTACTCCACACTCCGTGCTGTTAGAAACACTTCCAATTATTCACAAAAGTGGTCAGAGCAGTCCGAAGCACATAGAAGATGAAGTAAGTGCTTCGACTGTTGCAGATAATCCCCTTGAAAGTGATCGTCCCAATGAAAAACTGCTTGTGCCTTCGGTTGTGGCGTCAGAATTAAAATCAGATGGTAGGAATAGTGATTCAATTAATAATATAATATTGAACTCAAAACTTATTCCCCCCGCATATTCAGATGAACCCGGTTTGGGCGACAGGGATCGCATACTAGAATCCCTCTTAAATGGTGAAATGGACGACACAATAGCACCTATGCGACCAATACGAGGCCCTAAACGAAGAAATCTCGAGTGTTCCGGATCCGATTGTGCTATTTCATGGCTATGTCTTTGGGTTTGCTATACCTCTCATCTATGTATGGTACATAGCGGAAAATAAATAAAAAGCGGACAAGCTTTTGGCCCACAACCATTCACTTCATCCAAATACCAGTAATCATTAACACGAGCGCCTGTGACAAAGGCAATCTGAAGAAGCCAAACCAATTCAAAAACTTACGTACAAAGTGATTTATGCAGGTATTTACTTTGAAGAATTTGTATGAGTTTCAATGGTTCGTAGCTGACGTACATGATCTATTCTGTATGCATTAGGAGATTTTATAATTCTTATCACATAAGAAGTATAACGAGGCTTTTAAAGCTTTTAATGATAAATTGAGGTTCGGAATTTTGCATGTGCCTTCGACAGAAAACCGATCTAAGTTTAAATTATTATATAAATCAATAAATAATGTGTAATATAATGTCAGGTATGAAAATATGAAATAAGCCAGCAGGGTCAATTTTTTTAACCTGTTTCTGAATCTATAGTGTTGATACAAAATAACTTTGGTAAAAAGTAAAGTCATGTTCTAAAAAAAGGGGAAAATATTTCAGATATGACGTCCCGTAACTAACATATTATGTCTAGTAGACAATATTTTCATTGAGATTCGTTGAAATTTTCATAGTAGTTAACAGCTCCTTATCGCAAAACATTCTCAAACACAAAAAAAAATTGTAAAAGTGTACCCAAGATCTAAATATGATGAGAGCTCTACTCCTAACTTTTCCTTAATTTATATTAGCACGGTGAAATAAATGTTAACCACTTAATGGGTTCTATATAGGATAGTTTCTAGCTCTTCCAAACTAGCCTTCCTCAGAATTTTTCAAGCGTAAAATCAGTTAGGAAATCAAAAGTAATCTTCTTATAGCCATCTAAATTTGTCCAGATAACCTCTACTGGATAACATTCATGGTTAAAATGTATTGTCTGGTTTTGAGAAAATCAAAGTGGATATTGATTTTTTTAAAAAACTTATTTCTATAAAAGCTTCCAACATTTAATAAAATTTAAGGGAAAAATAATAAGAAACAATACGAACCATGTTAATAAATAACCAATAGCCCAAATAATAATACACTATAATACGAACCCTATTAATATCTAATAAATAATGCAAATAATAATGAGAAAGAATACCAACTGATATATGATAATAAATAACCAATAATAAAAGAAAACAGAAAAAAGCAGAAATAAATGTGGGAAAGAAACTAAGTCAAACTTTATTTAATTTCTAAATCTAAGGTCGAAGATTTAAGATTTTGCCTTAAAGTAAGATTGCGTCGTTTAAGTCTTCATTTCTTTTGTAGAGTGATTGCTCTCAAATTCTCATTATTATTTTTTTTCAAAATTTGACCGAGTGAGTGGCTTGGCTGGAATTTCATTCTATTGTGCTAGACTGTGTACTAGCTATAAAACAGTAGATTTTGTAAGAAATCAATGTAAAAATTTGTAAGCGACACAATTCGAATATTTGTGGTTTTTATTAAGTCTAGAGTGAATCAGAATTTTCATTAAACTAGCAAACAAAAATATGGAAATGATTGTTCATAAAATAAATTTAGTGTAATACTGATGAAAATATCTGAATATGACTTTTCCAAATAGAAAAAAAACACATCGACTGAATTTTTGACGTAAACTTCAAAAAAAAAAATTTTTTTTTGGTAATAATTAAAGTGTTTTTACACAAGCGGATATTGTGACATTTATGAATGCAATTTAAACGTTTGTCACAAGTAAAGCTCACAACCGGACCAAATCTAATTTCCATTTCGCGTTCCCGAATTTTACCGACGCGGTACCGAAAAATACACTACGTTAACTCAATCCCGAAGAACTCTACGCTAAGAAAAAAAGCAATACAACTAAGGTACCGCGTACCACACGCGACGCGAAACCGGCCATCCGCGGATTTTTTTTTAAAACCCTACCCTCGCGACGGCATACTTACCATGCACCATGAATTACTTATTGTACTTGTAAATACAAATATTTAGAAGAATAAAAAGAAAAAAATGAATTGCTAGAGTTAAACTGGACTTTCCTTTCCAGCCTGCCCTTCTTTTCTTTCCAGCGGGAAGGAGAGTGCATGGTAAGTATGCCGTCGCGAGGGTAGGGTTTTCAAAAAAATTCGCGGATGGCCGGTTTCATGTCGCGTGTGGTACACGGTACCTAAGTTGTCTTGCTTTTTTTCTTAGCGTAGAGTTCTTCGGAATTGAGTTAACGTAGTGTATTTTTCGGTACCGCGTCGGGAAAATTCGGGAACGCGAAATGGAAATTAGATTTTTGTAATTGACTGAAGGGATGAATGAATACGGAATAACGTAACGTAGGTTTCTCTTCCATATGTTTATGTTTTCGACGCGTTTGAAACGGGCACTTAATGGTTGGCTGAAATACGTAATTGAGCGTAATCCTTTTAAGACCTGCGACCGAAATCCTCTCCGTTCTAGCTGGCCGACAAGCAGTCACCGCGAAATGGATTACGAGTGCACGAACTGGTTGACTGATTGGTACCATTCGTTGGCACGACTCAGACTTCACGTCTAAATCCGATAAGAGGTCGGTTCCGACTTCGTTCACGAAATCAGACAGGAAAACTCATTACAGGTTCCATGCCAGGTATTCGGCCGTACATGGGATAACGAAAGTAGTCTTGGACAACTGTTGGAAACTAAATAATAGAGGATGTGTTGGAGCGTGTCTCATTGATATGGAGCAAGCCTTTGATACGGTTTGGTTATACGGACTAATATTGAAACTCCTTTAGGACAAGTTCCTCAGATACCTTATCGCTATGATGTGTAATATGTTGTATGGAAAATCGTTTCTTGTAACTGATGGAAATCTGACATCGATGCACGATTATAAAGTCTTGAATGGTTTACAGCAAGGAACAGTTACTGTGCCTCTACTCTTGTCAATATTCACTTGCAACCAATTAAACGGCTTTGATTTGAGCGCATCGCCAACGCGATCGTTAATGGCGTTTGCTAATGACCTGCTAGTTTATATGGCAGGCTGAAAGATATCAGTCGTTCAGAGCAATATTCAGAAAAAGTTCCTCGATGTGCTGGCCTACACGGACAATCGGCGAATGAAAGTAAATCACACAAATATAAAACAATTTTGTTTCGGACAACACTGCGTTCAGCCAGTCAAAACCTGAAAACTAGTTTGTAAGATTTCCGCATTATGGCTAGTGAGGGTGGTTCAGAATGGGTTCCACATAAATCCTTTGTTCGATATCTCGTTGTTCATCTCGATCAGTATCTGTACTATAATGGACATGTCAAAATCATGCTCGGTAAAGTGTTCATTACTTATGGAATTGTTTGCAGCTACATAAATGAGTTGCACATTTTTAATAATAATTTTTCTGAAAAATTGTTAGAGAAGAAAACTATTAGAAGAAGGTGGTTTCGACGTGTGTACTAATTCTCCTCAGGCCATCACTTTTAGATGCACACCGGTGATGGCGACCACCATGCTTAGAGGTGAGAGAGTTAATTTTAATTTTTCTACTCATGCGAACTCAATATGTTTTTGTATCTGCAAGTTATGTTCAAGTTAAATTTCTCTTGTAAGTACTTGTATTAGCTAAACTTTAATTGGATCATTTCACTCTTTTCACATCAACTTAATGTAAATCTATACGACAAATTTGCTCTACATTGAAGCTTTTGATTACGTTGTGCGGATATCGATCACTCTTTCGGATGTCTCCGATAGCTTTTTAAATTACTTATGGTTTTGTTTGCAGCAACATAAATGAGTTGCACATTTTTAATAATAATTTTTCTGAAAAATTATTAGAGAAGAAAAATGTTAGAAGAAGGTGGTTTCGACGTGTGTACTAATTCTCCTCAGGCCATCACTCATAGATACACACCGGTAATGGCAACCACCATGCTTAGAGGTGGGAGAGTTAATTTTAATTTTTCTACTTATGCGAACTCAATATGTTAAATTTCTCTTGTAAGTACTTGTATAAGCTAAACTTTAATTGGATCATTTCACCCTTTTCACATCAACTTAATGTAAATCTATACCATTGTGTTTCTATACATAGTGGTGTCATCGTAGCGAACATTTTAACTCCACATTGGGGGAACCCATGTTTCTGGTGGCGCACCTATTGCTGGTAAATGTCTGAGGTAGAATATCTTTAGTGAAAATCCAATCCAAGTACAGAAACTTTTAAAGCTGCTTTGAAAGTGGTATGGGGATTGTTAATAAGCTATGCGCGATCCCCATGAGAAAGAAAAGAATATTACTTTGCTAAAACCAAATATAACTTTATTACTAAAACTAATGAACAGAGTTACAAGTATGGAAATGAACTACATGTTGGCGCGCGCGATGTTGACTCGTCGGAGGTTGCGAACGAAGTGAGCGTCTCGTTGACATGAGTTGTGAAATACATGGCCTCCACTAACTGCTTGATGCGCTCCCTGCGGTGAGCACGCGGACGCCACAGCACTCCCTCCCAAGTGACATTTTGATGAGAATGTCACGATCCAAAAATGGCGTTGAAAAATGCCGTGAATGAGGCTGGAGCAATGGCGGGTTGCGTAGCACGTGTTCAGAAGATGCGTTTGTCGTGAATGTTGCTGTGCGGCTGCAGTGCGAGGTTGGGCATACGACACTGTGCGGGGTCGTGCATGCGACACTGTGCGGAGTCGGGCATGCGACACTGTGCGGGGTCGGGCATGCGACACTGTGCGGCGTGTTGGCGGCGCAATCGAACATGCGATCGAGGCGGTGTGACGTACACATGCGAACGTGGCGTCTGTTTGGGCAAGCGTATGGCGGTCTGGTGCGTGATCGGGCATATCGGGATTGCATGCGGCGTCTTGCGCTGACTCGTGAAGCTACGACCTGCGGCGATAGTAAAAAGATGGCGAGCACATGACTCGTGTAACAAAAATGAGAACAAAAACGGGGTCACCACTATGGGGATTGTTAATAAGCTATGCGCGATCCCCATGAGAAAGAAAAGAATATTACTTTGCTAAAACCGAATATAACTTTATTACTAAAACTAATGAACAGAGTTAAAAGTATGGAAATGAACTACATGTTGGCGCGCGCGATGTTGACTCGTCGGAGGTTGCGAACGAAGTGAGCGTCTCGTTGACATGAGTTGTGAAATACATGGCGTCCACTAACTGCTTGATGCGCTCCCTGCGGTGAGCATGTGGACGCCACAGTGGTTATGAATTTTGAGATATATGATGTACATATATCAACATATTGGCAAATCCAAGCGAATGAATTATGTAGGATGGATGTATGTTCGCTATGCGTTTTGTGTGAAGATTCACCACCGCCATGTAGCGCTAAAGCTAGTCGTAAGATAATTTCATTCTTCGCGATTATAGAAGATTTTAAATAGATGTACATGTTTTCGATTTTGTGTGTCCATTCATAAATTTGGGGTGTGTTCATTTTATGAATGGAAGTGCACAATTTTATTGTGTGAAATATAAGAATTAATACTTTTAAAGAATTTAAAAGATTATAAATCCATTATATATGAATCGATTTTCTTTATCGCTAAGTGTTCTTTTTATGTGTTTTTCTAAACAATAATAAATATGAAACTAGATTGTTGAGTGTAATTATATTTGTAAACGTTGAATATCTAACTAAGCAAGTATACATATTAGAGTTAGAAATGGTGATATTAATAAAATGACAACCATAGGTTTTATTCTTGTCGATTTTAAAGTTATCATTGAATAAATTGCAATGAAAAGACTTTTTGACTCTGACAAGCACTTGGAAATAAAAAATAAACACTCAAGTACAATCAGTGAGAAATTCATTTAAATATTTTTCCTAAATTATTGTTACGTCAATGTATGTCTTTGCTTTATGCAGTATGTCAAGGTATATCAGCTGAATGCTGATTCATGGTTGCAAGGAGTGAAATATAATTGCTTTTATTTTAATGTATAATAATGGTACGTTGATTTTTGCACGAAAAATGTATCACTTGGTATCAAAAAATTTTGCTGTAGCATTATCCAATTAAACTTTTTAAAGTGTTTTGTCTTATTTAACTTTCAAAATAAAAATCATGTTTTCTTTTCGTGACTTTATTTGATTAATTTTTAGTCTCTACGGGTTTCGCTGGTACTACCTGTCTCGTGAATATAATAAACTAATTTACTTAAGAACAAATCATAGTCGCCAAATACGTACACACTGAAAGTTGATTAGAAATGAAGTTTTAGTTTCATAAAAGTCATAAAATTAATTCTGAGATGAGTGATTTTCGTTTAGTCTTCTTTTTTTTTAAGCCCAACAACCCCTCTCGGGCCTTACCTTCCTGCAAACAGCGCCTCGAACTGTCAGTCCATTGACGGCGTCTTCCAATTCCGAAATTCGAGCAGCGATGAACTGTCTTGTTTCCTCCGTTTCCCCACTGGCTCCGGCCTTCAGTTCTCCCAACGAATACCTTTTAGGGTATCCGTTGTTCGTCCATACGATTCATGGGCCAGCCCATTGCAGCTTCCGCAGTCTTACAATCCTTGAGACCTCCGGTTTGTCAAAAATTTCATACAGCTCATGGTTGTATCGAATCCACCATTGGTCCCCGTCAATCTTCATTCCAATTATTCGCCTCAAGACCCGTCGCTCAAAGGCGTTCAATATTTTTGCGGGTGCTTGGGTTAGGGTCCATGTTTCACACCCATAGCATAACACAGGTCTCATCACAGATTTGTATACTTGGAGCTTTGTTCTCCTGTGTATGCAGCTGGTCTTCAAGATCGTCAATACTGAATAAAATATTTGATTTGCGAGCTGTATTCTTCGAGGTATTTCGTCCCTTTAATTACTCGTTAAGTCTTATTTGTGTTTATTTTCAAGCAATGGTGAATATAATTGTTCGTCGAGCATAACTATATTTTGCAATCAGTAAATTGCAAAAAATTTATGATAAAGTCTAATCGATAATAATTGTTACTATGCATTAATTTCAAGCTTGTGATTTCGATGTCAAGAAGGTTTAGAAAATTGTTCTTTCGATGATCTTGTTTTGTAGGGGGCTTATAAAAATTATTTTTTCAACAAAATTGAGAATATCAGTTTGCTCATCCGTGTGCCCATTTTTGCAATACAACAAGTTTCTCGAGCAACTACAAAGGATATAATCGACCTTTCGGTCTCGTGTAAAAGCAATAAGCTTATAAACGTTTTTAATAAAAAAAAACAACCTCAGAGGCATTTCGGGAGGCCTGAGTATATAAAATACTTTAAAGGGCTCTACGTTAAAAAAAGCATGTTTTCCCACACCACTAGGAATAAAGTGCAAGACGTTTTTTTAATGTGGTATCCCCTGTATGCCTTATCCATTTCACAGAACATGCGCTTAAAACTTGTGAGAATCATAGTAAAGTGCGAAAAGTGTTTTTAATGTGGTATCCTCTGTAGGCCTTATCCATTTCACAGAATATGCGTTTAAAACTTGTGAGAATGGTAGTCCCTCCGATGTGCTGATCACAATAAGAAGTTTTGGGTTTAATAAGGCAACTAACATGATCTTCACGAAGGTGTTAACTGTGTCAAAGGAAATATATGCAGATAAAATTACCTTCTAATCCAAGCACAAACTATGAAAGCATTGATAAGGTGTTGCGGGATGAGAAAAAGGAAGAGGTATATGTAGTATGTAGCTAATAATTTCTGGAGCTGAAACTCAACTATCACGTGAAGCACGCTGGGCTACATGGTTGCGTGACAAAAGCTATAAGCATGAATAAGCCCCAATACCAAAAATCTGCGCTCGATAAATGAAAAAATAGTACACATCAGTAAAAATTAAGTGGCAAACTGATTGAATCATAGAAAACAAAGCTTCAGGTTTAAACTAGATCTTTGGAATGCTTTGGCTTTGAAACATCACCGATTACTTAACTACCATTTAAATCTTGATCTGAGGTGGTTAGTTGCAGTGCATATGGAATAGGTGGATAACATACAACCGTAAGTGATGTGGAATATTTAACAGACATTACTGTTGCAATATGAAAAGACTACTTGAATAAATATTCGGCCGTACAACTAGTACAGATGTGCAACTAGCACATCTCTCTTGATCGTCATTACGTTTGGAATATCCCGATTCAACAGCGGCTGAAATCGTTGCAAATACGGAATTGCTAAGGGCTTGCATTTCTAGTTTTACTGGCATTTTATCGAAGTTACATGGTTTTATATGCACGTCCGTGAGTTTACAAATTCACGCACCTTTAGAATAATTCTCCATGAAAAGATTTTACTCTATTAATTGATGTCATTTTTCAGATGGATATTCCTTAAATTTTTAAGATATTGAAACATATCAAAACAGTTGTATGTTCCTCTACCTTCAGTTGAGGACCTAGGTAAGTATAAGAATTGTCGATTTACTGCGGTCTCATCACAAACCGTTCCTAATACATCGAACTTTCTAACGGTGAAGCCTATGAAACATTAGACACCATGAATTTTCCCCACATTTAGACGCTTTTCATTTAGGCATCTTGATTGTGGAAAGCGATTTCGAAGGTAGCCAAAATCGTTAGGGTGCTTTATTTTTCTGATTGTGGGTTGTTAAAAATTTGCCATAAATAAGCCTTTCATCGGTTCAACCAGGGGTGTGGGTTCGATACCCGGTCTGTGTACCAATTTTAGTTTTGTTTTTCCCTTTTATTAGTTGATTGTTTACTTATTTAGAATACATTTTTATGCTTTTGTGTCACAATGGTAGAATTTTCTAAAACGCATCGCAGGATGCCATCCATTATAATCAACAATTTTTGTGCTTGTAACTAGGTTCTCAAAGAAGATTTGATTGTGGAATATATTCCAAAATATCTCGTGAAAACTTGAATAATGGTTATTCGTAGAATTTAGAATAGGATAGCTCTACTCACTAGATTATGTGTACCCATGATGTCTCGGTAATTTTATTGAATATCGATTATCGGTTATTTTTAAAAGAATTCTTCGCAGGTCATCAACGGCGAAAACATATCACACTGTACTACGAATGTGAAAAAGTTTTTAAAAAATTTTGTGGTTTCAAAAAATGCAGTAAAACGTCCAAAAGTTTAACGGGGTCTCGCCACATCCATTTGCACATATCCCGACGATATAAATTCGCAATTCTGACCTTTATATGGAATAAGTCATATGGAGTACTACTCTCAATTATTATCATTTTTACTCTTAAGCGTGTTTCCGAGCCAGTTTTGAATTCTTCTTAGAGTTTTCATTTCACAGTCTTTAGCGCTTCTATTGCTTCGTATTTCTTGCACATTTATTATGTGCACAAAGGCTTATCTAATAACTGAAGAATGTTTCGAATTTCAGAAACTGCTCTAACACCTGTTTGTAAGATAATTAGGCCATCTTAACTGCTTCTGAACATCTGATTCACATCAAATCCATTTTAAAACAATGCTAATTTGAATTCCTTTATTCTATTTCATTCTTTATTTTAGTGACTTGTCGAAATTATCATCAAATATCATTATTATTTTATACATCAAAGATGATATTATCATTCTTTTCAACTTTGTTACTAGTAGTTGGCTACTAACTTTATTTTCTTTCAATTAGATTCTATTTGATGAGCTATTCCCCTTTAGAAGTGCATCGTACATTTTCTTTGATTCCAACAAAGATAAAAGCAGGATGATTTCACTAGGTATATCCTTTTAGTGCTTCCTAATCCACTCATTTATTCCAAACATCACAATCATCATTACTCAAAATAAAGAAACTGACACAAAGTCAGGCATATCTATTTTATTAAATGTGTGTTTACATTTCGAAATTAATTCGCAAAAGCTTACTATCTATGTAAGGTATGGAATTCTTCAAATCAAAATCATAAGAGGAATTATTAAGCACTCGTAATCATAACCTGAAAATCACATATCTAAATTGAATTACACTCAATGCAAAATCCATTTACTCGCGTATCGTAAAACTTCTATTAATAGCTGCAAAATTTATATTACAAGTTATATCTTCCTACGAATACTCACAAAATATCTTTAAATTCACTTCTCACTTGCCATGTTGCCTCTAACAATGATAATTTTCTCAGCTTCTCATAAGATAATGATAACCAGGCAACTTTGCATCGACGCTACCTTCGAGTTCAATCCCGATATTGTGAACTTTTTGCATTTGAAAGTCACTTGATCACACCTTTTCTCCAATAACTCAACAAAAATACAAGTATCGCATATTTCCTAAATGTTTCAAATAAGGAATTGCTATAATAAAGCGATACAAAGCAAACTCTTTTCACTAATTGATACATGAGATTACGGATCTCCCTCTTAGTATTAAAGGATGTGCTTTGCATTACTGGAAAATAACTATAGAATACAATGTACAAATTGTACATGATAAATTATATAATTTATTTCTTTTACATCATGCAACTTTTGGCATGTTTAAAAAGATATTAAAATTTAATTTCAAACATTTTGATTTAAATTATAATATGAATTAATTACTTCATTCGTAATGGGTAAGTTATTTCCAACTGACAAGCAAATTGTCCTTATTTGGAAATCATAAGTGATTTACTTTTTTTTTAAAGCAACTCCATTCATTCATTCAACATTCCTATCGCAAATATTATATTCCTCAAAAGAGCCCACGAACATCATTTGCTACGTTGCAATTAACTACGATAAAATTCATTTCCTTCCATGGCAGATTTGATCATTAGCCAACGATGCATTGAAGCTCGCCAAAGCGACATGCACCCATCTAAGACACATCGGCGGAAAGAAACTTTTGCTCGAAATGCTAAAATCGACATCGCAGCGCCATCTATCCTGCCAATTGGCGTTCACCGTGACACCACTATGTATAGAAACAAAATGTCTATACGACAAATTTGCTCTACATTGAAGCTTTTGATTACGTCGCGCGGATATCGATCACTCTTTCGGATGGCTCCGATAGCTTTTTAAATTACTTATGGAATTGTTTGCAGCAACATACGTAAATGACTTGCACATTTTTAATAATAATTTTTCTGAAAAATTATTAGAGAAGAAAAATGTTAGAAGAAGGTGGTTTCGACGTGTGTACTAATTCTCCTCAGGCCATCACTCATAGATACACACCGGTGATGGCAACCACCATGCCTAGAGGTGGGAGAGTTAATTTTAATTTTTCTACTTATGCGAACTCAATATGTTTTTGTATCTGCAAGCTATGTTCAAGTTAAATTTCTCTTGTAAGTACTTGTATTAGCTAAATTTTAATTGGATCATTTCACCCTTTTCACATCAACTTAATGTAAATCTATACGACATATTTGCTCTACATTGAAGCTTTTGATTACGTCGCGCGGATATCGATCACTCTTTTGGATGGCTCCGATAGCTTTTTAAATTACTTATGGAATTGTTTGTAGCTACATAAATGACTTGCACATTTTTAATAATAATTTTTCTGAAAAATTATTAGAGAAGAAAAATGTTAGAAGAAGGTGGTTTCGACGTGTGTACTAATTCTCCTCAGGCCATCACTTTTAGATGCACACCGGTGATGGCGACCACCATGCTTAGAGGTGAGAGAGTTAATTTTAATTTTTCTACTCATACGAACTCAATATGTTTTTGTATCTGCAAGTTATGTTCAAGTTAAATTTCTCTTGTAAGTACTTGTATTAGCTAAACTTTAATTGGATCATTTCACTCTTTTCACATCAACTTAATGTAAATCTATACGACAAATTTGCTCTACATTGAAGCTTTTGATTACGTTGTGCGGATAATCTAAGAGTAATGGCATGAGGAGAATTAGTACACACGTCGAAACCACCTTCTTCTAACATTTTTCTTCTCTATTAATTTTTCAGAAAAATTATTATTAAAAATGTGCAACCCATGTATGTTGCTGCAAACAATTCCATAAGTAATTTAAAAAGCTATCGGAGCCGTCCGAAAGAGTGATCGATATCCGCGCGACGTAATCAAAAGCTTCAATGTAGAGCAAATTTGTCGTATAGATTTACATTAAGTTGATGTGGAAAGGGTGAAATGATCCAATTAAAGTTTAGCTATTAAAAGTGTTCATGTTTCTTCGACGACTTTTTCATTCTAGATACGTTGATCAAAAGGTCGAAGTTATCTGTTAAATGGCTTGGGTTAGACCAGTTTTGACATATGGGTGTTCGATCTGGTACAATCAGAGTGCAAGTACATATAGTACAATGGAAATATTACGAGTTTTCGAAAGGTAATGTCTTTGCGCATGTACTGGTCTGTACAGAAAGCCTGAGATGGATTGGAAACACTATATCTCGAAACGAAGAATTTATCGAACTGCCATAGTGATGAGAGTCGATATATTCATTTGGAAGCTTGTTCGAAATCATATCGCAAGATCTGTAGCTGTGAGCGAAAACTCTGGCTTTCAGTTATTCCACCCTACCGACGGACACATTGATTTTTGGCGCACCACTGGCTTCATATCTCCAGAAGCATTCGTGTATTTGGAGATGAAGCGGTATAGGGGGCCACCAATAAAAGGATAACTACACGTTTCCCATGTATGTTAGGTGTCACCACCTAGTTTCTTATATAAGAAGTTATTACTTTGTTAATTGGCAATCCTGTTGCGCAGGCGTAATACTTGTAACATGCTATGACATGTTTGTTTCGACTGACTAAAATAAATGTCGATTTCTCTTTAGTTTTCGTCCGGGTTTTATTCCACGAATCAATCATCTCAGGTTATGGGCCAAAACACGGTTTGTAGTAGCATACGCTAAGCTCGGAAATTTCGTGTAAAGAATCCAAATAGCATTTTTTAAGTGAAAGGAAAAAAATGGTAGACGCAATAAACGATCGTTCAGATGATAGCAATCGTATTGTGGCTGGCATTCGCAAACTAGCAAACGGTTGGAAATATGGAAGTGGCAAATGAACTGCGTTTGAAAGAATAGTGTCTTTATTCCATTGTCTATTGTATGCGAGGGCGCCCGGTGGCGCCGGTGAACAACGCGGAATCATCCGGGGGCTAACAAATCCTCGCAACGAGGCAACGCGAGCGCAGCTCGTATACTCGGCACGGCCCTTGATAAAGAAGCTGCCATCTACGTCCGCAGGAAAAACGTCACGAAAGAAATTTGGGGGAAGTTATCGGTATTTCAGCAATCATCTTTACAGCGACTGTACATCTTGCTCGATAATTTCTTCGAGATTACGAAAGATGCAGCAGCTTCCATACCGAAGCATGCTTCCCAACTACCTTATGTGTTTGCTGACATACTTACGGAATCACGGAAATCGACCCGAATGCCCAACTCCCGTCATCACTGTTGCATCATCGTATTTTCGAAACACTTGTTTCATAGTATTCATATTATCGTTCAATTTGGTATCGTGTTTCAGAAGCCGAACAGACGTTAAAGCTCCTCATCGAACATTCGCGCTCGATTGAGAATTCGTTGATGCAGGGACATCATAGAAGACACCTATCACTTCTTTCACAAAATCTAGACCACAGAAACCGCAGATAAATCAGTACCACCAGAAGTCAGCATCAGGCTCTTCTTTGGCAAATAAAAAAGATAAAGAAAAACGAGCGTTATCGGAAGAAAATCGGCCGTTTCTTTGCTGATTACTGAAAACGAACGGTTGTTGAACAGAAAATGCCAAGTTCAAATGTCAACAACTCCGAATCAACTCTGAAAAGTAGCAAATCAGTTTCATTCTTCACATACGCGTAGCAATAAATGCAGACTTCGCTTCTGCAGACTCTTGGGTTTCGAATACCGCCACACCGCATCATGTGACGGCGAATAGACAGCACATCGATCCCGCATCGTATTCAGACAGCTGGCAAAGACATTCTCGCGTATAGATAAGGAAAAATTAACATCGAGACACGAGTTGGTGAAAGATGGTCACCTGCGCCTCTGAATGAAATTTGGTACGTACCCGAGGCTCGCCATCAACTTTTCTCTATTAGACTGTCAAGCATGGAAATGAGATTACATTCAATCACGACGGCGTGGAAATTAAACGAGACGATGAACCAGTCGTAACTGGAAAGATCATCGGCCCTGCGTACATCATGAATATTCATATTTGTGTTCTGGATTCACCAGTGGAATGTAACCTCGTTAAAACCGAAGAAGTACTCCAAGGCTGGCATGAACGCATGGACCATCAAGACAAACGTCATGTGCGCGATGTATTGTCCCGTGTCAGCATATCGGTTAAGTGTTCGAATACCATGTCATTTTGCTGAGGTTGCCTTCTGGTAATTCACACCGTAAATCGCTCCACTTGGGTGGAAATCGCTCACAGACCGTCAATGAACTGATTAATGCCGATATAAACGGTCCGATGTCGATCGGTTACTCTCCATTCGGAAACATTCCTGAACATTAAAGCTTTTTGTTCAGACTGTGGTGTTACGGGAACGGCAGTCCAAATATTGCTCGGTTCGTGTTCCGTCGTTCCTCTCTGTGTACTGTAAATGACAACATACATATACGAAAAGCTGCGAATTGTAATCAATGCATCTGTGGGCGCAGTGTCGTATCATGGATTAGCAGAAGTGGGTGTGTATCCATACTCGTATTAAGTATCAAACATATACACACAAGACTTCGCAATCGAACGTACCGCCCAGCGGAACGAATTGGTTACATGCATTGCGAATCGAGCGAAAGCTTTAGCTTTGTGGTTGCACCAGTCACAGAGAGATGGCACTTAATACATTAAACTGTTTTTGTTGTTGAACTTTGATCTTTTGTAAATGGTAAATTGTCTTCATTATTTTAGTTGGTAAGCAATAAAGTCAGCATAATTATAGTATAAAAGAAAATCAAAGACACAAGAAAATCGAGAAGTATTTCTCCATTCACTGGCTCAAGGTGTGCGCCCGAGCTTATTCTATCCCAAGGCACTTAGCCCGGGATAAGTGAATTTGGGATACGTTCAACTGCGTACTCAAGGCATCCGCCCGAGTATCAGCGCCCCAAGGCAGTTATGCCCGGGGCCTGCAGTTGAACTAGTAATTGATTGATTTATCAATCTGACTGCGTACTCAAGGCATCAGCCCGAGTATTAGCGTCCCAAGGCTTTGTGCCCGGGGCTAGCAGTTGGATTATAATCAATCGATTCGTTAATATAACTGCGTGCTCAAGGCGTCAGTCCGAGCAACAGTTGAAGCTTTAATTGATTGGTTTTTCAAATATGATATCAAGCAATATCATACATTTCCTTCAAATAACAAAAATAATCAAAGTAAATATAAATCGCAAAAATTTTACAAGCTCCATTAATGCTCGAACTTTATACGTCTCTGTAATAAATTAATTATTAAAAGAATTCAATAGCGAAATATGTTATTAATATTAATAAAGTCAACTGAATGTGTTATTATATAACCAAACAAAGAATAAAATAAAACTTAAATCATTAAACAAAAACACTCTTTTACTGATCTAGTTGGCGAGTTTAAAGTAGCAGATAAGTATCATACAGGAATATCTCTCTCTCGCCCTTGGGAGCCTTGGTGTGTATATAGGATACACATCATATCGAGCTCCCAGAGCATGCCAGTACACATAGGGTGACGGGTATTGTGCAACAGTGGTACTGAGTTTGAGTGTGCTGCGGTGCTGACTCAGCTAAAAAAAGCGACATCGAATTTCGTCCTTCATGTTCTTACAATCCTGAACAAAATGGCGTCGCAGAACAAGCCAACAGACACGTTATTGAACTTGCTCGTTCAATGTACTCCGTCACCAAGCTGTGGAAAGATTTTGGGCTCACTCATATGATATGGCACTATTTTTGGTTAATCGCACGGGGAAGCCAAGTGTTCCAGGTTGAGTTGTGGACTGGAAAGCCATTTGATAAGTTTCAATTCTTACGAACCTTTAGATCGGAATGCTGTGTAAATATCCCTAAGATGCTTCGCTCAAAATTTGACGTAAAGGCAGTTCTCGGACATTCCGCCGGATACGTGAATGACAAAGACGGCTACAAGGTTTGGGTGCCATCAAAGCATCGTTTGTTGAAAACGCGTGACGTTGATTTCCGTCCAGAAATACTGTGCACAACAAACGACACCATTGAATTCTAACTTCAACACCACAGTGAGTAGTCTTGTAAAGCGACTTAGCATCTGGTACGAGGTAGGCTATAATATTCATCATTATCAGCCGAACTGTGCAATGGTGTATCTGACAGAGAATTTCAGGAGGATCTCGAGCCAAATAACTATCCCGTAGCTATGAAGAGTAGACGCTCGGACAAGTGTATGAGTGCAATGGAGGAAGAAATTTTGGTTTTTGAGGAGAACGACCCGAGGGACTTAGTAACATTCCTGCCGGGTACGCCCGCCATGAATAATCGTTGTTTACATCGAATAAAATACAAACCTGATGGTTCGGTTGATAGGTATCGTGCACAGTTAGTTATGCACGGTGTTTTCCATTGGGCAGGGCTGAACTATGATGAGACTTTTACCCCGGTTGCCCGGTACGATTTCAGCTGAAGAGAAAATCACACTCCGAGAATTTGATGTGAGAACTTCACTCCTAATGGTCAAATTGATGCTAAAATCTGTATGACTCAACCACAAGGCTTCGAAGATGAACCCGGTCGTGTGTGTTGGTTAATGAAATCGTTATACGGTCTTAAACAGTCACCTTGGTGCTGGAACAACAAGTTTCACTCATTTATGGAATAGAACGAATTTACGTGTTTGACACCAGATTCATGTATCTACGATCGGAGGACTGCGACAGAGAAATTACTGGTTAAAATCTAGGTTGATGATGGTCTCATTGCAGGTTCGAAGATGTGGTCAACTCGTCCCTGAGATTTAGACTTCAGAGTTCAAGATCACGGTGGGTTCTCTCGATTCATATTTAGGAATGCAGATCAAGCAATGTGAGTCTGGTGTACGCATATGTGGAGAAAGTTTTGCTACTTTTTGGCGTGGAAAAAAGCAATTCCGTAAAAACCCGTGCTGAAAAACAATTGGACAAATCATCGAGTGATCCTCTTGACAGCTTCGTTCCTTACCAACCAATGGTAGGTTTTGCTACTTTTTGGCGTGGAAAAAATCAATTCCGTAAAAACCCTTGCTGAAAAACAATTGGACAAATCATCCAGTGATCCTCTTGACAGCTTCGTTCCTTACCAACCAACGGTATGTTCTTTATTGTATTTTGCATGCGCTACTCACCCGGATCTAGCGTATGCCATTTCAAGAGTTACTAACTCGTGAACGACACTGTGGTATTCTGTACTTCACAGTTGAAGAAATTGGTCGTACTTTCAACCACTGAGGCAGAATTTTTAGTTTGCAGTGAAGGTATAAAGGAGTTAGCATGGCTTGAACGATTTTTGTCTGAGATCGGTAAAAGCAGGACTATACCGGTGTTATTCATGGATAATGCGAGTCCTATTAAACTGTGCAAGAACTATGAGTTTCACAAAAGATCAAAGCACATAGAAGTACGTTATTATTTTGCTAGAGAGCTTTATCAAAATGGTGACATTGATGTGGAATTCGTACATTCTGAGGATCAGCTGGGTGACATATTTACAAGGCCTCTAAATTCAGTTCGGTTTAAGAATATGTGTTCTGAGATTGATCTTCGCAATATATACAGGGCATGTCAGCACAACATAAACAAAAAACTTCAAGCCAGCATACGACAGTATTGATCGTAACGTACTGTATCAAATAATGCTTTTCTTTGGCATTCCAGCCAAATTAGTCCGTCTTACCAAAATGACAATCCGTCGACGACCTCCCAAGTCCGCATCAATAACAAACTCACCGATGCCTTTAACACAAATATCATATTAAAGCAGGGAGATGGGCTGGCCTCATTGCTATTCAATTTGGCTCTGGAGTACGTCATACGGAAGCTACCTGTAGAAACGCGAGATACATTACTATATAAGTCAAGCCAAGTAGTACCCATGCGGACGACATCAGAATTCTGTCATGGTCATTAAAAACTGCCAAAGAACTTTTCCTGAAACTTGAAAATGAAGCAAAACTAGTAGGGCTACAAAACAATGAGAATAAAACAAAGCTCATGACGCAGTCGAGGAAAAATACCTCAAATACGCAAAATATCACACTTGGCGAATACAGCATCGAGAATGTTAGCGAATTTGTGTACACAAACAAAGATCCAAGTATACAAATCTGTGATAAGACCTGTGTTATGCTATGGGTGTGCAACATGGACCCTAACCCAAGCATCCGCAAATATATTGAACGCCTTTGAGCGACGGGTCCTGAGGCAAATAATCGGCGCGAAGCTAGACGGGGACCAATGGTGAATTCGATACAACCATGAGCTGTATGAAATTTTTGACGAGCCGGAGGTTTCAAGGATTGTTAGACGGCGGAAGCTGCAATGGGCTGGCCACATGAATCGTGTGCATGAACAACGGATACCCAAGAAGGTATTCGTTGGAAGAACTGAAGGCCGGAGACCAGTGGGGAAACCGAGGAAACACTGGTCTCACTCGGTCGACGAAGATAGTTCATCGCTGCTCGGATTTTGGAATTGGAAGACGTGGTCAATGGAGCGAGACAGTTGGAGGCGCTGTTTGCCGGAAGTGAAGGCTCAAGAGGGGCTGAAGTGCAAAGAAGAAGGATGTCAGCACAATCCGGAGAAACTTCACATTAATTTGTCGCTGTAGTGGATCTCAACGACAGCAGTCATTTAGCCATTTCAACTGTGTAGACGTTTTTGCATTTGTGCGTGCATTCTTATGCTAAAATCATACAAAAATAAAATAACTTAAATTCAACAAATAAATTATTAATAAGATAAAAATCT
>OZ017738.1:307381068-307481068 GCA_963969285.1 Odontomyia ornata
AAAGGCCGTCTGGCATTGTTCATTCCAGACATACGGACGATTTTTCTCGGTTAGCTGATGGAGACACTTAGCTATTTTGGCAAAGTCTTTGACGAATCTTCGATAGTAGGTCGCCAGACCCAGAAAACTTCGTAGTTGGCGCTTGTTGTTTGGTGTTGGCCAGCTTTTCACGGCTTCAATTTTCTCAGGGTCTGTTTTGACCCCTTCTGCTGATACGACGTGTCCCATGTATTTTACTTCAGCTGCGAAAAGGGTACACTTGTCGGGACTAAGTTTCAAATTTGCCAGTCGCAATCGGGAGAAACCTCTTCTAAGTTCCGCACATGCTCTTCGAACGTTCTATCGATGACGATGATGTCATCTAGGTACACCAAGCAGGTTTTCCAGGTTAGACCACGTAGCACGTATTCCATCAAGCGTTCGAAAGTGGCTGGAGCATTGCAAAGCCCAAACGGCATCACCGCAAATTGCCACAATCCGGTCCCAACTGAAAATGCGGTCTTCTCTCGGTCCTTCTTATCGATTTCTACCTGCCAGTGGCCACTCTTGAGATCGAGTGTAGAAAACCATTTTGCGTCGGCTAAAGTGTCCATGATGTCATCGATGCGTGGGAGCGGGTAACTATCTTTCTTAGTGACGTCGTTAAGCTGCCTATAGTCGACACAAAAACGAGTGCTACCGTCCTTTTTCTTTACTAGAACTACAGGCGCGGCCCATGGACTTACAGAAGGTTCAATAATGCCTTGTTTTTCCATGTCCGAGATCAGCGCGCTCACTTCTCCTTGTTTGGCTATAGGGAGACGTCTTGGTGCTTGTCGAATCGGCTTGGCTCCCTGTGTATCTATGACGTGAGTTACCATACTCGTTCGGCCTTGGTCATCCGGGCTTGTTGAGAAGATGTCACTGTACTTGGTGACCAGATCAGAGGCTCGTTTGAATAGCTGCACTGGCAATTTGACTTGCTTCAATATGGCAGACGTGGGTTCCCGGGCTTTGTCTGTGTCTTGCCTCCTTTTCCAATGATGGTTGTGAGTGGCTTCCAAAGAGGTGATGGTGGAAACAGGCTGGCAGCTGCCGATGACTTCTCCCGCTTTGATGCTCGTGGTTGAGTCTGCGGTGTTAAGGACTCTAACCGGCACATATCCGTTCCTTAAAGACCTTACAAGGCTTCGTTTTACAATCAAACTGCGCAATGCGGACGTCTTCGTTGGCTCTATCAGATAAGATCGGTGGTCTCCAGAATCACCATCAAGCTTGGCCCATACAATGCTTCCGGAAGAATTCGGTACATCAGTGTCAGTACATACCACAACATTCATCTTGGGAATTTGGACGCTGGGATCCTCCATCAGTACTTCGACATTCTGCCATTTCAATACACGTTTGCCCAAGTCCAACGTGATTCCATGTGGTCGCAGAAAATCCATCCCAGAAATGCAGTCATCCATAATGTTCGCGACCAGAAAATCATGTCGGAACACAAGGTCTCCCAACTGTATCTGGAGGTTGACCTCTCCATGAAAAGGTGCAGTTTCTCCCGTAGCTGTTCGTAGTGAGAAAATCCTGCCCTTGTGAAGTTGTTGCTGTCTAACTAGGTCTGGTCGGATAATCGATCGTGTTGCACCAGTGTCGATTGTTATGGTGCAGTGTTCTCCGTCAACTTGATCCGGGAGGCATAAGTCCGCTTCTCCGCGATGTAGTCTTGACACGATGATGGTGGTGCTGGGGACGTCGATCCTCCTAGCCAACCTCTGCCCCACGAAGTTGGCTCTTACATGTTTCCCGACCCCTCTGTTTGAAGGGTTTCCATTGGGGGCTCCTGACTCGGTCTGGATCTCCTCCTAGCTGCACACCCTGGACAATAGCTCGGTTTTCTCCGCTTCTTGCAGTCTCTTTGCAGGTGCCCCTTCTCTCCGCAATTCCAGCATCTAGGCGCACCATTTACATGCGGGTCTCGCTCAATTTCCACGCGCTCACACCTGCACTCGTCTGCCACTACCTCACGGACCCGGGCAGTGGTACGAGTCGCATTTTTCGCTGCCTCAAAGTTCAGACTGTAAGCCAATGCGTCTTTAACCGTTTGTTTTTGGGCTAAACGCACGACTTGTTGCAATTCCGGGTCCTTTAGTGCGCTGATGAATGCTTCTGTCGCTGCATCATCACGATGTTCCTTGGTCGTAGGCCGGGTAAGCCAAAAGTGCCAGTCGCTCAATGTCTTGGGCTAGCTGCTGTAGGGTTTCACCAGATTTCTGCACCCGATGCCTTAGCTGTGACCGATAAATCTGCTTTAGATGATCATCCCCATAACGCATGTCGAGCGCATTCATTATAGCATTCGAGTTTGAGTGCAATTCAACGGGGATCGTCTGCAACAGCTCGGCAGCTGGGCCTCTTAGAGCAAGAATCAATGCAGTCGCTCGTTCCTGCTCATTCCAGTGATTTATGCGAGTGGCTGCTTCAAACTGGGTTTTGTAAATAGTCCAGACCGTTTGCCCATCGAATATTGGTGCTTGCACATTTCTAGATGAGCTTTGCGCTGCGGTTATAATTGGGGCTGGTGGGGCGGTTACTACTGCCTTTGCTGCTTCCAAGTCCTTTTTCACTTTTTCCATCTCATGGTTGATTCTCTCCTCGACCTGGTATACCTTCTCCTCGACGCATTTAATTTGGTTTTTGAGACTACTGAGCTCCGCTTGTATTTCGGTTGACTGTTTTTCTAGCTTCTGTGTGATGTCTGCCTTGATTTCGAACGCTTGTTGTTCTAGCTTCGCTGATTGTTCATTTAGCTTCAAAGCTAAACTGGATGTCTGTTCATTTAGCTGCGCTGATTGTTCATTTAGCTTCACAGCTAAACTGGATGTCTGTTCATTTAGCTGCGCTGATTGTTCATTTAGCTTCGCAGTTAAATTGGATGACTGTTGTCGCTGCTCTGGCTGCATTAGCATCAGCATTTGCATCAGCGCATTTTCTGGTTCCTTTGGTTTTGGTGTTTCGGCTTCACCACCTTCTGCGCCTCTTTCTGCAGCTGAGAGCTCACCCGAATCCAGATTCACGCCTTCCGACTCGATCGCATCACGCAAGCGTGCAACCAGTATGGCCTTTGTACCTTGCGTAGCCAGATTTCGTTGTTTCAACTCTTCTTTGAGCTCCGATATGCTCAATTGATTAATTTTTAGATGTAAATTTCCTGGCATTTTTATTGTTTCGGCTATTTTTCCACGTTAATTTTCCCAATTGTGCACTTTAAAATTGTTTAAACGTTTTCACTTCCAAAATTTTAATCTCACTTCTCGACACCACTGTCGCGTGTTTTCGGTTCACGGCCAATAATTTTAATGTTCCGGGGAAGTGAAAACGCAATGTCTTTTAAATTAAATTAAAAGAGTTTACTCAATTAATCAAAAAATGCATAATCACTTATTTTAGTATTTCACAATTTTAATTTTCACTTAGTCTATAAATTTGTCATTCAACTGTCCACTTAAAATCACTTCGCACTCAAACAATCAATCGCCTTTACTTTGCGTTCCACTATATCGCATCAACTGTCCACTTAAAATCACTTCGCACTCAAACAATCAATCGCCTTTATTTCGCGTTCCACTATATCGCAGTTTTCTATCGCGGTTGTAATGAATGATCCCCCCATTCATTCAGCTCGCCTTTATATAGGGTCTGTAGTCATTCAACCCAGTTCTCGTACATTGGCGAATTCGCGGGAACATTCGAGCGACTGCAAATGAATGGAGCAGTGACTCACCTTCAGATGTTGCTCATGCTTGTTGGGTTCTCGTGGTTTCGAGTAAATTCGTGTTCTTCATTGTTGTGAAAACAATTGCGACAGTAGCTCGCAGAATTTTTTGTACATGTAACAATATATGTATATATATGTTTATATGTATATATATATATATATATATATATATATATATATATATATATATATATATATATATATATATATATATATATATCTATATATATTGTCGCGTGTTATTTGGTTCGCGGCCTATAATTTTAATGTTCCGGGAAAGTGAAAACGCAATGTCTTTTAATTTAAGTTAAAAGAGTTTATTTAATTCCAGAAAATGCACAATAATCAGTTTAACACTTTCACTAATCTTAATTGTCACTATTAAAATAAATCTAACACTTGTCCATAAATTTATTATCGCAATTGTCTTCTAAATCACTTCACTATTACGAAACACACTCCATAAATTTACTATCGCAGTTCTTATCGCGCTCGAATGAATGGTTCCCCCCATTCATTCAGCTCGCCTTTATATAGGGTCTCTACCTATTAACCCATTTCTCGTGCATTGGCGAACGTTCTACGGAGAGGTACCTGGTAGGTTCGAGCAAATTCATGAATGGAGTGACGTCACTTGCAGATGTTGATCATGCTTGTTGCGTTCTCGGGGGTTCGAGTAAATTCATTCGTTGACGTTCTTAACGATGATGAAAACAATTGCGACAGTAGCTCGCAGAATTATTTGTACGTGTAATTATTTGTACATGTAACACTGCCCCCACCTCAGTTCTTTTCGCCCCGAAAAGATGTGTCGCTATTTGTAGTCAATTCTCCCTGGGTCTAATATGGGGCAAGACGGTCCAGATGCACGATTTTCATTTTAGCTCTCGGCTTACGATGTTCCTGTATTCGGTATACGACGTCGTTGATTCGCTTTGTAACTCGGTATGGTCCCTCCCAATTATGTTGCAGCTTTGGAGACCTACCCTTTCGCCGTTGCGGGTTATAAAGCCACACCAAGTCATCTTGCTGGAATCCAGTAGAATTAGCGTTTAGATCATACCTGGTCTTCATGCGATCAGTAGCCGATTCGAGGTGTTTTCGCACTGTCCGATGTATCTGGTTCAATCGTTGTCTTAGATCACTTGCGTACTCCGAGACCGTTTGGGGTTTCTCAGGGGGCGTTCCGAACTTTATATCGGCTGGCAAACGAATAGTCTTTCCAAAAATGACTTTGGCTGGGGCTTGGCCCGTCGACGCATGTTCAGCGGCTCTATATGCCATTAAAAATAGTGGGATATGCCGGTCCCAGTCCCTTTGGTTCTTGTCAACCATTTTGGCAAGGTGTTTATTGAGCGTGCCGTTGAAACGTTCGACCATTCCATCGGATTGGGGATGCAGCGGTGTTGTCCTCGTTTTCCGTATTCCGAGCAGCTCGCACATTTCGCCAAAAACTAGTGACTCAAAGTTTCGGCCTTGATCCGAATGTAGTTCGCTAGGTACGCCGTACCTACTGACCCAATTTAACACTAGCTGTTCAGCTACAGTAGTTGCTTCCTGGTTGGAAATGGGGTAGACCTCGGGCCACTTGCTGAAATAATCGGCTACAACCAGCGTGTATCGATTTCCCCATTCAGATTCAGGAAAGGGTCCAGCGATGTCAACAGCAATCCTTTCGAATGGCACGCCTACGTTATAGGTTTGCATTTGCCCTCTCAGTCGTCGCTTTGGGCCTTTGACGGAAGCGCAAATTGTGCATCTGCGACACCAGTCCTCTACGTCTTCTCGAGCGTGGAGCCAGTAGAATCTTTCCCACAATTTCGCTAAGGTTTTGTTAACACCAAGATGGCCTCCCGAGGATCCTTCATGCATTTCCTTTACCACATCGTGGATTCGGCTTTTGGGTAGTATAGTTTGCATCCTATAGGAGCTGCCATCCGCCGTTTCCCATTTCCGCTTGAGTACACCACCCTCCACCTGAAGGGAGTTCCATTGTGCCCAATAGCTTTTCAGGGTTGCGCCATGCGTTGAAACGTCCTTCCACTCAGGTCGCCCAGTCGTCTCCTTCCATACGAGCAATGGTCCGATGTCTTCATCGGCTAGCTGGGCATTTCGAATCTCCTCCGATGACCAACCTTCATCGAATTCGGCCGTTATCAGTCGCAAATCAACGGGCGGTTCCTTTTCCTCAATCCGTCGGCAATGCTTGCAGTTAGCTGGACATGGGCGACGAGATAGGGCGTCAGCATTTCCATGAACTCTGCCCTTTCGATGAACAATTTCGTAGTCGTATGACTGCAATCTTTCGATCCATCTCGCAACTTGTCCCTCGGGGTTTTTGAAGTTAAGTAGCCATCTCAGCGATGCATGGTCCGTTCGAAGAACAAATTTCTGGCCATATAGGTACTTGTGGAACTGCTTGGTGGCCTCTATTATAGCCAATAGCTCCTTCCTGGTCACACAGTAGTTCCTCTCACTTTTTGAAAGAACTCGACTGTAATACGAGAGGACTCTTTCTTCGCCATTGATCTGCTGGGAGAATACAGCTCCAATACCGCCGTTGCTTGCATCGGTGTCAACCACAAACATTCTTCCGGGTTTCGGATACGCCAGTATGGGTGATTCACATAGCTTTTCCTTCAGGGTCTCAAAGGCTGTCTGGCATTGTTCATTCCAGACATACGGACGATTTTTCTCGGTTAGCTGATGGAGACACTTAGCTATTTTGGCAAAGTCTTTGACGAATCTTCGATAGTAGGTTGCCAGGCCCAGGAAACTTCGTAGTTGGCGCTTGTTGTTTGGTGTTGGCCAGCTTTTCACGGCTTCAATTTTCTCAGGGTCTGTTTTGACCCCTTCTGCTGATACGACATGTCCCAGGTATTTTACTTCAGCTGCGAAAAGGGTACACTTGTCGGGACTAAGTTTCAAATTTGCCAGTCGCAGTCTGGAGAAAACCTCTTCTAAGTTCCGCACATGCTCTTCGAACGTTCTCCCGATAACGATGATGTCATCTAGGTACACCAAGCAGGTTTTCCAGGTTAGACCACGTAGCACGTATTCCATCAAGCGTTCGAAAGTGGCTGGAGCATTGCAAAGCCCAAACGGCATCACCACAAATTGCCACAATCCGGTCCCAACTGAAAATGCGGTTTTCTCTCGGTCCTTCTTGTCAATTTCTACCTGCCAGTAGCCACTCTTGAGATCGAGTGTAGAAAACCATTTTGCGTCGGCTAAAGTGTCCATGATGTCATCGATGCGTGGGAGCGGGTAACTATCTTTCTTAGTGACGTCGTTAAGCTGCCTATAGTCGACACAAAAGCGAGTGCTACCATCCTTTTTCTTTACTAGAACTACAGGCGCGGCCCATGGACTTACAGAAGGTTCAATAATGCCTTGTTTTTCCATGTCCGAGATCAGCGCGCTCACTTCTCCTTGTTTGGCTATAGGGAGACGTCTCGGTGCTTGTCGAATCGGCTTGGCTCCCTGTGTATCTATGACGTGAGTTACCATACTCGTTCGGCCTTGGTCATCCGGGCTTGTTGAGAAGATGTCACTGTACTTGGTGACCAGATCAGAGGCTCGTTTGAATAGCTGCACCGGCAATTTGACTTGCTTCAATATTGCAGACGTGGATTCCCGGGCTTTTTCTGTGTCTTGCCTCCTTTTCCAATGATGGTTGTGAGTAGCTTCCAAAGAGGTGATGGTGGAAACAGGC
This sequence comes from Odontomyia ornata, assembly GCA_963969285.1. Lineage (NCBI taxonomy): Eukaryota > Metazoa > Arthropoda > Insecta > Diptera > Stratiomyidae > Odontomyia > Odontomyia ornata. The sequence continues at coordinate 307,388,538 of OZ017738.1, forward strand.
TGGCAGCTGCCGATGACTTCTCCCGCTTTGATGCTCGTGGTTGAGTCTGCGGTGTTAAGGACTCTAACCGGCACATATGCGTTCCTTAAACATCTTACAAGGCTTCGGATGTCTTCGTTGGCTCTATCAGATAAGATCGGTGGTCTCCAGAATCACCATCAAGCTTGGCCCATACAATGCTTCCGGAAGAATTCGGTACATCAGTGTCAGTACATACCACAACATTCATCTTGGGAATTTGGACGCTGGGATCCTCCATCAGTACTTCGACATTCTGCCATTTCAAGACACGTTTGCCCAAGTCCAACGTGATTCCATGTGGTCGCAGAAAATCCATTCCGAGAATGCAGTCATCCATAATGTTCGCGACCAGAAAGTTATGTCGGAACACAAGGTCTCCCAACTGTATCTGGAGGTTGACCTCTCCATGAACAGGTGCAGTTTCTCCCGTAGCTGTCCGTAGTGAGAAAATTCTGCCCTTGTGAAGTTGTTGCTGTCTAACTAGGTCTGGTCGGATAATCGATCGGGTTGCACCACTGTCGATCGTTATGGTGCAGTGTTCTCCGTCAATTTGACCCGGAAGGCATAAGTCCGCTTCTCCACGATGTAGTCTTGACACGGTGATGGTGGTGCTGGGGACGTCGATCCTCCTAGCCAACCTCTGCCCCACGAAGTTGGCTCTTACATGTTTCCCGACCCCTCTGTTTGAAGGGCTTCCATTCTGGGCTCCTGACTCGGTCTGGATCTCCTCCTAGCTGCACACCCTGGACAATAGCTCGGTTTTCTTCGCTTCTTGCAGTCTCTTTGCAGGTGCCCCTTCTCTCCACAATTCCAGCATCTGGGCGCACCATTTACATGCGGATCTCGCTCAATTTCCACGCGCTCACACCTGCACTCGTCTGTCACTACCTCACGAACCCGGGCAGTGGTACGAGTCACATTTTTCGCTGCCTCAAAGTTCAGACTATAAGCCAATGCGTCCTTAACCGTTTGTTTTTGGGCTAAACGCACGGCTTGTTGCAATTCCGGGTCCTTTAGTGCGCTGATGAATGCTTCTGTCGCTGCATCATCTCGATGTTCTGGGTCGTAGGCTAGATAAGCCAAAAGTGCCAGTCGCTCAATGTCCTGGGCTAGCTGCTGTAGGGTTTCACCAGACTTCTGCATTCGATGCCTTAGCTGTGACCGATAAATCTGCTTTAGATGATCATCCCCATAACGCATGTCGAGCGCATTCATTATAGCATTCGAGTTTGAGTGCAATTCAACGGGGATCGTCTGCAACAGCTCGGCAGCTGGGCCTCTTAGAGCAAGAATCAATGCAGTCGCTCGTTCCTGCTCATTCCAGTGATTTATGCGAGCGGCTGCTTCAAACTGGGTTTTGTAAATAGTCCAGACCGTTTGCCCATCGAATATTGGTGCTTGTACATTTCTAGATGAGCTTTGCGCTGCGGTTATAATTGGTGCTGGTGGGGCGGTTACTACTGCCTTTGCTGCTTCCAAGTCCTTTTTCACTTTTTCCATCTCATGGTTGATTCTCTCCTCGACCTGGCTGATCTCAAGGTTGATTCTCTCCTCGACCTGGTATACCTTCTCCTCGATGCATTTAATTTGGCTGTTGAGACTACTGAGCTCCGCTTTTATTTCGGTTGACTGTTTTTCCAGCTTCTGTGTGATGTCTGCCTTGATTTCGAACGCTTGTTGGTCTAGTTTCGCTGATTGTTCATTTAACTTCGCTGTTAAATTGGATGACTGTTCATCTAGCTTCGCAGTCAGACTTGATGACTGTTCATTTAGCTTCGTTGATTGTTCATCTAGCTTCGCAGTCAGACTGGATGACATTAGCATCAACATTTGCATCAGCGCATTTTCTGGCTCCTATGATTTTGGTGTGTCCACTTCTCCACCTTCTGCGCCTTTTTCCGCATCGGAGAGCTCACCCGAATCCAGATTCATGCCTTCCGACTCGATCGCGTCACGCAAGCGTGCAATCAGTATGGCCTTTGTACCTTGTGTGGCCAGATTCCGCTGTTCCAACTCCTCCTTGAGCTCCGATATGGTCAATTCATTAATTTTTAAGTTTAAGCTTCGTGGCATTTTTAATGTTTCTTTAAATTTTACTATTGTGCACTTTAAAAATGTTCAAATTTTCACTTTCAAAATTTTTCTATCCCACTTCTGACACCACTGTCGCGTGTTATTTGGTTCGCGGCCTATAATTTTAATGTTCCGGGAAAGTGAAAACGCAATGTCTTTTAATTTAAGTTAAAAGAGTTTATTTAATTCCAGAAAATGCACAATAATCAGTTTAACACTTTCACTAATTTTAATTGTCACTATTAAAATAAATCTAACACTTGTCCATAAATTTATTATCGCAATTGTCTTCTAAATCACTTCACTATTACGAAACACACTCCATAAATTTACTATCGCAGTTCTTATCGCGCTCGAATGAATGGTTCCCCCCATTCATTCAGCTCGCCTTTATATAGGGTCTCTACCTATTCACCCATTTCTCGTGCATTGGCGAACGTTCTACGGAGAGGTACCTGGTAGGTTCGAGCAAATTCATGAATGGAGTGACGTCACTTGCAGATGTTGATCATGCTTGTTGCGTTCTCGGGGGTTCGAGTAAATTCATTCGTTGACGTTCTTAACGATGATGAAAACAATTGCGACAGTAGCTCGCAGAATTATTTGTACGTGTAATTATTTGTACATGTAACAATATATATATATATACATATATATATATATAGACATATATATATATATATATATATATATATATATATATATATATATATATATATATATATTTATATATGCATATGCAAATATACATACATATATATATAAGGGGTGGTGTTCGCTGAAAAGAAATAGTAACGGTGAAACACCTGTTACTTTGTTAACACTTATTCGGTGTAACACCTAATAAGTTTCAAGGCAATGGAATGATTTTCGTGAAACGCTCCCAACAGCCTCACTGGAAGAAAACTAAAGGCTTTTGTCGTTTTAAATATCGAAATGAACTGGCCGTTTATTTTCCTCTTCAAGTTCTTAAATACTAACAAAATGCTTACTAAACTAAAATAACACTTAAGCAATTTTTCTCGTGGGATATTACTTGGAGTAAACAATCCAAAGTCATAACATTCCAAATATTATATTTCACATTTATGCTGTGAATGTAGAAAGTGCTGAATTGCATTTTACTTGGACGAGAACGTAGATATTATTCTTGCAACAAAGTGTTGCACTGGTGACGAGAACGTTTGTTTATCTTAGGATTAGATTACGCGACGAGAAAATTATGATCTTGGATTGCTTGGACAATGATAAAATGTATGATGAAGAACAAATGTATATATTTACAAATTTGAATGTTGACTTTCGTATTGGATTACATTTTTCATTTAAAATATTTGAAATGTGAGGAATCAGGATGATTAAAATTTGTTGAGTTTATACGTAAGAAATCGCAAATGAATTTATGATGAAATTGAAAGGAATTTACAGAATTTGTAACAGTATGTAAGAAATTTTTAAAATGAATTAAAGATGAAATTAATATGATTTTGCAGAATTCGTAACATTCTCCCCGCCTTGAACTGGTTGTTCAATCTTGGACTTGAATCATGAATTCTGATGCTAGCTGCGATTGAGATCTACGTCTTGGTGCTGGCACAGGTGGTTGGCTAAGGCCCTTGATACGCGATCCGCAATATTTGACTACGATAACGATGATTGCTGCTAAGATGACAAAGAGGCAGGTGTACGACACGCTGAATTGATGAACGTCATGTTGTGTTAATTTTGGCACTGCGGAATTTCTGTTAACGATATCGAGGCGTTGATGTAGTCTGTGGATGTCTTCAGAAATGTTTGATCTGTCATAAGGTGCGATTCGAATTTGAAAGCTTTCATCGTGGATTGGAATGATTTCGCTGACGTTGCGTGTTGGAAAAACGAATGTTGAATTCAACATGACATGTCGGTTGACGCTTTCGATTGTGGTTTGACCGTGTTTGAGAATACAACCTGGTAAGAGAGCAAAAGTTCCCGTGCCGTTTAACCGGTGTTGTGTGATTTGATTGCTGCAGATAACACTGATGACGGTGTCGTGTCTTATTGAGTACATCCAGTGATTTTCGGTTTGTAAGCGCATGAACTGAGGGTCCCCAGATGTCGTCTTGACTCGGCATTTCGGTGGATTGGAAGTTTGGAGAAAGATGTTAATGTCGCATCCATTTGAATAGCCGTTGATGTTGATGGGTGATTGTTTGGTATTGCAAAAGAAGTTGGAGTTCTGTGCCTTATAACACTTTGTTTCCAGCTCGAAGTCTGACGTTGGATAATACTGATCATGATGTAAATTGATCAGCATGTATTGAGAGTCCGGCTGAATTACAGTAAAAGTGTTATTCGTCTCGAATCGGGGAACCGGTGTGTTTTTGAATAGTTCGAATTTCGCGTGTGTGATAAGTGGCATCCCTACTCGAAAAATGATTTCATCCTTGAACAACCGGCCTTGAATGCTCATAATTCCGTAGAGTTCCACTAAATTGTCGGGATTCATTGGTGGACGCAGGTGTGTGGGTAAGTTTTCCCTGATAATTTATAACTGTTTCTGCAATTGAGACGGACTTAGCAGTAGCGGATTCACTTTTCCATGATGAGTGTCAACCAAAACGCTCAACAGCGCGTTTTGGATATGTTGGAAGTTAGATACGGCGAGAATCAAACGGATGGATAATGAATTGAAAATTTTGTGCAATCGCTGACTGTCGATCGCTTTGCTGATGACATTGACGGTATTTGTAGTAGTGTTGAGAACTTCATAAAACTCCTGCAGTCTTCGGGTAGTGTCTTCGTGCGAGCTTTGGATTATGTTTACTGTTGCATTGATGATGGTGGTTTGATTTTTTATGAGGTTCATAAGCGACTGGTCGTTATCTTCAAGCTGGTTGATTATATTTGACATCCTTTCAGCATAACTTGAATCCAAGACACCAAATAATGAGCTAGCCATGTTGCCGATGATGTCGAATGGTGATCTTCTTGCTCGCTTTTCCTTTGTCGACAGAAGATAGTTGTTCGTGGTTAACTCTGTAAGCGTGGCTCACAGGTAAGATAATGTTTCTTCACACGATTCAGGATCTTGTAGCCGCGTGCAAAATGTACTTAGTTTAGCGGCAGCTTCGCAGCCAAAAAGGCTTCATTGAGTAGAATACTACCATGGTCCACTCATTTGCAATTAAAGATGCGGATCCGAGGCACTCGAACAGCAGTTCTGGATGATCTTTGAAGGGCGTAATGTTGATTGAAGCCTCTGTTGCCCTGGCTGGTAAGATGAAACATATTGCCAGCAGAGTTGTAAGGGCCCATGATACCCTTTTCCGTTTTGAGCTAGTGGAGGGTCCCGGATCGTTGGTTCTTTTACTGGTTGAAGTTTCACGTTCGCTCTGTTGCACTCGTACATCTGGACTTGGGCGTTGATATCCCGATGGTCCTGGTATTGGCTCCACAGATTGTATGTCGGGAGTTGTTGTTTCGTCCTCTTCAGCTTCGATAAGAAGAGGTGCTACCTAATGAATTGGCCGCTTGATTAGTCCAGATGCGGTTTTTATCTCGACCACCCGAACAAACCCATCGGTTCCTCTTATGGAGTTGGCAATGCGCCCCAGAGCCCAGGATAATGGTGGTATATTGTCTTCCTTGACTATCACCATTGTCCCGTTTTTGATGTTGTCGATTGAGGTTTTCCACTTGTGACGTTGTTGGAGTTCACTTAAGTATTCCCTACTCCAACGATTCCAAAATTCTTGCTTAATTCTGGTTAGCTCCTTCCATCTGTCACCCAGTGAAAGTGTGTAGATTTGTGCATATGGATCAATGGTAGAATTAAGCGGATCTCCGATGAGCAAGTGGCCCGGGGTGAGTGCTGTTAGATCGTTCGGATCATCGGATAATGGTGTCAACGGTCGTGAATTTAGTATTGCCTCTATTTCCACTACGAGGGTTGTAAGCTCTTCATAGGTCAACGGTCTGGATGATGCCGTTTTGAAAAAAGTTGCTTGGCTGATTTTACTGCTGCTTCCCACAAACCTCCAAAGTGAGGCGCGCGTGGAGGAATGAATTTGAAATTTATTTCTCCTGGATCTGCTGTGTTGCTCCTGACCCGTGTATGACCTCTTTTAGTTCACTGAGCTGATTGTTTGCGCCGACGAAGTTCGTGGCATTATCAGAATAGATAATGTTGCAATTGCCACGTCTTCCAAGGAATTATTTGAGAGCCTGGATAAACGCATCGGTTGTGAGGTTCTTCACCACTTCCAGGTGCACCACCTTAGTAGCAAAGCAACAAAACAACGCGACGTAAGCCTTTTGTGGCGGTCTGCCACGAATCTCGGTTCGCACGTAAAAGGGGCCGCAAAAGTCGACACCGGATTTTATAAATGGGCGCGATGGTTGGACTCGATCTTTTGGCACCTTAGTAGCAAAGCAACAAAACAACGCGACGTAAGCCTTTTGTGGCGGTCTGCCACGAATCTCGGTTCGCACGTAAAAGGGGCCGCAAAAGTCGACACCGGATTTTATAAATGGGCGCGATGGTTGGACTCGATCTTTTGGCAGGGGCAGGTTGCCCATTATTTGTTGTTGTAACTTTGGTTTTTCTCGCGCACAGAGAACGCATTTGTCAATTAAAGTCCTTGCAACAGTTTTTCCATGGATTGGCCAGTAGTTTTGTCTGGTTAAGGCCAATAGACCAGCTTGCCGGATGTGATTGTTGGCACAATGAATTTGCCTCATGATGAGTCTCGTAACGTGGTGTTTCTGAGGCAGAATAACAGGATGTTTTACGTCAAATGATAGGTCTGAGCTTTGGAGCCGTCCTCCAACTCTCATAATTCCATGCTCGTCCATGAATGGACATAGCCCACAAATGCTGCTTGTTGAATTGATTCCCTTGTGTCTTTGCAGTTGCTCCAAGTCCTGCGGAAACGCTTCCGCTTGAACTTCCTTGATGATGATGTTCATGGCATGCTCCAACTCTAGCACGGATAAGACTCCGAAGGGACCAAATGTGGTTGGCTTGGAATTGTTGATGAATCGAAGACTATAGGCCACGATTCGTTTTATTCGATGTATGCTGCTGATAAGGGCTAGGGATGCCACAAAGCCGTCATTTGCCGGTGCAGCTGTCAAGGCTGTATCAGGGCGTCTTCACTCCAAGGGAGTTTCCGTATCGACGGTTTTATTGGGCCAGTAGTGTTCTTGTGGATGAAGAAAATGGGGCCCACAGAACCACTGTTGATGATTACTGAATACTTCTGGCGCTACTCCCCTCTATATGAGATCAGCTGGATTTTTCTTGGATGGCACGTGCTTCCACTGGGACTCCACTGTAAGCTCCTGTATGGCAGCAACTCGATTTGCCACAAACTTCTAGAGTGAGGAAGCGTGTGATCTCAACCATGACAGAACAATTTCCGAGTCAGTGCAGAATTTGATTGGGTCGTTCTAGTTTAGATCCGTCTTCACCCGTTGGGCCAGCTCCGTGCCCAACTTGGCGGCGCATAATTCCAGTCGTGGTAGTGTAATGGGCTTCAGTGGCGCTATTCTAGACTTAGCGCATAACAATCGAACTCTTATTGTGCCATCGATGAGGGATGACCGAATGTAGATAGCAGCGCCATACGCTCTTTCAGAAGCATCGCAAAAGACGTGGAGCTGTCTGTCCTTAGCACAGTTGTGTCCTAAAACATGCCGTGGGATTGCTATGTCACACAGTGCCTTGAGGTTCTGTCGAAAATCGCGCCAGTTAGCCAGGAGTTCGTCAGGAATAATGTCATCCCAATTCGTCAGGAATAATGTCATCCCAATCAAGGTTCAGACGCCAGAGTCTTTGCAACATGAGCTTAGCAGTGACCGTGACAGGGCCCATTAGACCCAAGAGATCAAATAGGTGCGCGATGTCAGACAAGACTTGGCGCTTCGTGATGTTTACTGTGTCGATGTAGTTGACTGTTACCCGAAGCTCGTCCTCCTTTGGAAGCAACCTCAGTCCAAGTGCCTTTACTTGCGGATTGCTTTCATCAACTTAGTCCAGCTGCGCGGCCACTTCACCACTGGAAAGGTCCCTGGTGAATGCTTCATGATTTGCGCACCATTTTCGTAGCTTGAATCCACCCTGACTCAGAATTGCATGCAACTGCTTCTGAGTTTATAACGCTTCACTCAGAGTGTCTGCTCCGAACAACGCACCATCCACGTACATATTTTGAAGGATCGACGCTGATCCCAGTGGTTTGTTGATTTGGTTGTCCTGTGCTAATCGATGGAGACACCGAATAGCAAGATATGGTGCCGTGGTAAGTCCGTATGTAACCGTGTTGAGTTAATAGTATCGTAGAGCTTCTTGTGGATTTTCACGCCAGACAATCATTTGATACTGTCGGTTATCATTCGCTACCAGTATCTGCCGGTACATCTTTTCTATATCCGCGCTGCAAACATATCGAGGAAGACGAAAACGGAGCAAGACAGAAAAGATGTCCTCTTGGATCTTAGGCCCAGTAAATAAGATGTCGTTGAGCGAGAGCTGAGATGAAATTTTGGCGGATCCATCAAATGCAACCCTGAGTTTCGTTGTTTCGCTATCTGGTTTATAGACACAGTGATGCGGCAGGAAATAATGCAAAGCCGGAAGATCAGTTATTTCAGACATATGTTCTAATTTTATGTATTCTTGCATAAAGCTAACATACTGGTCTTTGAGATCCGGATTTTGGTTGAATCTTCTCTCAATGGCTAAAAACCTGTTTTGGGCCTGCTCCTTGGAATCACCCAAAACTGAAGGGTTTTCAGAGAAGGGGAGCCTTACGACAAATCTTCCGTCGGGATTTCACTTGGTGTTCTCTCTAAAGTGGGCTTCGCACTTCCCTTCTGCACTTGTTCGAGGTGGTGATAAAGTTTCTACCGTCTCCACCTCCCAAAACCGTTCGATTTGCTTGTTGAGTTCTAAAGCCTCTCTTGTGCCTATTAAACATGACCTGGAGCTACCTCGTGATGGTTTCGATAATTTTTCAGCTACTATCCAGCCAAAGGTTGTGTTCTGCAGCATGGGTAAGTCCTTACCAAGGTTAATACGACCATCGAGCTGTAGGTCGAAGTAGTGCTCCGCTCCTATGAGGACCTCAAAAGGAGCCGGTCAGTGGAATTGAGGGTCCGCCAATTGTATGCCCGCGGGCATTTTCCATGTGGATATGTCCAGCTGTGATGCAGGCTGAACATTGGTAATCTTTGCTAGCACAAATGCGTCTAGCTGGAGTTTGCACTTGGTGAGTCGAGACTGCATCTGTACCTGCAGTCTTGTTTGAGCGATACTTCGATTTGGGCCAATTCCTTGGATATTTATTGGATCAGGGATTCCAGTGATCCCAAGTCTTTTTGCTGCCTTCTCAGTTATGAAGTTAAGCTGTGACCCGGTGTCCAGCAGAGCACGACATTCAACTGCTCGACCATTCGCTGCTCTAAGTATTACCATGATGGTTCCTAGTATGACATGGGCTGGGTCTCCCAAATTGGACTGAGATACAAGCGCAATCTTTGAGTCACCACTGGAGGCCTGTTTGGGTGACGTTTTGATGTTGTCCTTTGCCTTCCGTTGCTCGTCATCATTGTGAAGCAATGTGTTATGCTTTTTGTTGGCATCTAGTGCAGACACCTCGAGTGCACTTCGCGGCTCTGTGGCCAGGTTTGAGGCAATTTCTGCACAAGTTGGCTTGTTGAACGATTTTTTGTCGCCTTGGCACTTATTGTCGGACAAATTCCTTGCAGGCGAATAGAGGATGTGATTCTGGGCACGCCGAACAATGCATCTTTTCTGGATTCGTAACTAAGACCAATGTTCTTGGCTTTGTAGTTGTCTTGGATTCTGATGATTGTTTGCCCTTCATGGCTTCGATAGTCTGGAAACGCGCCTCTAAGAAGCTCAGAACCCTGCCGACATTTTCTAATGATCGTGGATTCTCCAATGTTTGTTCGTACAGCATGTGTGTTGTTCTGTCTAACTTTTTCAAGATGATGTGAGAGACGGTGGCATTGGGACGCCACCGTCTCTGTATTTACCCCAAGGTACCGTAAACCCATGAGGCATTCGTTGGTAGTGTCATGTAGCCTTTTGATGCTGGTTGCTGAGTCCGTTTGAGTTGACTGTTGCGAAAGAAATTTGCTAATAAATGCGTTAACCAGCACCCGGTCGTTACGGTATCGTTGCTTGAGCAAAGACCATGCTACTTCATAGTTCCTGTTACACACTGGTAGATGTTGGATCAATGAGCGAGCCTCCCCAGATAGTTTACCTACAAGATAAAACATCTTTTGTGCTGCACTTATGGCGCTGTTATGTATCAGCTGCTCGAACAAGTCCTTGAATTGAATCCAGTCGATATAGTCACCCGAAAATGTTGGCAAGCTGATTGCTGGGAGTTTGGCGGTCTCAACTAGTTGGTGATTGAACGGCGAAGTCCTTTGAGTGCTTTCTTCATGCTGGTAAAGCTTAATTATGACCATTTGTACTTCAGTGTCCACTTTCTGTATACTTCTTCGTCCTCGCTCTGATCGTAATTTTCATAGATAGCCCAGACAGCGTGCCAGTTCTCGTCCAACAATTCCTTCTGCTTCTTAAGCAGTTCAGCCTTGAATCTGTAGAACTGCGGGGGTGGAGTCGTTTCCAACTTTTCGTTGATTTCAGCAATCATATGCGTCGTCGATTTGATGAGTGCCTTTTGCCGTCGCAGAAGTTGTACTACCTCACTGGGCTTGTCGTTGGGCATTTCGTTCCCTGATCCTCGATTCAAAAAGTCTTCCAGGGCTTGTTTATATTTCTGGACGGTGCCTTTGACCTGCTCAAAGTAGGCATTTGCGAAGTATGGATGCTCACTATGAGTCCCTGAAAATTCCTCCAATGTGCTGTGATTCTTTTGGAAGTAGTTCCAGTTCTCTTCAAGGATTGTTAGCCTCTTCTTGCAGTAGTCAACCGTCTTCCTCTCCTGACTGTCCTTTCTGAAATAAGAAAAACTTTGTTCGATGGAGCTGCCCAGCTCCTTTTGTGCCTTTGCCAATGCATCCATGTTGGCCTATTCGCTGCTTTTGTGTTCCTTCGAAATCATGTCGGGGTCACCAAAATTTATGTTCGCTGAAAAGAAATAGTAACGGTGAAACACCTGTTACTTTGTTAACACTTATTCGGTGTAACACCTAATAAGTTTCAAGGCAATGGAATGATTTTCGTGAAACGCTCCCAGCAGCCTCACTGGAAGAAAACTAAAGGCTTTTGTCGTTTTAAATATCGAAATGAACTGGCCGTTTATTTTCCTCTTCAAGTTCTTAAATACTAACAAAATGCTTACCAAACTAAAATAACACTTAAGCAATTTTTCTCGTGGGATATTACTTGGAGTAAACAATCCAAAGTCATAACATTCCAAATATTATATTTCACATTTATGCTGTGAATGTAGAAAGTGCTGAATTGCATTTTACTTGGACGAGAACGTAGATATTATTCTTGCAACAAAGTGTTGCACTGGTGACGAGAACGTTTGTTTATCTTAGGATTAGATTACGCGACGAGAAAATTATGATCTTGGATTGCTTGGACAATGATAACATGTATGATGAAGAACAAATGTATATATTTACAAATTTGAATGAATTGAGTTATGTTGACTTTCGTATTGGATTACATTTTTCATTTAAAATATTTGAAATGTAAGGAATTAGGATGATTAAAATTTGTTGAGTTTGTACGTAAGAATTTTGCAAATGAATTTATGATGAAATTGAAAGGAATTTACAGAATTTGTAACAGTATGTAAGAAATTTTTAAAATGAATTAAAGATGAAATTAATATGATTTTGCAGAATTCGTCACAGGTGGTTCATAACAAGTGTACACACGTGATTGGGCCTTAACTCTTATTTATCACCAATTTCAGGTCCATATATTGACAGATTATGACAGTTCGGTCTTTTAAAATTCTAACCATGGCGTCATTCACATCAGCCGAACGTTTTATATATATTCAGAGAATATTCTCATTAGCCAGGTATGTTGAGGCTGTATAATAACCTCCGATACTACGGACCGATGCCCGACGGATACGGATATATTACACAATTTGCTTATTGGGTCGTGTGTGGCGCCCAAGCGGCTGTAATTATTGTTTTTCGAGGGGATGGTTGGTGCGAGCAGTTTGTAGCCGGCTTATCTGGCACCTGCGCTTTCATCACACTTCTCAATGCCACGTCAGAGGATTTATTGTGCAGGTATATTTCATGTATGGTGCCGCATAGTTCTGCGCGTATCTAACCTCAATTTGGTTTTTTCGTTCGAGTTTGACTGCAGAGTAACCATCCCGGGACAATTTTCGGACTGGGCGAGCGGCAAATCTACCGGAAGAATTTGAAGCCACAATCGGATGGATAAGAGAGAATTCCGAGGAAAGTTCTGCCCGTGGATGTCAAGTGGTTACTTTGTGGCTGTGTATGCTATCGTCGCACATTAGAAAAATGGCATCGAACGTGCCGCAACATACAATCATCGCAGAAAGTATCATAATTGCGCTTGTCAAATATGCCTTGTTATCGTAAGAATTCACGTTTTTAGTTATAAACAGAACACATTTCTATTTGTAATCGAAATAGGACTAGAAGGACCAACTGTTATGGGTATTTTGGGATCAATGGGCAATTGTAACAAGCCTCGGTTTGTTTTTGTGGGGCATGTGAATTGCACAAGAGTGTGTTGGAATGGAAATAATGCCCACTTTAATGCCACAAGCGGCTTAAATGCAAAGTAATTTGGCTGATGTAGACTTAGTTTTAGAATTTTCTAGTTACCAAATTAACAACCGGGGGTACACATTATTGAACAAAACAATGAAAAGAGTGTTTTGTTTTTGAATCGATGCTTAAACATCTTTCTCGTTCGTCTGCTTTACACCGGACAGCATAGTCAATTGCTTGCAGTTTGAATGTGAAGGATATATACAGTACCTACTCTACATCAGTTTTATTATGAATACCTCGTTGTAATTGATTTGATCTGTTGATTTATATCATCATCTTTTTCGTAGCACTACAGCCCCTCTCGGGGCTTCGCTTCCTACAAGTGGCGCCTCCAACTGTCTCGGTCCAATTTCAAAATCCAAGCAGCGATGAATTGTCTTCGTTGACCGAGTTATACCAGCGTATCCTCGGTTTCTCCACTGGTCCCTGGCCTTCAGTTCTCCCAACGAATGCCTTTTTGGGAGTCCGTTGTTCATCCATACGATTCATGTGTCCAGCCCATTGCAGCTTCCGCAGTCTCACAATCCTTGAGACCTCCGGCTCGTCAAAAATTTCATACAGCTCATGGTTGTATCGAATTCGCCATTGGTCCCCGTCTAGTTTTTCTCCGATTATTTGCCTCACGACTAGTCGCTCAAAGGCGTTCAATATATTTGCGGATGCTTGGGTTAGGGTCCATGTTTTATACCCATAGCATAGCACAGGTCTTGTCTCATATTTGTATACTTGGAGCTTTGTTTTCCTGTGTATGCAGCTGGTGTTCAAGATGATCAAAACTGAATAAAATATATCATTTGCAAGTTGTATTCTTCGGCGTATTTTGTCTCTTGCATCACCGGTTCTTGTCATTTTGGCACGTAGATACATAAATTTGCTAACATTTTCGATATTGTACTCACCACATGTCATACTTTGTGTTTGGGGTATTATTTCTCGACCGAGTCATGAGCTTTGTTTTATTCTCATTGATTTGTAGCCTTACTAGCTTTGCTTCGCTGTCAAGCTTCAGGAACAGTTCTTTGGCAGTTGTTAATTACTGTGACAAAAGGTTGATATCGTCCGCATAGGCTACTATATGGCTTGATTTGTGTAGTAATGTACCTCGTATATCCAAAGGTAGCTTACTTATGACGTACTCCAGAGCCAAATTGAATAGCAATGGGGCCAGTCCATCTCCATTTTTAGTCCGATATTTGTGTGAAAGGCATCGGTGAGGTAGTAATTGATGCGGACTGGGAAAGCCGTCAACGTCGTTGTCATTTAGATAATTTAGCTGGGATGCCAAAGCAAAGCATTATTTGGTGCAGTACGATACGATCACTACTTTCGTATATTTGCTTGAAGTCAACGAAAATTTGATGTACGTCTATGTTGAACTCCCAGCATTTCTCAAGTACCTTCTTGACTGTGAATAATTGGTCGATCGTTGACCTTGATACTCTCCAATAATACTGTTGGCGTATGGTCCGATTTTATTTTCTAAGATCTTTGAAAATATTGTATTTTGTACGCCGTACAAAGTAGTGACATGCCTCCATAATTTTCGCACTGTAACTTGTCACATATTTTGTGGATAGGGAATATAATTGATTGGCTCCACTCTTTCGATATATGTTCTTGTTGTCAAATGTGCTGGATGACCTTGCAAATAGCTTTATGAACACTACTGCCAGCATATTTTATGAGCTCCACTGGAATTTCATCGATGCCCGGCGCTTTATTATTCTTTTGAGCTTTGATGATGGAACAAATTTCATCCAGAGTTGGTGGGTGCAATGCTCTCCGCAGATATCTATAGGCTCCGATGTTCTGGAGCTGTGCGGAGGATTAAGTAGGTTCTTGAAATATAATGCCCATCTTTTATTAATTTTGGTTTTCTCAGCGATGATACTGCCGATTTCATCACGACAGAGCGTGGTTTTGGGCTGATAACCACGTTTCGGGCTTTTCACTACTTTTTGTGCTTGTTTTGTGTTATTGCTCACTAGACTTACATCTGTACTTTTCAATTGGTTGTCATAGTATTTTCTTTTCTTAATTCTAGTTATCTTATTCGCTACTCTTCTGAGATTTTCATAGTGTTCTCCCTTCATCATGGTTTTCTTACCGAGGTAATCTTTGTACGCCTGATTCTTTTTGGCTAACGCATTCTGGCACTCCTCATCGAACCAATCATTTCTCTTGTGGTGGAGTTGATGTCCGATTGTCTGTTCTGCCACGGGCTTGATAGCCACTGTCAGTTCAATCCAGAGTTCGTTGCTTGTGGTTAACGATGTATCTGATAAGATGGAAGCTAGCTGGTTGTCGAGGTTCTCCGTAAAATTTTCGGCCACAACGCTTATTGGAGCCTTTTGATATCAAATTTTTTGTAGCGGGCTGGTCTTCGCTGAGGAAGCCTTTGACATACGACATCGATATTCTAATTTGATCAAGCAACGATCCGAGTTACAATTGGCTCCTCGGTGTGTACGAACGTCAAGTATGCTCGAGGCCCATCGTTGTTGTTGGATTAGACCATGGTCGATCTGGTTTTGTGTGCTGCCATCCGGCAATACCCAGGTCAGTTTATGAATGCGTCGATTTGGGAAGCAAGTCGAACGTATGACTAGATTTCTGCTACATGTAAAGTCAATCAGGCACTGGCCGTTCTCATTTGTTTCATCGTGGAGGCTAAATCCTCCAGTCGTTCCCCGATGAGATACCTAATTGCCAATCTTAGCGTTGAAATCACCCAGAATTATTTTTGTGTTGCTTGTTGGCAATGAATCGACCAGTCTTTCCAAGTGATTGAAGAACGTTTCCCTCGTGTCTTCGTCCTTTTCTTTGGTCGGGGCGTGAACATTGATCAGCCAGGTTTTGAAGAGTTTCACTTTTATACGGATCGCACATAGCCGTTCATTGACTGCCTTAAAATCAATAACGTGCGATTTGAACTGCCTATCCGGTAGGCTTTCCACTTTTGAGTATTGTGTGTGATCTCATATCTTGAATGTCGTTTTCAGTCCAGTTCACTTCCTGGATTGCCAGTATTTTGAATTGATATTGACTGGTCTGTTGTAAAAGATCCTTAACAGCGCCAGAATAGTGATGAGTGATCTAACATTCCAGGATCCAATGCCATAGTCCTTTTTTTTTGTTTGCGAGGTCGTTGCCGCAAGTCCAATCTATTCTGCAGGTTTCGAAACATTTAAAGGTTTTCCAGGGACGGGGAGTTAGCCCGTCGCCCAACGTCTATTTCGGCGGCATGGTTATTACGTCGATTCCGTTCGGGCGCGGAAGATTCGCCTTCATCATATGTAATGTATTTCTGTTAAATTTCAAATCAGATCTTATTGAATGTGTTTTTAAAGGTTGAAATGATTCCGGAGTGATCAAAATTTCTTTGATTGACCTCTTTTGAACTGTTTCTGTATCTTCAATTTTTTGCACATAGTTTGATTCGGTCAGTATCAAATTCCTTTTCAATCTTTAATAACGCCTACAATCACTCAAAGACAGGTTTATTTGTTCATATATAAATATCGACAATAGCGAAAGAAATTATTTACAGAAATACCTCATCCACAACTCACATCAATGCAATAGAACGGGTTTCTTTTTATCATATACATATTATAACAAATCAAATTATGTACATATACCCATCCCCCACTCATCCACGCCAACTGCGATAGAGCGGTTTTTTTATACCTCATATACACCATATCCATATCACAACAAATTACACACAACCCAAACTTTCAATAGACCAATTTATGCAAGTGCTAGGGTTTCTTGTTAAATAGAATATTTGTTATAATATCAACGGTACTTAAAAAAATTGTATATAAACACAACAATAGCCACAATATTGAGCCTAAATACACTTCAAAACATTTTCGATTGACATCAAACATTTAAAAATCAAAATATTATTTTCAAAAGCAAAAATCTTAAAGCACTTTTACCTCCGATAAAAGTAAACATAAATAAGAAATATATATATTTGCTGTCTCAACATGTTAATTACAAATAAATAAATACGTCTATTCTCTGCCTTTTACTGCATTGAAGTAAGTTGCGGAAGAATGCTTCTCAATATTGTTTTGTTTGATGCATTCATACTAAGCATTAAACGTGGCCATCACCTTCTTAATATAATGGGCGTATTCACAGCTGATCAAATATCAGCTTTTACCGCAGTTGCACATAATGTTTTCGCGTTCTTTTCATCAGCTGAGTACAGTGACATTTCTTTGTACTGCAAAATGTTCAACTTGAATCTTGCCGATTAAAAGTAATTTGACAGTGAAATTCGCGTTTTTATAAATAAAAACATCGGGCAGCAAAGCTCTAAGTGTTTCATTAGTGATACCAATTCTTTTCACAAGCCTACATTTCCCCAAAAAGCAAAATAATGCGGCAATTTTGATGCCATAGTAGGTAAATGTGTTGCGAGTGAACACATAAACATACTCGGATATATTCCCGCTTCATTACTGCAATAGTAGCGAGCAAACAATACCTATGTACTCGCACTTCGCCAATGAAAATTAGCCATGGAAACACATGCGCAAGTAAATAAGCGAGCAGTTAAGTGAACGAGAAAGTTCAACCCGCAACGATATTCACATCGTGAATGAACGGGGTGCTTCGAAGAGAGGTAAGCGGAAAGGAAAACCGAAAGTTCCAGCATAAACACTCTTTCGCTCAATGTCCCCAGTTTCGCTATTTTACCTCAAGAGATCTTGGGAAAGCCGGAAGCTTAAACTGAAAGCACTCTTTCGAAGTCGAAAGCTTAAGCGAAAAACACTCTTTCGCTCAATTTCCCCAGTTTCGGATATTCACCAGCCGAGCAAGCGAGACGAAGCGGGGAGGAAAAACTTTCGTGGAACGAGAGCGCACGTGTTCGGCTACTCAGCACCTTTAAAGAGAATTTAGGTTGAAAGCTCATGAAAGAATGGTATTTAATGTTCTTGGGCAGTCTTATACCAGTGAGTTTGTATTCAAATCCAAAAGGGAGCGTGCTGCTACCCATTTATCATTAACAACATCGAAGTATTCGAGTTTAAGTTTGAATTGGTAGTGCTGTCCAGTGTTCAAAGAAATGGTGAGGGGTGAGGTGTTGGCTTGCGCCGCGATCCTCAACCGGCCCTTTGGCGCTTCACGCCGTGTGGCCACCCCGAACCATTAATACGACAAGTTGGTTCCCTCTTCAGGCTGGCTGATATTTAGTGTTTTAAAATAATTTGGAAATTCTAATGTAATGTAAATGTTTTTGGAAAATAACAATAGTACAATAAAAGTAATGCTTTAAAGTGAACTCTTGCCTTTGGTGATTTGGGTTTTGATGGTCAGAGTAGCAGGTAAGTGGTGTTACAGAGAGTCTTTCCCCGGGAGCCTTGATGATGTATATTGGATACACATCAAATGAGCTCCCAGTTCATACCAGTATACATAGGGTATACTGGTTTGTAACAAAATTGGCGCAGCCGGTAGGATATCGGTTTTGCAGAGACCACAGTGTAGTGCGCTGTGTAGCAAATTTAAATGGGCTGTAAAATCTATTCACCCAGCCGATATCTCAAACCATTCAACTCCTGTAAGACACCATTGCTACTCATACTGTCCATCAAACTGGATCAACCTTCTTTAAAAAAAAATCAAAAGATAATGTTCATTATTTAAATATAATAATATCAATATTATTCAAACAGTCCATCAAACTAGATCAGCTTTCCTAAAAAAAAATCAACTAATAATTTTAATCATTTTAAAAAAACAAAAATATTGTATCAATATCCCCACATCATAACAACGCTACTAATACAGTGCATAAAACTAAATCAACCTACTTAAAACGAAAAAAAAAATCAAATAATTATTTCAATCATTTAAATAACAAAAAGAAAGTATGAAACTTCACCAGTCCTCTAAAAAATATGGGATCATGTTAATCGTTTAAACAACAAAAACATAATATCAGTTTAACGCTACCCATACTGGTCATCTACCCAGATCACTCCTTAATCGAAACAAAAAATCCTATTGATCATTTTAATAACTAAAACATAATATCAACATTCAAATATAATAATATTTCTACTCATAATATCCATCAAATAAGACCAGTCCTAAAATCAAAAAGTCATCTTGAACATTTAATTCTTCATTCATTTACTCCCTCATTCATATATCTTAAATCTCATCTTTCTTATCTGAAAGTCATTCGAACTAACTCCTAACTCGTTCAAACCCAACGTAGAATTTATAAAGATATAAAGTTTCAATCAACTAACATGCAAAACACAAAACATTACAAGTAAATATTAAACACAAATAAGCAAAACGAAAACTTAATACGAGCAAACAAACGCGTGCCCATTGTTATCGAAATATGATACCACTTATCACTCCGACTGCTTGGACAATACGCGTACCCACATGCATATTAAAGTCTTATCTCTTGAATTGAATGAGCATTCGAATTAACTGAAGCATAATTAAAAGAGCAAACAAAAACAAACATTTAACTGCAAATTGAATAGATAGACATCTGGGCAATATTTTTAAATGCAAAAACATTGAAGAGCAAACTAAATAAATTAACTGCGCTAAACAAATAAAAAAAAATAATTTACATGAAAACGGCAATTTTCCAACGCAAATAAACATGAAACTAATTTAATTTCAAGTTACACTGAAACAATTAAAGTATGGGAACTTTGAACCAACAGAATTTTAGTTATTAGAACAATACAACAATGCAAACGGTTTCACCGCAAAACCAATTATCTCTTTCAAGTTCCACTGCAATTCACTTTCAAATCACCAAATTCATAATGTTAAGGAAACGGGAAAAGTGGCAGTCAAGTCGGTAAAACCCCGGCAAAACTATCAGCAGACACGCTTTTTCGATGTCTGAATTGCACGATCACTGGAATGAAAACCAGTTGATTATACAACAGCCTCTGAGCCGTCGACGAAAACTGTCGGCGGACACGCAATTTTTAGTTATAAGTCCCTCTGAGCCTCTGAGCTGCCCGATTTCAACTTTCGGCAGACACGCTACATTTAGTATTAAGTTACCTATATGCAAAACAGACATCGCTTTACCATCCACTCATAGCCTCTGAGCTGTTGATCCAAAATGGTTTACAACACGCTATCAACCATGTACCCTTTAAACAAGCCACTACGTTTCCTTGCACAATGAATGCATTATATAACTGCTAACTATTAGAAAAAAGTCACAAATAAAACCCCTGTAGAAAGCGCAAGACAATTCAAAACCCACCCATTTCCCACCCTTTTACTTCATATATTGCGAAAATACCAAATAGCGTCTTAGAATGCTATAATATATACTTTAAGATGCTTTAAACAACCGTTTTCTCAAGATCGGGATCAAAAATTTATTAACGGCTAATGAAGTGACCTCGCACGGCACTGTACTGTCTTCCAGTAAGGTTCAGGACAGCATTATGCGAAACTAAGTAGACACACACTAGGGAAAAATTAGACGGAACACATATAGGGTCTTGAGTGAAGACCGAAACTATATGTTCCCAAGCCCATATAGTGATTGTGTCGCTTCGATCATCTTTAACAATAATTTCTCACAAGATATTTTCAATGCAGTATATCTATTTAACAATTCACTAATATCAATAAAAGTATACAACAGAGCTCAGAATCGCTCCTTCTAGTTTCAGTTTGAGAAAAAGGTCGACTTAATTTATATTAACTCATTAAACATTTCTATACTTAATAAAAAACCTACATAATAATTCCGATTTATAAATAATCCACAACTATTTACAGATACTGCTGAATATATTTCTAATAACCCTCCCTTTTTACAACTACAAATGAATAAAAAAGTATGTAATTTACAACTTAAGCCAATTAAACGACAATTAAATGCATATACCTCAAAAGCTCTTCCTCCTACACAATCGTATAGCATAGATGAATTAAAAGCCCTGCCCACTACGAAATGCATTAAGCCGACTTAATTAAAAACAAATGCTCTTGAAGGCATTAGCAGCCAACCATGAATTAGTACATACATATCATATATTTCACATACTTCCTAGCAATCAGATCAGCGCATGTAAAAGCTACAATACATCGCTTCATTCAATTTTCTCATGCATCATTGCAGAAGCAATGCTAATCATATCTTCAAAGCTCGTTAGCGGCGAGCAAAAACAATCACGTAAACCTTCAATCCATGACTCCCATTCCCATTAACAACATTAACCATGCATATTAAGGGGAAAGTTTATTTATCACACTCACTCGCACCCTATAAAGCCAAGATAGCTTATACTAAAGTCGTGGGAATACAACAACAACGACTCCCAAGCTAAATCAATGGAAAGCTATTCTCTCGGCAAAACTTCTTCCGAAGCGAATCAATTCCCGAACGTAACGATCGTGTGAAATATTCATTCCCCGCTTACATATTAACTTATTCGCAATAAATTACCGCTAAAGCTTTAACAATATTTCCTATTGAAACTTCCCTACTAACCTATTCGCACAATACACAATTTAATAAAATGCTAGCAGAAGCTTACATAAAGAGCTTTTTTATAGCATTAATGAAAGTAATTTAATAGAATATTAATAAACCATGAATGGAATAAAAAACGAATTTCTTTGCACATTTAAACTATTTTGAAAGCCGTCCACATTAAATCCTCACTAACGCTAACTGTTATAATTTACTAAAACCTGTACTAAACAAATAGTAACACCCTAATACGAGTAATAATCACTAACCAAAAGCAACATCGAATTAATTAGTAATTAAAATATTTGAATATACGCAAGAGAACTTTAATACTATTTGAAAGAAATGAGGAAATTAAAAGCCAAAAAATATACGAGTAGAATAAAAATTTCAAGATGATAAGTAATGTTAAAAATAAGAGAAAACCATTAACTTCCAAATATAAAAAAATGATCGGCATTGAATATGAATCTTAAAAGAAGTTGTAACCATATTATTAAGTAAAACCAATTAAAAGAAGAAATTGTAGTCCGCTATTTTTCGATTGTAAAATAATAGTTCATTGTCAAGAAAAAACAATTTAAGGTCGGAAAAAATATGTTCAGTATGGTTTTCAATATTATAGTAAAACGAAATAATCTATAATCCTGTAATTTACGTCAGAAGCAAATTTAGCACTATTCCATTATTGCATAGAATCAAATGAAATAGTAACATCTTAATGTTTGAAGCAAACAAATTATTAAACCAAACAGGATCTTCGCTCATTGTATCCATCATTACAGTAACTTATGATTAAATCAAACAAAACATTGTATGAAATCAAACTTCAAATTATTAATTTATAATTGTAGTAGTTTATGAAAGCAACATGGATATGTAATACTTATTAATTAACATTAACTCAAGGTACCAAACAGAATAGGAAAATATGATACATAATTGTATAAAATCAAATCTTAACTTAGTAATTTTTGATTGTAGTAATTTGCAAATACAACACTGACATTTAATACATATTAATTAGCATCAACTTATGGTACCGAACGAAATATTATTATATTAATTTATGATTGAATCAAACAAAACATTGAATATTATCAAACCAAATATTAACTCATTAATTCATAAATGTGGAAATTTACAATTCTAACGTTGACTTGTAACAACATATTAAGTAACGTCAATTGGATAGAATTATAACATTGGCGCGTTCGCATCTAGTAAATTACGCATAAATTAGCAGCAAAACAACGGTTAATAATAAGTTGCGAGAAGTACAGTGGACAATACCAATGGCGATAACAGCGCGAGATATAAGTACGAATGATTTGCACAAAAAGGAATGTAGCGAGACTCAACCAACAACAAAAATTGCGAAAAACCAAGAGTGAGCGTAATCTATTGGGGTATATTAAGTAATTCAGATCACCGGAGTAGAGCGACGATTTATTGTACTCTCCAAGTACACTAAATCCTTTTTTCAACTGCCGGAGGAATGTTGCGAGTGAACACATAAACATACTCGGATATATTCCCGCTTCATTACTGCAATAGTAGCGAGCAAACAATACCTATGTACTCGCACTTCGCCAATGAAAATTAGCCATGGAAACACATGCGCAAGTAAATAAGCGAGCAGTTAAGTGAACGAGAAAGTTCAACCCGCAACGATATTCACATCGTGACCAACCAAATAAAATTTCTATTCTTAATACAAAAGCTCTAATTTCAATGCATTTATTAATTATTGGTAGCAAAATGGCCCTTTTCAGGGCCCTTATAAAAAAATATATAAACTTTTATCGGGCTGTATGAGAAAGATATTTATTACCCTCCTGCTATTAAGGCTCGGTCTCATTTCGGTTCATATTTAGGCTTATGACTTTTAAGTGGCACTTTTCAGGGCTTTAAAACTATAAAGAAAGCTGTAGCGAAGTAGGTAGGCAGATGTCCGTAAAGGACTACAGCGATGGTCTGCTCTCCACCGAGATTGGCATTGTCTGGAGACGTGTGAATGCGCTGACAAGATAGCATTGCGGTGTCGTGGGGTGGGTTCTTTCCCCCAGCACAAGGACCCACTGCAAAAGAATTTCGCATTCTCGAATTCTGGGGTCAAATAACAGTCGACTGAAGTCAAAAAAGGAGGTAACCAGCTAAGGGTTATAAATTGCAGCCGAAAAAGGACAAGCTGGGCCTGGGGAAGACAGAAGAGCTTAAGGGGACTTCGTCCTTACCCGACGATTCTTATGGCTCACAAATAAGGGTGGGGCATCCGGATAGAGGTGGTGCCCCCTCGCCCCTCCCAACCGGATTAAGATCCAAACGGCGATTTATTTCTCATTTGAGTGGAAAACTCATACAAATATAATTTGCATTAACTTTCCCATCAAAAGCGAAATATAGACGTGACCAAAATTATTTGATCGAACCACATAACCCAATACCATAAAAGGGCACGCGAGCGGAAGGCCACTCTACCCGGTAAGAGCCCCTGTTAAACAGCAAAAAATGGAGGAGTGCGCCCAATGGCTAGCCCATATTAGTGGAAGAGCCTGCCGTCGATGCGGGTCCTATACCCGGTAAGGTAAATTGAAATGGAAAAACCGATTTTTCAGTTTAATTATTCAACATTACTATCTCATTTATTTTCATAATTTTTTCCTTCTGCATTTTTTTTTTCCTTAATTGGTTTTATTTTCTTTTTTTTTTTTGCGAGCAAAAGACTCTAGGATTTGAAATAAATTCTATGTAAAACTAAACATAAAGAATAATATTAACTAATAATGATGAGGAGCAAAATAGTTTTACGTTATGTATAATAAGAATTCATTGACGTTACCACGAAATACACAAGATGACATAAAAATTAAGCCCTTACATTGACGATTCTATTCTTCTTTGCATTCCTAAATTTGTTAAGAAATTATTCCAATCAATGTATATAATTTAAGAGACTAGTATAATAGTTATATATTAAAATTATGTTCAAAAAAGATTCTAGAATATTTTCACTTCTTTTGTTTAATATTAACTATCCAACAACACTAGATCTGCATATAAATTATATGATAATAAATCATTCAAGCATCCATCAAATCCTTAACTCCCTCTTTTTCTGTCTATCAAAATTTTAATTATTACAACATTCCATTTCGTAAGTTATCTAATCTCTGTTTTGCAGTTTGTAAATTTAAATTCTGTAAAAAAAATATCAAGAGGGTAGTTACTCATATCCTCCGACGAGCGCTTGTTTTTGGGGTGGGTAAGGTGAAATGGAACTTAAACCGATCGTATTTTCTTTCTGATTGATGATTTGTAGTGAGAAATTGATATGAAGCGATGGTCTGTTGCCTCGGCGAAAGAAGATGGTAGTATCAGCCGAGATTGGCCTTGTCTGGGGACGCGTGAATACGCTGGCAGGCTAGCGTTGCGGTGGCGTAGGCGAGTTCATTCCCCCAGCACAAGGACCCATTACAAATGAATTTCGCATTCACGAGTTCTTGCATCTCAGAAAAAAGGTCGACCAAAGTCGAAAAATGTAGGTAACTACTGAAGGGGAAAATTGCTTGTTCAGAGAACAAGTCGAAACGAGTCAAAACAGACGATTCTTATGGCCCACAAGTAAGAGTGGGGCAACTGGATGGATGTGGGGCCCCCTCGCACCCGCCCAACCGGATCAAGATCCACATGTTGACGTGGCCGTATACCTCCCGTTTGAGCGGAAAACTCACACCAACCACCTTTGTATGAGCCTTCCCATCAACGGGAAATATGAATGTGACTGATTTATGTCATAGAATTATGTAATCGGGTCACATAACCCTATGTCATAAAACGGGCACGCGAGCGGAAAGCTATTCAACCCGTCAAGAGTCCCTGAAACTTAGAACAGTTGGAGCGCACCCGATGGCTAGCCCATGTCATGTGGAAAGCCTTCCACCGTTGCGGGTCCTATACCCGGTCAGATAGGACAAAATGGAAAGACCGAAATTCTTCTAACATTAACGAAACATTACTTTATTCATTGCAAATTCAAAATCCAATATGTTAGACAACTGATAATCACAGAAATAACTTTCTCAGCGAATATCCTAATTTAATATTAAGCCATCCACATTAGAATGTTTCAAAAAAAGCAAAAATATGGGATATATTAAACGCTTTCTGCGTAACGATCGATACGACCAAAACTTTACGTGTGCACAGGCCAAGCTTGGTCACGCATTTAGGTCCAAAAAATGTTATCATAATCTATATTATACAAGGTAAGTGTCTTGAACCAAATTTAAATGAAACTACCGCCCGATTAATTCAATCAAATCGGAAATGCCTTGTTCAATAAGCAATATTCAATAAAAAAAATGTTCTCGGTGAAAACAACTATAAATTTTACAGAGGGCGGCGAATAAAAGCAATGCATATTTAACAAATAAATTAAAGGAATCATTTACTCTACACTTAATTTCAATGACACCGACGATGATCCTCGAATGATTCCCGAAAACCAACAAAAAAGATTTTTCAAATATATGCTAAATCACTTGTATTGATTCTTCTCCACCAGCTGCCGACGCATATGCTAAAAGATGGTAGCCTCAGGGTTTATGAGTTATGTACAATTCAAGTACTTAACTAAGCAAATATTGTATACACATTTCCTCGCAACAATTTATCGTCACGATTAAATGGGTCGGTGCAAGAGTAAGAACACTTGTTTTCTATCGCCAATGGCGAGCTCTTCTTCGCACTCCACAAACATTTGCACGGGACTTACACACAGATCCATCGTAATAACTCCCACCATTTATACGTGACTTCGAGCGCACAAAAGAGTGAAAATTCAATCCAAATTACGATAGCCAGGGGAATTTGGCTACTTTATATGAATTTAACCGGGGTTTTTCTTTCACGCATTTTTTCCCTTTTCAGCGCGGTTTTTCGCAACGTGCGCCCTGCGTGGCATTCTCTCGAAGACCCTCTAGAAAATCATGACGACGTCCATGACGCGTTATCAAAGATCTCAGAGAAATGGATGCGAAATGCATCGAGAGAATTGAAGCACTTCGCAACCATTCGTGAAGTGGTGTGAAGTTGAGGTTGAAATTTATTCGAAAGAGAAAGATGGCGTTTGTAGGAGGGGGCAAAAATTTGAATTGGCATGTTTATGATTCAAAAAATTAAAATTTAATAATTGTCGTTTATATGCTTTTGGGGCTCACCGACATGTTTGATGGATTGATGAGAGTGAAACGCACATGCGCCAATATTTCTTCCGCCTAAAAGTTTTTTCATTACCAGTTAAATGTATCAAATTAATGTAAATAGTTTGGCGGTATAATTTTTAAAATTTATTTAATGTATTCGTATGCATAGTTTCAGGTATTCATAAAGTTTAAAAATGAGCTCAAAATTTAGAATATGTACTTATACGTATTATACTGGCTCTATGCAGATTTCCACACCACCTAGGAGGTACTGCAAGTTGGCGCGTTAACCTTTTTTTTTTTTTTAAGATGGTTGGTTTCTCCAGTAGACCTATTACTCCATCCCCGCTAAAGCTAGTTGATTAGAATAGGAGAATAGATTAGTTTAGAACTGTAAAATAAGATTTGAAGTGTTAGAAAATTTTTTGAAAATACATGAAAAAGTGTATCATGCGTTAAAAAACAATAGTTTATAACGTTAAACGGCATATATGTATATATATATATATATATATATATATATATATATATATATATATATATATATATATATACATATATATATATATATATATATATATATATATAAATATATATATATATATATATATATATATATATATATATATATATATATGTATATATATAAATATATATATATATATATATATATATATATATATATATATATATATATATATATATATATATATATATATATATTAGCATTTATAAGCTAGTTGGTTAGAATAGAAGAATAGATTAGTTTAGAAATGTAATATAAGATTTAAAGTGTTAGAAAATTTGTTGAAAATACATGGAAAGTGTATTATGCATTCAAAAACAACAGGTCAAAACAGTAAACAACATACATATATGTATATATATATATATATATATATATATATATATATATATATATATATATATATATATATATATATATATATATATATGTATAAATATACATATATATATGTTTATATATATATAAGCATAAATATATGCATTATATATATATATATATATATATATATA
This sequence comes from Odontomyia ornata, assembly GCA_963969285.1. Classification (NCBI taxonomy): domain Eukaryota; kingdom Metazoa; phylum Arthropoda; class Insecta; order Diptera; family Stratiomyidae; genus Odontomyia; species Odontomyia ornata. The sequence continues at coordinate 307,416,144 of OZ017738.1, forward strand.
TATATATATATATATATATATATATATATATATATATATTTATACATATATATATATATATATATATATATATATATATATATATATATATATATATATATATACATATATATATTTATACATATATATATATATATATATATATATATATATATATATATATATATATAATATGTATAAATACTTTATTTATAACGTACAAGACGCCTACATACCCCTAAAGTGAATATTTTTGGTAAATTTATTTCTAATAGATAATTTTTCCGACATCTTATTGCATATAAAAAAGAACCGAGTGTTTAAATAAATATCGATAATACTTTGAACTAAACTTAAAAGATGGTTTCGCTCTAACATGTGAGATTGGAAATCCTCAAAAAGTGCTTTGTGCATTAGCTTTTATTTCACATTCATTGAAATACGGCTACGCAGATCCTTACTCACATATAGTTGATCTCTGTCTTGCAGGATTATCTGCAGTTTTATCTCTTTTTCGGAAAGCTGGCAAACATCAACCACAGATTTTGAAGGTGACATAAGATAACCTTTTGTCTTATAAGCCATCAAAGAGTGCTTGTTGAATTCACCCTGGATCGCGGACAAGCATATTTGGCACTTAATTTTTTTGTGCAGCTTGTACACTACAAATCCTGCAATATATTCAACAACATGTGAAGCATACACTGATAAGCTGTCAATGTTGAAAATATGGCTGTTTTGAAGAAGGATATGTTCATCGTTTGAATGTTCCGGCTGTTCTGTTAAATCAGACATAGCATTTCTTTCGCTAGTATTATTGATCTGATCAACAGGGTTAAGGTGAAAATGAGCATTGAGGATCGATATATTTTGCAGAGGTATACAATTACCTATTCCACTCTCTCTTATTTGACAACGAACCAACAGTTTTTTATAACAATTACGGAATTGTTTAACGGACGGATTATTATTATGCCCCAAGCCGGATCTGATTGATGAAAAAAATAACTCAATATGATCCTGATTCAACTTATACATTGGTATGAAAGATAATTTTTTGTTCTCAATTAACCGTCTGTATAAAATGGTCAAGCTTTTTAATGCTGCAATCATGCCAATAAACCCAGTTTTTCTAGAAGATGAAATAATAGAGTGACCATCTTTTGACCGAAGACTAGAAAAATATCCAATTGCTTTACAGGAAAATTCTGACAAGAATGTGAAACTTTGTTCGCTCAACGCTTGTTTGCAACAAAAATCGTTGACTCTTCGAGAATTAAGCGTATCAAAGGCATCATTACAGTATCTAATAAAACTTCCAGTTGCCTTGCTACCTTGAAAATGTGGAAGGTGAAGTTCTTCCCTACAGAAATCCAGAGCATCTGCAACTGACTTGCTTAAGGTTTGAACCGCAAGACGAACTTTCATTTTCTGGTCATGGAAGAAAATATGCGCTTTTCTTAGCTTATTACCTAAATGCAGTTGTTCCTTTTCTTGCAGATTCAAAAGGCTTTCTAAATAGTCCCACTTTATTTCTTCTCCTTCTGCGTTTCTCAATATCCTCATTTCACCAAAAGCATTCCTTATAAGCTTAAGCATATGGACGGGGTCAGGGAGAACGACATATGCTTCAGAATCATCGAAAATTTTAAAAACTGGCTCATTTGTTATGTTCATAATATCACAACCCAAAAGCTTGAAAGTAGAAAAATTGACAGGAGAGCCATCAAAAGTGAAACCAATAATCTGAGCATCCGTTTTTTTTAATTCATTCAGGCAGTGGCAAATCAAATTCTTTTTCTGCTCTGCGCCTAGCGACTTGATAGGAAAGTAACCAAGAGGAATTTCCCATGCTTGATTTATGCAAACAGCCATAAAAACTAAAATTTGTGTCGCTTGAACATTTGATGTTGGTTGGTCACCAACATCAACATAGCCCCATGCCCTAGTTTTATCCCATTCAATTTGCTGTCGAATGAAAATTTCATCAAAAACAACATTCAAATATAAATTCTTCCCATTTTCATTAGCTTTCATAACCGCCAAACGAATGGCATTAAAAGATTCTGAAGTGAATCCAGGATCGCAATTAACTGTTCGATACCAGTTGGATATTGTTCTTTGATGAGGAAGAACATTACAAAAATTATCCCGGATAAAGCTGTATGCTTTTGGTGATAGAAAATTTAAATTAAGTGCGAAAGAACGCAAGGCCGGTGTGTATACCTGCGAAACAGATGCTCCTTGCGTCTTTAGAAGCACTCGTTCAATGAACTCTCGCTGTGAATCGTTCAGATTATTCAGCGTGTCAAAATTCTCCTGCGAAAGAATATTCTTATCTAACGCTTCGCCTAGCAATTTCTTCAAACTATCGATTTTTTTTTTATTCCTACGTATTTTTTGATTAAGTGTTTTTAATTTTAAATTTTTCTTTTTTAAATTTTTTCTTAGTATTGTAACCTTACCAAATAATCTTCTTTTTTTAGGGCTTGCCTCTGATGACTCACTAGGAGTTGATACCATAGCCTGTTGAACGGTGATTTTTGGGATCTGAAATTAAAATTAAAATAATGGTGATTATGCATAATTTACCTAAGCTAAAACTTACGACTTTGAGCGAAGCAGATGTACAGGGCTTCGGAAATATACTTATCGCTGGATTCAATTGAGATCCTTCAGCAATTCCTTCCTCCTGCAAAGAATTTATCGAATAAAATTTCAATTTTTGTAAACAAGTCAGATCTTACCGTTAAAGTTTTTACAGGTTCTGACTCAACATCATTACCAGTTCCCTCCAAAAGGTAACACGGGGAATGAGTACTACCTTCTTCGATGATTTGAGGTATATCCTTTAGATGATTCATAATAATTATACAAATTAAAAACTTTAACAATTATTCCTTTACCATATTTTCATCCTGAGATGAATCAAATCGAGTCCCTGATGATGTTTCGGACTGCGGTCTTGCAATTAGAAAATCCAGCTGAAATTTTACAAAGAAAAACATTGTAGAAGCAAGAAAATTTTTACCGTATTATAATTTTCATACTTCTTTCCTTTCTGCAGAATGTGTAGAAGGACCGGCTTCACTAATTTGTGGGAAAGCCATGATTCCTTCTCCAGTCACTTGAAAAGTATCCTACAATTCAAATTATTTATAATTAAGTAAGTCAAAGCTTTCAAAAACTTCAGGTTATCTTACCTTTTTTTCATCCTGTGAAGAATAAATACGAACACTAGACGAGGATTCTGAAAATGGCGTCTCGATAGCAGGATGCTCCTAAAATTTATATTAACAAATCATTATGCAGTTACGAACAAAATTAATATATTTTTAAACCTTTTCCTCTATTTCAACAGGCAGGTAAGGAACAGCGTCGTGGCGTAATCGCTTCGCTTTGGCCATGGTTAAAATTTCTTCTGGCCGGAAATGAAGGGAGCAAACTTTATTTTTTTTTTGCGGAACTAAATCCACTTCTCCAATCGCAATAAGCCACATTTTCTGTAGCTCTTTGTCAGCAGGAAATCTAAAACCATATATATTTTTTTTAATTTCTTGAAAATTAATTAATTTCTACATGAATTTGAAGATTATTAAATAAACATCCGTTTTCATAACAAAAACAGGTTAGCTTTTGTATACTTCCCTAATGAATCAAACCCACTCATACATTCAACAACGATCGGAATAAATTAAAGATAAAATCGAGATAGTATATATCTTTCTATCAGTAAATAACCTTTCCAACTTTTCCATTAACATGACCTTTGCATAAAAGTTCACCTAAAGTAAACTCAGCAGTTTTACAAGAACAGTATTAAAATCTCTATCCTCCTTCGGATAGTTTTAAACAAAATTTCATAAAATGCTGAATTTGGGCCATGTGTTAGAGCATTTGCATTTTCCTAAAGTATTTTATTTTTGGATGGCCCCGATAGCTTAAAATTACTTATGACAATTCTTTGTGCGCAGCTACATAATTGAGTTGCATTTTAATAATTTTTCTGAACAATGATTAGAGAAAAAAAAATGTTAGAAGAGGGTGGTTTCGACGTGTGTACTAATTCTCCACAGGCCATCACTCTTATTAGATACAAACTGGTGATGGTGACCACCATGCTCTGAGATGAGAGAATTATTTTTTATTTTCCTATTTATGCGAACTCAATATGTTTTTTTTTGTAACTACGAATTATGTTCAGGTTAATTTTCTCCTGTAGGTACTTGTCTTTGCTAAACTTTTAATTGATCATTTACCCTTTTAAACATCAATTTAATGTAATGATGTAAAAAAAGGTGAAATGTGCAATTTAAATTTTAGCGAAGACAAGTACTTACATGAGGAAATTAACTTGAACATAATTCGTAGCTACAAAAAAACATAACGAATTCGCATAAGTAGGAAAATAAAAAATTATTCTCTCACCTCTAAGCATGGTGGTCGCCATCACCGGTGTGTATTTAATAAGAGTGATGGCCTGAAGAGAATTAGTACATAACTCGAAACCACCTTATTCTAAAATTTTTTCTCTCTAATAATTTTTCTAATTTTTTCTAACATTTTACTTCTCTAATCATTTTTCAGAAAAGTTATTAAAAAGCAATACAGCTATGCAGCTACACACAAAAAGAATTTTCGTAGCAAAGCTTATTAGCTTGGCAAACACAGAATTCTAATACCTATCCGCGCTCTAAAGTTATGCATGAACTTACATAGCTAAGCGAATAATTTATATAAATAAGAGCAACTGATAAGCATCTATTTCACGCAAGTCAATCGAAATGCAAACCAAGCATTTAGAGAAAAAAAAAATAAAAACTGACTTCAAAATGTCCTGCAGAGGGTTGAATAAATTTTTTAGAATCAGTGCCAAACCAAATTTCCTGTTTTTATACCAGAATTCAACATATATTCAGCAATATAAATAAACTAGCGAAAAATTATTTTGCACTAACTCCATGAAAATTTTTTCACACTTAGGGCATTCGAAGTCAGTTTTTGGTTACTAAGTTTTAATACACTATTCATTGCACTTATCAAATTGAAATATTATGAGAGTAATGGAAACTCGCATTAATGCAATGTGGTTTTCATATGTTCAGCATGTAAGTTTTTAAATGCAACATGCTTTAAAATCTATCCACATTAATAGTCACTCCACAATAAACTAATAGCGAAAATATTCACATTTTTATAACATTAATATTTCAAACTAAAAATGTCAATATTTTCAAACGAGTAAATTTGCCCCCAAAAAATTAATTTACGACCGTCTCTATAGTTCATCAGCTGTCGATTACAACTTCTGATCATTTTGACGTGACGTCTCCCACGGAGTTTTGCGTTTTCAATTAAATGTATTTTTGTGCGGCAAAGTTACTTAAAACGAAATAAAAAGTGAAACATAACTCACCCAAAGAACGATACGTTTCCGGCTCGCTTCCGGTAGCTTGTTTTGCAGTTTTTCACACAGCACTTCATTCTTGCTTTTTCGGCACAACGAATCACGCGATGACTGTAAGTTGTTAAAGTTCGTTTGTTTGGCTTTCTTTATACACTTTCGCACTACACTCAACACTTGTTATATCAAAAAAAGAGTTTTATTTGCAAATTTCACTTTTAGTTTGACGTCACGTATCCCATCGATTTTCAACATTTAAATGATCATATGTTTCGATCATATGATGATATTTCATGGGAGTGTTACGCGGTCGAGGTGTAAGAGGAGTGGGGTTTTCGTGAGCGAATTAGAGAGCGGCATGAATCTGTTGGTGTCGGAGCGGCGTGAAAGGCGAGAGGAGTTTCATTACCATGAGAGAGTAAGGTATGCATGTTGTAAAAGTACTTCACTCACATATATGTTTCTATAGGACCATTTCGGGTCCATTACTTTATATGTCTTTGCGCGTTATCCAAATATCTCCCGAAATTATAACTTGCTGCGCCGTGAAAATCGAAAACTAATTTCGCGCCCACGTATTGCAAATAATCCAATAAATTTTATGCGGATACTACGAGCACAGCCACGGGAACTTTTCTATTGTTGACTTCTCTCTTTGGTGTCGCGACGCGACCACCGTGAAGGTGAATAGTAGACTCCTCGATCCGCAAGCAAAGCTTGTCTTTCTTCTTTTTTTCCAGTGTCGCTACCGGTAAAAATCCATCAGCTGCCCACTCAGCTGAGCTCGAATGCATTTTTTCATGTAATGAACCGTTGGCCTGCACTAAATCAGTGTTTCCACATCCTAAATTGTAATGGGCAGATTTAAATATTTTTAAAACCAAATTTAGCTGAAGTAGGGAAATTTCAAATGAAATGAAAGAAATTTAAATGAAGTGAAGAAAATTTACATGAAGTGAAGAAATTTACATGAAGTAAAGAAATGAAACTTTTAAATAGTAATAAATATTCAATTTCATGGAAAATATAATGAAAGGAAAACATTTAAATTTTAATATAGAGAAAAATTTGATATAAAGTTACATTTAATATAAAAATAAGAAGAAAAATTATTCTACAAATTACAATTACAATGGAAGTAATTACATATTTTTTTAAATCTGACATTACAATTTTGGATAGGAGATAGGAGGGTTATCATGTTCACGCGGTCTAAATGCATTCAACAGTTAACGATAAATACACGCATTCAGTCATAAAACAAACAAAATCGAAACGAAAACCGGCACCAGACAAGAGCTCAACCGTGTTCACGACGTGGCCAACCAAACCGGACTCCTCACTCCGTCCAAAACTTGACTTTCTTTTCCGTGTAGCCACCGGTAAAATCCCATCAGCTGAGTGCGATCAGCCTCATTAGCTTCCTTCGGTAATGTAATACACAGTTGGGGTGCACTAAATCAGTGTTTTCATACTCGAAATTTTATTTGGCAGATTTAAATTTTTTAAAAACAAAATTTAACTGAAGTAAAGAAAAATGAAGAAAATTTTAGATAGTAATAAAAATTAAATCTCATGAATAATATAATTAAAGGGAAACGTTTAAATTCAATATAGAGGAAAATCGATGTACTAAAGTTACATTCAATAATAATAAGAAAGAAAACTATTTTACAAATGACGATTACGAATGGAAATAATTAATTATTTTTTAAAACTACCATTAAAATTTCGAATAGGAGGTAGGAAGGTTTTCGAGCAGCTTGCATGTGTGACTGCTCGATTACTACAAAGAGTAAAAAATCGATTAACAAGACCAAAAGCCATTCTCAGGGCTAAAAAATACCTGCTTTGTTTGTAGTCATTTCAGGTCCCGTCACCTCAGCTGAATAGACTCCGGACCTACTTACTTTCATGGGTTGGAGTTCCATTCAATAGTATGACTCCTAGCGAGAGACTTTAAAGCAGTTTCGTTGCATATCCGGGATGGTGAACTATAAATGGCGCTTTTCAGGGTCCTTAAAAATTAACGAAGAGTAAAAAAGTGACAAGTCTAATCCCTTCTCCGGACTAAAAATACCTTTTTTCTTTATTCCGTGGTATATTAAGTTTTAAAATTTTAACAGATCTGATATCAGCCAATGATGTGCAATCCCAAATGTGAAGTTGATCAGGGTTCTTTAGAAGATCGGCACCGTGGTTGCTATCTCGATTGTTAATACTGACGTCATTTTTATCATTATTTCGCGCCATGCCCTTAGTTATCGCCAAGGTTTTCTTAACCTGTTCGTCCCTTTCTTTTGGGATCATAAATATATACGCACTGACAGTTTTCAAGAATGGTTTAAATGACCAGTTATGAGGGACCATATTTGCAGCTAGACCAAATGCCCTTGCTGATGCAATTGATTTGAGTCTTGAACTCGAAAAAAGTGAAGCTGCGGAACCGGCAAATGTGTTTCACTACAGAGACAAAAAGAACAGTAGGTTTGATAGAGATACTAGGGAGAATAGAACCCAAAATAGCAATAGGAGATTTAAAAATAACAGAAATAACGATAGTAATAATAGCGATTACAATAATAGGAATTACTATAACACTAATAATAGTAATGATATTAACAGAAATCGAGGTCAAAATACCTCGAATAGGCAATTATAGAGGCAATAATGACCGGAATAATAAGCGGCGGTGAAACAACCACATCAGAAATAATATTGTACAGGATCAGGAAAACGCAGAGGCATCCGGGTCGGAATAAAACATCCTCCCGGAACAAAAATTTATAAAATCTCGGATAACTGCGTAAACTACGTAATTCTCTTCTGCAACAACGCAAGACAGAAACTTAAATTTTTAATAGACACAGGAGCTGATGACTCTCTCTGTAAGAGAGGCTAAAATCGAAGAAGATGGGTCTTTTTCCATTAGGGATAAATGTAGTTTAACTGGCATAATTAATGAAGTTATCTCATCACATGGTTCAATCAAACTCAGATTGAAGATAGGAACGTGTGATATCACCAACAAATTTTTCATGGTGGATGACAAATTCCCAATCTATACTGATGGTATTATTGGAAGGGACATGTTAGAACGATTTATGTGTAAAATCGATTACGAGACCTACACGGTAGCATTTTACATAGACCAAGATGAAGCCATTATCCCTATGGAATTTAGAAACAGCAATTTCAAACAAATCAAAATACCTGCTAGGTCAGAAGCGTTAATACCAGTAAATATAAAAGTTGATAAAGACCATGTTGCCCGAAGCAAACAAATACAGAAGAACGTATTTGTCAGTAACTCAATTATACCGGCAAAAGGTATAAAACACATTCGAATTCTGAATGCTTCTGATTCAAACGTTATGATTGACAACGTGCAAAATCTTCTTGAGATTTTGCCGTTGGATAGTTATGAAATTAAGTGTTTTAAACAGGTTGCGCAGTTCACTTTTTTCGAGTTCAAGACTCAAATCAATTGCATCAGCAAGGGTATTTGGTCTAGCTGCAAATATGGTCCCTCTTAACTGGTCTTTTAAACCATTCTTGAAAACTGTCAGTGCGTACGAGTCGTTTAATTTCGTAATGACTTCTCGTTGACTCCGCGTCACACTTGAACCTAAATCTGCAATTTGCGGCTCATTTAATGCGTTCTTAAATGTTATGATCTTATCTTTGTAAGCACTAATATTCAACTTCTTCTGCGAAAGGTTGCTTAAAGTTGTATGTAACTGAGGGATTGAGTTTACATTTTTATACCTTTTCTATAGTTTACTTTCTAATTGCGCAAGACTTGTAGGGATACCCGTACTAGCTAATACGGTTTGTACATTAGCCGATAACTTACAATAGTATACAAAATCAATGAGTGCTGTTTTGGCTTCGGGCTTCAAACTACTTTCAATTATTTGCACTACTTTTAAAAATGAATTTAAATTTTTATAATCACAGTCAAAAAGTGTAATGTTTTTCATAGCAATCTCTAAATTGAATTCAGCCATATTTGCGGATATTAGTTAAAATTGTACTTTAATTTGGATTTCAATTTATCCGCTAGATATTTGAATTTATTTTTTAGTTAAAAAACTTCTTCATCATCTACAAACTTGAAAATTTGACGTAATCCTTCTCTGATTTCATTCAACCTATTCAGTTTCAAATGTAAAGATTCTTTTGTGTATAAATTTTTGCCTTTTTTCTTCAAATTTACCAAAATTTTGCCCACTTCTTCTACTAGATCCCTTGCCTTTTTCATTTGCATACAAAGATAAAAGTTTGCATAGATAAATCGGCTTCATCGTTCTTCGACGATATTCTTCAATTGTGATCGGCTTTGGACCAATTTCCTTAATTGCTCGACTGGCGTTGGGGTGTATTTGATTGTCGCTGCTGGACCGCTCGGTACGTACTCCTCTCCCTGGGAGGCTTGCGCTCTGGTCAATTCTTTCTTGGCCAGTTGTATCGCTCGTTCGAACATCTTATGGAACCCCTCCATAGTTCGTCTCCAATCTGGTCAGGATCGCCATAATGCGAGATTAGATTTTGAGGAGGGAAAAGAAAAATAGAGTTTTAATAGTTTTCCTCATAGAGGTAGATATAGGAGGCGGCGAAAGATCAAATTCATGCAGCCACGAGCTTTTGCCTTTGCTATTGTGATAACTCGCAAAGGCTCGAAGTTAATTTCGAAATTGGTGTCAAAATTTTGTTCATCATTTGATGAGGTTTATCATATTCTTGGTGATAAGCTTTATGAGAATGCAGCGTTTGCAAATTAATTGTCATATAGCCAAAAAATTGTCATATGTGCTGATATTATTATTCTGGTGGAATTTTTTTGAAGACGTTTGAGAGGGCACAACTCGACCTACGTAGAAAATTTCATAACTCTAGCTTGTGTGGTTTGCGATTAAACTTGCTGTGACGCACGGACGGACGGAGAGAAAGACGAAAAGACAGATCACGATTTTAATAGGGTAGTGTAAAAATATTTTATAATCCCCTAAAATGGTTTTTTGGATAAATACTTACAAGTTAAGCCATTAAAAACGTTTCCATGAAAAATATTTATTACTTCTGTTGCTACTAAGAAGCGAATTGCACTGCACTTACCTTCTGATTTTTGGGGGCCATTATTTTGAATGCATGCATTTTTTGGATTTAATTCTATCTTAGAGTCTCATCAGTCAATCTGCCAAATCTCATTCAAATCGTAGTTTCCCTCTAGATAGGGCAATAGCATAAATTTTGTAGGAAAATGGTAACTAAAAATATTAGGTTCTTCTTTATTTTTCATCCGATTTTTGTAATTTTTTGTTTAGTACAAGAACTTAGTACAATTATCCATGATTTTAAGTTTCATCAAAATGCATTGGAAAATGTAGCTACTAGAGGGCCATAAATATCGGAAAAAATTGCATATTTGACTCGCCGCCATTTTGAAACTTGCGCATCTATGCGCACCAAAATAGCAAAGCATTTAGATCTAATTGTTTTTTATCGTGAAAATAAATTTCATTTAAATCGATATTAATATTGGGTCTTTGAGATGCGTTTGAAATTTCAAGTTTCAACAAGCCGCCATTTTGTTTTTGGAGACCTGATCTCTAGTTTTTTTATATAGTTCTTTAGACACTTATAGTCTTTATGAAAATACCGAATTTCATTAATATCGATTGAAAAGTTTGGTCACAACTACAACATCCAATGAATACACGTTTTTCGACGTAAGAGCGGCCGCCATTTTGTATCAAACTGTTCGACTTTGGATTTTTTATTATGAAATTCATCGCACACCTCAATGAACCTCTGTACCAAATTTCATACAAATAAGAGCAATGGTTTCTTCAGAACAGGAATCACAACATTTCGTCTAAAATGGCCGCTATTTTGTTTTCCCCCGACCGATTGAGCTGGATAAACAACTTGACTGACATATTCATCCAATACGCGTTTCCTAAAAGTTTTGTGAAAATTGGAGCGAAATTGTAATCTGTAGTATAGTCCCGATTTTCCTTATATCCTATATATTATTATATATATATATATATATATATATATATATATATATATATACATATATATATATATATATATATATATATATATATATATATATACTCGTATATATATATATATATATATATATATATATATATATATATATATATATATATATGTATCCGATATATATATATATATATATATATATATATATATATATATATATATATATATATATATATATATATATATATATATATATATATATTATACGTATATATATACACACATATATTTGTACACACACACACACACACATATATATATATATATATATATATATATATATATATATATATATATATATATATATATATATATATATATATATATATATATATGTTAATGCCCGTCCACACGATCAGTGGCGTTAGACTTAAGTGAAAATTTTATTTTACAAATCGTATTTGCAAAGATGGATAATTAATTTCGTCACCTTATGTGACTAACATTGATTGACTTAGTTGCTAAAAGCATAGATGCATGCATGTCTCATGTGGCCACATTTTGCATCGCCACAGATGCGGGTGTCAGCAGTTCCGCGTGATGTTCGAATCATTTTGTTAACTTATACGCGTCAGCGAAACGATCGGAAGACACAAACACCACATTTGCATGCATGATGTGGCCGCATGAACGCATTGCAATGCGAAACCAAAGTTCCTTTCCCGTACCAGACGCGGGCGTCAGCGGTTTCCGGGCATGGAATGCTTGTGGACGCTCAAGCGTCAGCATTTTGTGCGTGGGAACTGCTGGCGCCTTTTGCTCGGTGTGGGAAGGAAATCATCAGTCGTCAACAGATCGTCGCGACAGCGAGAATAAATGTTTACAGTGCGCTTCGTTGTTTTCCTGTGTATTAGTGCATCCTAATTCGGAAAAATCCCTTTTGAAATTAATGTCTATATATATATATATATATATATATATATATATATATATATATATATATATATATATAGAAATAAATGAAAGAATTTCCGGCTTGACGGCTTCTACATAAGAGCGATATATGCTCCGTTAATTTGTGGGTTCAAAAGGTGCGAGAAGTATATATCAGTGCACAAAAGGTTGAATCGGCTTTTGTTTGCGGATCTATATGTATGCGGTCAGTGGCATACGGAGTTGAAACGCTTCACGATAAGATCAAAGGAAAACCAAGTGACAGGAAGAGGCCAGGACAAAGGAGTCCTGGCGCAAACATTTTGGAGGCCCCAGCGGGATTAACACTCGCAATCTCGTCTGAATTTGGATTACCAGTGTCAAGTGGTGGTGGTGTTGTGCCGGTAAACGTGTCTGTCGTGCGTGCGTAAAATAAAATGGTTGATACGGAGGTCGTGTTCCGGGAGCTGAAGGTATTGGCCAGAGCTGTAGAAGCCGTAATCTCCAACTATAAGAAGGATTCGGCCAGCCGCAAACTAGATGTCGGCTACTATGAAGAGCGGCTTCGGCGTTTAGAAACTGCCTGGGAGGAATTCGAACGCAAGGACACCGAAGTTCGATCCTTACCCGAAATCACACCGGAACACGACTACTTCAAGGGCGAAATGTATGAAACGACCAAGATAAATTACGACACTTTTCAGAAGCACTTCCTCGAAAGGATCAACGCTCTAAGGGCACGGCGCTGCCAATGTCGCAGCCACCCTCATCAGCACACGATAGCAATGACAAGCCTTCAGCCGCACTGGTCTCGGTACAGAAAAATGCAGTTTTCACATGCAAGTTGCGACGGTATCGGGCCTCGGCAGATTCACTGAGAAGGACGATGGCTCGCCCAGAACCGCCAGAAAACACGAAGACTTGGTGTAAGGCTAGAGCGGAGGCGGTGCAGCGAGGCTGGCAACAATTGGATGAGCTTCATCAGTAAGTCTATGAATCCTGTGAGGATCCTGAAGCGCAGGGCTATAATTTGGAAGAGCATATCCGGTTGGAGGAGGACGTGCAGGACTGCATTGTTCGCTTGCAAGTAAAGGTCAACGCCACCACCGAAATGCCGCCCTCGTCTGTTACGCCTGCTGCGACTCCAGGCTTGGTGCTCCCAAAAATTGCCTTGCCCACCTTCAACGGAGATTACCTCCACTGGCGAAATTTCCGGGAATTGTTTATGTAAATGGTGCATAACCAGCCGATGTCCGCGTGCAAGAAGCTTTGGTTGTAATGTTATAAATCTCCTACCTCACAGGATCCTCCCGGCCTTTTCCGAGATGTCCTGCTTCGGTACTTTGGGCACCACTCAGCCTCGCCACCTGCAGCTTACTTTATCAACCTCAAACTCTTTGGACTTACCAAAAGAAAACACCTAGTTTTGTATTTTTTTTTAAATATTTATTTGAATTTTTTACAACTGCTCGGTCGCCTTTAGTAGCGCGTATACGATCCTTCACCTCCTTCTTGATCTTGCGCCGCAGCTCCGTTACCTTCTGCTGCCACTGAGTCCGCTCCGCTGTCGTGGTCGAGATGCGTGCGAGCCGCCTGAATTCGTGGAGCTGCTGCCGTAACTGCTCCCGTCGACCGCCGCGCCTCCGCTTGTAGTTGGCTTCACGGACGGAGGTGTCCAGCGGCGCCTTCAATCTGCCCAAGTACTCCTCGCGGGTGATGGGCCGTGGACCTGCCCTGGCGTTTTCCCGGAGTGCCTCCTCCAGACTCTTCTTGGGTGAACGATGGAGTGCACCTGGGCTGCTTGTTGCGGACACTCCGGCTGCCATTCGATAGATGGGGATACACACGCTGGCGAGTGCTGGTCTAGCTGGGGTGCTCCTGTCCTCCTGGGCACGGCTTCTGATTTTTCGCTCTGCTCGGCACGCTTCAACCGTGCATCTGGCGGTGTCTCCACGGACGGAGGATGCCTGGAAGAAAGTAGGAATTAATCGATGGTGGCTACGCAGCGTAAAAACGCATCCAAGCCGAATGAGGTTCGCGGCTCAAGCCTACACCTCACCATCTAACTGTTGTGTTGGTTTCCTGCAATTGTACCGGAACTCGTTATACTTTCTGGCCTCGCTGATTACTTCGCGGCGGAATACACTTCGCGTACAAAACCGTAACCGCTGTTGTTACTACTCGCCGTTTCTCGCTCGATCAATTGTCTTTCAAACGATTCTTGCGGCCTCAATTCGCCCTAAATTCGCTGAGTAGTTGAAACGTGCCTTCTCGTTCCACGTAAACTTCTTCCTCCGCACACTTCTCACTAACTCGCATGGTGAAGCTTTGCGGCGAATTTAATAAATGGTTTGAAGGCAGGGTTTAGCACAGTGTCACTCCGCTGGAAACACACCCCGAAGCTTCTCATGTACATGGTTGCTGTCGCCGCTAATGTTATGGCTTATGCAGTATAACACTTGGCGTAGCTTGTCGATATTTCTATAAGCACACCCCGAAGCTTCTTATGTACATGGTCGTTGTCGTCGCTAATGTTGTGGTTTATGTAGATCGAATTATGAAGTCTTTACGCTTGCCGTTGGTCGACAAGTCGACAAGTACATACTTTGACGACAATGGGCGTAGCTTGTCGATAATTCTATAAGCACACCCCCAAGCTTCTTATGTACATGGTCGTCGTCGCTAATGGTATGGATTATGAAGACTTTACGCTTGCCGTTGGTCGACAAGTACATGTTTTAATGACAATGGGCGTATGTGCTTGGCCGTATACACTTGGCGTATACACTTTCCTCCGGCGGATTGGACTGATTTACGTACTTGGAGAGTGAAGTAAATCGTTGTTCCGTTCCAATGATGCGAATTACTTAATGCGTAAGTTGTACTTTGCGCTGCTAAGGCCATTACTATTGTCCGCTGTACTTCTCACTGCCTATTGTTGATTGTTGTTTTGCTGCTGGTTCTTGATTAACATACTTAATTCTACCGTTTAATTTCGTGTATCTTGAACTCCTAATTTACGCTACTTAACATGTTATGGCATAATACAATGTTACAATTGAAAACTACTTCATTTTTGATTTTATATCGTTACGGATTCATGATTTGCTTGCCTGAGTCGCTAATCTGTATGGTTACGTTTTTACTTGATACTAACATAATATGTTAATTATAAATTGATGTTTTGTCTGATACTTAGTATTTCTTTTAATATAGTGAGCTAAGATCGCTTTTGGTTCTACATAATCGTGGATTGATAATGTATATATATATATATATTTTTTTTTTTTTTTGATTGTTTATCAGTATAATTATTCACTAAGGTTTTTGTTTGATACAACTTTGAGTCAAGCAGGTTTGTGTTTGGTTTGATTCTATACAAGCATAAATTCACAACTCAATATTTCATTTGATTGTATATAATAATGGAATTATGTTACGTTCGATTCTAATGTTGAAGAATATACTGAACATTTCTTCCGGTCCTAAATCGTTTTTTCTTGAGAATAAAACTATTATTTATATAAAACTATTTTTCATATGAGGGATGCCGGAATTCAATATTACTTTTAATTGGCTTTACTTTATGAGACAGTACATTTTCCTTTAACTTCCATATTTACTACCGATTTTTCTTTAAATCAGAATTGTATATTATTGTTTTACCTATTTGTGCGTTACTAGGTTGTAGTACAGGTGTTAGCAAATTAACCTGTTAGCGTTAGTGAGGATGTGGTGTGAACGGTGCAGGTGCAACGGCACTTATTATTTTCTTCTTTTCCTTTTCTTTTTGGTTTTGTCTTTATATTCATTGCTACTTTCAATTTCTATTCGATTAACGTTCTTTTATATCTACTAATATCATTATTCTTACTGTTTCCTTTTTTTTTACTTTGAATATTTCAGATTTTACTTATTAAATTGTTTACATAATTGTTTCTTATTGCTTTTAACATTACTATAGTTTCTAATTAATTTTATTTAATACGATAACTAAGCTTTCTTAAAGTTGTACATATTAATTATTGTGCCAATAGTTTAGTGGGAATTTTTTTTTGTTAGTATGTAGGCGGAACGTTATGAATTAATTTTTAATGGGATGGAATGTGTGGATATTTAGTAGGGATAGAACGTCAAGCTTGACGGCATTCTATTCGCTCATACTCGTATGGTTGATAAGATTGTTCACTCCAATCGCTTAATTAGCTTCGGACTTATTTCAGCCGAGCGAAAAACTTCTATTGTGGTGGCAGCGAATGCTACCTTACCAAAGCTTCCGCATGGGTTTCCATCGGGATTGGGAATTTTGTCAGGTACGCTCGCTTACTTGCTTCATATGGTGTGATAATGATTAAGCTTTTGGCTGAACAGTTCGCACGATCATTGAAGTTCGTTATCAGGGAAGAACGTACTGCGCTTATCACCACATATGTGCGAATTGGATCTGGCGGGTCGTCGCAAGAGACCATAGGTAAATTCACTGCTAGTCAATTGTATCTTTCTAAAAGCATTAGCTTCGCTGCCGAAATTATGGCTTTATGCTTAACGTGTGCGAGGTGAAAACAAATCAGTGCACAGCTGTTACTTGATTAATAGTTGTTAGTTGGTCGGATGTTTATTATAGGATTCTACAAAGTTATAGCATTCTTTGTCTGAAATTCGTTTTTTTTTTCCTTTTTTTTCGTACCAGCGTCCTGTTTGTTTATATCATTTATTAATATTTCTGTAATATTTTTTTTTGTTTTTGCTTATGAATTTTTTTTTCATATTAGTATTTTTTATTTTGAACTCAGCCCTTTTTTTTTTTTCTGGTTACTTTTTGGGTTTTTTTTCCTAATTTTTTCTTGTTTCTTTTTCTTATGTTCTGTTTTACCATTATTTTTTTTTTCTTGCTATAACTAGACTAGTTGAAAGGAACGGGCGGGATGATGCATGGAGTTTTGGGGTTGGGTACTATGTGAGGGATTGGGTGCTTGCGCTTTTGGGCTACGCGTGTTTACAGGCCGCTCTTTGCGGACCACGGAATTATGTGAGTTATCAGTTGTTAGCGATACCGGTGAAACTCGCTGACTTGCCTCCCCAGTATGGATTTGCAAGGCAAAACCAGGGTTCAACACCTCTGAAGAAACTCTTTTGCTTAAACTCGTCAGACACCGCCCCTTAATGCGTTTGATCAAAAAATATATTGCCATAAATAATACCGAGACCCCCGCCAGGCTTGCCGAGGCCGTGGATAGATGCACATGCCTTCTGGCCGTCTCACTAAATTTGATCCGCTCGAGGTGCGAAAAGATTTCATCGAGGCCGTGGGAGCTGGCTGAAAAATGAATGCCTCCGTTGTTGCTTGCTATTAGCTTTGTTTGCGGTATGCTGTGGTTACCCCCCAGAACAGCGACGTCCAGCTCCAAAATTCTCGAGTCTACTTCAGGGAAATACTGCGGTTGACTTATATCGAACGGGTGAGTACTTTCTGCTTCATAATGTATGGTCATTTCGTTAATCAGAATTGCGCAGGGGAGATGGAGAGTTAGGATTCCTTGACCAATCAGTTTGTGTGTCGTGATGCTAGCATCGCAGCGGATATGAATGGGTGTTTCGTTCGGTAGAAAGTATATCCAACTGTTCGGTTTACTTAACTTAATGAGGGAATCTGTTATCGAAGTACTAACTCGAAGAGGTAGTTCTAACTTCAGATTGAGTGGGTTGTGCAGAAGTGAAATTATTACATTCTCTGAAGGTGGGGATTGAATAATAGGCGTAGTTAATGGGGCCACATATAGGTCTCCAGGTTGTGGATGTTTAATTTTCTTATGATTAGAATTATCGGTTAGAAGCAGAAACTGTTGAGTTGTGATATCACCCGCTATAAACGAGTATTCCACAGTGGGTAACAGAAATAGGGTCCTGTTAGTTTTGATGGGAAACAAGTGTATTTGATATAGTCTCATTAAGGGTAGTTGGAAAAGCGGGAGCGTAATTATCACTACCAGCTTGGTCTTCCGTCTGAAATACCGTAGTATCGCCGTCTGTGCAAGGATTTCCTCACAATATTTGGGGCAACTATTGCCCGGTTTAACATAGATTTCGTGCAATTTTTTGCTAGAGATTAACAAGGGATGAATTCTGTTGCTTTGAACTGCCACAGCTATGTCAATCAAGGTGCGCTGCCGCATCTCGATCTCCTTAAGCTGCGCTAACAGGGATGTTAGAACTACATTCCTCCGTTCTACTGCTGACAGTTTATCAGTCATGAGCGAGATTTCTTTCATCTGTAACCCGAGTTCCGTTTGCCTGTTAATCACATCTGATAGCGGTTTATGGATTTCCTCCAAAGAGATATTCACAATGCTAATCCTTTGTTTTTCCAATTTAACTAATTCCCTTTCCTTGTCTTCCAGGTTATCTAGCCGACTGTTCAACT
The DNA here is from genome assembly GCA_963969285.1 of Odontomyia ornata. NCBI lineage: Eukaryota > Metazoa > Arthropoda > Insecta > Diptera > Stratiomyidae > Odontomyia > Odontomyia ornata. The sequence goes on from OZ017738.1 coordinate 307,434,896, forward strand.
CCTTTTCATTCTTATCATCCATGGTGCCGAATAGCGAATGTAGCGCTCTTCCGACCCCATCAATGAACGACCTTTTGGACCTTTTAGGCATCAGTGACTCAAACAGAGCTTGAGAGCAAAACTTCAGATTTTCCACTAGACTATGGACGTGCCTTAATTGCTCCGCACATCCCAAGCCCTTCCCTGCACAAAGCATCTTAACGAGGTGTTGGGCTCATTCGGCCACTCCTATTTGATCCTGAATTTCCCCTAGATTAAGCTCCATCACTACATTCCAGCTACTGTGATAGCTCAACAGACCACCTACATCTTCAAATAGTATTCTTGTGTTCGCTATGCTCTCCAGTGAATACGGTTTCAGATCCTCGTTCGGAGTTGCCAAAACGCCAACGCTGAGCAGGCCTAGGATAACTATGTCGATGACCATTGCTAGAAATAAAAAAAAACAGAAAGGGGGAGTTAGAACAATTTATTCATAGTATGGTTTAAGTCGATTGTTATGAACATTGACCAGTTTTTTCTTTATCGCAATCGTGGTGTTGACGGGGGAAGTAACGGCTTTGACCTCATATGGTCCTACCCATACCTGCACGAGCTTGTGTTTACGATTCTCATTTTTCAGCAATACCTTATCCCCTATATGGAAAGTAACCGGTCTGACGTTGTTATCGTAATGGACCTTGGATTTTAACTTACTCTCCAGTATATTCCTACGTGCCAAGGTATACATCTTTTGTAATTTGTGCTTTAATAATAGATAATAATTCTCATGGTCATAGAGAGGAGCTGGCTCCCTCTTTAGGTTCAATGGAACATCTGCCGTGAATCCATAAAGACAGTCCATTGGAGTGAGTTTCGTGCTATCGTGTTCACTGTTATTGTACACGAACGCGGCCGTACGCAAAAACTGATCCCAAACCTGCGGATTGTCATCCACCATGGATCTCAAATATTCAACAAGGGGTCTATGGGCTCGTTCCAAGGCTCCATCCGATTGTGGATGATAGGCGGTAGTTTGCATTTTCTTTATATTTAATAGCTTACATACTTGCCTGAATAATTTCCCTACAAAATTAGCCCCCTGATCGGTAACTAGCTGCTTCGGTATTCTATACCTGGCAATAATCTCGTCAAAGAACACTTTGGCTACTGTTTCCGCCTCAGCGTTCGGTAAAGCGTACCAATCCACAAATTTTGTTAAATTGTCCTGAAAGGTCAAAATGTACTTATTCCCAGAAGTTGTCTCAATGAGGGGCCCCACGATATCCAGATATACTTTATCAAATGGTTTCTCCGCTATGTCCGTGACAACCATTGGCATGCGATGCTGGGGAGAAGCCTTCATAACTTGACATTTCCTACACGTCCTCACATATTTTTTAATGTCTGATAGCATATTCTTCCATTTATACTTCTTGCGAATCTTCCTGTAGGTTTTCGCAAACCCCTGGTGCCCTCCAAAAGGAGAATCGTGAAACTCCAATAAGACCGCCCTTATCTCCTCTGGTGAACCGAGGGTCAGGATATCAGGTTGTATCGCGGGTTGCGGAGAGACAAACTTAATTGTTTCATCACTATCAGCTGCGTAGTTACCAATGTCCTCCTGGGGCTCCTCCTGGGGCCCTCCTAGTATCGGGCCTGTACAGGGATCCTCGAAAACTAAGCCAGATAAATTCTGTTGCCCCCGCGTGGATTGTGGGAACGAGGACTCCATCGACCCCTCCGTACCGTCAGTGGTAATACCATTGTCTTTCTGGCCACCCCCCGGTGCCGGCTCTACTGAAGAATCTTCTGGAGATTGATCAGGTAATCCCCGCCGCTTTTGTGCTCTAGTGAGGACATTACACTGATATTTATCACCTGCCTCCCCGGCAGAATCCTGGGGAATCCTACTCAAAGCGTCAGCATTAGTATTGTACTTGCCCGGTTTATACTCAATGTGGTAATCGAACTCCGACAACTTATGGTGGAACCTTACCAACTGTGTGGTAGGATCTTTCACGTTAAACACCCCCTTTAGGGGTTTATGATCCGTGTAGATGGTGAAACGTCGTCCTTGTAAATAACACCTGAAATTTTTAGCGGCCCAAACCATCGCAAGTAGCTCCTTTTCAATTGTAGAGTAATTCCTCTCCGCTCTATTCAGAGTCCGACTTGCATAGGCTATGGGGTGATCCTTGCCAATTTCTCCCTGAGATAAGACGGCCCCCAAAGCCTCGTTACTTGCGTCCGTGGTGAGATTAAATCGCTGGGAAAAATCAGGATACGCCAGCAATGGTGGTTCTACTAGCGAATTTTTCAGCAATTGAAATGCCTCCATACACTTATTCGTCCATGTAAACCGAACATCCTTCCGCAATAAGTTTGTAAGAGGCTTGGCTATCTTCGAGAAATTGGGAATAAACTTCCGGTAATAATTGACTAGTCCTAAAAAGGACTGTAGCCTGCGCACCGTCGTAGGGACGGGGAAATCCCGCACGCAGCTAGTCTTACTTGGATCTGGTCGCGCACCCGTTTGGGAGCAAATATGCCCTAAATATACCACCTCGGGCCGTAAGAACTGACATTTCTCCGGTTGGAGTTTCAGGTTGTTTAGTCTCAGCCTAACAAAGATTTTCCGTAGTTTATCGATGTGATCCCTCAAGTTTTTCCCATAGACCACTATGTCATCCAAGTACACAAAACAGTCAAAACCTTGTAAACCCGTTAGTATGTAGTTCATTAGCCTCTGAAAAGTGGCTGGTGCCCCCTTCAAACCAAAAGGCATCCGCTTAAATTCATAGTGTCCATAACTAGTGCTAAATGCCGTTTTCGGCCGATCCCTTGGGTGCACTAAGACTTGATGATAACCGCTGGCCAAATCCAACGTACTGAAATACCGTGAATGCCCCAACTGGTCTAAAATATCCTCTATACGGGGTAATGGAAAAGCGTCTCCTATAGTTTTCTCATTCAGTCTCCTGAAGTCAACAACTACTCTCCATTTCTTTGCTCCATTGGCTCCGGCCTTCTTGGGCACAACCAAGAGGGGAGAGTTCCAGGGGCTCTTGCTCGGCTGGACAATGTCGCTGTCCAACATCATCTTGAGCTACTCGTTAATAATATCTTTCTGGGGTTGACTCAAGCGGTACATTTTCTGATTTATAGGCGCTTGATCTGTCACCAGTGGAATCTCATGTGTGATCGCCTCCGTGTAACTCAACTTATCCCCTGGCAGGAAAAAAATGTCACTAAACTCCTGACATAGCTGAGTAATAGCAGCCCTCTCCTCAGAGTTAATATGCTCATATAGCATGAGTTCCTGTTTTAGCAATGCATTGCGTATAATGCTGGTCGGCAGGCCCTGATTCATTGGCCCAGGTTCGTTTTTCGACCGACCATTACTTATCAATTGTGACCCTTCGGCAGTTGTCGATATACCCACTGTTGATGATATACCACCTAGATGCTTCACTGGGGAGTTAATGCAAGAGGCTTTCTGGAACTGCTCTTTCTTATTCGTAGCCTCCAGATTATCCACTAAATAATCATCCAATCTCTCGAGTTCTAAATCAATCCGCTCAAGTATGACCGGTGACTCACTCGAATTCAGTATACCTATTACAGGGTGAACCGGATCTAGAAGAGCGTTGGCTAGGAACACGCCATCCGCTATTGAACTTGCGGTACAAAGCATTTCCTGATCCAACTGAATCGGTACCTCTACTAGATGTTGTGTCCGTGGCAACAACGTGACGACCTTCTTGAAATCGACTCGGTATGTTCCCTTGCAACCACTTTGGCTGCAAGTGTGTCCTTTGACAGAACCACAATTCACACCCTCAGCTTGGTCTGGTAAACCCGCCGCGTTTTGCGCCACCCTTTTGGACAACTTGCATACGCTATTCGGCGCCTGAACCGAAGACTGACGCGAATCTACTGATCCTTCATGACACTCTAAAGGGACCTTGAATTCATTACTATTTGCTTCCGTGCGAGGAAACACCAGTGACTGAACAGGGCTTTCTATATTACAATTTTTCGCTAGAAAGTCGTTTCCGAGAAGACCATCATTGAACGCCCCCTGAATTGTGTCTACCACGTGGAAGGTACAAGGAAGCTTGGTGGGGAGCTCGAAGTTGCCTTGCGTAGAACCAAGGGTTTCTCCCTCCCCAAAAGGGCTTGACAAAGTAAGCTTATGACTCACATCTATTGGACACGAATCGCGTATTGCTGATTTGCTAATTATGCTAACCTCTGCACCTGTATCAATGGTAAATTTTGTTTTCTCCTGTTTCCCAATATCCAAAGGCAATGAAGCGGTCACGAGGCTGGATTTTATGTAACTGTTATCTACCGTGTTTCTCCGTGTCACCCTAGATTCAACCTCCTTACTGAGAGGTTGGCTTCCTGTTTGCACCGTCTTCAATGTAGCCGAGCCGGGGATTTTCGACTCGACTGCGCCTCGTTTCCCTGTTGCTTGGCTTCCCATCTTTTCTTTTGGAAACACGTGTCAACGCCATGGCCCCTTCGGCCGCAGAAATCACATCTTACTTGAATACTGAAAACTCTTGGACCCTCGCTAATAACTGGAGCTGCCGATGTTGGCCTCGCCTTACAATCCTTCTGATCGTGACCATACTCCTTACATGCTGGACAATAAGGAGTATTTTTGCGACTGTAGCAGTCTGCATAAGTGTGACCTCGCTTATGACAAAAGTTACAGGTGATTTTCGGACTCTTTGTAAATTTAGACGGCCTTGAGCCAGAGCTTGGGTCTGGTCCGCTTACTACCTGTGGCTGGAAAGATCCGGCGCCCGGGTTAGGTGTATAGCTAACTTGTTGAGGCGTAAACGCATGTTGGCTAGGTAACCAAGTACTGAAAGTGGGTTGTACCTGTGGCATCTGCGGGTATAACTGCGCCGAATTGCCTTGAAGGAGGAAAACCCCTTGTTGCAATTTTTCCATGTTCAGACCCTTAGTGACCAGATCCTCAAACGTAGACGTTTCTAGCGTCAACAAATACTGACAAAGATGGGGGTTGCTAACACCAATTTTAAAGGCATTCTTAGCAAAATCCTCCAGCTGTGCGTTCGCGATTTTACTTGCCTCTGATCCATATTTAACAACAGCAGCCTCCTGGCATCGCTTAAGTATTTGCCTCAGACGCGATGTGTAGGACAATACTGACTCTGTGGGGCCTTGTTTGGCTGAGATGAGACCACTCACCAATTCCTGGTAGGTTTCCCTTGGCAAGTAGACCCGATTTAAAAGTTCCTCAGCTGCGTCTAGAGTTGATGGAAACTGCGACGATATCAGCTGGTAAGCTTCTCCTCGAAGGCGAGTTGGAAAAATCTGCATAAAGGCAACCTTCTCCTGGCTATCCAGACACTTCCAAACTTGCCTGCTGCAGCCAATAAATGTCTGTAGTTCCAAAACTATTGACGAGCTTGGAGCTCCTGAAAATAAAGGAATCATCTGCCCCATCAACTTAGCTACTTTAGCATACTCGGCCATATTGCCTGTAATGTTCTTGACTTCTGCTCCCTTAACAGTCATACAAACAGGACTAGAATGAGCGGTCTGATCAATGGACGCGTCTGTAGACTCGCTTGCCTCAAACGATAGATTCCAATCGTGGGACGTAATCAGTGTTTTTAATGATTGCGATAAATCGAAAGAACTGGTCAGGTTTAGCGAGACACCGCCGAAGTGTTTAATTTCTTCTTTAAATTGCTTCGTTTGCTCACGGAACTGCCTAATTCGCTCTACGCGATGTGGATGCGACCTATCCACCGTATCAGCTAATTCAAGGACTGTATCCAATTCAACGGGTTCGGTTTCTCGCTTCACCTGTAGGTTTGAGCTGTAACAAGAAGATTCAGACTTACTTTTTGGGGTTGAGAGTGCTTTACCGCTTCGTAATACGAGCCCCTTGCTTTCCTCTCGAGTTAATTGACGATTTTCCCCTGTTAACTGGTTCTTATTATTCATTCGCGCAAACTAAACAGCAATATTATCTTTTTCTTTAAGTCAATGTACCGGACTTTAATAACAATGCAACCCTCTCTTTAAAAATGAGCTAAAGTCCCTATAGCGCTAACTAGGTGGTTTTGGCTACAAATCCAAGAGTATGAAGCTCGAGCTATCAGGATGCATGGATGAGTGTGCTTATGTTGAGAGTGTAAGGAAAAGATTCCAGTTCCAAACAATTTATCAATTTAGTAAGTACTATATTGATTACCCCACAGCAAATCGCCGTACTAGAGCTGTTTGGAAACTAAAACAATTGACGACGTTGTATATAGCATAACATGGTATCTGAAGGTTAACCTTACAGGAGAGGCTGGATCCTTGATCAGAAACTTTGCGTTGTCAGACGAAAATTATCAAACTGCCTGGAAGACACTTAATGAGGGATTTGACAATCGACGACTCTTGGTGTCGGCCCTCATCGACAAATTAATGGGGCAGCCATCTCAGGCCAATGAAAAACCGTCAGCGGTAGCCATAAAGTCGCTGCATGACACCACACAAGAGTGTCTCAGAGGCCTGGAAAACCTGCAAACATCCACAAGGGATTGGGATCCATTGCTACTGCACATTTTGCTGCAAAAATTGGATTCGACAACGCATGCCCTTTATCAGCAATCTTTAGCTAACCCGCGCGAGCTGCCACCTTTGAAGGGTTTACTGGATTTCCTACAAGTGCGATTCCAGGCACTCAAAGCGCTTGGTAGTACGCCTAAGGACCCAGACCGCAATCACAGGAAGGTTACCAAAGCTACCGTGGCCGCCGTGGCTACATTGCGATGCCCAAGGTGCTCGCAGGATCACCCGCTATACCACTACCCTGAGTTTCTCCAAGACAACGCTGTCAAAAGGCTAAACCTTGTACGTTTGAAGAAGCTATGAGTAAATTGCTTGCGAGAAGGTCACCAGTCTTCCGGCTGCGCGGCGATAAGCTGCAAGGAGTGCGCCGGAAAACACAATACCTTGTTACATATGACGGGAAGCAAAATCTCCAAGCAGACCAAGATGACAACACCTGGCTCCACAGTCAAGAAGCCAGACATTCAGCCGCCACCTGTGCCGCCCGCCCTCACGTTGACGGCTCTCATGCAACCTGGAGCTAGGAAAAATGTTCTGTTGAGCACAGCCGTTGTGAAGGTGGTTGCCAGCAATGGAAGAGTGACCGACTGCCGAGCAGTATTGGACCCTGGCTCACAAATCAACCTAGTAACCGAGCGCATTATCAAGAAACTAGGGCTAGCGGCTTCGCCGCAATTTGCACTGATTGAGGGAGTGGGTGGAAACATCGAGAAGGCGCATCGTAAGGTGAAGCTTGGCCTAAAATCCAGAGTGTCTGGATATGCCGCGCAGTTGGAGGCCTACGTCCTTGATCAAATCATATCTCCTCAACCTTCTCAGAGTCTGGACACATCGGAATGGCAGATTCCTGGGAATATCAAGCTGGCGGATCCTGATTTCCATCGAACGGAGCGAATCGACATGCTGCTGAGTGTGGAGCATTTCTAGGAAGTTATTGCCATCGGGCAAATCAAGTTGGGCCCTGAACTCCCTGTGCTCCAGAACACGCTCTTCGGTTGGATTGTTGCCGGAAAGGTAGTTCCACCTCAAGGGCTACCAGTAATGTGTGGAGTCCTCACGGAAGAGACTCAGCTGACTCAAGCTATCAAGCGATTCTGGGAGGTTGAGGAGGTATCGGATCCACAACACAATCTCACAGCGACTGAAAGAGCGTGCGAAGTACATTTCGCCCAGACGACTCAACGTGAATCCGATGGCCGGTTCTTGGTACGGCTCCCCTTCAAGGAAGATCCCAAAGGGCTGGGTGACTCGCAGGACATTGCCATACGCAGATTCATGGCGATAGAGCACAGACTGGAGAAGAACCCCGACCTAAGACGGCAGTATTGCGAATTCATGGACGAATACGAACGACTGGGACATATGGAGCAAATCACATGGTCAGCGAATAAGAAAGCACATTATTTTTTGCCGCACCATTGCGTCCTGAAACCAGGTAGTAGTACCACTAAATTGAGGGTGGTTTTCAACGCGTCCAGCAGAACATCAACGAACGTTTCTCTGAACAATATCCTACATACAGGACCCACGATTCAGGATGATCTATTTGCGATTTTGATCCGTTTCCGTTTGCCACGCTTCGTTTTCACTGCCGACATTGTCAAAATGTATCGGCAAATAAGGCTTCAGCATGACGATTGCAATTTTCAATTGGTGATTTGGAGAACAAGTCCAACCCAGCCTTTGCGATATTATCGACTCAAGACCATTACGTACGGCACAACGTGTGCCCCGTACTTGGCAACTAAATGCCTCCAGGTTCTGGCACAAGCCGAACAAAATCGAGCACCCTTAGGTAGCAGCGCCTTGCAGCATGATTGATACATAGACGACGTCATGACAGGGGCAGACAGCTTGACGGAGGCAATCCGAACACTGGAGAATTTGCGTCAGATTCTTACCAGCGCAGGGATGCATTTGCACAAATGGTGTGCCAATCATCCGCATCTTCTACAGCAAATCAGTGTCGAGGATCAGGAGGTCCAGCTGGATTTTGGTAGCTTGTCGGAAGACTACATCAAAACCTTGGGGGTAATTTGGCTCCCGAAAATGGACGATTTCCAAATCGGCATTAACTTGGACCTCGCTGAGGTCAAGTTCACAAAACGGACGATCGCTTCAGACATCGCCCGAATGTTCGACCCATTGGGTATCCTAGCGCCGGTTATCGTAACCGCAAAATTGTTCCTGCAGGCGCTATGGCGGTTGGAATGAGACTGGGACGCAGCTTTGCCACTCGAAATACATACACAGTGGGCCAAGTTCCGCAGTGAGCTACCATCATTGCAAAGGGTTCGCTTTCCCCGACACGTTATCGCCTGCGAGAAACCAATTCAGTTGCAGCTACACACTTTCTGCGATGCCTTGGAGAGGGCGTATGGCGCTGTGATCTATGTTCGCTCAACTTCCCCGAGCGGTCAAGTCAACGTTCGACTGCTCTGTTCTAAATCCAGGGTAGCCCCCATCAAGGTGTTGACAGTACCGCGTTTGGAGTTGTGTGCCGCCAAGCTTGGAGCGGAATTGACGAGTCGAGTCAAGAGAGCGCTCAGTCTGCCGGATGTTTTTCACGTTCTCTGGTCCGATTCAGAGGTCGCATTGGAGTGGATTAACTCAACCGCCTCATCTTACAGCACTTTCATCCAAACATTGTCACGACCAACTCAGTGGCGACATGTGGCGTCCCACGACAATTCTACGGACATCCTATCCCGTGGCCTGGCGCCAGCTGCGCTAAGGGACTGCAAGCTCTGGTTACAGGAGCCCTCCTTCTTGACTGGACCTGAGGCGGACTGGCCGCCTCCATACAAGGGCACTGAGGCCTGCGAAGTTGAGCGAAAACGAATCAGGATCGCAATGACAACAACAGCTAGTGCAAGCAACCATTTTGTTTACGAAATTCAACACGGCAACTCATTTGGAAGGCTTCAACGGGTGATCGTTTATATGCTGCGTTTTGTAACGCATTGCAGGACAAGCTCCCAGTCTTCTCAGGCGCGCAGCCGTGCAGTAACAACTCACGAACTCTCCACAGCAACCGGAGTGATCGTAAAATGTATTCAGCAACACGATTTTCGTGAGGATCGGCGAGACATCCAACTACACGGGCAGGTCAGGAAAAACAGCCCCCTATCGAGTCTGACTCCCTTCCTGGATTCGGACGGAATCCTGCGCGTTGGCGGGAGGCTAGAAGCGTCACAACTCGCTTTCGAGGCCAAGCATCCTATGTTGCTGCCGTTCGCGAATCCACTGACTAGACTACTGATGACAGATATTCACCGCAATAATTGCCACCTCGGAGCTCAGGCACTGCTAGCTACCACAAGACAACGCTTTTGGCCCATTAGGGGGAAGCAGCTGGCCCGGGCGGTTGTTCAAAAATGCGTGCGATGTGTTAAGGCAAGGCCACAACTGTTCAATCAAGTTATGGGAAACCTACCAGGTGCTCGCGTGCAAGCGGCTCGCCCTTTCATCCGTTCGGGCGTCGACTTTTACGGGCCAATGCTGATACACTACCGGGGTAGAGGCGTGCGGCCTCAGAAGGGATACATCGCTATATTCTGCTGCTTCGCTACCAAGGCCGTCCATCTGGAGTTGGTGAGCGATCTCAGCACAGAAGCCTTCATCGGTGCTCTGAAGCGTTTCATCGGGAGACGAGGTCTCTGCAAGGACATCTATTGCGACAATGCAACCAATTTTGTAGGTGCGCAACGTCAACTACGCGAGCTGTCTTCATCACTTCATTTAGCCGAGGGTCAACACAAGGTGACCGACTCTTGCAGCACACGGGGAATACAATTTCACTTCATCCCCCCTCGCGCCCCCCACTTTGGCGGATTGTGGGAGGTGGCCGTCAAATCAGCCAAGTACCTGCTTCACCGGGGCGCTTCATCAGTCACACTCACGTACGAGGAACTGCATACCCTGGTGGTCCCCGTGGAGGCCATCCTCAACTCCAGACCTTTAACTGCGATGTCCGACGATCCCAATGACCTGGCGGCGTTGGCTCCAGGCCATTTTCTTATCGGTGAGCCCCTCACGGCCATGGTGGATGCTCGGGCAGAGCCGGTCGCAGGCGAACTTCATACCCGATGGAAGCGGATAAATCATTTGAGGAACGAGTTTTGGCGCCGATGGTCCCGCGAATATTTGAACCAACTGCAACTTCGCGTTAAGTGGCAACAAGGTCAACCAAATGCTACCCGGGGAACCATCGTCATCATCAAGGACGACAACCTACCAACTATGAAATGGCCTCTGGGACGAATCATTGACACGCATCAAGGGGCTGATGGCTTTGTCAGAGTTGCAGACGTAAAAACAGCCACTGGAATAGTAGTAAGGCCTATTCATCGTCTAGTGCCACTACCAGTGACGGAGAACACTATACCTGAAGCAGCTGGGCCTGAAGCGAATACTCAAAACCAACATGAGGCACCGCATCAAGCAGACACACCCGCTACTTATAACACCGGGCTCCGATCCGGGAGCAGAAGGACGCCTCTTCTATCGCTCCTGCTGGTCTGCCTACTGAGCCCTCTAACAGTAACCAACCCCATAAAGGTGTCATCAACTGGATCACATCCAGGACTGCATTTTCAATCATTGGGAAATGCCTTCCTGTCGACAAGCGAGTGGAACTCTTGGTCTACTATGACCTAGAAGCCTACTGGACGGAGCTGGCCACGCTGCAGAACGGCACGATTTGGCTGCAACAACTATTTGATCGTGATTCTCGACAAACCGACTGCTCGCATCTGCATGAGCAGTTCCGACACTTGACCGATCAGTTTTCTAGCGCAAACCAGATGCTGAGGATCAGGTCAAGGCGAGGCGCAATAAACGTAGTGGGTGGACTGGCCAGATCGTTGTTCGGAGTTCTGGACGAAGAGTACGCTAATCAAATGGCTCAAACCAATAAGACGATGCACTGAGATCAGACCAAGCTGCACTCCTTACTCAAAAACCAAACGTCAATCATCGACTCGACATTGAATCTCCTCGGTCAAACGGAACAGATGGCTCAAAAATGTTTTGCCTCCATAGAGCACGAACTGACAAAACTCTCCAACGAGGTCAAGGGTCCGCAACTCGAAGGCACCGCAGCCCGAGTACCAGATTTAATCTCAATTCTATCTTTCCAGATGACCCTGGCAACACTCAATTTGCAGCGCATCCAATCCAGCCTCTTGGACGTAATCACAGACACGCAGCATGGGAACTTCAATCCACTGCTGTTGTCTCAACAGCAACTTAATGCGGCAATGACCGACATCAGGGATCACCTGCCGGAAAATCAGCGTCTCCCTGTTGGCCGAGAAGACTTTCTGAAATTATTTGGGCTAACATCTATCAAGGCCAAGGCAAATGCGAACTTCATTCTTTTCGAGCTCAAGATGCCACTCATCGATGTATCAACGTTTGAGCTCTATCGAATCCTACCAATTCCAACGGCAAAACGCAACCATCTCGTTGCTATACAGCCAACCGCTCCTTATCTGATCATCAGCCCACATCGTGACGTCTACTATCCGCTCAACGAGATGGATTATGCTGCCTGCAACTGGATGGAGCAAAACACCCACTTGTGCCGACAGTCCCATCCGTTGTATCACAAGGACGCCAATATGAGCACTTGCGAAGTGACGCTGCTAAGAGGAATGCCGACGATGACCAACTGTCACCTAGTTGAGCTGCTTACATCCTTCTCGTGGACGAATATCCCACAGTCCAATGAGTGGATCTATGCCTTCACCACACCGATGGTGGCCCAGCTTGTGTGCAGTGGCAACATATCCATCCTGACACTGCAGGGCTCCGGAATTCTGCAGCTGACTCCCGACTGCACGCTCAAATCCGATGCAGTAACTATCAAGGGTCACCGCATATATGAATCCTCAATCAAAACGACTCAGCAGAAGACCTATTATTACACTGATCACGACAACCTGGGACATGTACAACAGCACCTTGAGCCCACACCTTTCCGGACGCACACTTCGGAGATCAACGATCTGCGAAACCAACTCAAGGAGCAGGATCTATCCTGGAGGGACCAGCTGGATGTGCATGATGTTCACCAGTATGCACTAGGATATCTAAGCTTCGTCGCAGTTCTCGCTATTGTCGCCTTCCTATGGTGCAAGGCCAAAAATGTAAGCTGCCAACCACGATCGCAACGACCGAGACCAGTGCCACTGCCTAGACGTCACAGCTTGCCCCACACACTGGAAGAGGTTGAACAGACCGTTCAACGGGGGGGTGGATGTTAATGCCTGTCCACACGATCAGTGGCGTTTTATTTTACAAATCGTATTTGCAAAGATGAATAATTAATTTCGTCACCTTATGTGACTAACATTGTTTGACTTAGTTGCTAAAATCATAGATGCATGCATGTCTCATGTGGCCACATTTTGCATCGCCACAGACGCGGGTGTCAGCAGTTTCGCGTGATGTTCGAATCATTTTGTTAACTTATACGCGTCAGCGAAACGATCGGAAGACACAAACTTATACGCGTCAGCGAAACGATCGGAAGACACAAACACCACATTTGCATGCATGATGTGGCCGCATGAACGCATTGCAATGCGAAACCAAAGTTCCTTTCCCGTACCAGACGCGGGCGTCAGCGGTTTCCGGGCATGGAATGCTTGTGGACGCTCAAGCGTCAGCATTTTGTGCGTGGGAACTGCTGGCGCCTTTTGCTCGGTGTGGGAAGGAAATCATCATTCGTCAACAGATCGTCGCGACAGCGAGAATAAATGTTTACAGTGCGCTTCGTTGTTTTCCTGTGTATTAGTGCATCCTAATTCGGGAAAATCCCTTTTGAAATTAATGTCAATATATATATATATATATATATATATATATATATATATATATATATATATATATATATATATATATATATATATATATATATATATAGAAATAAATGATAGAATTTCCGGCTTGACGGCTTCTACATAAGAGCGATATATGCTCCGTTAATTTGTGGGTTCAAAAGGTGCGAGAAGTATATATCAGTGCACAAAAGGTTGAATCGGCTTTTGTTTGCGGATCTATATGTATGCGGTCAGTGGCATACGGAGTTGAAACGCTTCACGATAAGATCAAAGGAAAACCAAGTGACAGGAAGAGGCCAGGACAAAGGAGTCCTGGCGCAAACAATATATATATATATATATATATATATATATATATATATATATATATATATATATATATATATATATATATATATATATATATATATATACATATATATAGAAATAACTCTACGTAATAGGTAAACTTCTCTTAAGAAATTCACCAAAATTTAAAAAAAAACCGACTCCAAAGTAAAAGAAGAATTAAATTTTATAAAAGCGGTGCTACATTAGTGATTTTATTTGGTAATTTAGTACCACTTCCATAAAATTCATTTCATTCTTTGTAGCGCACTTTGAAGTCAGCTTTCTTCGTTTTCCGGTAAATAAACAAATATTTTCAAATTAAACCGCCATGTTTCGAAAATAAGTTTTAGCGGCCCCCAGATCACGTCGCACTGTGTTGAGATAAAAACACTTCGTACTGCAGTATTTTCCAATTTCTAAATGAAATTTTATCGTGTACACTTATCTGGCTCTTTCTATGACTTCAAAACAACCCGATATTCAATATTCATGAACGTTCTTTAACGTTTTCGTTGGACTCGACATGTAATATTCAAAAAATTCCGCAATGACTCTCGCTGCAAACTTTTCAAATCAAAATGTTTACAAAAATAAACACACTCTGGACAAAACGCAAACACGAAACCATAAAACGAATTGATTTAAAGTTAATTTGATTGAAACATCCACGAATTAAGTCCTCGATCAAAATATTTTCACCAATTTATTCGCCATATGTCAATGTTCAAGGAGCAGACATGAAACGTATTTCACTCGCGTAAATCATCAAACCTATCGGCAAAACCACTTTTTTTACACGGCACAAGTCCAAAATACAGTCAAGTTTCACTTTTCTGTAATAAAATATCGCGTGGTCATGGACTAATGTAAAAAATCCACTTAAATTGATGGCGCTTCTCATGATTTTATGTTTGGTTACATTTTACTCACCTGAGCCAGGAAAAATACAGCACGTCAGTTCCTTTTTTCAGCAAATAATGAAAAACTACACACTTCACTTTGTAATTCACTCTCGTTTACTTTCGTATATTAAGTTTTTCATCGAAAAATTTTAAATTTTACGATGCGAAATTCATATTTTACGAAGGATATGGAAACTGACAGATCCACGCCAGCTGATACTTCCGCTTCGAAAACAGGGGTGTCCACGCAGTTCTTATGGATCAAATACTTTTGAAAATATGGCGCGAAGTATAATTTCGTTGACATTTGTCGGAAAGGGTGGAGGTTTGCGAATAGATAACGAGACCTTGTGTATGAAATAAGAAGTAATTACTTATGATGACCTTTGAACGTGCTAATAAATGACTTGAATTTGCATTTCGAAATTAATTTCGACAATTGAAAAATGTTACGCATCCCTTAAAATAGCATCAGCTGAAAATTGCAAAAGCTTTCGAAAATGAACGTGTACGTACATGGAAGGTTTGATTGTGTTAAGCGACTTCAACGCTTTCCATAGGAATTGAAAGCTCACCGTCTCCTGTATGTACCTCTATGGTTTTCCTATTACAGCGTTTTCACGCCAACTGGTGATGGCTTCGCTTTACAGCTGAGCCGTTATTAATTTAAAAGATCAGTTTTAGTATTTTATACTTACGGTGCTCCATCTAGTAAAGTCGTCTATTTCAACTGATGTCTTTTACAATTTTACTAAGACTATTTATACAAATTCTACAACTTACAAATAAGCGATCGCACACGACGCTGACCCTTTTCCATTGTTCTTAAATTTCCAATAAATCAATAGTGTTCTGAAATAGACTCAATGAAACAACATTAAATAATTTGATCAACAAGTGATGATTTATTTTACCAGTCTCGATATTTTATACATAATTTTTACTTACACTAGCAATAATTTTTATTTTCATAAATTTCTATACTTGCAATAATTCTCAATCGTTAATTGCTTATTTAGCATACATAGGTCGTTCACAAAGGTTTAATGTATTTAGCTGAATTTGTCGACAAATCATTTTTGCTACAGGTGAATAACTGAATATTGTTTACAATTTGTGCTAAAGGTGAATAGCTTAATTATGTTTGCAATTTGTGCTAAAGGTGAATGACAGAATTTTGCTGATTGCTATGATTGCAAAGTTGAATGTTTTCGAATGGTTACAATGGTAATTTAAGGTAATTGATTTTAGACTATTTGGAATATGAATGATACAATGATAAGTTTATGTTAGAAAATATTCATTTATTTATTATTAAGAATATTTGAGTATTAACAATAAAAATGGATAATTTTATGTTAAGGAATAGTCATTTTTTGATTATTAAGAAGATTGGGATATGAGCAATATGTTACAATGTATGATTTTATGTTAGAGAATATTTAGTTTCCTTAACATTACCGCCCGCCATGAACCGTCCGAGGCTCTTAGTTAGTGTCATACCAGGTGGATTTGTGTGAAGTTGTTACGTTTGACAAACGACGTCGAATTAACAGGAAGAACCCAGTTACAATCGTCAAACAGATGATTACGGATAAGGTTACGCTGACTCCATGTTGTAGAACGGTGGAATAGAATATTGATTGGTAATCGTTGATGATCGCTTCTTCTTTCTGAACGTAGGCTCCAATGGATTCTTCGGATTTTATTAAGTCTGAAGCTACGACGTTGGGGATGTCTTATGTGTTGATGGTTTGATTGATGACGGGTGGGTGCGGAAGAATGTAGACCGACAAATTCTTTGTAAAAGCTGACCATAGGTAGTAAATAACGAGTTGTCAACTTTAAGGCTACATTCTTGCGAGAGTTTAATGATACCGGTGCCATTTAGTACCACTTTTTGCCGGTCACCTTGGCAGGACGTTTGCCCAAGAGTTGCTATTGGGGCTGTCAACATCCACGTGTTTGCGTCATGAAGCTGCTTCCATTCAATATTGTTCAGTTTGAACATGTGTGCTGTACATGGTTGTCTCCAGTATACTTTGTGTATTTCATTGATGATGCAGTTTGGCCTGGAGTTTACGTCGTAGAGAACGCTAATATCTACCAGATATTCGTCGGTAGAGAGTTTAAGCAGGTCGTTAGAGGAGGTTTCGAAGTATTGTTGCAGATTGTAGTTAACTCCCAGAATCCTTGACGGTATGTCAAATGCTCGAAATGTGAAGTTGCTGATTTTCTCCGGGGTTGGTGTCGGTTTTATGATATCATGCGGGCGTGTATCAATAATCTGAAGGAAAGAAATGAAAGCTGTTTTCGTTAGATATGAACTGAATGGGGTCTACTACATGAAGTATGACTTGTACGTGGTCTGGAAGTAATGATTGCGTTATGTTAATGTCATGGATGGCATTACTGGTTTTGATGCAATCCCAAATGTCTGTTCTTGATGACAGACTTGCTAGTATGATCGAATATTTGTAATAACTTCTCTCAAGTAGTTTTCTGCTCTCTGGTAAGTAGCAAGGATGTGGATGTTTATTTGATTGTGGTCTGAGCTTTTGTACCAATGACTGAGTTTGTTGATACGATCGCTTCAACTGTGTGTCTATTTTCCCTGAAGTGCTGTTTAAGGACTTCACTGCCTTGAGCATGAGTTTATTTTGGTTGTCCATGGAACAAATTATTTTCTTCTGGTTGTCAGACAGACTGTTGATATCGTTGTACACTTCATCGTTTACGCCAAACACAGCGGTTAACAATGATCCTAATGCTCCGCGACGTTGTCTCCGATGGAAAAATCTTAACGTGTTCATTTTACGTCCAATTTCATCCTTGACCTCATCCAAATGTTGTGCTAGTTCATGGCAACCAATTCGCGCAGAGATGTCATTGCTAGATTGGCAAAGTCCTCGAATTTTCGTCACGACAGTTTGTACGTTGGTTTGGTCATAATTCAAATTGCTCCAAGGAACCTGGATTTGCATTTTCAACGCTCCTCTATGTACTTGCGCTTTTCCGAGATGTTCGATGTATAAACCTGTTGTCAGCTGAGCAATACTGACATCGCCATATGTGTGTGGAAGGACGCAGCAGATTACCAACAGAGAATATAGAGTTTGGTAGCTAACCCAGGAGCAGTCGATGTCTTTGGTGGAGATTTCGAAGACTCAACCCGTTCTTTTTTCGGGTGATCTGATAAGTATTCTGCCCAAGCATCACCAATGGGTCTAATTTTGCATTTTTTATATTTGCGTGTTGTTGATGCAAGTGTTAGTGATGGAGTTTCTGTTGGGTGATCTTGGATAGGTGATTCCTTTGGGACATCTGGGGTGTTGTTCTCGAACGGTAGGTGGCAAATCTTGGTTGCGTTGCGCCTGGTAACTCTGCCATGTACTTTGATGGATACAACTCGAACTATACCATCAGCACCTGGATGTACATCCACAATTCTTGCGAGTGGCCATCGAGTTTATGGGAAGTTGTCCGTTTTTAGAAGCACAAGGTCACCGACTTGTAGATTGGGTCTGATGCTCATCCATTTCGGTCGTTGCTGTAGTCTGCTGAGGTATTCGAGTCTCCATCGATTCCAGAATTGGTTTCTTATCGGTTGGACCATTTCCCACTTTTTGCTGATATGTTTGTCAGATACAATTGTTTGTATTTCGAACAAGTTACTCCCTGTTAAAAAGTGTCCAACAGTGATGGCCGAATGATCCCTTGGATCGCTGCTCACTTCGCATAGAGGTCTTGAGTTCAAGCATGCTTCTATCTGAGCTTGAAGCGTGTTCTCCAATCGACTTGACTAAATGCCGTTTCATTGACTTTACTCCAGCTTCCCAGAGTCCACCAAAGTGTGGGCTTCCAGGAGGAATGAACTTCCACTGAATCTCTTCGTTAATTAGAAGATCCTCGCATAGCTTTGAAACCTCTGCAAATGCTTTGCGTAATTGTTGTTCGCTGCGCACGAAATTGCTTCCACAGTCGCTAAATATGGTAGTGCATTTCCCCCATCGCGCAATGAATCTTCGAATTGCGGCAATGCACGCTGGTGTCGATGAATCGTATACAGCTTCTAAATGGAAAGCTAGTCATGTATCCGGTAATTGAAAACCCTATAAAAAATAACATTTCTGTTGAAGATTTACTGCAAACGTTGCATTTACCTCATTCTGGAAAATGCAACGTGAAGATATCGGAAACGACACATGTCTGACCGCAGACATACTGTCAGCAAAAATCATCTATTTAAACTTCTCGCATACATGACGTCGCCCCCAGTCAATCTATGTAATTTCCGTAAACGACGGTAACGCGAGTGAAGTAATAAAGTAATAATTGTTTTCCTGTTAAAAGTGTGTTTTATTCAACTTCTGTGGAATTAATTATTTTTTTTTATGCTCGCCCACGCCTCGCTACGAAACTGGCACAGTCGGTAAACGCGATTACGAAAAGATCCGTTATTAGTGATTAAAAGTAATCGAAATAAGTGAAAATCAGGGTATTGCAAAGCCCTAGGCAGAATCTTAAAAAGATTTGCCTCTGACCTCAATTGTGAGTCAGCTAATAATTATTATTAGCACGAAAGTTCCAAATCGTGAAATAATATAATAATTTTCTTTGGGGGATCAATTAAGCCTAAAACGATCCTTAAACCAATGAGTGGGGCTGCTCATGTTCCCAAAACTAAACCAAAATAATCAAAACTGAAATGAAAACAAGTGTTGAAAATAAAAACAATAAGTGACGATAAACAGAACAGAATCTAAATTAAGTGCGAAAGAAGTGAAAAATAATCAAAATAATAAGTAACTTGACTGAATGAACAATAAGAAAAGATTTCTGGTTTTCTGTGATCGACGTAACATCAAGATAGACGACATGGAAGAACAAGTGCAACAATTGCAACACGAAATCCATACACGAGATAATCAAATCGCCCAACTAGCGGAGGCCTTGAGACGATTACAACTAGAAAAAGAAGCGGCAGACACAAAGCTACGTGAAAATATAATGAAAGAAATCCGATACATGAAA
Organism: Odontomyia ornata; assembly: GCA_963969285.1. NCBI lineage: Eukaryota > Metazoa > Arthropoda > Insecta > Diptera > Stratiomyidae > Odontomyia > Odontomyia ornata. The sequence goes on from OZ017738.1 coordinate 307,454,601, forward strand.
AATTTCACTGGCACATCCGACGTTACAATAAATAGTTTTATCGCCAGCACAGAATATTACCTCGGAGGAATAGCTAACGAGGAAGCAAAAAAAGCAGCCACACGGATAATCTTTTATGAAAAAATTCAGGGCGAAGCAAAGGAAGGAATAATTAACATGGAAGGAACGGACAATTGGGAGGAAATTAAACAAGCCTTAAAGCAGTTATATCGACCAGACACGGAGCCTGCAGAGATCTACAGGAGGATTTGCAATCTTAAAGTTAATAATGTAAGTGATCTTGTTTACAATATACAAAAAATTAAAATCAAAGCAGATGAATTAAAATTATTTCATAAAAATTCTTTACATGTAGATTTGAGTAGCGTCAATTCCTTGCTAGTAAATACAGTAAAGGAGATGACGCAAGGAATACTTTATGAAAAAATTTATGAGCATCAAAACATTAAGAAGCTATTAGATATAATGAAAGAAAGGAGATTCGAAGATTCCTGCATTAGGCCAGAATTTCGAATTAAATATTATAAAGATAGACAAAAATTTTCTAAATATGATCCTAATTTGCCTCTTCTTAATTCGAATGATCGCATGAACCACCGACATAATTCCGACGTACAAATTAACAATAAACCACTACCTGACAATACAAATAATTTTCAGAAACAACAACAGACAAAAACTCATTTCCAAGAACAACACAAAAATTACAATCGAAATTTTGAAAGTTCTAGCGGTCAACCTAAAGTAGTGAATCATTTTGATAGTAATTACCAAAATTCTGGTAGACGGAATTTTAAAAATCAATCAGCTGCCTCCAATAATTATAAACCACAAAATTATTCATCTGGAAGTGGACGAAATTCTCGCTCACAAAAACAACCTTATGTCGAACCCATGGAGGCAGAAAACATTCAGGGTTCTCAAAAATTTACCGGAGGAGAAAATTATAATGAAAATATAAAAGGTGACTTTAACGAGAGTCCAGAGGTTAATTATATGGGAAAAAATGAAGCATTTTTTCTCAACTAGCCTCGGAAAATTTACCCTTAATAAAAATTAGTATTAATAACCACCAATTTACAGCCTTAGTGGACACAGGATCCTCGTTTAGTCTTATCGATGAGTCCATAACAATTTTTCCTAAAACAAAAATCAACCCAATCCCGTTTTTCACAGTCACGGGAAAAGACTTTTTTGAATTTGAAGTTCACACCCCACCACCATCTGAGTTTAAAGCGCCAAACAATGCTTTGATTAGATGGAAAGTGAAACCTTTAAATCGGAGAAAATATGAATTTATCATTGGAATCGACCTCCTGAACAATTTAGGTACGCTTATCGACTTCGAAGAAAAAACAATTACCCTTAATGAACAATGTATTAAATTTATGAATAATCCTGTCTCTTTTCATGAAATTTCTTATCTGGAAACAATACAACCAGATTTCCTTAATCGATTAAAATTAGATCACCTAAATGCTGAAGAAAGCAGAGAACTATTCAAGGTTCTTAAAAAGTTTGAGGGCATATTTTTCAAAGATGGCGACAAATTAACGAGTACCCCTACAATTGAACACCAAATTAAAACAAGTACGGACCAGCAAATTAACGCGAAGTTGTACCGATACCCTCCTAAACATGAATATGAGGTCCGCAAACAAATTGCGGAAATGGAAGAACAAGGTATCATCCAGAGAAGCAACTCTAGGTACTCCAGCCCATTGATCGTTGTCCCTAAAAAATTAGATAATTCTGGTGTGAAAAAATATCGATTAGTCGTAGACTACAGAAGACTAAATGAAATAACAGTTGACGACAAGTTTCCCTTGCCTAATATCGAATCAATTTTAGATAAATTAGGTAGGGCCCAGTATTTTTCAACCATTGCCCTAGCCAAGGGATATCACCAAATACTGGTGAGTAAAGAAGACCGCCACAAAACAGCATTTGTAACCCCTCACGGCTTATATGAATTTGTGAGGATGCCGTTTGGTTTGAAAAATGCCCCGGCAACTTTTCAGCGACTGATGAACGACGTCCTCCGTGACTTCATCAATAAAAGTTGCGTAGTGTATCTTGATGATGTACTCATATTTAGCACATCCCTTCAAGAACACATTAAATCATTAACTCAAATATTTAAAACTTTGGAAAAATACCAATTAAAGGTTCAAGTCGACAAATGCTCTTTTATGCAAAAAGAGACATCATTCTTGGGCCATATTATTACTCCTGACGGCGTTAAATCAAACCCTGAAAAAGTACGTACAATTCAAAATTTACATCTCCCAAAGTCAGAAAAGGAGCTAAAAAGTTTTTTGGGAGCAACTGGATATTATCGAAAATTTATCAGAGACTATGCAAAAGTTGCACAGCCTCTAACGAAATACCTCAAGAAGGATGTTAGAATCAACACTAAAGACCCCAATTATATTGAAGCCTTCGAAAAACTGAAGACTTTAATCAGCTCGAACCCTGTGCTTCGGTTTCCCGAGTTTGACAAACAATTCTAGCTGACAACAGATGCGTCCCAATACGCAATAGGTGCGGTCCTATCGCAGAATGGACACCCGGTTTGGTTTGCTTCACGTACCTTAAACTGCCATGAACAAAACTACTCAGCGATTGATAAGGAATTTTTAGCTATCATGTGGTCCGTGAATTACTTCAGACCTTACTTATATGGGAAAAAATTCGTCATCTTCACAGACCATCAGCCTATAAAATATTTACAAACTAAATATAAAGGGAAGGATTTATCCCCACGCCATCAGCGATGGCTACTAAAATTGGTTGAATATCAATTCAACATAGAACATTTAAAAGGAAAAGAAAACAGAGTTGCTGATTTCTTAAGTAGGATTAAATACCCTGAAACTGATGAGGTCGATTCACAAAAAGACAGTAACGATGTTCATTCATATTCTGACTTAGGAATATTTAATATGGATAATGGTGAAAGTTCAGATTTGGCTACAATTCACTCTGCCGAAGAAGAACTTTTGGATCATATTCCTATAAAGGACGAGATCGTAAATAAATATAAAACACAATTTATTCTAACAAATAATAAAACGGTTGAACACGATTTCGAAAATCGGCTGAACACGATTTCGAAAATTTAAGTAATATCTTCAAATCATATGTGAAGAAGGGTAAAATAGGCATTTACACTGAGTTAGATGATCATAAATATAACTTTGTCCAACAAAAGATTCGAGAACTTTTCTCCAACGACAGCCAAATAAGATTTTTTAGATGTTCCTTGCGGGCAAAAGACATTGCCACAGAAACTGAAGCTATTAAACAAGTATCATTCCATCATGTAAGAGAAAGCCTTCACTCCGGAATACAAGAGTCATACGCAACCCTTAAGAAAAAAATTTATTTTCCAAAACTACTAGAAATAATAACCATCGTAATCAGCCAGTGCGAAATATGCCAACGGGTGAAATACGACAGACGTCCTATTAAACCTAAGTTCAAACTCACTGAGACTCCATCAAACATTAATGAGATTGTACATATGGATATATTTATAATAATGAAAAATAGCTTCTTGACAATCATTGATAAATTTTCCAAATTTGCGGCAGCCTATCACCTCCCAGATAGAAATCATGTCACAATCATAGAAAAATTGGAAGATCATTTTGCAAAAATCGGAAAGCCGAAAAAAATAATAGCTGGAAATGAATTCAGTGGAGTCCTAGTAAAAGACTTCTTACAATCTGAAGACATTACCTTGCATTTAACGAAGCCTAATAGCCAAACGGGAATTGCTGATGTTGAAAGGCTACACAATAGTCTTTTAGAAAAATTTAGAACTCTAACGATCGACAAAACAAAAATTTCTCTCAAGAATACCATTCAACGAACAATAAGAAATTATAACGAGAGATACCATTCAACTATAAAATGCACACCTAAAGAAGTACAGTTTGGACAGGTTAATGTGGAGAAAGTAAAAACAAATATCGAAGAAACGAAAAACAAATATTTAGATAAATTAAATGAAACAAGAGAAGATTATGAGGAAGCTCGCTCGACAGGATTTATAAAAAAATTATAAAGCTGCAAGACTTAAACATCTGCCTAAATACAGAAAAACAAAGTTAGACAACATCCACCCAACAAATATTAAGAAGGAGCTAAAGTATTCGGATAAAAGTAAAGAAATAGATTTTGATTGTAACCTGCAGCCATAAAAAATCAAATAATATTGAAACGGGCGAAAGTTTCAATGAAGGCCAGAAATTAGTCCTAGAAAACGCAATTCAGAAAGGACCTTAAAAATGAAGTTCTAGTTTCCAAATTCAATTTAAATATAACACGAGACAACATCCAAACACTGAAAGATTTAAACTGGTTAAACGATAACATAATAAATTTTTACCTCAGATTTATAGCCGAACGTAGTGAAATACACAGTTCTGGAAACATGCCAAAAATGTATGCTATGAACACATTCTTCCTACCCCGGTTACTGGAAGCAGGGTATATTGCAGTCCGCAAATGGACAAGGCGAGTTAATCTATTCACTTTCGATATAATATTGGTTCCAGTACACTTTCAAAAGAACCACTGGTGCTTAGCTGCAATAAATCTCAAAAATAATTCCATAAAATACTACGATTCACTGGGTAACCATAATCCCATTGCCCTAACTATCTTAGAAAATTATCTAATCGAAGAATCACTTGACAAATTAAATCAACCTTTAAATACGGGTGAATTCATAAAAGAACATGTCAAGAATATTCCAAAACAAACTAACGGAAGTGACTGTGGAGTGTTTAGTTGTATGTTCGCTGAGTATATTAGTAGAAACCAAGAATTTGACTTTTCGCAGGAAAAAATGCCTTATTTTAGACAGAAAATGATAATAGAAATAGTACAAGCAAAACTTCTTTAAATAAATTACAGATCCTAATCGCGGTATTCATCTGTATTTTTGCATTTGTTCAGTCAACCACTGGGACACTTTTACTGAATCCATTAGTGACAAAAAACGGATACACAACGATAAATTTAGGACAAACTGAATTAATAATGACGACCAGGATTATTCTACATATCATCAACATTGACGAGATTAAATCAACAATAAACACAGTTGAAGATAACTTGAAAAAACTAGGTATCATTAACGACCCTTTCATTCAAAATGAAAAAGAAAACCTACATGCAAAATTATCTGCTATAAATCCCACGAATAGACAAAGAAGAGGACTTAATAACTTAGTAGGGACAGCACAAAAATTTCTTTTCGGCACAATGAATGATGAAGATCGTCAAGTCATATTTGATCATTTAGAAACAATTAAAGGAAACCAGAAAGAAGAAATTACAAATTTAAACAAACAAATTGAAATAAACTCTTTTCTCAATGATTCCATTACAACTTTAAAGCATATTATTGAATCAGATAGAAATAGGATAATTAAAACGTACCAAGAGACGACTGAAAATGAAAAGAATATTATTAAACATCAGATAAAATTGGACCAAATTTTCAAAATTGAAATGTTAAAGGACAAATTAAATCAATTGATAGACAATGTAGGACTGATCAGACATGGTATTATCCATTCTAGCTTATTGACTGCAAATGAAATTAAAGAAACAAAACTCGACTTTTACAAACTAAAACACGTACGAACTGGACTCTTGAACCATGACGATGATACCATTATTCTTGCGATGAAAATTCCCGACTCTTATAAACTCATTGATTATAAAGTAATTATAGCAATGCCTAATGAAGACAATCTCGAAATCGTCCTTAAAGACCAATTTGTTATTGAAATGAATTCAACTAGATACATTATGATGGAGAAACTTTGTATTTAGATGAACTTAAACCCTTAAATAATTGTATTACGAATAACAATTGTAAATTGACCAAGAATATACAAACGGAAATAAGAAAAATAGACGAAAATACAATAATATGTAAAAACTTAAAAAGTGAAGTAATTGTCAACTGTTGCGATGATAGAAAAATAACATTAAATGGAAATTACTTGTTAGTCATAAATAATTGTACTGTAAAAATTTTAAACAAAACGTTCAGTAACAATAATGAAAAATTTGTAGATAGGTACTTTTACATGGATGATGAGACCTATAATTTTACAAAAAAAATAAGCTTTGAAGACATAGTTTTGAAAAATATAGAAAATGTAAAACACATAAACCATTTGAAAATACATACAAATATAAATTATATCACTTTTGCAATCATTTCTATCATTTTAATAAATTTGGCTTTATGGATGTTTGTGAATTTCAAAAGAAACAAAAGTATGTTAAAATCATTTAAAAATGTTAAAGAAAAAATTGAAAACATTTATAGAATTCAGGAGAATTCTCATTCAAAGGGGGGAGAAGTCATGTATCCGGTAATTGAAAACCCTATAAAAAATAACATTTCTATTGAAGATTTACTGCAAACGTTGCATTTACCTCATTCTGGAAAATGCAACGTGAAGATTTCGGAAACGACACATGTCTGACCGCAGACATAGCGTCAGCAAAAATCATCTATTTAAACTTCTCGCATACATGACGTCACCCCCAGTAAATCTACATATGTAATTTCCGTAAACGACGGTAACGCGAGTGAAGTAATAAAGTAATAATTGTTTTCCTGTTAAAAGTGTGTTTTATTCAACTTCTGTGGAGTTAATTATTTTTTTTTATGCTCGCCCACGCCTCGCTACGAAACTAGCTTTGTTAGAGAAGCACACGAAGACAGGTATATAGGCTTTAGTGGTTTTCGTCCCACGTCCACCGTTCCATTTGATTATTATTGGCCCAGCGTAATCCAGGCCTGTCTGTGCGAAGGGCTTTTCCATTTGCAATCTTGGTGGAGGTAGCTGTCCCACTAGCTGGCTCTCTGGGCGAGTGATAGTCTTGAAGCACGTAATGCATTCATGAAGGATCCTTTTTACAAACGATTGTGCATTAATGATGAAAAACTCTTGCTGCAGTGTTGCTAAAACCAACTGTAGTCCTCCATGTAATGTTTTCAGATGATTTTGTCTGACGACCAATTTTGCAAATGAATCTCTTGGAAGTATAGCTGGACGTTTTGCAGTTTCATCGATTGGCGTAAACTGTAATCTGCCGGTAGTCCTGAGGATGCCATTGGAGTCAATCGTTGGAGTTAGGTGCTTAAGGCTACTTTTATTGGCGACTTGTGAACTACTGCGCAACGTTGATAATTCTTTTGCAAAAGTATGCTGCTGAGAGAGTTGTATACAGTTGTTTTTTGCTCCCTGTAGCTCCTCGATCGTCAAAGGGCCCACTCGTTTGTTGTCTTTATTTGATGCATTAGGTTTGAATCGACGTATGTATCCTATAATCTTCAAGAGTTTTGGAAGTGACGAGTACCTGCTGAATATCTCTGGCTCTTGGGTGGTCTCGTTTGCTACTATCCCAACGGTGCATATTTCATTTGCGACGGCATTGTGCTCTGTTGCTGAAAGTGCCAAATTTGATGTTGTTGAAATTTCTTGATTTGCTAGCCATTCAGGACCCTTCCATCATAAGGATGGTGAATCAGCTGTTCTGGTTGAATTCCTCTTGAAGGAAGAACAGCGGGGTTATCGGTAGAGCGAACATGGTGCCAATCATCTGGGTTCGAAGCTTCGTGTATCAGACAACAAATACCTTCCACGTAGCTGCTGGTTTTTGAATTCAGGCCAAGACGACTTTTGAATCTGTCCAGAAATGAGTGTTGATGTTTGCCCATTTGCACGCTTGTTTGAGTTGCTTCATTAGTTCCAACATTAGAACTGCCCCGCTAAGCTCAAGTCGTGGGATTGATATCGTTTTTAGCGGAGCGACTTTGGATTTTGCACTCAGCGAACATGTTGATATATTTCCTTCTGTGGAGATTACTCGCAAGTAAACTGCTGCTGCATAAGCTGCGTTCGATGCGTCGCAGAATCCGTGTAATTCTACTTTGCCGTTTTGTGCGGATCCGTTCCATCTGGGAATTTATAGCTTCTCAATGATCGGTAATTGTCTCCGTGTTTCAATTCAATCTTTAACTGTAGCTGGAGGGACTTCATAATTCCAGCCTAACTTTAGAAGCCAGAGTTTCTGCGTGGTAAGTTAACTTCTGAAAGTATGGACCGTTTAGTCAGTTTTTGTTCCTCAGCTGGTGTAACTTTAAAGGAAAAGTGGTCTTGCGCCGGGTGCCATTGTAATCCAAGTGTTTTGACTTCTTCTGAAAAAGCAATTCCCAATGGTTTCTGGTTCTCTCGATCCTTTTCTGGAATGGCTTCTAAAACATCTTTTCGTTTGCTGACCATTTCCGTAGATGAAACCCTCCCTTGCTGAGGACAAACTTGAGCTCTTCCTGTATACGCTTTAATTGAACTATATCATCGGGTCCTGTGAGTAGATCGTCCACGTAAAAATCTTGAAGGATTATGTCGGTAACTTCAGAGTGTGCATCGCGTTCGTCAATTGCTAGTTGCTGGAGTGTGCGAATAGCTAAAAATGGGGCACATGCTGTCCCATATGTCACGGTCTTTAGCCTGTAATGCCCAATTGGTTCCTTTGTGTTAAATCTCCACAAAATGCGCTGATATTCTCGATAGTTTTCGTGGACTCGTATCTGTCGGTACATTTTCTCGATATCGGCAGCAATTACGTAGCGATGATTGCGCCATCTTAATAACACATGCAGAAGGTTCGATTGTATTGTAGGGCCAACTTGGAGAAGATCATTTAACGATTTGCCACCGGGTGATTTTTGTGACGCGTTAAAAACTACCCGCAGCTTTGTGGTGGAGCTTGTTTCCTTTATAACTTCATGATGGGGTGGGTAATAACAATCCGTGTTTTGGATGAAATGGTCTGGTACCTTCTCCATGTGACCAAGTTTAAGGTATTCCTCCATGAAGGTATGGTGTTCCTTCTTTCGATCAGGGTGATTAGACAGACGTTTTTCCGATTGTCTGAATTGAATATATGCTATTCGTACTGACTCTATCAGGTCCTAGTTCTGACCAACGTTTGGCATGAACGGTAACATGACTGTGTAAGTTCGATCTGGTTGTCGGTTGGTGTTTTCGACGTAATGTTGCTCAACTTCAAGGTCTTCTGATGTCTGTTTATGTGCTATGGACGGCTCCTCAATCTCATAAAATCGTTTAAGGGTGTTATCAAGCTCCTCATAAGCTACAAAGGATGTTGAGCCTAGTTCTGTCCACGTGCATGCCGTTAATCCGAACAAAACCCAACCAAGCTTTGTCTTTTGAGCATATAGCTATCCTTGGGTGAAACCGCGGTCCAAAATGCTACCGTATATGTTGGCACCAAAAAGTATGTCAATGTGTGATGGTTGATGGAAACCAGAATCTGCCAATCTCAAATTTCTGATGTGTTCAGGCAAGTCTATGTTGATACTGATAGCGGGTAAAACGGCTCTAATTTTTGGAATGATTAATGCTGAGAATTGCAAGAGATCGTCTTTTCTATTCTTTCCTAGATTTGCAGTGACCTCTACTACTCCTCTGGACGTTACTGCCTCTGAGCACCCAATACCCCCAATCGCTGTTTCGGAGTGTTTGCACGGTAGTTCCAGTAGTTGTACAGCAGACTCCATGATAAATGATTTCTGTGAGCCAATGTCCAGTAATGCTCGCAGCTTTACAGTAGAACCTTCATTGGTTTTGATTGCGACAATTGCTGTAGCAAGTAGTACCTGAGTGTTGGAGTGAAGAGCGTTATGTGCTTGTGGCGGAGTGGAAGGCATTGCTGGCGAAGATGATTCCATTAATTTTGATTTAATACATCCACTGTCTGCCATGGGCAATAGAGTGTTATGTCGTTTTGGACAGAGCTTGTAATTTTTCTTAGATTGGCATCTTTTCACCGCATGTTGGTCTGAAAGGCAGTTGAAACCCAACTTCTTACTTTTGACCAGTTGCCACCGTAAGTCTACTGCTGCTTTCTTGAACTGATCGCATTCAAACAAGCGATGATGGTTGTCACACATAACGCAGCGTGTTGGTTGAATTTGAACGGCGTGAGTCATAGTTCTTTTGAGTGGCCTTGTGTCCACTGAAGAGGAAGATAATGTTAAGGCTTCTAACATTGTAAATCTTTGGGTTAAGAAGGTCATGAACTTTTCAAGTGTTGGCACTTCCTTACTTCCGCTGATCGGTTTTTTGCCACTCGGACCTTGATTCCTTATCGAGCTTGCTGTTTAGGATGAAAACTATAGCCAGGTCGAATCGATCGATTTTCAGCGTCTTCACACTTGCAATAAGCTTGTTGGTTGTGTTGACCATGTCCCTTAATCCAGTGGCGTCGTTTGATTGACATAGACTTGTGTTCCACCAACGTTGCATAAGTTCTTGTGCTATCAGTTTCTCGTGGTCGTAACGTTCGCACAGTGGTGACCAACCGGCTTCATAGTTGTCACTTACTATGTTGAGGTGACTTATAAATCGCTCAGCTTCTCCCCTCAAATTGCTGCAAAGGTACTGCATCTTCTGTACACTAGACAGAGTTGCGCTGTCATGAACCATGCTTTTGTAAAGGTCACGAAACGCTGTCCATTTGCCATAATCTCCATCAAATATGGGCAGCTTGATCCGCTCTAACTGGAGACCTCCACTTGTGATCGGCGGTGATGGCTGTCTTGAAGATCCGGTTTGAAGCGATGCAGCGTGCATTCAGTTGATTCCATCTTTAAAAATTGTCTTGTATTCCAAGACAAGATCTTCCATGTTTTCAAAGTCCTCAGTATACTACTTAAGTATCATCTTATCTTCCTCCACTTTCAGCTGATTATGTGTTTGGGCATGTATTCCTTAACATGCCTTCCACTGCTCTTCAAGACGCTGCAACCTGGTCTCGAAATATGCCAGAGAGTGGCGACTATGTCCATCCTTCTTTGTATTAGCGATGATTCGGTTAATGCTGTCGAAGTTGAGTTTTTGCGTTGTGAGGAATTTAGCCATTTCTCCTTTAAGATTCCTACCTTGATGTACTGAATGAATTGGCGGAGACTCCTATTCTGATCCAATATTGAGGCTCCGTTGTCCTGCGATCCTAGCTGTTTTTGGGTCCTTTTGGTTGGACACTATGGTCTTGATAACCTTGTTTTGGTTTGCTTGCGTGAATTTCCTTGTGATGAAATTCGGCTCGACGGACCAATGTTCTGAAATAGACTCAATGATACAACATTAAAAAATTTGTTCAACAAGTGATGATTTATTTTACCAGTCTCGATATTTTATACATAATTTTTACTCACACTAGCAATAATTTTTATTTTCATAAATTTCTATACTTGCAATAATTCTCAATCGTTAATTGCTTATTTAGCATATGTCGTTCACAAAGGTTTAATGTATTTAGCTGAATTTGTCGACAAATCATTTTTGCTACAGGTGAACAACTGAATTTTGTTTACAATTTGTGCTAAAGGTGAATAGCCTAATTATGTTTGCAATTTGTGCTAAAGGTGAATGACAGAATTTTGCTGATTGCTATGATTGCAAAGTTGAATGTTTTCGAATGGTTACAATGGTAATTTAAGGTAATTGATTTTAGACTATTTGGAATATGAATGATACAATGATAAATTTATGTTAGAAAATGTTCATTTTTTTATTATTAAGAATATTTGAGTATTAACAATAAAAATGGATAATTTTATGTTAAGGAATAGTCATTTTTTGATTATTAAGAAGATTGGGATATGAACAATATGTTACAATGTATGATTTTATGTTAGAGAATATTTAGTTTCCTTCACAAATAGGTTACTTAAAGTGTGACACTATTTCCAAAACAATACAAATTAATCCATCCACAAATGTGTCATCCCAAACAAATGCATTTCCATAGAACGCCTTAAATTACAATTGCTTTGACTCATTCATAAAACAATGAAGTCAAAGTCAATGTTATTGCATTTGCTTTGGGTCCACCACTAAAGCAATTCGATACCCTGTGGCGCATGCCAAAGAATGTTCATATGCAAGCGAATGCGTCCATGTAGGTCGTGTACTTGAGATAATGAAATATTAAGTCACGCTACACATGGGAATGTCGATCAAATATGTTTATTCGAAATGTGATACCATGCACATGACTGTGGGAATGATTTGTTGATATTCATAATGATGATATCATTGATATGCATTATTGATGTTATAATGATGATATCATTATTGATATGTACCACAAGTAGCTGTACATATTCTAATTGATGATCACATTGCTTTGACGTGGAGTGGTGATTACGTCTACTTGGTAATTTACTTAACGAGTCATTTCAGAATACATTGCCTCCACAAGATAGACTCCGGGCCTGCTTACTTAAATGGGATGGAATTTGGTTCAATCGTATTACTCCTGGCGAAAGACTCTAGGCCTATGTCGCTGTGTATCCATGGTGGCGGACTATAGATGGCCCTTTTCAGGACCCTGAAAAATGAACAAAGATTTAAAAAAGGGTCTATCAAGTACAATCAGCCCTATTCAGGGCTACAAATACCTTGCTTTGGTTTGAGTTGTTTTAGGTCACATCGCCTCCGACTGGAAGGAATCTGGATCAGCTTTGTTTGTTGGAGTGCAATTCACCTGTTCTTGGGTAAGGCAATCATCAGATGCTGAAATTTCAATGGTGCAGCAAAAATAATCAAAATACAAGATTTAACTGTTCTAATGGATGATCACATTGCCTTGAGGTCAGGTGATGATTGCGTCTGAATGGTAATTTACTTAACGCGCAGTATTTTTAATTTGCGTGCCTTAGCTTCATCATTAAAACACTGAAATGCGTCGTGAAAATGACTTTCCTTGCTAAAGTAATACTGTTATTACCGCAGCAACAAACATCAATCTCATCTGTATGGTCTTCAATATATTTAGAAATAATGGAAAAAAGATATTTTCTATATTTCTGTTTAAAAACAAATCTTCAAAATCCTTTGATATGATTGTTTGGAAAAGTTCATAGGCGGAAGTACCCATTTTTAATGATAATTGAGATTGATACTTCAGGCCCCCTCTCTATTTAAATTTATGAAATAATTATTTTGGTGTATTGACTCTATGATCTCATTTCAGAGAAGGATATTGTGGCACGAATCTCATTTCACTGCTTCAATAACTTTTCGGCCAGCATATCCAGCTACGAAAACTATGGCAGACAGCGTTGCTTTATCAACAGCGACCTTTTCAGATTGCTTAGTAATGTCATCTGCTTCTGGGACAATGCAAACTTCCAAAGAATTTGATTCATTGTCAACGTTTTCCTCAAGAAGGAAATCTTTCAGATTTATAACGCCCCGATAAAAACACTTTAATTTTAAAATATTAGTAATTTTAATTGTTTTTTCTGATTCTAGAATCTGCTGTATGGAAATATTGAACTTGGAGCCACTCATTTTCCGGTATTCGCTAAAACGATCTTCTAAAAAATCTGTCTGGAAATTACCGGTGGTAGAACTGATTTCCGAAATAATTAACAAAGACGTTTCTAACGCTGATTTGCAAACATACTAAATCGATCACATAACAATTGACCTTCGAAATCATACCAATTTCTACAGATTAACTCACTCAAGGTTGTGCTCCTCATCTATTTAGTTGACCATGTGTCCTTCGCCAATTTCTTATGGCAGAGAATAGCCAGCCGAATACCAAGTCTTGCCTCAAACAGTGACCTAAGATACATAGAAAAGAAGAATAAAAGGCACACAATGTGTCTTGTCCAAGGATAAAACATAAAAGCACTACTTATCTAATAGTCCCGTCGCTCAGTGAAGTCCAGCTACTGAATATATTCAAAAACTCCAGCCCCCTCTCAAAATTGTATCGAATGTAAACAATACATCACGACTATAACACGTCAAATGTCCGTCACAATGACAATTCCGAAAAATATCTAAGGCTACGAATTTCGGAAACGCCAGTTGAATTGTGATGAAAATTGCGATGGAATTGCCTGATCGCCCGAGCTGAGTTAGAATTTTTGCAAGAAAAGAAGAACTATAAGGTTCACTCCAGGATTAGCGATGCTTCTTTAGGAACGAAGTAATCAAATGGCGAGGAACAAAGGAAAAGTCCTCTTTTGGTGTATGATCGTTAAGAAGTGGCTAATGCAAAAAAATATTTAAAAAAAAGTGCGGAGTCTTAAAAAAGAAATTGAAAAAAAAAAATCAAAAGAAAAAGCTTATGAAAGATTGTTTTTACTTCAATTACTACCGGAGAAAGGCAAGGTGAAACATTAATTGGCAAATACACGGGTGTGACCCGGGAGATTTCGTGAAATCAACACAAGGTCGTTTTCACCGTGCCGTTGACGACGGGAGTTCTACGAGGAGGCATCCTTATTAGTTACTGTAGAGAGAGGCAGAGGATAGTTAAAATTGATAGAATTATTGCTAATGAGCTTTTCATATCTGATTCTGTTGATAATTATATGGATAATTATTTCCTTTTTGTGAATTCTCGAATCCAAATTAAATCCCATTTGCATAAAGAAAACTTGGAGTGTGTTTTTTCAATTTTTTTGGAATATATAATTTTGTTTTCAAGAAGCGTAACGCGTTGGTTCGGGGAAATATCGAAACCAGGCTACGTTTGGTGAATTTGTATGCTCGGTGTTGTTTGAGTGGCGAAGCACGGGTTGGAAGAGATAGGGTCCATCCGGAGTAGTGAGTGTGATTGTTTGTGGAATTAGCTTGGGCAAACCGCCTTAATCGCTGGGCGGTCAAGTGTAGGGCCCAGACCAAAGCAGCGAGTTGGCGCCTACGTGCATCTGCGGCGAGCAAAGTCGGGACCATAGGGCCCCCGCTGCCGAAGCACTCCAGTGGTCGGGGGTAACAATTTGGCGCCCAACGTGGGACAACTTTGGTTGAGTGTAGATGGAACTTTTGTGCTTAATAGGTGGTGATAGTTCAGGTATTGAGGTGCTGTAGGAAGGTTGCCTTAATGAATCCATCATTTGGAAAATAAGAGTGGATCCTGATAATTCAGGAAGACCAACTTCCCTAGGAAGCTATCTCTGTTTCGGTCGTAATTAACGCGCAGAAGTTTGCATGAAAAGTAAAGTTTCGAGTGGTCCTCGCATCAGTGAAGTGAAGTTAAAGTGAATTTGTCATTTTACGGGAGTGAGAAGAGAATCAGTGTGAAGTGACCCAAAACGAGCAAACAAGCAAGTGTGAAGTGGAAAGTGTGGGTGGAATTTTTTTCGGAAGGTGGTTTTACGCCCCGTTCGTAATAAATATACGAAATAACTCTTTTATATGTATTTTATTTTGTCATTTCATACAGATTGTCCGTTTTTGTAAAAAAAAACAAAAAAAAAAAAATTTTCTTTCATTCCGAATTATTTAATTGTTTCAAGTAGGTCATAATTTATCAATGAGTTTTTTAAAGTGAAGATTGGTTTTATTTGAATGTACAATATTGAGAAAATAAAATGGCCAGTAAAATATTAATTAACAGATCGGAGATCCGAGGACAGCCAACAGGAACGGTGGAAGAGATGAGAGAACTTTTCGAGACGCAGTGAAGGGTGAGAATTTGATGGATGTTTCACTGATCTTGACAAAAACATATCCTTTCACGCCAAAAGAGGATCTGGAGGCAGTGAAGGAAAACTCCAAGAAGTGAAGGCGCTAATTGCAGAACCCTCTGGAACTCCACAAACCTCGGACTTCCTGTAGATTAAGATTAAAGACGCTTTCGGCCTGCGTCGATCCACGAATATAAATACGGAAGATGAAGATCAGGAGGAGATGGAAAATAAGCTCAAGAGTCAATTAGTGGTGACTATGAGCGCTTTTTTGGAGAAGGCCAAAAAAGGAACAGAGTAGCAGATGCGACTGGGACAGTAAATGACGAGCAGCTGGGATGTACGCGTGTAGAACGCGAGCCCACCAATAGTCGAACGGAGGAAGAACCTCCTGGTCAAGAGCAGGAATAGAACCTTGAGCTAAACGAGAGTGCATTGCAGGTAAGAGAACCCCATACTCTACCGGAGACGAATAAAATGGAGCAACTGACAACTTTTCGAGGAGGTTGGTAGTTCGGAAAAGTACACGACGTTTCCAAATGGGGCCTGAAATATAAATGAGATTCCCGATTCCTAAGTGCATTCCTAGAACGAGTCGAGGAAGTATGTCTTGCAAGAGGAGTGCCAACAGATCGACTATAGCAGGCTGCGGTAGAGATGCTTGAGATCAGAGCTC
Source organism: Odontomyia ornata (assembly GCA_963969285.1). NCBI lineage: Eukaryota > Metazoa > Arthropoda > Insecta > Diptera > Stratiomyidae > Odontomyia > Odontomyia ornata. The sequence goes on from OZ017738.1 coordinate 307,470,839, forward strand.
TGGTCTGGTTTTGGGCAAATTGCACCAGTATCGGTTCATGGGCAGAACTTGTAAAGGAATAATGTGTGGAACTCCTACCCCCGGATTATCATAAAAGACTTCTGGAAGAAATCAAGCAGCATACCCGGGGACCGGTGGAGTCCATGAGGATATATGTGGCCACTATGGAGGGGTTATTCAATCGGTAAGTGACCCAGTGTGCGGGAGCCGAAAAATTAGAAATTATTCGAGGTAATTTAATCCCCTTTTATCAGACACAATCAGCCTTAAAGACGGTTGGGTCGATTGCGGAGTTGGTCAAACTGGGACGCACCCTGGAAGCTACCCGTGTTTCCGTGGATACCTCTCGGCCACCAGCATCGATGGAGGGACAACGTTTGTAGGAACCTGACCTCACATATGTCGGGACGAATAAGAATGTGCGAGTGGTGGCTATTTCTAGTGGAGGGATCCAATGTTGGAACTGCAAGACACAGGGGCATACATCCAGGGAGTGCGCTGAACCAGCAAGGTGCTTTGGTTGCGTGCAATCTAGGACGCTGGAAAGAGGCTCAGAAGCGCCGCAACGGTGGAATGAAAGGAGTTCAGACAGTGGTAGAAGAAAAGGTAGTAGCACTGGCCAAGAGCCGTCTCAACGTCAGGGCCCGGGAAACTTGTCTCGTGTGCAGCAGGTGGCGGGCTGATCATGATGGAGGGGAATTGAAAGGCCGCAGAGCCGTAGGTCGCTTATGTGATTGAGGGGAGGAGCGGGGATAATAGACCCCACTTGGAAGTTGAAGTGCTAGGCTGTAAGCTATTGGGCCTGTTGGACTCGGGAGCATTCAATACCGTCGTGGGGGTTAGGGGCTGAGAAACATTGAGAAGAGTGGGAGTTGAGAGGTTGGGGTCTACATCGACTAATATCAGGATGGCGAATAATGCCAGTGTGGATGTCACCGGGAGGGCGTGCATCCCTTTCACCTGGACGGGGTGGACAAATTGGATTACGGTGCTGACAGTCCCGGTTCTGACCCATGAAGTTATCTTTGGCGTCGATTTCTTCTTATTCTTCTTCTTCTTAGCACTACAGTCCCTCTCAGGCCTTCGCTTCCTGCAAATAGCACCTCCAGCGGTCTCAGTTCATTGACCGCGTCCTCCAACTTCGAAATTCGAGCAGCGATGAACTGTCTTTGTCGACCGAGTCAGACCAGCGTTTCTTTGGTTTCTCCACTGGTTTCTAGCCTTCAGTTCTCCCAACGAATACTTTTTTGGGTATCCGTTGTTCGTCCATACGATTCATGTGGCCAGCCCATTGCAGCTTCCGCAGACTTATAATCGTTGAGACCTCCGGATCGTCAAAAATTTCATACAGCTCATGGTTGTATCGAATTCGGCATTGGTCTCCGTCTAGCTTCGCTCCGATTTTCTCCTCAGGACCCGTCGCTCAAAGGCGTTCAATATATTTGCGGATGCTTGGGTTAGGGTCCATGTTTCACACCCATAGCATACCACAGATCTTATCACATATTTGTATGTTATACTTGGAGCTTTGTTTTCGTGTGTATGCAGCTGGTCTTCAAGATCGTCAATACTGAATGAAATATTTTATTTGCGACCTGTATTCTTCGGTGTATTTCGTCACTTTCAGTGGTCGTTTTCGTTATTTTGGCGCCTAAATACACAAATTTGCCCACATTTCCGATACTATATTCGCCAAGTGTGATGTTATGTGTGCTTGAGGTATTTTTCCTCGACTGAGTCATTGATTTGTAGCCCTACTAGTTTTGCTTCGCTGTCGAGTTTTAGGAAGAGTTCTTTGGCAGTTGTTAATGACCGTGACAAAATGTTTATGTCGTCCTGGCTCGAATTGAATAGTAATGTACCTCGCGTATCGACGATTTTATTCGGCGTTTTGGATTGATTGTGACGCAAGGGAAAACATATGGAGCCTCAACAACGTCCTGATGGAGAGAAAGTGATCTGTTTGCTCAGCCGGTCCTTGACCAATGCGGAGAGGAGGTATTCCACGACTGAGAAGGAGTGTCTGGTGGTTCTATGGGCCACAGAAAAAGCGAGACCATACGTAGAAGGTACTAAGTTTATGGTCAACATGGATTACTATTCAGGAGTTTGGCTGAGTAGCTTAAAAGATCCAGCGGGACTGGCGAGCTGGGCGGTCCAGTTGCAACAGTACGATTTTGAGATCATACTTCGAAAGGATAAAGAATGTTGCCCTATCCTGCGGTGGCTTGCATGCAGTCTACGGACGCTTGGTAGGGGAAAATGGTAACTAGTATTGAGCAGAACCCTGAGTGTTACACGGATTGGAAGCATTTTTCTGGTCGATACCCGGAATTAGAAGGAAATCAGGCGTGGAAGAGGGTTATCCCTAAGTCCGGTCAAAAGAGATTCCTGTCCGGTGTCACGATGATGCTAAGGCACGCCATTTGGGGATCAGTGGCACATTGGCGAGGGTAGCAACTCAATTTTACTGGCCGAAAATGGCAGCAGATGTAGAGCGCTATGTGAGAAGGTGCAAGGTGTGCCAGGCTAATAAAGCCGAAAGGAAGGCACTAGTTGGACAGATAGTATCACAGAGCACGGGTCTACAATACCCATGGGAGACGCTGAGAGTCTCCTACTACGTTCGAAACAAGGTCATGTCTACATTGTGTCAGTAAGTTCACTCTCCTCTTCGTAAGGCCATGGCATCAGCCGTAAGTCGCCTTCTAGAGGAACAGGTTGTTTTACTTTTTGGGGCTCCACGGTGGCTAGTGTGCGACAATGGAGTCCAATTCCAGGAAAAGTTGTAACAAAAATTGGCCAAGGAATATGGCTTCGAGGTGAAACACACGGCACTCTATCACCCGCAGGCTAAGCCAGCTGGGAGAGAACAAGGACATCAAGCCGATGCTGAGGTTTTACGTTGGGGTATCAACACGATATAACCAAATTTACTCAACACGATATAACCAAATTTACTCCGTTTTTCTTTAACGTTGGTAGGAAGATGATCACATACCGGGATGTCGGCCTTAGAGACCTCAGAGCCCAAAAGAAGGTCAACTATGCCAGAGGAAGTCCGCAAGGAGGTGGTGCAACGATTGGCACAGGCTATGACGCTCAGCAAGAGCCCTTATAACCTGAGGATGCGTGACGTGTAGTACCACGTCGGAGACCGAGTTTGGAGGAGGAACTACGCCCCTTTTGATGCCACAAAATTAACGCCTGAGTATTTCGGATCGTTTATGTCAAGGAAAGAGTCTCAAGTTGGACTGGAATGAAAGCCGCAAGGAGTGCGGAGTATGGCATGCCAAAGACCTGAAACCCTATATAAAATAGGTCGATGGTGATCGATGGGGGAGAAATGAACGAATCACAGGGAAGTTAAGCGGACACCTACATAGTATCAAAATTCAATTACCAATGTGAATAAAGGCAAAATACATATGAAGTTTAAGCTCTTAGGCATCGGTTCACAATCACAATGAAACATGGTAAGAAGGGCTTACTTGACGTACTTAGCAGATGGTTGGTTCATATATGGCACGCCAGGGTAGTGGTTAGGGTTGTTACATAACCAGTATACCCTATGTATACTGGTAAGAACTAGGAGCTCAACTTGATGCGTATCCTTTATACGACATCAAGGCTCCCGGGGAAAAAACTCACTGTAACACCACTTACCTGCTACTCTGTCCATTTTCACTAAATCACCAAAGGCAAGAGTTCACTTTAAAGCATGACTTTTATTGTATTATTGTTATTTTCTAAAAACATTTACATTACATTAGAATTTCCAACTTATTTTAAAACACGAAATATCAGCCAGCCTGAAGAGGGAACCAACTTGTCGTATTAATGGTTCGGGGTGGCCACACGGCGTGAAGCGCCAAAGGGCGGGTTGAGGATCGCGGCGCAAGCCAACACCTCACCCCTCACCATTTTGTCGGAGACTGGACGGCACTTTCAACACTTAAACGCGAATACTTGCAACGATGTAGATAAAGAATGGGTAGCAGCACGCTCCCTTTTGGATTTGAACAAGACTCACTGGTATAAGACTGCCCAAGAACATTAAATACCATTCTTTCCTGAGCTTTCAACCTAAATTCTCTTTAAAGGTGCTGAGTAGCCGAACACGTGCGCTCTCGTTCCACGAAAGTTTTTCCTCCCCGCTTCGTCTCGCTTGCTCGGCTGGTGAATATGCGAAACTGGGGAAATTGAGCGAAAGAGTGTTTTTCGCTTAAGCTTTCGACTTCAAAAGAGTGCTTTCAGTTTAAGCTTTCGGTTTTCCCAAGATCTCTTGTGGTAAAATAGCGAAACTGGGGACATTGAGCGAAAGAGTGTTTATGCCGGAACTTTCGGTTTTCCTTTCCGCTTACCTCTCTTCGAAGCACCCCGTTCGTTCACGATGTGAATATCGTTGCGGGTTGAACTTTCTCGTTCACTTAACTGCTCGCTTATTTACTTGCGCATGTGTTTCCATGGCTAATTTTCATTGGCGAAGTACGAGTACATAGGTGCTGTTTGCTCGCTACTATTGCAGTTATGAAACGGGAATATATCTGAGCATGTTTATGTGTTCACTCGCAACAGGGTCAGTATGCTACTGTTTCTGCCACTTTACGTTGGACCTTTCCGCGTTCTCTCTCTCTCTCTCTCTCACGGCGTGTCCGTTTTTTTCTTGTTGATTTATTCTGTCGGTAACAAAGTCAGTCGTGTAACTAAAAACATAATGAAAAATACCCTAATTGATGGACTCGTATTTGTGAATGACTGGAAGGAACGTGAACTTACCAGGCGTCTATCGTATGCAGAGCGTTCTTATCGTTGGTGGTCTTGTTAACTTTCGGTAATTTTTGTTGGGTTTTCTTTTCCCCTTGTTTTTGTTTTAACTTTTTTGTTCAATAAGGTTCAAGCTAAAAGAGGGAGAGGTCATCAAATGTTAGAACAAGCAAGTTACGCTGGTCGGAGAGTTTCAGGAGAGCTAATTCATTTTAGTTTTCCTTACAAAATGGCTGGTTCGGTTTTGGGGCTTGTTAGCTTAGGAGAGACCCGTTAGTATTCGTGACTTGTTCGGGCATAATTGATTCAGGGAACAGTGGGAATGAATTCAATAGATTGGTTAGTTCGAGGATGCTGGATCGTGGTTACATGCTAAGGAGTTTTTCAGATATAGTTAGATTTGACAAGATGGTGGTGGGTATTCCCTTTCTATTTTATTTTTAGATGATAGTGAATTGGTTGATTTTTTGTGCTAGTACCAGGAGAATAGGGCATAATATGTAAGCAGTTGATTAGGTGCAGGTAGTGTTAAATAATGGTGGTGGGTTGCCCTTTTTTACTATGTTTTTAATTGATAGCAAATTGTTTCATTTTGAAGCTAGTATCAGGAGATACAGAGTATAATATGCAAGCAAGTGATTAGGTGTAGTTAGTGTAAAGGAATGGTGGTGGGACTCGAAATTTAGGTATGAATTTACTCTTTTCAGAGTCGGCAGTAGGTAATAGGGGATTTAAGGTTGAGTTGATGATATTTTTTTTCTTTCTTAGCGGGTAGTACTAAGCAACTGTAGGGAATAAATGATAGACAGTAAGGAAATTTGGGTAGCCGTTAGACTTAGAGTAGCTATATATAACTTTGAAACCAGCAATATATGTTAGCTTATGTTATGTTAGTTAAAGAAGGTGTCGGTGGGCTAAGGATGGCGTAACAGATTATAAGGCAATTTTTGGTTTGACTACCTAGGCTGGTGCGATAAGCCAGACGTTAGTACTGTGTGTGTCTATGTTTGCTGATAGAGGGCAACTATATCGGGAAGTTATATGGTAGTCTCTCAAATGCGAAAGAGTAGTGTATTTCCGGGAAATCCACTAAAAGCAGGGGGAATTATTACGAGGAATTTGAGAGCAGCTTAAGTTAGCCAACTTAAACACCACTTAAAGACCACCACTGGTTAGCGTGGTACGAAAAATGCATCCTCGAGCCAAACTGGGATACGAAACTTTACCATGTATTGTACATATTCCTAGTAAAGTTAGAAATAAGTAGAAACTTTTATTTTCTCAATTTAAATTAATGCAGCTCAACTTAGATTAGTCAGTTTCGATGAAGTTTACGATCCCAGTTCCGTATGTGCACGGTTGTTCCACAGAGATATCATCTGTGATCAACAAGAACAACCCAGCAGCCACCTCGGAGTAGACTAAGTGTGTCCGGACTTGTTGACCTGTAAGGTACAGTCCTTTGTCACGTCCAAAGACTTCACGTCTAGAACCGATAAGAGGTCGGTTCCGATTTCATTCGAGCGTTTTGAACAACACATCATTACAAATGTGGAAAGCAAAGCATTACAAATGGCGCCCAACGTGGGGCCCAAAAACATCCTAAGGGAGTGAAAGATTCGCGTCTTCTGACGAGTGGATCCTTTACGGAGGATGTAAGGTATCTTGGTACTCGAGCCCCACAGACAGGAGCAGTGGAGTTGTGTTACACACACATGCAGTCACTTCACGTGAGTTGTAGCTTCCGCTCTCCTTTGTTTTATTTTTTTTTCGCGACAGAATCCTTCCGATGTGTTGCCCCGGAGTAAAATCTGTAAGGACCTTCTATTTTCTTGATGGAACTGTCAGCCAGATAGGTTTCTCTTTTGGGCCTGGACTCTCAAGAAAATAGAAGGCTACCTTGCCTTTATATCGCGGAAGGATTCTACATAATTTTTTTATGCGTGATAGACGAGTGGTTTTGGTTTGGCTTTCGGTGGCGTATGCTGGAGTTACGAAGCCCGGAATGCTTCCACGTGTCGGGATTTTTGACCGACCCAGAGACGACCCCAACCTTGATGATTCACACCGCTAAAAACAGTTTTCCTGAAATTCCGCAGCCGACGTCACACGTTGTCGAGGCGGACGCGCAGGGGAATGGTAACGAGATGAAGGTCCGTTCCACGTCAGACTGCGGGATTATCTAGCTACTCGTCAGCGCATCTTCAATGAGGAGATGGCTATAACTACTCCTCCGCGAAGGAAGTGAGCCACGCGTCGGATGCGAAGCTTCTGGAGAAGGGTCGGGCAGTCGAGGAAGGCGTTGCGGGCAATACACTTAGACGAATTATTATTATTTTTTTTTTTGTGGTAGGGAGTTGAATGCCATTTATGCACAGAGTCTGGGACTCCCATACTCACAAAAAAGTGACTGGACTACCCACTAAATGCCTCCCCTGTCAACCTGAGAGCCCAGCCTGGAACCGTTTGAAACATTACTTCGGGCCAGGTCTCGTTTTGTTACGCCGTGAGGCGCTTCAAGCCGGTGGATCCCTTAATTAGCGGGAGAGGAGAGGGGAAGCGGAAATGCCAGAAAAGCGATCCCCCAGCTCCAGCGCACCCCGGCTGCTGTGAGCATAATGCATAATGTGCCACCAGGTTCCGAATAATTGAAGGGTGACGTTCGGCAATACGCGTCAGTTCACCTCCTGCAAACCCTACTGGTAGGCTTGGTCGATACTGGAGCCAGTTTGAATTGCATATCAGCTGATTTTGCAGTAGAGGTGCTGGCGTCTCACGCGGACCAAATCCAGCATTTTACCACCTGGTTAAGCACGGTGGACGGAACTCGTCACTCCGTAGTGGGTAAAATTAAGACGGATGTCACATTTAAAGTGGTGTTGAAATCCTTGGAATTCTACATTATACTCCAATTAACACCGTATTTTTACCTAGGGGTGGACTTCGTTCGAAAATTTAATTTGGCCCCGGCACTATTTGCCGGCGCAATACTGGATTTCTTCACCACTGTCCATGACGCGATCACAACTTCCCACTCACTACGACATGCACTGGATATGAATCAACAACTACGACTTGACTCGGCTATATCGGCTTTTCCATCGCATGAGAAGGAAGGTCTCGGCAGGACGAACATGGTGTTCACACAATAGATGTCGGGGACGCCAAACCCATAAAGCAGAGACATTTTGCCATATCTCCGGCGAAGGAAAAGTCGTGATATGCCGAAGTTGATCGAATGCTAGCACTAGGCGTGATCGAAGAATCGCAGAGCGCGTGGGCATCCCTGGTCACCTTAGTTGTCAAGCCAAACAAGGTCCGGCTATGCTTAGATGCCAGACGTTTGAACACCGTCACTGTTAAGGACGCATACCCTCTGCCGTTGATTGAGGGCATCTTGAGTCGGCTGCCTAAAGCCCATTAAATTAATAGCTTGGACCTCAAGGACGCTTTCTGGCAAATCCCGTTAGACCCTGGCTCAAAGGAGAAAACAGCCTTCACGGTCCCTGGTCACCCACTGTATCAATTTGTGACCATGCCATTTGGACTATGTAATGCCCCTCAAACAATGACGCGCCTTATGGATAAGGTGATACCACCGCACTTACGGCACCAAGTTTTCGTATATTTGGACGATCTGCTGCTTACAATCGAGACCTTTAACGAGCACCTCCACATGGACACTGCCCTGTAATGAATCGGCCCTACGCCACTGCCGACTTTTATTCAGTCAATGACGTTGGATGAAAGAAAATGGCAGCAGACGTCACTACCACCCACATGACCATTAGTAGGCGACCAATACATACGCAATGCGCCAACGTATGACTTCCTATCCCACGTCAGTTTTGTCTGGGAGTGTCATGTAATTCTTTTTACGACGCAGAACAGCTCGCGCCTTCTTGAATTCTGTGGAATTTCACTATCGGAAACGCAGTGAATATATTAGGCCGTGTTATAGTTACGCGATTTCCAGCGGTATCGCTAAGCTAATGAGTTTGCTCATCGTGTTGCAAGTAAGGGTTAGAGAAGTTATTCTTGAGTTTCCCATCTTTAATTTGGTTTTTTGTAGTGCCTGGACCGTGGTTTTGAGTGCGCCGCCGCCTTCCTTCCCATGGGGCGAAAGTTAACCAGCGGCAGCCTTGGTTCCGGCTTTCCAGTAAATTGGCTCCGGGAGTTTACTCTAGGCCGGTTTTTTACAGCCAGGACGTGTGTGTGCCTCATAGTTTTTCCCGGTTTAGGTGCGTGTACAGTAAGTGCAACCCTAGTTGATTATATTTTTAAATAACTGTACTTCCGAACAGGCGATTGCTAGCCACGACACCGAGGAAAGAAGTGCACATTCTTTGCTTTTGCGTTGTGGTGCTACTTCTTGCGCAAGGTGGACCCATGAGCAGTCAGACGAAGGCAGCGACAACTATTTGGAAGTCAGCAAGTATGTCCTACGGGGAGGTATCGGCAGTGCCCACGTCATTGGTTAACGGAACAAGTGCCATCCAAATATTGTCATAGCTATGTTTTTTTAGATTAATGCGTCTTAACATTGAATTTTTAAGACCAAGTGAATATGGGAAATTCATTTCAGTGAATTTATCATTAAATCCTGAATATCACTTTAAGCAGCTGTTTTTTAAAGACAATTTGGACTGGTCAAACGGGTAATGAGCGCCAATATTTGTGAGATTAGACTTCTTAAAATCTATGAGAAGTTGTTGAAACTTGAGTCTGAAAATTTTTGATTGTCGTCTGAGTTTTAAATTCCGTCAAAATTGAAGTTAATTCTTGTTTTGCGTTATATTTATGTTGAAGTAAAGCTGGTCGTGACAGTTTGAGTTCCTTATTTAAATTTAGTGAATATATTTAATACAAATGAGAAGTCAGCACCAAAACATGTCAAAACGTAACCAATGCCATTCAAATGTTGTCATAGCTATATTCTAAAGATTTATGCGTCCGAGTATTGAATTTCTGAGACCAAGTGAATATGGGAAGTTGATTTCTAATTTTGATATATGTATCCAGTAACTAATCCTAAGCTTAAATATCAATACTTCCTTATAATATCTTATTTTTTAATTCTAATTTAGCCAGATCTAACTTGGAGGTTTGACATTGTATTTGAATGCATTCAATATTCATATAAAGTATACTTAATTTTTATATTTAACACTCGAAACTTAATTTTCTATTATTATTACATTTGACTCATATATGCCTTAATCTGAGTCCCTGATTATATATAAAAGATGCAACTTAGGTTTTGAAAAATTTGGTTAAAATTGTAAACACTTTTTTTATCTACGTGAAACATATTTTCTAACTTAGATTATAAATTGCTCACTAGAGTTTCTTGATATGGTCCGAATTGAATAGACATGAATAAAATCATGAATTGCTAGACTAACTAAGTCTTTCCTTTCCAGCATGCCCTTCTCTTCCAGCAGGAGTGATAGCGAACGATAA
>OZ017738.1:307486068-307498568 GCA_963969285.1 Odontomyia ornata
GCGTTTTCACTTTCCCGGAACTTTAAAATTATTATTGGCCGCGAACCGAAAACACGCGACGGTGGTGTCAGAAGTGGGATTAAAACTTTGAAAGTGAAAATTTGAACATTTTTATAGTGCACAATAGTAAAATTTAAAGAAACATTGAAAATGCCACGAAGCCTAAACTTAAAAATTAATGAATTGACCATGTCGGAGCTTAAGGAAGAGTTGGAACAGCGAAACCTGGCTACGCAAGGTACAAAGGCCACACTGATTGCACGCTTGCGTGACGCAATTGAATCGGAAGGCGCGTATCTGGATTCGGGTGAGCCCTCAGATGCAGAAAAAGGCGCAGAAGGTGGAGAAGCAGAAACATCAAAACCAAAGGAACCAGAAAATGCGCTGATGCAAATGTTGATGCTGATGCAGCAAGAGCGGCGACAACAGTCATCTAATTTAACTGCGAAGCTCAATGAACAAGCAATCGAAATCAGAGCAGACATCAAGGCAGACATCACACAGAAGCTGGAGAAACAGTCAACCGAAATAAAAGTGGAGCTCGGTCATCTGAACAAACAAATGAAAGGCGTCGAGAAAAAGGTTGACCAGGTCGAGGCAAAGGTTGACCAGGTCGAGGAAAAGGTCAGCCAGGTCGAGGGAAAGGTCAGCCAGGTCGAAGAGAGAATGAACCACGAGATGGAAAAAGTGAAAAAAGAATTGGAAGCAGCGAAGGCAGTAGTAACCACTTCACCAGCCCCGCTTATAACCGCAGCGCAAAGCACATCCAAAATGTGCAAGCACCAATATTCGATGGGCAAACGGTCTGGAGTATTTACAAGACCCAGTTTGAAGCTGCCGCAAGGGCAAATCACTGGAATGAACAGGACCGAGCAACTGCGCTGATTCTTGCTCTAAGAGGCCCAGCTGCCGAGCTGTTGCAGACGATCCCCGTTGAATTGCACTCAAACCCGAATGCTATAATGAATGCGCTCGACATGCGTTATGGAGACGATCATCTAAAGCAGATTTATCGGTCACAGCTAAGGCATCGGGTGCAGAAGTCTGGTGAAACCCTACAGCAGCTAGCCCAAGACATTGAGCGACTAGCACTTTTGGCCTACCCAGCCTACGACCCAGAACATCGTGATGATGCAGCGACAGAAGCATTCATCAGCGCACTAAAGGACCCGGGATAGCAACAAGCCGTGCGTTTAGCTCAAAAGCAAACGGTTAAGGACGCATTGGCTTACAGTCTGAACTTTGAGGCAGCGAAAAAAGTGTGACTCGTACCACTGCCCGGGCTCGTGAGGTAGTGGCAGACGAGTGCAGGTGTGAGCGCGTGGAAATTGAGCGAGACCCGCATGTAAATGGTGCGCCTAGATGCTGGAATTGCGGAGAGAAGGGGCACCTGCAAAGAGACTGCAAGAAGCGGAGAAAACCGAGCTATTGTCCAGGGTGTGCAGCTAGGAGGAGATCCAGACCAAGTCAGGAGCCCAGAATGGAAGCCCTTCGAACAGAGGGGTCGGAAACATGTAAGAGCCAACTTCGTGGGGCAGAAGTTGGCTAGGAGGATCGACGTCCCCAGCACCACCATCACCGTGTCAAGACTACATCGTGGAGATCCGGACTTATGCCTTCTGGGTCAAATTGACGGAGAACACTGCACCATAACAATCGACACTGGTGCAACCCGATCGATTATCCGACCAGACCTAGTGAGACAGCAACAACTTCACAAGGGCAGAATTTTCTCACTACGGACAGCTACGGGAGAAACTGCACCTGTTCATGGAGAGTTCAACCTCCAGATACAGTTGGGAAACCTTGTGTTCCGACATAATTTTCTGGTCGCGAACATTATGGATGACTGCATTCTCGGAATGGATTTTCTGCGACCACATGGAATCACGTTGGATTTGGGCAAACGTATATTGAAATGGCAGAATGTTGAAGTACTGATGTAGGATCCCAGCGTCCAAATCCCCAAGATGAATGTAGTGGTATGTACTGACACTGATGTACCGAACTCTTCTGAAAGCATTGTATGGGCCAAGCTTGATGATGATTCTGGAGACCACCGATCTTATCTGATAGAGCCAACGAAGACATCCGCATTGCGCAGTTTATTGTAGAACGAAGCCTTGTAAGATGTTTAAGGAACGCATATGTGCCGGTTAGAGTCCTTAACACCGCAGACTCAACCACGAGCATCAAAGCGGGAGAAGTCATCGGCAGCTGCCAGCCTGTTTCCACCATCACCTCTTTGGAAGCTACTCGCAACCATCATTGGAAAAGGAGGCAACACACAGACAAAGCCCGGGAATCCACGTCTGCAATATTGAAGCAAGTCAAATTGCCAGTGCAGCTATTCAAACGAGCCTCTGATCTGGTCACCAAGTACAGTGACATCTTCTCAACAAGCCCGGATGACCAAGGCCGAACGAGTTTGGTAACTCACGTCATAGATACACAGGGAGCCAAGCCGATTCGACAAGCACCAAGACGTCTCCCTATAGCCAAACAAGGAGAAGTGAGCGCGCTGATCTCGGACATGGAAAAACAAGGCATTATTGAACCTTCTGTAAGTCCATGGGCCGCGCCTGTAGTTCTAGTAAAGAAAAAGGATGGTAGCACTCGCTTTTGTGTTGACTATAGGCAGCTTAACGACGTCACTAAGAAAGATAGTTACCCGCTCCCACGCATCGATGACATCATGGACACTTTAGCTGACGCAAAATGGTTTTCTTCACTCGATCTCAAGAGTGGCTACTGGCAGGTAGAAATTGACAAGAAGGACCGGGAGAAGACCGCATTTTCAGTTGGGACCGGATTGTGGCAATTTGTGGTGATGCCGTTTGGACTTTGCAATGCTCCAGCCACTTTCGAACGCTTGATGGAATACGTGCTACGTGGTCTAACCTGGAAAACCTGCTTGGTGTACCCGACTGCGACTGGCAAATTTGAAACTTAGTCCCGACAAGTGTACCCTTTTCGCAGCTGAAGTAAAATACCTGGGACATGTCGTATCAGCAGAAGGGGTCAAAACAGACCCTGAGAAAATTGAAGCCATGAAAAGCTGGCCAACACCAAACAACAAGCGCCAACTACGAAGTTTCCTGGGTCTGGCAACCTACTATCGAAGATTCGTCAAAGACTTTGCCAAAATAGCTAAGTGTCTCCATCAGCTAACCGAGAAAAATCGTCCGTATGTCTGGAATGAACAATGCCAGACAGCCTTTGAGACCCTGAAGGAAAAGCTATGTGAATCACCCGTGCTGGCGTATCCGAAACCCGGAAAAATATTTGTAGTTGACACCGATGCAAGCAACGGCGGCATTGGAGCTGAACTCTCCCAGCAGATCAATGGCGAAGAAAGAGTCCTCTCGTATTACAGTCGAGTTCTTTCAAAAAGTGAGAGGAACTACTGTGTGACCAGGAAGAAGCTATTGGCTATAATAGAGGCCACCAAGCAGTTCCACAAGTACCTATATGGCCAGAAATTTGTTCTTCGAACGGACCATGCATCGCTGAGATGGCTACTTAACTTCAAAAACCCCGAGGGACAAGTTGCGAGATGGATCGAAAGATTGCAGTCATACGACTACAAAATTGTTCATCGACAGGGCGGAGTTCATGGAAATGCTGACGCCCTATCTCGTCGCCCATGTCCAGCTAACTGCAAGCATTGCCGACGGATTGAGGAAAAGGAACCGCCCGTTGATCTGCGACTGATAACGGCCGAATTCGATGAAGATTGGTCATCGGAGGAGATTTGTAATGCCCAGTTAGCCGATGAAGACATCGGACCATTGCTCGTATGGAAGGAGACGACTGGGAGACCTGAGTGGAAGGACGTTTCAACGCATGGCGCAACCCTGAAAAGCTATTGGGCACAATGGAACTCCCTTCAGGTGGAGGGTGGCGTACTCAAGCGGAAATGGGAAATGGCGGATGGCAGCTCCAATAGGATGCAAACTATACTACCCAAAAGCCACGATGTGGTAAAGGGAATGCATGAAGGATCCTCGGGAGGCCACCTTGGTGTTAACCAGACCTTAGCGAAATTGCGGGAAAGGTTCTACCGGCTCCACGCTCGAGAAGACGTAGAGGACTGGTGTCGGAGATGCACAGTTTGCGCCTCCGTCAAAGGTCCAACGCGACGACTGAGAGGACAAATGCAAACCTATAACGCAGGCGTGCCATTCGAAAGGATTGCTGTTGAGATCGCTGGACACTTTCCTAAATCTGAAGGAGGCCATCGATACACACTGGTTTTCACCGATTATTTCAGCAAGTGGCCCGAGGTCTACCCCATTCCCAACCAGGAAGCAACTACTGTAGCCGGACAGCTAGTGTTAAATTGGGTCAGTAGGTACGGCGCGCCTTACGAACTACATTCGGATCAAGGCCGAAACTTTGAGTCACTAGTTTTTGGCGAAATGTGCGAGCTGCTCGGAATACGGAAAACGAGGACAACACCGCTGCATCCCCAATCCGATGGAATGGTCGAACGTTTCAACGGCACGCTCAATAAATACCTTGCCAAGATGGTTGACGAGAACCAAAGGGACTGGGACCGACACATCCCACTATTTTTGATGGCGTCATTTTTGGAAAGACTATTCGTCTGGCAGCCGATATAAAGTTCGGAACACCCCCTGAGAGACCCCAAACGGTCTCGGAGTACGCAAGTGATCTAAGACAACGGTTGAACCAGATACATCGGACAGTGCGAAAACACCTCGAATTGGCTACTGACCGCATGAAGACCAGGTATGATCTAAAGGCTAATTCTACTGGCTTCCAGCAAGATGACTTGGTGTGGCTTTATAACCCGCAACGGCGAAAGGGTAGGTCTCCAAAGTTGCAACATAATTGGGAGGGACCATACCGAGATACAAAGCGAATCAACGACGTCGTATATCGAATACAGAAACATCGTAAGCCGAGAGCTAAAATGAAAACCGTGCATCTGGAGCGTCTTGCCCCATATTACACCCAGGGAGAATTGACTACAAATAGCGACACATCTTTTCGGGGCGAAAAGAACTGAGGTGGGGGCAGTGTTACATGTACAAATAATTACATGTACAAATAATTCTGCGAGCTACTGTCGCAATTGTTTTCACAATCATTAAGAACGTCAACAAATGAATTTACTCGAATCCACGAGAACCCAACAAGCATTATCAACATCTGAAAGTGAGTCACTGCCCATTCATGCTGGAATGTTCCCGCTTATTCACCAATGTACGAGAACTGAGTTGAATGATTAGAGACCCTATATAAAGGCGAGCTGAATGAATGGTGGCATTCATTCGACCGCGATAAAAACTTGCGATAGTGTGTGGAAAGCGAATTGAAAAGCGATCAAGTAATAGTGAGGTGATTTTGAGAAGACAATTGCGATAAGAAATTTAGGGACAAGTGTTAGAATTTTAATAGTGAAAATTAAAATTAGTGAAAGTGTTAAATTGATCATTGTGCACTTTTGTAATTAAATAAACTCTTTTAACTTAATTTAAAAGACATTGCGTTTTCACTTTCCCGGAACATTAAAATTATTATTGGCCGTGAACCGAAAACACGCGTGTTTTGGTTCGCGGCCAATAATAATTTTAATGTTCCGGGAAAGTGAAAACGCAATGTCTTTTAAATTAAGTTAAAAGAGTTTATTTAATTACAAAAGTGCACAATGATCAATTTAACACTTTCACTATTACTTGATCGCTTTTCAATTCGATTTCCACACACTATCGCAAGTTTTTATCGCGGTCGAATATATATATATATATATATATATATATATATATATATATATATATATATATATATACATATATATATATATATATATATATATATATATATATATATATATATATATATATGTATATATATATATATATATATATATATATATATATATGTATATATATATACATATATATATGTATATATGTATATATATATATATATATATATATATATATATATATATATATATATATATATATATATATACATATATATATATATATATATATATATATATATATATATATATATATATATTGTCGCGTGTTATTGGTTCGCGGCCAATAATTTTAATGTTCCGGGAAAGTGAAAACGCAATGTCTTTTAATTTAAGTTAAAAGTGTTTATTTAATTAAATAAAATGCACAATAATCAGTTAACACTTTCACTAATTTCAATTGTCACTATTAAAATTATCTAACACTTGTCCATAAATTTATTATCGCAATTGTCTTCTAAATCACTTCACTATTACACAAAAATCACTTTTCTACTACTCGAATAATTTCGCTTCCCACACACAAACGCAGTTCTTATCGCGGTCGAATGAATTATTCCCCCCATTCATTCAGCTCGCCTTTATATAGGGTCTCTACCTATTCACCCATTTCTCGCACATTGGCGAACGTTCTACCGAGAGGTACCTGGTAGATTCGAGCAAATTCATCAATGGAGTGACGTCACTTGCAGATGTTGATCATGCTTGTTGGGTTCTCGTGTTTTCGAGTGAATTCGTGTTCTTCATTGTTGTGAAAACAATTGCGACAGTAGCTCGCAGAATTATTTGTACATGTAATTATTTGTACATGTAACACTGCCCCCACCTCAGTTCTTTTCGCCCCGAAAAGATGTGTCGCTATTTGTAGTCAATTCTCCCTGGGTGTAATATGGGGCAAGACGGTCCAGATGCACGATTTTCATTTTAGCTCTCGGCTTACGATGTTCCTGTATTCGGTATACGACGTCGTTGATTCGCTTTGTAACTCGGTATGGTCCCTCCCAATTATGTTGCAACTTTGGAGACCTACCCTTTCGCCGTTGCGGGTTATAAAGCCACACCAAGTCATCTTGCTGGAAGCCAGTAGAATTAGCCTTTAGATCATACCTGGTCTTCATGCGGTCAGCAGCCGATTCGAGGTGTTTTCGCACTGTCCGATGTATCTGGTTCAACCGTTGTCTTAGATCACTTGCGTACTCCGAGACCGTTTGGGGTTTCTCAGGGGGTGTTCCGAACTTTATATCGGCTGGCAGACGAATAGTCTTTCCAAAAATGACTTTGGCTGGGGCTTGGCCCGTCGATGCATGTTCGGCAGCTCTGTACGCCATCAAAAATAATGGGATATGTCGGTCCCAGTCCCTTTGGTTCTCGTCAACCATCTTGGCAAGGTGTTTAATGAGCGTGCCGTTGAAACGTTCGACCATTCCATCGGATTGGGGATGCAGCGGTGTTGTCCTCGTTTTCCGTATTCCGAGCAGCTCGCACATTTCGCCAAAAACTAGTGACTCAAAGTTTCGGCCTTGATCCGAATGTAGTTCGCAAGGTACGCCGTACCTACTGACCCAATTTAACACTAGCTGTTCAGCTACGGTAGTTGCTTCCTGGTTGGGAATGGGGTAGACCTCGGGCCACTTGCTGAAATAATCGGCTACAACCAGCGTATATCGATTTCCCCAATCGGATTCAGGAAAGGGTCCTGCGATGTCAACAGCAATCCTTTCGAATGGCACGCCTACGTTATAGGTTTGCATTTGTCCTCTCAGTCGTCGCTTTGGGCCTTTGACGGAAGCGCAAATTGTGCATCTGCGACACCAGTCCTCTACGTCTTCTCGAGCGTGGAGCCAGTAGAACCGTTCCCGCAATTTCGCTAAGGTCTTGTTAACACCAAGGTGGCCTCCCGAGGATCCTTCATGCATTTCCTTAACCACATCGTGGATTCGGCTTTTGGGAAGTATAGTTTGCATCATATAGGAGCTACCATCCGCCGTTTCCCATTTCCGCTTGAGTACGCCACCCTCCACCTGAAGGGAGTTCCATTGTGCCCAATAGCTTTTCAGGGTTGCGTCATGCATTGAAACGTCTTTCCACTCAGGTCTCCCAGTCGTCTCCTTCCATACGAGCAATGGTCCGATGTCTTCATCGGCTAGCTGGGCGTTTCGAATCTCCTCCGATGACCAACCTTCATCGAATTCCGCCGTTATCAATCGCAGATCAACGGACGGTTCCTTTTCCTCAATCCATCGGCAATGCTTGCAGTTAGCTGGACATGGACGGCGGGGTAGGGCGTCAGCATTTCCATGAACTCCGCCCTTCCGATGAACAATTTCGTAGTCGTAAGACTGCAATCTTTCGATCCATCTCGCAACTTGTCCCTCGGGGTTTTTGAAGTTGAGCAACCATCTCAGTGATGCATGGTCCGTTCGAAGAACAAATTTCTGGCCATATAGATACTTGTGGAACTGCTTGGTGGCCTCTATTATAGCCAATAGCTCCTTCCTGGTCACGCAGTAATTCCTCTCACTTTTTGAGAGAACTCGACTGTAATAAGAGAGGACTCTTTCTTCGCCATTGATCTGCTGGGAGAGTACAGCTCCAATACCGCCGTTGCTTGCATCGGTGTCAACTACAAACATCTTTCCGGGTTTCGGATACGCCAGCACGGGTGATTCACACAGCTTTTCCTTCAGGGTCTCAAAGGCCGTCTGGCATTGTTCATTCCAGACATATGGACGATTTTTCTCGGTTAGCTGATGGAGACACTTAGCTATTTTGGCAAAGTCTTTGACGAATCTTCGATAGTAGGTCGCCAGACCCAGAAAACTTCGTAGTTGGCGCTTGTTGTTTGGTGTTGGCCAGCTTTTCACGGCTTCAATTTTCTCAGGGTCTGTTTTGACCCCTTCTGCTGATACGACGTGTCCCAGGTATTTTACTTCATCTGCGAAAAGAGTACACTTCTCGGGACTAAGTTTCAAATTTGCCAGTCGCAATCGGGAGAAAACCTCTTCTAAGTTCCGCACATGCTCTTCGAACGTTCTACCGATGACGATGATGTCATCTAGGTATACCAAGCAGGTTTTCCAGGTTAGACCACGTAGCACATATTCCATCAAGAGTTCGAAAGTGGCTGGAGCATTGCAAAGCCCAAACGGCATCACAACAAATTGCCACAATCCAGTCCCAACTGAAAATGCGGTCTTCTCTCGGTCCTTCTTGTCAATTTCTACCTGCCAGTAGCCACTCTTGAGATCGAGTGTAGAAAACCATTTTGCGTCGGCTAAAGTGTCCATGATGTCATCGATGCGTGGGAGTGGGTAACTATCTTTCTTAGTGACGTCGTTAAGCTGCCTATAGTCGACACAAAAGCGAGTGCTACCATCCTTTTTCTTTACTAGAACTACAGGCGCGGCCCATGGACTGACAGAAGGTTCAATAACGCCTTGTTTTTCCATGTCCGAGATCAGCGCACTCACTTCTCCTTGTTTGGCTATAGGGAGACGTCTCGGTGCTTGTCGAATCGGCTTGGCTCCCTGTGTATCTATAACGTGAGTTACCATACTCGTTCGGCCTTGGTCATCCGGGCTTGTTGAGAAGATGTCACTGTACTTGGTGACCAGATGAGAGGCTTGTTTGAATAGCTGCACTGGCAATTTGACCTGCTTCAATATTGCAGACGTGGATTCCCGGGCTTTGTCTGTGTCTTGCCTCCTTTTCCAATGATGGTCGTGAGTAGCTTCCAAAGAGGTGATGGTGGAAACAGGCTGGCAGCTGCCGATGACTTCTCCCGCTTTGATGCTCGTGGTTGAATCTGCGGTGTTAAGGACTCTAACCGGCACATATCCGTTCCTTAAAGATCTTACAAGGCTTCGTCCTACAATCAAACTGCGCAATGCGGACGTCTTCGTTGGCTCTATCAGATAAGATCGGTGGTCTCCAGAATCACCATCAAGCTTGGCCCATACAATGCTTTCGGAAGAATTCGGTACATCAGTGTCAGTACATACCACTACATTCATCTTGGGAATTTGGACGCTGGGATCCTCCATCAGTACTTCTACATTCTGCCATTTCAATACACGTTTGCCCAAATCCAACGTGATTCCATGTGGTCGCAGAAAATCCATTCCGAGAATGCAGTCATCCATAATGTTCGCGACCAGAAAATTATGTCGGAACACAAGGTCTCCCAACTGTATCTGGAGGTTGACCTCTCCATGAACAGGTGCAGTTTCTCCCGTAGCTGTCCGTAGTGAGAAAATTCTGCCCTTGTGAAGTTGTTGCTGTCTAACTAGGTCTGGTCGGATAATCGATCGGGTTGCACCAGTGTCGATCGTTATAGTGCAGTGTTCTCCGTCAACTTGACCCGGAAGGCATAAGTCCGCTTCTCCACGATGTAGTCTTGACACGATGATGGTGGTGCTGGGGACGTCGATCCTCCTAGCCAACCTCTGCCCCACGAAGTTGGCTCTTACATGTTTCCCGACCCTTCTGTTTGAAGGGCTTCCATTCTGGGCTCCTGACTCGGTCTGGATCTCCTCCTAGCTGCGCACCCTGGACAATAGCTCGGTTTTCTCCGCTTCTTGCAGTCTCTTTGCAGGTGCCCCTTCTCTCCGCAATTCCAGCATCTAGGCGC
This sequence comes from Odontomyia ornata, assembly GCA_963969285.1. NCBI lineage: Eukaryota > Metazoa > Arthropoda > Insecta > Diptera > Stratiomyidae > Odontomyia > Odontomyia ornata. The sequence goes on from OZ017738.1 coordinate 307,496,496, forward strand.
ACCATTTACATGCGGGTCTCGCTCAATTTCCACGCGCTCACACCTGCACTCGTCTGCCACTACCTCACGAACCCGGGCAGTGGTACGAGTCACACTTTTTTCGCTGCCTCAAAGTTCAGGCTGTAAGCCAATGCGTCCTTAACCGTTTGCTTTTGAGCTAAACGCACGGCTTGTTGCAATTCCGGGTCCTTTAGTGCGCTGATGAATGCCTCTGTCGCTGCATCATCTCGATGTTCTGGGTCGTAGGCTGGGTAGGCCAAAAGTGCTAGTCGCTCAATGTCTTGGGCTAGCTGCTCTAGGGTCTCACCAGACTTCTGCACCCGATGCCTTAGCTGTGACCGATAAATCTGCTTTAGATGATCGTCTCCATAACGCATGTCGAGCGCATTCATTATAGCATTCGGGTTTGAGTGCAATTCATCGGGGATCGTCTGCAAAAGCTCGGCAGCTGGGCCTCTTAGAGCAAGAATCAGTGCCGTTGCTCGTTCCTGCTCATTCCAGTGATTTGCCCTTGCGGCAGCTTCAAACTGAGTCTTGTAAATACAACAGACCGTTTGCCCATCGAATATTGGTGCTGGCACATTTCTGGATGTGCTTTGCGCTGCGGTTACAAGCGGGGCTGGTGGGGCGGTTACTACTGCCTTTGCTGCTTCCAATTCTTTTTTCACTTTTTCCATCTCGTGGTTCATTCTCTCTTCGACCTGGCTGATCTCATAGTTGATTTTCTCCTCAACCTGGCTGACCTTCTCCTCGACCTGGTAAACCTTTTCCTCGACGCATTTAATTTGATTGTTCAGGCTACCGAGCTCCACTTTTATTTCGGTTGACTGTTTTTGCACTTCCTTGATTACGATCGCTTGTTGGTCCAGCTTCACTGATTGTTCATTTAACTTCGCTGTTAAATTGGATGACTGTTGTCGCTGCTCCTGCTGCATCAGCATTAACATTTGTAATATCGCATTTTCTGGCTCCTTTGATTTGGGTGTTTCTTCTTCTCCACCTTCTGCGCCTTGTTCCGCATCTGAGGGCTCACCCGCAACCAGATTCACGCCTTCCGACTCGATCGCATCACGCAAGCGTGCAATCAGTATGGCTTTTGTACCTTGTGTGGCCAGATTCCGCTGTTCCAACACCTCCTTGAGCTCCGATATGGTCAATTGATCAATTTTTAGATGTAAGTTTCCTGGCATTTTTATTGTTTTGGCTGTTTTTCTACCAGTTTCCACGTTAATTTTCACTATTGTGCACAAAAATGTTCAAAAGTTTTCACTTCCAAAATTTTTCTTTCGCACTTCTTGACACCACTGTCGCGTGTTATTGGTTCGCGGCCAATAATTTTAATGTTCCGGGAAAGTGAAAACGCAATGTCTTTTAATTTAAGTTAAAAGTGTTTATTTAATTAAATAAAATGCACAATAATCAGTTAACACTTTCACTAATTTTAATTGTCACTATTAAAATTATCTAACACTTGTCCATAAATTTCTTATCGCAATTGTCTTCTAAATCACTTCACTATTACACAAAAATCACTTTTCTACTACTCGAATAATTTCGCTTCCCACACACAAACGCAGTTCTTATCGCGGTCGAATGAATTATTCCCCCCATTCATTCAGCTCGCCTTTATATAGGGTCTCTACCTATTCACCCATTTCTCGCACATTGGCGAACGTTCTACCGAGAGGTACCTGGTAGATTCGAGCAAATTCATCAATGGAGTGACGTCACTTGCAGATGTTGATCATGCTTGTTGGGTTCTCGTGTTTTCGAGTGAATTCGTGTTCTTCATTGTTGTGAAAACAATTGCGACAGTAGCTCGCAGAATTATTTGTACATGTAATTATTTGTACATGTAACAATATATATATATGTATATATATAGATACATATATATATATATATATATATATATATATATATATATATATATATATCTATATATTCTTTGTAGCACTACAGCCCCTCTCGGTCCTTCGCTTAGAGATAGTTAGAGTATCTCATTTTCATGACCGTATTGATTTTTCCGGAAGTTGGTTTGGTCAGTACCATGCTCCCGTATGCTTGCTCAGC
>OZ017738.1:307503568-307523568 GCA_963969285.1 Odontomyia ornata
ACGGGGGTGCTAGGGATGTCCATCCTCCTAGCCAACGTCCGCCCGACAAAGTTGGCCCTCTCAGTGTGATGGGCTTCCATTCTAGGCTCCTGACTCGGTCTGGATCTCCTCCACCCTGGATAATAGCTCCGTTTTCTTCGCTTCTTGCAGTCTCTTTTCTGGTGCCCCTTCTCTCCGTAATTCCAGCATCTAGGCGCGCCATTTACATGCAGATTTCGCTCTATTTCCACGCGCTCACACCTGCACTTGCCTGTCACTATCTCGCGAACCCGGGCGATGGTACGAGCCACATTTTTCGCTGCCTCAAAGTTCATACTGTAAGCTAATGCGTCCTTAACCGTTTGCTTTTGAGCTAAACGCACGGCTTGTTGCAATTCCGGGTCCTTTAGTGCGCTGATGAATGCTTCTGTTGCTGCGTCATCTCGATGTTCTGGGTCGAAGGCTGGGTAAGCCAAAAGTGCTAGTCGCTCAATGTATCGGGCTAGCTGCTGTAGGGTTTCACCAGACTCCTGCTTCCGATGCCGTAGCTATGCCCGGTAAAACTGCTTCAAATGATCGTTTCTATAACGCATGTCCAGCGCATTCATTATAGCAGCCGGGTTTGATTGCAACTCAACGGGGATAGTCTGCAAAACTTCGGCAGCTGGGCCTCTTAGAGCAAGAATCAATGCAGTTGCTCGTTCCGGCTCATTGCAGTGGTTTATCCTGGCGGCGGCTTCAAACTGCTTCACAGTTAAACTGGATGACTGCTCATTTAGCTTCGCTGATTGTTCATCTCGCTTCACAGTCAGACCGGATGACATCAGCATTAACACTTGCATCAGTGCATCTTCTGGTTCCTTTGATTTTGGCGTTTCTGCGTCTCCCTTAAGCTCCGCCATGGTAAATTCATTTATTGTTATTATTTCGGCTTTTATTTATTTTTTTTCCAGCAGCTTCCACCTTAATTTTCACTATTGTGCACTTTAAAATTGTTCAAACGTTTTCACTTCCAAAATTTTCTTTCTCACTTCTTGACACCACTGTCGCGTGTTATGGTTCGCGGCCAATAATTTTAATGTTCCGGGAAAGTGAAAACGCAATGTCTTTTAAATTAAATTAAAAGAGTTTATTTAATTACTTAAAAACACACAATCACTTATTTAATTATTTCACAATTTTAATTTTCACTATCTTACAAGTCGTCTATCAATTTTTACTTCAACTGTCCACTAAAATCACTTCACAATCCACGAAAATCACTTTACTATTACTCGATCAATATCGCTGTTCTATTCGCTCCACACTATCGCAATTTTTTTCTATCACGGTTCTAATGAAAAATCCCCCCATTCATTCAGCTCGCCTTTATATAGGGTCTCTAGCCCTTCAGTGCATTTCTCGTAATTTGGCGAATGTTCTGCCGAGAGGTATCTCGTATATTATTCGAGCCGCTTAATGAATGGAATGAATGGTATATATATATATATATATATATATATATATATATATATATATATATATATATATATATATATATATATATATATATATATATATTATAATATATATATATATATATATATATATATATATATATATATTTATAATATATATATATATATACATATATATATATATATATATATATATATATATATATATATATATATATATATTTTTTTTTTTTTTTTTTTTCGAAAATAAACGGGACTTAGGTCATAAAAAATTTTTGGTGGCGTCATTTGTGAATGAGATAGTGCGTTGGAAAGTCACATCCCTTTCTGACCTCCAATGAAAATGTTGGTGACATTCGTTTTAGTAGAAGCGAAGTTATTGCGTCTAAAGTAACAGTGTGTTTGTGTCATTGGTACAAAAATGAGTTTCGAACAAAGAGCTGATATCAAATTTTGTTTTAAAATCAGTAAAACGTTTACCGAAACATTTGAATTGTTAAAAAAAGTTTGTGGTGATGATTGTCTATCTCTTGCCAGAGTTTATGAGTGGTTTACACGTTTCAGAGATGGACGTGAGGAAATAAATGACGATGAACATACGGGCCGCGCAAAATCAGTGATTACCGAAAACTCCATCGAAATTGTGCGTGAATTTATCAAAACTGAGCCGAAATCATCGTTGAAATTCATGGAATTGGAGTTAAACATCTCCAAAACATTGATTTATCGCATTTTACCCGATCATTTGGGTTTACGAAGGGTCTGCGCAAGCTTTATTCCTCATAAGTTAAGGAATGTTCCAAAATAAACGAGACTGTTCTCATAAAAATTCACTCTTGTGACAGATTTTTTGACTAGAAATCGCATTTTAACCATCAATCACTCACCGTATTTGCCTGTGACTTCTATCTATTCGGAAAATTGCATTTGGCCATGAAAAGAAAACGCTTTGCGTCCGTAGAGAGCATCCAAAAGGCGTATACCGACATCATGTAGGTCATTCCGGTCAATGACCTGAAACACTCTGTCACGGAAACCATTTGCACTTTTTAGGGCTTTGCAAAATAATTTTACAAAACCCCACGTAAATTGCGACCTGTCTGTCCATCCGTGTGTCACAGCACTTTTTCTCGCAAACTACTTCAGCTAAAAACATCAAATTTTGTATGCATGTGAAAAGTGGTGCTCTATTCAAATTTCAACTAGAAAAAATTTTATAAGGTATTTAAGGGGGGTCTCCCCTTATAGGGGAGTGGTGCCAGAAAAAAAAGTTTCATCAAAGGTAGCCGATATGGGTATCAAATGAAAGGAACTTTTCAAAACAGATCTTAATTTGATACTTTTTGCTTCGAGGGACGCGCAGGAAGGGGAAATACACGAAAAATTTGTGTCCCCCCTTGCGATTGGACACCTGTGATCCGAAAAATTTGAAAAAAAATATGGTGGTAGGTGTTTATGAGTACAACAACAACAAATATCTTAGAAGTCGAAATTCACTCAACTTTGTTAATAATAGTATGATATGAACGAAATTCAATATTTGCGTAGTCCTACTAAGGGTTCTTAAACTTTGTAAGTTTGATGAAAATCGAATGATATACACGGAAGTTATAGCCGTTTGAAATTTCTCCAATTCCAACAACAATAACACATGATTTTGATATTTTATGGACTTTCCATCGAATCAGTCACCGCAGTTTTGACTTGTTCTTCTTGAAATTTTCCAATAAGGTCAATAGCTAACATTAATATTTTTGAGAACTCATGATTTGAGTGATTTTTGTCGGTTTGCAACAAAATGGCAACCATTGAAAGCAGAAAAACAATGGATTTTCTTTTGAACGTGCACATCTCTTTGACATAATTCTTGACGTTATGCATTGCTGGTGACTGCATTTCTGAGAAGTTGGGCACAAAACCCTTCTGACATGAGCGTAGGTCTGTTTACCCAGCTTGTTTTTTCTGCGGTCGTTAAAATACCGCCCGAGCCAAGGTTAAAGATAAAAATGTTTAAAGGTTAAAATAATAAAAAAAAGGTTAAAATAATAAAATAAAAAGGTTAAAATAAAAATGTTAGAATAAAAATAAAGTTAAAATAAAAATGTTAAGATAAAAATGTTAAAATAAAGATGTCAACGTAGAAATCTTAAAATAAAAATGTTAAACTAAAAATGTTAAAGTAGGAATGAACAAAAATGTTACAGTAGGAATAAACAATCGAAAAACTTTTAGAAAAAAAAAAAAGAAAACCGACTTCAGAATGCCCTAAAAAGGATGAAATAAATTTTATGGAAGCGGTGCCATATCTTTTTTTCCCCGATTTTTTTGTGATGGTGCAGATGTTGGAAGTATTTATGTTGGAACGGGGAAATTCATTTGGCACCGCTTCCATAAAATTTATTTCATCCTTTTTAGGGCATTCCGAAGTCGGTTTTATTTTTTTTTTAAAGTTTTTTATTTCAGCCTTTTTAGTGGCAAATTTTTTCATTTGCAACCGTTCAAAACTCAGTATGTTGAATACATTGTATCATGTTCGCGTATATTAAAAGATAATTTTTTACTGCAATGCCAAAACCACTAAGGCTAAAATATGCAGCGTTCATAGGAATCGAATTTAACTCTGGTACATTTAATCCATGATCTCATCAACGTCTGCCTTGATTTAAGATTTCATAATAATCCAATATGAATTGTAGCTTTGAGAAATTTTCGAATTTTGAACTTTGCCTAGCCGCCATTTTTATGTTATGACCTGACCCTGAAGTGCTTTTTTATCGTTCAACTTTTTTCGACCTTTGAGCGGCCACCATTTCGCTTCAAATTGTTCGACTTTGGACTTTTTATTTGAGCTTTATCACACAATTGAATGAATTCTTGTCTTGTGTTTTGGTACAGTCCGGTGCTATACTATGGTCAAAACAGAAACATTTCTGAAAATTTGGCGAAAATCGAAGAGAAGTTGTGACCTCCAGGCACAAAGTTTTTCATATATCCTATCACAACACACACACACACCCACAAACACACCCTCACACCCTCACACACACACACACACACACATATATATATATATATATATATATATATATATATATATATATATATATATATACATATATATAAATATGTACATATATATATATATGTACATATATATATATATATATATATATATATATATATATATATATATATATATATATATATCTATTATGCATATATACATATACATGTATATATATATATATATATATATATATATATATATAAATATATATATATATATATATATATATATATATATATATATATATATATATATATATATATACATATATATGCATATATATGTATATATATGTATATATATATATATATATATATATATATATATATATGTATAGGTATATACATATATATATATATATATATATATATATATATATATATATATATATATATATATATATATATATATATATATATATATATACGAGGTGTGTTCAAAAATATCGCGAATTTTGTGTTTTTCAAAAATTATTTATTTATTCATGAATATCTATTTTGTCCCCTTCAAAGTAATCTCCATGAGATATTATTCACTTGTGCCAACGGTTTTTCCAATCTTCGAAGCACTTCAAAAAATCATTTTTTTTTAATCTTGTTCAGCTCCTCCTTCGATGCCGTCTTTATCTCGTCAAGCGTAGCGTAACGTCGTCCTTTCATGGGCCTCTTCAGTTTAGGAAACAAGAAAAAGTCACAGGGGGCCAGATCTGGGGAAAACGGTGGCTGCGGCATCATTAGTGTGTTGTTTTTGGCCAAAAAGTCGCGCACAAGCAACGATGTGTGAGCAGGGGCGTTATCGTGGTGCAAAAGCCAATTTTTGTTCTCCCACAAATCCGGGCGTTTCTGGCGAATTGCTTCGCGCGAATTGCGCATAACTTGCAGGTAATATTCCTTATTGACCGTTCTTCCCTGTGGCAAGAACTGATGATGCACCACGCCCCTGCAATCGAAGAAAACTGTCAGCAAAACTTTCACATTCGACCGAACTTGGCGCGCTTTTTTCGGTCTTGGTTCATGCGGCAGCTTCCACTGAGATGATTGAGCTTTGGTTTCCACGTCATAACCATAAACCCACGATTCGTCACCAGTTATGACCCTCTGGAGCAAATTTGGTTCGTCGCGGACAGAGTTTAATATCTCATTAGCAATGTTCATGCGTTGCTGTTTTTGGTCGCAATTGAGCAATTTTGGTACGAATTTCGCGACGACCCGTCTCATGCCCAAATCGTTGATAAAAATCGAATGGCACGAGCCAATCGATATGTTTAGGTCCTCAGCAACTTCTCTAACGGTGATTCGACGATTGGCCAATACCATTTTCTCCACTTCATTAATTTTTTCGTCTGTTGTTGAAGTGCTCGGGCGTCCGGCACGCTCTTCGTCGTTCACATCTTCTCGGCCTTCTAAAAACATTTTGTACCACCGACAAACGTTGCTTCGGTCTAAGGTAGCTTCTCCGTATGCCACAGTCAACATTCGGAATGCATCCGCGCACTTAATTTCGTTTTTCACACAAAATTTGATACACGTTCTTTGATCCATTTTTTGAATAAGTAAAGTTCGAAGACGATTGAAAACACGTGCAAGTAAAGCAGCTATCACCAATCAAGTGAACATTCAAAATGGCCGAGCTTGTCGGCATAAGTGACAGACATGAGTACCAACATAACGCCACAAAAAAATCGAAATTCGAATATACGTAACCCGCGAAAATTCCAAATTTGCGATACTTTTTGAACACACCTCCTATATATATATATATATATATATATATATATATATATATATATATATATATATATATATATATATATATATATATATATATATATATATATATATATACATATATATATATATATATATATATATATATATATATATATATGTATATATATATATATATATATATCGACATATGTATTTATATAAGTAAACACAATGTTTGCTCCAGAATCAATCTCTAGAAATTTACTTAAAAAGATCCTTCTTAACCACATCATTCGTTCATTTTTATTCGATACCCATCGCCTTCGTTTTCAGTTAACTATGGCACCTAATTTTCATGCAAGTTTCAAGATAATCATACCCTACAGTTCAATGAAAACTCGCTATGCATTTTCATCTTCATCTGTAAAGTTATGATCAGCTTAGAAAGAAAACTATCTCTTTTTAGGTTGCCAATCTCACTGGTCTTTAGTATGGTAATTACTAATTTTAGATTTCTGGGCATATGTTATAATGTATAATATTAACTGGAAAGTAACGAATCAACTCTATAATTTGCAATCACTCAGTCATTATTTCTTCGGAGAATTTTATAAGTCCTATGTGTAACGTTTACATCTAAGGATGTAAGAAGGATCCTTTACTAAGCTCATCGGTAAGGAAAGGATGAATTCGGAAGCGAACGCATCCTGAAATGCTCCCTCTAACTAGTGTTGAATTGTATTTATACCACATTTAGAAGTAATTTATTGGTTATTTCCGGTAGAAATGATTGACTAAAATGTACCGTTTATGCAGAAAATTAAGGATACTGATCGGTTTTCTCATCCGTCACCAAAAGACTCGGTATATCCATCAAATCCTTGCAGAGTGCCAACTAATTGGCACTTTTCCTGCGAAAGATTATTTAAATTCAATTTGTCGACATCAATGTATCATATTGAACTGTTAATATGTACAGAGTCCTTGGAAGGATCAAAATTCTGTTCCGAGACATTTTAGATCAATATGTTGTCCTTCATTTGAAACCTCTACAATCAAAATCCTTACACCCGTCGATCAGTTATGCTGAAAAATCGGGGTGAAAGTCGGAATTTTTTTAGTTTTAACGGTAAAAGTCCTTTACCGTTACTTGAATTTCTTATCCTTTAAACGGGACATAACTGAAAAAAAGACGTTTCATTTGCCAAAAACAGGACTCTTCTATCTATCTCCGTTTAAAAGTTATGCGTGAACATACAAAAAAAAGCAAAAAAAAATATTCGCGATGAATTGATAACCTTCTTTCCTTTGGAAGTCGGTTAAAAATAACAATAATCAAATGGAGACAATCAAAAAGAAAACTCAAATTATACGTAACAAAATCTCAAACAGTAAACCACAAGATATTTTGGACGATAAAGTTCTACAAGCAAATGAGAGTAATGAAGATGATGAGAACGGTGACGATGATCCTGACGACAAGAATAATAGCGATTGTATCATTGAAGATGTGCGGATGAAATAACCAAAGTCCTGATGACAAAATTCACTAAAATTCCCAACATTGTTCCAACAATATCGGAGTCTGCTATGAATGAAATTGATTCTATCGTCGCAACAACTACGGCCTTGCCTAAAGAAATAGCAACCACTACTCCTGAACCTACCACAACAACAGAAAAAATCTAATTTATAATTAATACTGGCAATCTATCTTTGTTGTGTCAGTGCTCATTCATTTCAAATTCATCTACCTTTTATGAATAAGAATTTAACATATTCAATTCTGCTTACGTGATTTCTGAACCCGCTGAGAGAAGTAGTATCCAGATCCATAAATCCATTTTTGATGTGGCGACTGTCCATGTTGCGGATTGAAATTTTGCAACGGTTGGATTCAATGCTGGCGAATATTTAATTGGTCGATTTTATCTGAAAATTGAAGAAATTGCATCGTGAGTAAACTAATTCATGGATAATCTGAACTTAGTTTCAAACAGCTAAAATTACTTATTTCAAGATACGAAATTGATACGATCAATTATTTCTTAGTATCCACACTGCCTGGTGTAAGTCGCTTTCTAAGCATTCAACAGAATCAGGCGTAATATTTATTAATAAAGAAAGTTGAAGCTTACTGTATCTGATTAGCTTCGAAAATGTTATTTAATAAGCTAAGATACCTTTTTCGAAGAGAAATAGGAAGTGATCTCGTTCTACTTTTGGAATCTCCACTTTCAAGCTACATCGATAGTGTTACTTAATCTGAAATATGTTTTATAAAGTATCAGGCTCAACTTCTGATTATAAAAAACTCACTAGTGATACATTTTTTATGTTTCTCGTCCTGCTGATGTTGGAATTTTTTCTGCTATATAATTAAACCTCTCCAACGTAAACAAACAAACAAGTTTACAACACAGAATGTCAGTCACTTTGACATTTACACCTGATGGGCGAGTGTACTAAAAGAAGCAAAATTTGGATTTCAATCGCCCGATGCACACCAGTTGGGGGATCACAATTGAACGTTGGATCGCCCAGGGAAAAAGTTAACGGCTCGCCGGTTGAAACCGAGCCGATGAAAAATCTGGGAACAAAGAACGGGTCTCTTCTTTTTTCTGGTGGACAAGGATCAAAACAGAGGACCAAGTGTGGCGAGCGAAACGAAATATTTCCTGGAATTCATCGAGGGAGGAAATTTACAACAGGGAAAGTTACAACAGTGACAACGATATAATTAAGGAAGATTGGCGACATCAGCTCATCAAGAAGCGTGCTGGCAGTAGAGCTTTGCAACGCAAATTACTTGGGGGGGCTGTTACGCGCATGCAATTGCTTGCATATCATACGTTTTGCCACGTGACACCGTGTCCATGAACTAAACATTTTGTCAACGTTTTAATTTTGCTTGGGAAAATTTTGCAAATTCCGTCTCGCATTGCAACGCAAGCAATCTTAGTTTATAAATTAACCTGAGCCGTGGCAAAACGTCGCTATTCAGATACTAAACGCTGCTGTTCATATACATACTAGAAGTCGCTGTTCAAGAACAACGTATAGAGTTAAGTCCGGCAATTCATAAGTTGTTAGTTAACTTGCGAAGATTGTGTTATAAAATTTATTAAAGTTATAATAAATCACAGTGATTAGTGATAAATTTCGTTTTCGTTAATTCTTTTTTTTTCCTAAGAGTTCGCACGTAACAAAAATTCTGGTGGCAGCGGTGGGATAGCCATTCAGTGTAATTAAAATTTATCGTGGCTATCTTCGAACTAAACATTTAATGTTAAAAGTGACTCTTAAAAGGAAAAAACTAGTGGAAGTGACTATCACTGTTATACTGTGATGTGCCGGTGCCGATTAATTTAATTAAAAGGACGGTTAAAAATAGTATCCTTGAGATACAGTCCTCAACGAGGGAGATATAAGGATACGTTGTTCTCCTAGGGCGAGTGCAAAAAACGTTGAGTAATTCAACTCTAGTCTGCGGGAAGCAGAAACTACTCCATCGAGGGATAATTATTGCAAGGAAATCAGAAGCGGTATCAAGGAAACAAGTTGGAACGTAGGAGCAACCAAAAGTCAACGCAGCGAAGCAGGGACATGATGATTTTGTAAGTTGTTTTCGATTGATTGCATCTTGGATTTGTATTTTGCAATAAGTTACCTGGTGATCATAATTTATTTTTGAATAGCCCTTAGCCAAAAATTACCCTGGCTAAGTATAAGGGAGTTGAAATAGAAAAATGTTTGGAAACTAAAGTGAAAAAAAATTGTGAAGGATAAAATCCAGATAATTATAATGTGTACAAAAGTGACAGAAATTGGAAAAGTAGAAAAAATTGTAAAAGTACATTCAATATTGTGAGTGTGGAAATCCAATTTAATTAATTGTTCACACGAATAGAGTAGATGAATGCTTCGTATCGTGTTAAAATCGGTGGAAAGAAAGTACGGCTAACTGTAGGTGAAATATTAATTAATAAGTATCGTGAAAATTTTCAAATCCGCGTTAAAAAGGAGTATCTCGAATTCAGGTCTTTTTGGGAATATTTAGGAACGTATTCGGTCGGTCAAGTAAAAAGGAGTAGTGAGTCGTTAAGTGAAAGTGCATGTGAAAGTGAAAGTTCTGAAACTACCGGTGGTGAAAGTGTCGCATTTAGTGAAAGTGAAAATCTTGCGGAAAGTTTTCACAGTCTTTTTGAAGAAGTGGATTTAAAATCAAGTGGTTTAAGAGAAAGCGGGCCTAACTCAATAATAATGGGTTTGGAAAACGGTGAAGCAAGTGCTTTTAGTAGTGCCGTAGATGGGAATTCAAGACCGCCTTTCTTGATTAGTTTTTCAGACTTGAAAAGCTTTATCCCAGTGTTCGAAGGTCGGGCTGAGGATGCATTTAATTTCATATACGCATGTGAAGAGGCAATGAAATTAGCTCAAGGTCCAATTCGATCCATTCTTTTTAAGTATATTTGTATGCAACTCCGAGGAAATGCACAAACAATTATACTTAATGAGGAATTCGAAGATTGGAATGCGTTGAAAATGAAATTAAAACAGGTTTATGCGGAACCACATTCTATGTTACATCTTCAACGTGAACTTTTCTCATTTAAACAGCAAAACGAAGAAACGGTTGTGCAATATCACCAAAGGCTTCTCGGTCTTCATCGAAGGATATTGACAGTGCGATCAGGTCAGTCATCGGTTGGTGAGAACGCTTTCATTGAGGAACAAGTTAAAACAGTGTTCATTAGTGGATTAAAAGAAGTTTTAACTATGTACGTTATCACACAGAAGCCAAAGACTCTGGAGGAGGCGAGTCGTCTAGCACAAGAAGAAGAACAGAGACAAGGATTAGTGAATGTATCAACGAAAAAGGATTTCACGGATCGAAATGTTCTACCTCGTGTTCTCAAAATTCATTCAGATAAGAAATGTTTTGCATGTGGAAAGCTTGGACATATTAAACGAAATTGCAGATCGAAACGCTTTGATAAACATCGGACAACAGAAGACACTCCAACTGAAGGAAACTCATCGAAGAAAGAAGGATCTTCATCGGGTTCAAAATTTAAATCTCCAAAAAATACGTATCATAAGAATGATGAAAATGTAAATGAGTTTAGAATAAATGCTTTAGATATTGAAGAAAGTCCTTATGTTTTTCTAAAATTTGAAAATCAATATTTAAAATTTTTAGTGGATACTGGGAGTTCGCTAAACTTAATTGCAGCAAAATATGTTTTTGAGAAAGATGTTGAAAAGTCGAAAGGAATAAAATATCGTTGCATTAATGCAATAGATGCAGAGACATTTGGGCTCACAACATTGCAATTAAGTTATGGTTATAATGAATTCAACATCCAATTTCAAGTTGCAACCAATAGACTATTCGACAAATTTGATGGTATTCTTGGATCTCCATTTCTTGTTGAAAATCAAACAATAGTAAATTTGAAAGATCAAGTTTTGGAAATTGGCCAGAGCAAAATTGATTTATGCAAGAAAAATCTTCTTGCAAGGCCAATATCAGAAACTATTCGTTACCTGCATATCAGTGGAAAACCAGGAGAAAATCTCCTTGTAATGGGAATGCAGGAGGGCAAATTGAAAATGGCGAATTCTCTTGTTGAAGTTAATGATAGCGGAGAAATTCCAATCGTTATTTTGAACGAAGATGAAAAAGAATTAAAAATTAATTCAGAACTTATCAACGTGTGTAAAGTCGGTATTGAGGAACTCAAAGAAAGTCAAAAAGAAATAGTCATCCGAGATGAACACATGAATGCAGAAGAAAGGAAAAGTTTATGGGATATTTTAAATAATTATCGATGTTTAGATATATAAATAGATCCACAAAATTTAACGAAGGCAGCTGAACATTCTATTGATTTGTTGCCAGGAACAAAACCAATTTATACAAAAATCTACAGATTTCCCAAAATTCATGAAGTGGAAGTCAAAACACAAATTCAAAAATTATTGAAGGATGGTACTCTAAGGGAAAGTTCCAGTCCTTGGAATTCACCCCTGTGGGTGGTACCGAAAAAGATTGATGCAAGTGGTAATCTAAAATGGCGCAAAGTAATAGACTACCGTAAATTGAATGAGGTTACTATTGCAGATAATTATCCATTGCCAAATATTTCTGACATTTTGGACCAACTAGGCAAAGAAAAATATTTTTCATCAGATCCCTGTGAAGCAAGAGGATCAGTGCAAAACAGCCTTCAGTACTCCATATGGGCATTATGAGTATACTCGTATGCCCTTTGGCCTGAAAATTGCACCAGCTTGTTTCCAGCGTATGATGAACACGGTTTTGTCAGGTTTACAAGGGTCAAAATGCGTTGTTTATTTGGACGATATCGTCATTTACGGAGATTCTTTGCAAGATCATAATGAGAAATTAATCGCAGTTTTTGAACGTCTTAAGCGAAATAACTTAAGAGTTCAACCGGACAAATGCGAATTCCTAAGGAAAGAAGTAACATACCTTGGACATATCATTTCCGATAATGGAGTGAGTATGGATCCTAAGAAGCTTGAAGCTGTTGATAGGTTACAAGTACCTAAAAATCCTAAGGAAATTAAATCTTTTTTGGGTTTCACAGGTTATTACCGTCGATTTGTAAGGAACTATGCAAAAATTGTCGTGTCTATGAACAAACTTTTACGGAAAAATGAAGAATTTCGTTGGACATTGGAGTGCCAAGCGGCATTCGAGAATATCAAACAAACATTAAAAGAAAATGTAACTTTAATGTATCCAGATTTCGATAAGAAGTTCATATTAACGACTGACGCGAGTAATAGTGGGATTGGAGCTGTATTATCCCAAGAAGATGATGACAATCGTGAACGACCAATAATGTTCCTAAGCAGAACATTGAATAATGCTGAAAGAAACTATTCAACTACCGAAAAAGAATGTTTAGCAATAGTTTGGTCTGTGAAGCAATGTCGACCATATCTATATGGGAAAGATTTTATTATTCGAACTGATCATAGACCACTACTTTGGCTCTTTAGTGTCAAAGATCCTGAAAGTAGATTAGTACGATTGAGGTTGAAATTAGAAGAATATCAATATACAATGGAATACACTCCCGGAAAAAATAATAAAATAGCAGACGAACTAAGTCGAAACCTTCCTGTCAATGCTATTGTACCTGCTGATAATGGCAAATATAAAGAAACCGTAGAGGAACATGAAAACGATGTTTCTGAAAGTGTCTTAGGTTATAGACATACCAAGCTGATTAAGGGTATAACATTCAACAAGCATGGTGACATAATAGTCAGACAAGGAGATATAATTGTAAGAATTTTTAAAGACGGACATATTAAAGAAATTTCTCTAGACGAAATGGATAACTCATGTGAAAGTAAAATCGAGGACGATTTGGAGACTATAGAAAGGGAGAAAGCAAGAAGTGAAGCTTTAATTGATCAGCCACAAAACGAAACAAATGCAGCGAATTCAGATATAATCGAAATAACCGACGTGAACGAGAAAAAGAAACTCCTAGAAAAATATCATAGAGGTATAATTGGAGGTCACAGAGGTGTCAATAATTTGGAAGAGTTCCTTAGACGTAGCTATCACTGGAAAGGAATGCGAAAAGACATTCGAAAGTATTTCAGGAATTGCGAAGAATGCGAGAGGCAAAAGATAGTAAGACGGAATTTAAAAGCACCTATGACAATAGAAAAATTAAAAGAACAGCCATTTGACAGAATTTCAATGGATGTTGTGTCATTCAAATGGAAAGATGGCAAACACAAAGCTCTAACAATACAGGATAACTTAACAAGGTACATAAAATTCATTTATATAAAATGTGAGAATGCTAAAAATGTCTCTAATGCAATCATTAACGAATGGATTGCTTACTTTGGAATACCATCAAGACGACGCTATTATCCTCTCCGATAATAGCGTCGTCTTGACTGGAAAATATGTAACTGACTTATGTAAGCGACTAGGAATTGAACAAATTCCCATAAGTTCTCGTCATCTACAGTCCAATGGAGCAGTGGAGAGATCACACGCCAGAATGAAAGAATTCTTAAGAAGCGTGACTAAAGAAACTAATCTTTCACCAAAGGAAGCGCTTGGAATGGCAAGTCTTTGTTACAACCAATGCATAAGCCAAGGAACAGGAAAATCAGCAGAAGAACTTTTATTTGGTAAAATCACTCTACCTTCTGACGAAATACCTGCTGAGAGGGAACAAAATGAATCTGAGCTTAATACCACACTCCGTAAAAGACTAAACGATTTGCAAATGATGCGAGAAAGTGCCAGAGAATTCAACTGGAATATCAAAAAGAAACAAAAAGAAAGGTATGACAGCCAATTAGATAAGAGGGGCGCTGTATATAATTATAAATTAGGATAAGGTATTAATAAAACAAAAGAAAAACAAAGAAACTGAGAACCAATGGATATGACCATACGAAGTCCTTAGTGTTAAAAAATATTCTATCCAAATAAATAATAAACTCAATAGTTGGTTCAATGTTTGTGATGCAAAACCATATTTTTCAGGGTAACATTCATCGTTTTCCTCACCGCAGGACTCAGAACAGCCATGAGTGATGTTTCTATAAGAGGAATAGATTATCCTGGGGCGTATTTTAAGCATATATCTGAAGCTAAATTTATTGATAAGAAAATTCAGTTAGTTAAAGTAATAGACTTAGCGGAAATCGAAATTAAAATAGAAAACGTGAAAGTATTAACTCGTAGTATCAATGATTTATGTGTAAATAGCATTCCTGCTTGTAAAAAATTAAAGTTAAATGGAGAGTTACAAGCTAGTCGATTAAATCACAATCTGGATACTGTGTACGGTCTTTTAGGTTTTACCCCTAATATCAGATTGCGACGAGGCTTAGCAAATTGGGTTGGAAGCTCATTGAAAATGTTGTTTGGAAGTATGGATTAATACGACTTTGATAACAACAAAGACGCTATAGATTCCGTCGAAAGAAATGAATTTAATATCAGCAAGGGTATGATGAAGAATACTTACTTAATGAATGTAATTAATAAACAAGCGAAAGTTCTTTCCACCGAACAAAATTCCATCCGTGTTTAAAAAGATGAAATTGTTGATGAACTTATCAAAATTAATAATATTACAAATGAGCATGAGAAACATTTAAGCTTACAAAATTTATTATGAAGAGGTTTGTTCGAAAATTTACCATAAAATTGAGTGATTGGCTTACAAATCGAAATACTCCGTGATGGTTTGTTGTTTATTCAATCGGGAATCTTACATCCTTTTATCTTAGAACCGGGACAACTAATCAATGAATTAAATAAGATAAAAGATAAGGAGCATTTAACAGTAACTCCTTTAATTGAAAATAACAAGGATGTAACAAAAGACTTACAGTTGACTGCTTTCGTCAAAAATAAGAATATATTTATCATAATTTCACTCGATAAAGTAACTAACGATAATTTTGAAATATACGAAGTTATTGGATTTCCATACATTAAGAAAAATGTAGCTATTATGATAAGCGATTTAAAGAATTATTTTGTTGTAAATAAAAATAGAGAACAGTTTATCACAACAAATGAAATTGATTGTAAAGATATTAATAAATTAAAAGTATGTAAACCGTTACCCCTCAAAAGCGTCTATTCACAATCATGTGTAACAAGTTTGTTCTTTAAACAATCGGATAAATATTGTGAATTCCGACAATTAAGTAATGAAGTAGATATCATGCATAAAATAAATAATCTTCAACTGTTATTAATAAACTCTGTGGAAACTAGATATGAATTTAATTGCAATATAACAAAACACGAAAAAATCATTGGAAGTAAAATTGTCAACTTGACAAATGACTGTAGTATTCATAGTGCAACTCACGATTATTTCCCTGAGAAGAATTTTGTTGAATATTTCGTTACAAAAGACAAAGTAGTAGAAATTGAAGAATGTTGTGATCATTTTGAATTAAATGAAATAAAAAGCTATAAATTACGTTTTGGTAAGCTTACAAGTACAAATGTTTATGAGTAAAAGGATCTTACTTCTGATTTAGTAGAACAAACTAATTTTTGGGATAAAGCAATTGTACCAGTACCAAAGCTTATTCGAGAAAATTCTGCTATTTCTATGATACTTTCATTAGTGCTAATATTATTTTCCGTGTATCTAATTTATAAATGTATTAATGGAAAATTATCCGTAGTAATTTTTAGAGGATGTTTTAATAGAAAGAAATTGAGTAATTCACCTGGAGTAAGAGATGCAAGAGTTGTTTTTAGAAATTCGGAAAATGATGAAAATATTTTAGAAAATAGAAGTCAATCAATTGAACCTGAAAATAGACGCATTACAACAAGATATTTGTAAATGGTTGAGGTCAACCTTAATGTAAGGGGGAAGGTGTTACGCGCATGCAATTGCTTGCATATCATACGTTTTGCCACGTGACACCGTGTCCATGAACTAAACATTTTGTCAACGTTTTAATTTTGCTTGGGAAAATTTCCATTCTCACGAAATATTCCCAAGTTTTGCAAATTCCGTCTCGCATTGCAACGCAAGCAATCTTAGTTTATAAATTAACCTGAGCAGTGGCAAAACGTCGCTATTCAGATACTAAACGTTGCTATTCATATACAACTAGAAGTCGCTGTTCAAGAACAACGTATAGAGTTAAGTCCGGCAATTCATAAGTTGTTAGTTAACTTGCGAAGATTGTGTTATAAAATTTATTAAAGTTATAATAAATCACAGTGATTAGTGATAAATTTCGTTTTCGTTAATTCTTTTTTTTTCCTAAGAGTTCGCACGTAACAGGGCCCCCAACTAGGTAGAGTAAGTTAAATTATGCATATTGATGAGTTAAAGTTCTATTTTTGAAATTCCTTGCACTTTACCATTAAATAAATAATTAACTAAGTGAATATATTTTTGGTTATTAAAAAGATTGCCACGAAGGTAAATTGCACATCTGGCTAGGGTGTGTTCGGGAATAAATTTCCAGTGCGAATTATTCCGTAATTTTTTAAGCTCAGGTGTTTTTTTTAGATTTTCGCTCGGTGCGAGATAAGCCAGGTAATCTGAGCCCGGCAAAGTTGTGCAAGTGGTCACCCGATGAGTCTAATCCTCCCCTGTTAGGGAAAAATAGTGAGTGGTAGTTCGAGCTGTGTTAGGGGTGTTTGGCGGCCGCGTTATCGCTTGACGGCTACTTAGGACCAGGGGATAAGCGAGTGGTGCCTCCTACGACTGTGTCCGACGGCAAGCCGGGTCCAAGGTCCTTAGCCGAAGGAACTCTCACGCAGAGGGTAACTATAGCGTAACAACTCTTTCGAAAAGCTTTTGGATCGCGCAAAACAGTGTATCGAGGCCAGAGGAGACTATTTTGCATACATAAACTCGAATTTATCAGAACAAAGCTCCTGTCGTTTCTATTTTAGCTCAATCTCGTATGTTTTGGAACGCATCTTGTACCAATTTTTAATATATATATATATATATATATATATATATATATATATATATATATATATATATATATATATATATATAGAGAGAGAGAGAGAGGGAGACGCTGAACGACGCTTCTGTATGTCTGAAATGCTGCTTGAGTGCCATAAAAAGAAATCATTTTTGCATCAGATCGTGACTGGGAATGAAAAGTGGATCCATTATGACAACCCCAAGCGCAAAAAGTCATACGCGAAGCCCGGCCAACCAGCCAAATCAACGGCGAAGCCAAATATCCATGGCGCCAAGGTTATGCTATGTATTTGGTGGGATCAGAAGGGGCCGTTATATTATGAGTTGTTGAAATCGGGCCAAACAATCACATGTGACTTGTACCGAACACAATTAATACGTTTGTGCGTGTCATCATCGAAAAACGCCCGGAATATGCGACCAGACACGAGGCTATAATTTTTCATGTTGCAATACCTGTGAAAAATTATTTGGAAAATAGTGGATGGGAAGTTTTGACCCACCCGCCTTATAGTCCGGGCCTTGCTCCGTCTAACTTTCGTTTATTTCGCTCGATGCAAAACGCCCTCACCGGAATACGCTTCACTTCAGAGCAAGGTATCTGAAATTGGAGAGATTCGTTTTTGGCCGCCAAGCCGGCGCAATTTATTTGGGATGGAATTCATAAATTGCCTGAAAGATGGGAAATGTTGTAGCTTCCAATGGACAATACTTTGAATAAAATATATTGTAAGATTTTTCCACAATAAAGCGTCAAATTTCGTTAAAAATTTCCGGTTATTAAGTTCTACACCCACTATATATACATATATATCTATATTCATAAATATATATATATATATATATATATATATATATATATATATATATATATATATATATATATATAAATGTATATACAGATGTTTATATATATTTATATATATATATATATATATATATATATATATATATATATATATATATATATATATATTTATATATATGTATATATATATGTATATATATGTAAAGATTGGTTTATAGATTAATTCAAATTCACTTTATTTTAGTAATTAAATTATTGCGAAAAAGATTTACAATAGATGTAAGATGTGAAAGGTTAAGCCACGTCAACGCTCTACGGAGGTTGGATACCACCTGACTGGTTCGTAGTATCTCGTTTAACAATCGTATTTCATTCCACACTCGGTCATCCATGTTACTCGTCTGCCTCAGGCGAGTCATCTGCGTCTTGTGGTGGAGCGGTGAGGTCGTCATTGTCGTCGAATTCAGCCCATAGTTTCATCCTGTCTGCGCTCGTATCGGTAACCTTTGGGCCTTCATGTTCGCCAACCTTCTGCACGCCATAACGATCGAATCCCTTGATTGAAACAACCCGATAGGGACCAAGAAACTTTGGTCTGATCTTCAGTCCCGTACCAAACTGCACTCGCTCTATCGCAACCAGGTCCCCAACTTTGTCGATGGTAGCTTTCTTTCGCTTCTTGTTGAAATTTCTCGAATTTTCATCCTGCATCTTCGCTATAGCCTCTTTCGCCTGCTTGCTATATATATATATAAATGCGTAATTCTGCTCGAGCTTCGTCATACTGTTGGGATATAACTTCCTCTAAAATCTCCATAAGCCGAATGTCCTTTCCAGAATTCATCTTAGTACCGACCATTAATTGAAATGGTGACATTCTTATCGATCGATGATACGTAGAGTTAATAGCTCTCTGAATATTTTTTACATTTTTGAACCATTCATCAGGTGTGTCAATAGAATACTTCGTAAGTGCCGATATGACAACCGCATGAAGACGCTCGATCTGCCCATTTCCCCTAGGCACGCCGGTGGTCAGAAGATGCAACTCAATATCATGGTCGGTGCAATACTTCTTGAAGTTTTGCGATACAAATGCTACTCCTCGGTCGGAAATTAAATGAAGAGGATAACCAAACGATTCAGCAATTACCTCCATCTTCTGCAGGACTTCATCGCACGCAAGGGTTTTTGTCGGGAAAAGCCAACAAAATTTTGTGAATCCATCGATAATAGCCAAAATATAACGATAATCTTTCTTCGTGTCTTGCATAGGGCCCAGATGATCGATATGGAACGCAGCGAGGGGGACATCGCCTTTTCGGTACAAAAATCCATCTGCTTTGCCTCGTTTTCTATCGGATAAGAGGCATCTCACACAACTGGAAATGCAACGTTCAATGCGACGATCCAGATCGGGGATATAAAACTCTTGCAGCATATACTTCATTTTCTGCAAACGAAAATGCCCTTTTT
>OZ017738.1:307528568-307623568 GCA_963969285.1 Odontomyia ornata
ACTCAGCGTACAATTTATAAATATATAAAGTTTCAAATGACGAACAAGCTAAACACTAAACATTACACGTAAACATTCAACACAAATAAGCAGAACGAAAACTTAATAGCGAGCAAGCAAACTGTTCTCCATTGTTATCGAAATATAACACCAGTTATCACTCCAACTACTTAAACAATAATTATAGCAATAACGCGTACCTAACATACATGCATATTAATGTCTTATCTTTTGAATTAAATGAGTATTCGAATTGCCTGAGATGCAATTAAAAAAGCAAACAAAAACAAACATTTAACTACACAATTGAATGGATAGACATCTGGGCAATAATGTTTAATGCAATAACATTAAACAGCAAACGAAATGTGGAAACAGCGCTAAACAAATATAAAAAATAATTTACGTGAGAACGGCAATTTCCCAGGCCGTATAAACATGAAACCAAGTTAATTCCAAGCTACACTGAAATAATAACAATCGAATTTTTGCCATTAGAGCAATGCAAACAAATTTACCCAAAAAAAGTCGCCCCTTTCAAACTTTTACTAACTAACTATTATATTAAGCTGTAATATACATCCTGCGCTAAATGTTCAATTCCACAATGTTAACAGTAAAGAAACGGAAAATAGTGGCCGGCAAATCCCGGCAAGATTCCAAGCCAAAGCCATCAGCAGACAAGCTTTTTCTATGTCTAAATTGCACGATCACTGAAATGAAAACCAGTAGATTTAACAATAGCCTCTGAGCCGTTGACGTAAGCTGTCAGCATACACGCTATTTTAAGTTATAAGTTCCTAAAGAAACAAATAAAAGCTACTGAGCAGCCCGACTACAGCTGTCGGCAGACACGCTACATTTAATATTAAGTCATATGAAAAACAGCCGTTGATTTACCATCCAGTCGTAGCCTCTGAGCTGTTGATCCGAAATGGTTTGCAGGCACGCTACCAAGCAAGTACATTTCAAACACGCCACTACGTTTGCCCGCTCGATGAATACATTCGAACTGATAACTACTAACAACAAGTCATCAATAAAACTCCTATGGAAAACGCAAGACAATTCAAAACCCACCCATTTCCCATCCTTTTACTTTACATATGGCAACGATATCAAATTGCGTTTCAGAATGCTATAATATATATTTTAAGATTCTTTAAACAATCGTTTTCTCAAGATTGAGAAAGACAGTACAGTGCCTCGCACGGCACTGTACTGTATTTCAGCAAGGTCTAGGACAGCATGACGCCAAACCAGTTAGAAACTCACCAGAGAGAAATTAGACGGAACACATATAGGGTCTTTAATGAAGGCCAAAACTAACATATATATATGTTCCCAAACCCATCATATAGTGATAGTGTCACTTCGACCATCTTTTACAATAATCTTTCTCGCATGATATTTTCTACGCGGCATTTCTGTTTAACAGTTCACTTAAATCAATAAAATTATATACCACGACTTTTAAGCTTAGAACCTCTCCTTTTAATTTCAATTTAGTAAAACAGATCATCATCATTTACAACTCATTCAACATTTCTATACTTAACAAAAAACCTACATAATAAATAATAGATTCCGATTTATAAATAATATACAACTGCTCAAACATCAAGCAGAAGAACCTCCATTTCTAATAAACCTCCGTTTTTACCATCACAAATGGATAAAAAAGTATGTAACAGACAATTTAAGCCAATTAAACGACAATTAAATGCATATACCTTAAAACCTCTTCCTCCTACGAAATCCCACAGTACAGATGGATTAAAAGCCCTGCCCACTACGAAATACATTAAACCGATATAATTAGAAACAAATGTTCTTCAAGTCAATTACCAGCCAACCACGAGTTATTACATACATATCATATAATTCATATACTTCCTAGCAATTAGCGCATGTGAAAGCTACAATATATTGCTTCATTCAATTTGCTCATGCGTCATTGCAGAAGCAATGCTAATCATATCTTCAAAGCTCATTAGCAGTGACCAAAAACAATCACGTAAACCTTCAATCTATGACTGCTACTCCCATTAACAACATTAACCATACATATTAAAAGGAAAGTTTATTTATCACACTCATTATCTCACACCCTATAAAGCCAAAATAGCTTATACTGAAGGCTTGGGAATACAACAACAACGAGTCCCAAGCTACATCAATGGAAAGCTGTAGTGAAATGTAGGTATGCAAAATGTTCGAACAGGACTGCAGCGATGGTCTGCTGCCTCGGCGAAAGAGGATGGTAATATCAGCCAAGATTGGCCTTGTCTGGGGACGCGTGAATGCGCTGGCTGGAGGTAACTCCTGAAGGGGAAAAATTGCTTGTTCCGAGAACAAGTCGGAACGAGTCAAAACAGACGAACTTGGGGAGACTTCGTCGTCACCCGACGATTCTTATGGCCCACAAATAAGAGTGGGGCAACCGGATAGATGTGGTGCCCCCTCGCACCCGCCCAACTGGATCATGATCCAAATGTTGACGTGGCCATATATTTCCCATTTGAGCGGAAACTCATACAAACCTCCTTTGTATGAGCCTTCCCATCAACGAGAAATATGGATGTGACTGATTTATGTCATAGAATTATGTGATCGGGTCACATAACCCTATGCCATAAAACGGGCACGTGAGCGGAAGGCCATTCAACCAGGCCAGAACCCATGAAAACAACAAAATACGTGGAGCGCACCCAATGGCTAGCCCATTTTCAGTGATACCCGGTCAGAGGGGCAGAATGGAAAGACCGAAGGGCATACTCTAACAATTCATTTTATTAGTCGAATAACTCAAATTCTTGGAAATTAACAATACTTCGATGACAAAAAAAGGTTGGGAATAGGATGAAACAAGGAAAATTAATTTGAATTTAATATTTTTTTTTGTGGTTTTCCTTTACAACTCGTACATATGGGTTAGTGATGTCTGAAATGCAATTTGGATATTCCCTTATATCAAAAATTCATTATTGAGGAATCAACATACTGCAAATCTAAAATTTTGGATTTTGAAGTTATAAAATCACTGCATATTCAGAAGCTAAAAGTATTGATGTTGCGCTCAAGAGTTAAGAATTCTAATTTGAAAGCAGAGCGATGTCATGATTTAAAAATAATTTTTTCTCCAGGATTTCGAAAGTTAATTCAATTTTTGGAAGATAAAATGCTATTGATTTTACGTTAGTTTCAGCTTTTATAGTATGACCAATGTCGAATGACACAAATTTTGAAAAATAAGAGCAAATTTCAAAGAAAAGAAATGAAACTAAAAGGGTACTTGCCCATCCTCCTCGATGAGCGCCCGTAGATGGGGTGGACGTGCAAACGTTAATTAATTTTTTTTGGAGGTTTTAAAATTTTTCCGTCGGTCTATACTTGATCCAAAACTTGACTCATCACTTAAAATCAAGAGCAAAAAAAAAAACCATAAAAGCAATCACTGTTTTCAGACAAAAATATGATAAGGGCTTAATTCTTCAGACACTGTTTATTCTGCACAATTAAAGGATAAATAGAGCAAACAATTTATAAATACAACAATCATTCATTTGAAGAGCTATCATACTATTTCACGATTATTTTCGGAAAAATGCGAACCATATATCGGAAAAACATGGCGGGAAACTTACGATCTTTGCAAGCAACAAGTTATAATTGAAATGATAGTTGGCTAACAAGGCTCGGCATTTAGCCACAATCACGTCTCATTTAAATTACTTTGGGCGCGTGTTCTCCGCATAACTGGCATTCCTCACCTCGCATTCATGTGCTTCCTATCGTTTTGTTTTCATACTTCTAACGATTCGTTCACTTCCAGTTTCGCCACTGAAATTTATTTCCTCATTGGTTTTCTTTTTATTTTTGTGTGACTCTCTCACTTTCGAAATGCAACAAATTACACGAGTTCACTGCCTTGCACCCGAGCACCTTCTGCACTTCACCAGATAGTACCAATCGCAATCATTCTAACGTTACGGTGGAGGATTTCTCTACGAGAATTGATCCGTAAAAATTTTTTTTACGAGACGCATCTCCCCAGCCGTGGTCCTGTTCAGCGATTCAGTGCACTCGCTCCCTCGCGCACAAACCCATGCATCACTAGTCAGATGAATTTCCAATATGAAAATTTTCACTCGCTCATTTCAACCCAGCAATACCGCAATCCGCGTCATTTTATTTTTATAGATATGATTGCAAAAACTTCTTAATGCTATGATTCACAGAGGAATTAACGTATGTAGTTGGTGAATTGACACAACAAGATCCCCGCGATCGAATCAATGATCGAATGTTACGAAATATAAATTAAGCCCCGAAACTATTCCTAGCAGGGAACTCCAACATTTTATCCGGAAGATATCCAAGGAATCACTCCACGTGCGGAAGTACTGGTGGGAAGGATTAAAGTCAGGTTAGGATAAACGATGTAAATCATTAGCATTAAGTAATCTTAGGGATTAAGTATTAAGCGGAAAAAGAAGAATACGAATGCAAATGCAACCCACATGAGTGTCAAACAAAACAAAGTCAGCAGTTGTCTTTTCTGTTTTGGTCCTTGGAAGAAAAGATATTTTAATTGAATTTTATCGGATTGAATTGTCGTAACAACATCGAAACCAGCATGTAAATTATATTGCATGAAAAAGTGTTAGTGCTTGACGTCCGGACTCCAAATCAAGATATCTTCATCATTGCAACATTGATTCGGTGTTATAAACAAACTTAAAAAATCAAATGAAAAAAATAGACATCAAGCTGGATACACCAATATCCGAACACGATATATTCTTTTCTTAGGGTTTTGTACTAAAATACAAAACCCTATTGCAATCACGGCCTGTGTCCGTCCGTTCGTCTGTATGTCACAGCACTTTTTCTCCGAAACTATAGAAGCTACAGCTATGAAACTTTGTGGAAAGGTCAGAAGTGGTGACTTCTTGAAAGTTCAAGGGTGAAAAAATTTTTCGAAGGGGTTTAAGGGGGGGTCTCCCCATATAGGGAGGTGACCCCTCAAAAAAAAATTTTCACTATTGGTAGTCGAGTAGGGTGTCATTGGAAAGGTCTTAATAAGATCTTTTCAAAACAAGTCTTAAAATTGCCTTATGAGTACCGAGAGGGGCAGGGGAAGGGAAATGTACGAACTTTTTGCGTACCCCCCTCGCGATTGGACACCTTCCATCCGAAAAATCTGAAAAAAATTATGAATGTAGGCCTTAATGAGTACAACAACAACAAATACATGAGAAGTCGAAATTCACTCAACTTTGTTAGAAATAGTATGATTTATCGATTTTATGTTTTCTTGAATAAAATCTAATCGGTACCCTTAAATTCAATAAAATTTGACAAACAGATGACTATTTATAAGATTGATCTTTTCTGAGCGTTTCATACAGATCGAATAGTATTTGATGAAGTTATAGCGATTTGAATTTTCCTGTATTACTATGGAACAATATGCCCTGTATTACTATGGAAACATATGGCTATGGAGCCATATGCGCTTTTTACCGCCTTAGACACTACAGCTTTGCTAGGATTTGCATGGAAATTGCAGAAATGATACGTATCATGAAGATGAGTACATATAATCGAAACAAGCCGAAGAGGCAGGAGAGAACTCCTAGCAAAAGGGCTTTGTAACCATTCTAGGATTCGAAAAAATAGGCCATGAATCGATGATTTTAGTACAGAGGAGTGGCCTCTGAAAAAAAATTTCATGAAAGGTAGCCGATATGAGTATCAACTGAAAGTTCTCTATGAGAGCTTTTCAAAACAGTTCTTAAACTGACCGTTTTTGCTTCAGTGGGGGCACAGGGGGGAAATACATGAAAAATGTGTTTCCTCCCTCGCAAATGGACACCCGTGATCTAAAAAATCTGGAAAAATTATGAAGGGAGATATTTATGGGTATAACTATAACAAATGCCTCAGAAGTCAAAATTCTTTCAACTTTGTTAATAATAGTATGATCCTCGAATTTCACATTTTCTCCAATAAAATCGTCTTTGACATGTTTCTTGATTTTATTTGTTGCTGGTTACTGTATTTTGTAACTTGAGTACAAAACCCTTCTGACATGAGCATAGGTCTGTCTACCCAACTTGTTACAATTTCAGCTTGGTTGCTGATAGTGCATCATTGATTGACAAGCGAATGCAAAAGAAAAGTGATGAGAAACAATGACGAAATAAGGGCCGCAGCACAATCCATCTACGAAAATATCAGTACAATGTCGATAAGAAGCCATCCCTCGACTTTAGCCATTGGACGATCGCATTCCATTAATTTTATTACGGAGGAATTTGTAGCTGGCTATATGCAAGATGGCAGAATGTCGGTGGTGCGGCGGTTTTTCTGCCTATTTGCAGCCTTGGATATGATTTTTATATTGCTCTTGTGGATTATTGGTGTGATAGTTTCTGGTGATAATATTTATAATGCCCTCAAAATGCAAGGGCTTCACTATTCGGCAAGAACGGTGATGTCGTCGAGTACAGCGATGGTGTCGATGAAGCAAATGCTGTAATCTACAGCTACGCGATCATGGGAAAATGCATTGAAAAATTGGAGTCTATGCAGTTTGGAGTCCCTATTATGAACGAATCACATACATTGAAAAATACGAAAGCCAAATGTACGGGCGTAGCCGAAAAATTAGCCAGGAAGGCAAAACGAATCATCCTGTTGACGGGAACTCCTGAGTTGACTCGTCCTGTCGAATTGTTTTCTCAACTAAAAACAATGGATAAAAGTTTTCTCACCATCTTTACCATAAGCAACTAAATTTTGGCGAACGGAACATGTATTTCCATCACCTGAACAACTACTGAGGCAAGTTTCGTTGCAACATTTTCTTTGACTATTACAGCCACGACTTCCACATTCCAACGGGCATATTTTTTGGCAGTGATCTTGATTCCAGCAGAAGCGTTTGTTATCGAAGACAGGACAATCACCGCTGTTAACATTACCTTTTATTCTTCCTAAACCACACAACGGACATTCGTTGGTAGCCTTGTTGAAAAATTGGAGTCTATGCAGTTTGGAGTCTTCATAATGGACGAATCACATACATTGAAAAATACGAAAGCCAAATGTACGGGCGTAGCCGAAAAATTGGCCAGGAAGGCAAAACGAATTATCCTGTTGACGGGAACTCCTGTATTGACTCGTCCTGTCGAATTGTTTTCTCAACTAAAAACGGTGGATGAAAATTTTCTCACCATCTTTACCATAAGCAACTAAATTTCGGCAAACGGAACATGTATTTCCATCATCTGAACAACTACCGAGGCAAGTTTCGTTGCAACATTTTCCTTGACTATTACAGGCACAACTTCCACGTTCCGTCGGGTATATTTTTTGGCAGTGATCTTGATTCCAGCAGAAGCGTTTGTTACCGAAGACAGGAGAATCACCGCTGTTAACATCACCTTTTATTCTTCCTAAACCACACAACAGACATTCGTTGGTAGCCTTGTTGTGCTTAAAGATTAGCGCCTCCGGCGTAGCATTCATAGCAATATGGTTCCAATCAACAGTATGGACAAAACATAAAATTGGATTTTTCTCAATTCGCACACCACCACGATTGATTGTCACAAGTGATGTTAAGCCGGTTACCTCAATATTGGCATTTTCAAATATGATCAATGCAAATCCCTCAAACAACGTATTGCCACGAATCACTTGTAAATTTGGAAAAAGTTTCGTCAACGATCGAATACCACTAACCTGATGTAGCATTAGGAAATCTGTGATTTCCGTCAACTCCGGAAATATATAATTCTCGAAATCCGTTTAGTTTGATTCGTCCATCAAAGCTATCACCAAGAATCCTTCAATCACTTGACATCCTGTTAGACTTTGTAGCTGTTGTGCTCTGTTACGTATATCGATACTTCTATGATCCTGACGTGACATTTGTATATGCGGCAGAAACAACCATTGATATTGTGAAATTCAAAAGCATCACGGAGGGAATGAACCAAAGAATGCAATTTAAAGATGTAAAGGAAGCCGATGATGTTATCTGGAAAATGTTACATGAAAAACAAGATGTTCTTAATAAAGTCGGACTCTTCTCAGAGGACTTGCGTAAAAGTGAACATATTGTAGGACCAAACACCCATGCTAAAGCTTGCGATATGAAATACTTACGTGATTCTCGGGCTGATCACCCAACACATCCCTTCGCGGACACAATTACGGCGGACACAATCACTTAAATTTCACTCGCGACGAATGTAAACATGCGTGCTCGGAATAACAAGTATTAACACGACTGGCATTTCAATCAAAACAATCGGTAAGGTCGTTACTGATAATACAGTACAGTGCGCGAAAGGAAGATGGCCACCAAGTAAAAAACTGGGTTTGCGCCTGAGATAAACGCTGCAAGGTTGAGCAGCCGTGATGAATGTTGTGGCCTTGAACTTGGGTTCTTCAACTCAAGTAAAAGAGAGCCAGCGACGATGAAAACGGTCTCTTTTTTCCATGGATTTGTGGCCAACGAAGGACGTCTATCTAACCGACAGGCAGCGTTCAACTTATTCTCAAGAGGAGGAAGCAAATATCGTATACATCTGGGATTCATAAGACAAGATATCAACCCATTAGGAGAAGAAGAAAAGAAAAACTGCTCGAAACAACCGAAAATTGACATTGGAACAGGAGATTGAGTGGAAAGCGAGGACTTCGTTCATCGGCGGGGCCCCTAACGTAGAGTAAGTGTTAAGTTTTGATAAATCCTTTTTAATATCGATTTTGTATTAAATTTACTGTGGAATAATAATTGCATTAATTATTTGAAATAGAATCGGATTTTTTAAATAAAATTTTGTGTCGTGCAAGTGTAACAGCAGTGTTTTTGCGCGTGGGGAGCGCAGTGTTGACTGAAGGCTTAGCTTTGGGTTGGAGTGTGCAAGGATCATTCCGTCTAGGACCTCAATCCGCGTTAGGTCTCCTCAGGGTTCTTTTTGTGTTTTAAGTCAGTGATTATCCTGGTGTAAGTTAGTGGTGTTAGGAGGACCATTCTGGGGAGCCGCAAGCTCGCCAATTGGCTCCTGGGGGCAATTTTAGGGCTGGCGAGTGGCGCTATATACTCTGTCTCTATGGGATAGTCGGGACCCCAACGCCCTCAACCGGAATCGCTTGTGCGGCGTATGGCCCAGCAACCTTTTTAACGTAACAATTTGGTGCCAACGTTCATTGGGGTAAAGTAATCGCGAGTCGAGTTAAGTAAAGTTTATCGTAAAAGTGCTTAATCAGTGCCAGAAAGAAGTGAAGTGATAGTATCTTATTGCGGGAGTGTGATATTTTCACTAGCGACTTAGTGAAAAAAGTGAAGTGATAGTGTCTTATTGCGGGAGTGTGATATTTTCACTAGCGACTTAGTGAAAGAAGTGAAGTGATAGTGTCTTATTGCGGGAGTGTGATATTTTTACCAGCGGCTTAGTGAAAGAAGTGAAGTGATAGTGTCTCATTGCGGGAGTGTGATTTTTTTGGACTTGGTGAATAAGCGCACTATGAGGGAGTGAAATCCTCCCAAAAAGTGGAGTAATTGCTTAGCTACTAGCGATTCATTTCAGGTAATGGCTCCGTCTTCATCGAACGTCAGACGATTTTGATTGTACAGACCAATCAATTACCTCAGGCTTAGGAGAGAGGAAAGAAAACGAGAAAACAGGGAGAACAACCGAGAGGAGTGTAAAAATAATAATTTGAAATGCATACCGAGGAAAAGACAGTGAAAATAAGTTGTATGCTTTTAGCTGAGTATTATAAGGAAAAGAATTAATTTAAAACAGCGAATTTTGTAGTTTTATTTGATAGAGTTAAGTTGATTTTTATTAAGGGGAAAAGTTCACAATAAAATGTCTCGTACTACCAAAATTTTGGTTGATAGGTTGTCCAAGGACGAATTTACGTATGAGTTCTGCATACGAGACCAATCACCAGGAACAGTCGATGAAATGAGTAGGAATTTACGGGTGGCATTACGGGCAGAGCTAGCGATGGATACAAGTATGATGGAAGCCATACACTATCCATACATGCCTAGCAAAGATCTTGAGGCCGTTCGCAGCAAGTTATTGGAAATTCGATCACTGATGGAGAAGTTCGAAGGCGATACAGATAGCAGTGACTTTTTGAAAATCAAAAGGA
This sequence comes from Odontomyia ornata, assembly GCA_963969285.1. NCBI lineage: Eukaryota > Metazoa > Arthropoda > Insecta > Diptera > Stratiomyidae > Odontomyia > Odontomyia ornata. The sequence continues at coordinate 307,538,757 of OZ017738.1, forward strand.
AAATTAAATTTGGACTTAGACGCATAACTTACATTCAGGCGGAGGAAGTCGATCAGGAGAAGGAGTCAAGCAAACTTAGAGGTGAGCTTATGATGGTCATGGGAGAACTGCTACTGAAAGCAGAGGGTGATGACGGAGAAGGAGCGAAGGCGGAAAGCGCCGTCGACATAATCCCTGCTGGTGTTAGTAGAATGGCTAAGTCTGGTATACCAATAACTTTGGATAGGGGAACAAAAACTGGAGAGGTAAGGGAAGAAGAAAGGATGGAAAGGGGTTACGAAGAAGAGGAACGGTCTCCAAGAACTCGAGGAATGCCAGCAAGATTAACATTACACGAGTTTTCCACTCCCGTAGTAGAACAGGTGGTGCAAAAATTGCCGGATGTCTCCAAATGGGGAGTGAGATTCTCCTGCGGGTCTGTCAATGCTTTCTTAGAACGAGTGGAGGAGCTGAGAGTGGCTAAAGGAGTCAGCAAATCTCAGCAGTTTAGAATCGCAGCTGAGTTATCTGAAAGGACAGCCCTGGTTTGGTTTCGCTCAGCTCGAGAATGCGTGGCCAGTTGGGATGAGTCGTGCTGCGAATTACGGGAGGAGTTTTTGCCTCCAAATTATGATGATCTCTTGTGGGAGGAGATCCGCCACAGAATGCAAGGCAAACGCAAGTCGATCGGGGTTTACGTTGCGGTGATGGATAGGCTATTTCATTGGCTGACGGAACCGTGCTCGGAAAGACGAAAGTTAAAGGTGCGTCGGAGCAACATCACTCCCTTCTACCAGCAGCAACTGTCTATGGGAACTATAGCGTCAATGGCTGAGCTAATTAATATGGGTCGCACCCTGGAGAAAACACGAGCATCGGTGGAAGCTTTTGTGCCTGCACCTAGTCGTAGAACAACCCGGTTATTAGGACTGGGCCTGACATATGCTGAAACGCCAATATTAAGCGAGATCAACACCCCTGGTAGGGCAACACGGGGATCCTGTTGGACTTGCCGTAGTCGGGAACATTTTGCCCGAGAATCAAAGAAAGGTCGACGTTGTTATGGGTGTGGGAAGCAAGGAGTCATACGAACTAGCTGCCCAACTTGTTCTCCTCCTCGAACAACACCAAAGGGGGGAACAACCTGCGCCGAACTTGTCGGGAAATAGAAACCGCGCTCACTAGGCGGTGGGAAGAGTACGGGGATAAAGGCTGAATCCGCCCCCCGAAAGGGAATATTGAGCTATGCACTGGGAAAGGTGCCGGATGACAACCGGCCACATTCAAGAGTGCAAATTTTCGAACTACCATTGTTGGGCCTAGTCGACTCGGGGGTGACAAACTCAATTCTGGGCGGGGAAACCTGGGAGAGGCTAAAACCTCGTGGCATGGAAGTGGACCCAGCGGAACAAGTCTCAATAAAAATGGCTAATAACGCTAGGGCAAAAATAGAAGGGGAAGCTTGGGTGCCCCTCACTGTCAAAGGCAACATGAAGTGGATGCCGATGCTGGTAGTGCCAGCCGTGAACCAGCCCCTTATACTGGGGGTAGACTTTTTACGGTTATATGGGATTGTGCTGAATCTCAAGAGTGAGTCATGGAAGTTTGCCTTCACAGCTACCCTGGCGAGATCTCGGCTGACAAAACCAGAGGAGGAGGAACTTCAGGGGCTGATAGAGGAGGAGTTCGAGCTGATGGGGGAAGGCCTTGGTTGCACAAGCGTGATAGAACACGAGATTAAAACCAATTCTCCACTTGTAAAGCAACGATACTATCCCATTTCGCCTGCCATCCAGCAACACATCAATGCTGAGCTGGACGAAATGCTCGAGTTAGGAGTCGTTGAACCTTCCTCTAGTCAAAAAGAAAGATGGGAAATACCGTTTCTGCGTTGATGTTTGAAAACTAAACAAAGTATCGGAACGAGACGCTTATCCGATCCCGTATGTATCTGCTACGCTAGATAAGCTCCAAAACGCCAAATATTTGTTCACTCTAGACATCAAGTCTGCGTATTGGCAGGTTCCAATGGCCGAGAAATCAAAACCTTACACGGCATTCACTATTCCAGGGAGGGGTCTGTTTCAGTTCAAACGCATGCCGTTTGGTCTTCATAATGCTCCTGCTACATGACAACGATTGGTAGACCAAATACTGGGACCAGAGTTGGAGTCTTACGTATTCGTCTACCTAGGTGATGTGATTGTGGTCACCCCAGAGTTTAGGACCCATCTGGAGGTTTTGCGAGAAGTGCTACGCCGGTTGCGTGAAGCAGGACTTCGAGTATCTCTCGAAAAATGTGAGTTTTGTCGCCCGCAACTTAAATATCAAGGTTGCTTTGTGGATGACAGAGGGCTACATGTAGATCCAGACAAAGTGGATTGTTTGCTGAACATCCCACAACCTACAAACGTGAAGAAAGTGCGGCAATTCTTGGGCATGGTATCGTGGTACCGTCGGTTTATACCGGATCACGCCACACTAACTGCTCCACTGACTGATTTGCTGAGGAAAAATCAGAAATTCATGTGGACTGCCGAATGCAAGGACGCCTTCCTGCGTTGTAAAACCAAGCTATCCACAGCACCAATCCTCACATGGGCTGATTTCACCAAGCCCTTCAAAGTTCAAACCGATGCTTTTGACACAAGGCTGGGGGCAGTGTTGAGTCAGGAGGATGCAGAGGGAGAGAAGGTGGTCTGCTACCTCCGCCGTAGCTTGACAAAGGCAGAGAAGAAGTATTCGACCACGGAAAAAGAATGTTTAGCGGTGTTGTGGGCAGTAGAAAAACTGCGCCCATATCTAGAAGGAACACAGTTCAGTGTGATCACGGATCATCATTCGTTGGTCTGGTTAAACAACCTGAAAGATCCGAACGGACGGTTGGCGCAAAGGGCAAAGAGCATCTCGTACCCGATGCCTTATCACGGTCAGTCCGTGAAATTGACGTCGTCCTGGCAGAGACGAACAGCGGAGATAAGTGGCTGGAAAGGATGATTTCAGACGTGGGGAGAAAGCCACAAAACTTTCCGGACTGGAGGGTGGAAAACGGACACTTCAGCAAATTCCCGCTTATCTTCTCGCTCCATCAAGCACACGGAAAAGCAATTGCACGGATACTGGAGGAACAAGAATTTTTATTATTTGGGGTACTAGCGGTAGTAATCTGCGACAACGGGGTACAGTTCCGCTCTAAAGAGTTGCAGAGATTGGTCACCACGTACGATACCAAGATTCAGTACACAGCTTATTATCATCCACAGGCTAATACCGCAAATCGGGTGAACCAAACAATCAAAAGGATGCTGAGATCGTACGTAGGTGACTACCATAAGTTATGGGATAAGGAAATATCAAAAATTGGATGTGCTCTGTGAACGTTTACTCACGAAACAATGGACGTTCACCCGATAGAGAAAGAGGAGATTCAAAATGGTCAAAGGTTACGAGAGAGTATGATGGCCAAAATGCGGGAGGAAGTTAAGGAACGCATAAGAAAGGCGGTGGAGCAAAGCTCACAAAGATGCAACCTCGGAAGTGGACTCCACCATTCCAGGTGAACGATATGGTTTGGAGACGAAACTTCGCTCAGTTGGATGCCACGAACTATTTTTCCGCGAAGCTAGCACCGGAATATTTAGGACCTTTTAGAATCCAACGGAAGGAGTCAGCGTCGACCCGTCGCCTCGTTACTCGAGAAGGAGATGAAGTGGCTAAGGACCTGAAACCTTACGAAGCATAGCGCGTCTAAATCGGGCTCTCATCTCATAGCGACGGAATAGTGGAAGCTCGGGATGGTAATAACGTACCCAGATAAGATTAAATTAAGATTTAAATGGACATCACAAGAAAAGACATGGAAAAGAAAATGAAAGAGTTACCTTTGAAGAGGGATCGACGGCAAAACACTTAAGTCCTCCTGAAGTTGCGTTTTTTTTTTGTATCGTGGCGATACGGTTCGCAGTCGTTTTGGTAGTACGCCTCTCTTGTTCTGTTGCTAAAAGAGAGTAGAATTGGATTATTGCACCTGTAGTTTCTCATGACTGGGAGGTCGAACAGGGTAATCGGGGCGACTTGGATGGGAATCTTCCTTCAATTGATTTATTGTTTAGAGGTAGGCTGAATTAGTGGAGTAAAAGGTCAGAGGTAATTAGAGTGAGTTTTTGTGGTAGGAGTTAATACCCTGATAAAGGAATAAAAAAGGGAATTACCAGAGTTTCGAGGATGCTTCTCTTTCCATATTTTTCCTCTTGTTTACTATTTTTTTGGCAAGCCACTTCCTTCACGGCTTCTGAATTCCCTCGCCGTAGGTGATGGGGCTAAAATCAAGATGTTTAGAATAGATTAGCTTTGGATTCAAGTCAGTTGCATGCATTGAAATATGAAATAATAGAATAAGGGTCTAGTGAAGTTGTTAGGGGTAGGAATAATAGTTTAAATTACGATGAATCGCGTAGCATGGTGGTCAGTATTATCAGGTAAGCAAACGCGGGTTTCAGAGAGTTAGAAAGTAGGCAAAAACTAGTTGGATAGGATTTATAATACAATAAGGTCAAGTGGAACAATTTCCCTTCCTAGAATGATGTAGGGAGTTCAGTTTTTTTAGTGGTTTTCCAATAGTTGGTTGCTATTTTCAGTAGCCTCTATGCTTTTCTTTGCGTAGAACTGCGAGACATGCATCTACCCTACGCATATTGCCGGTAGGGCGACTGATTCTACTCGCAACACCACGCTGTGTGGTCGGCGCGAGTAGTAACTGAACATTAGGGTCGTTCGTTGATACTCGTTGTGATGCGCGAAAACACCGCAGAACTCGGAAATTCATTGGTTGCTTGCTAAGGTATACGGTTAGAATGGTTGGAAGGATAACGTAGCACATATTGAACCCTTGATTCTCCGGCAGCTAGGTATTTAAACTTTGAGTAGATTAAGTAGAATCGGGGCAAGTAAGGTTGAATTAGTCTCTTCTCAAACGGCTAATTAACTCCCAAGCATAGAAGATAATGTATTAGAAGAGAGGATTTCGGGGAAACCCACTTCAGGTAAGGGAAGAATGTTACGAAATATAAATTAAGCCCCGAAACTATTCCTAGAAGGGAAGGATTCCTTGCACTCCGACATTTTATCCGGAAGATTACCAAGGAACCACTCCACGTGCGGAAGTACTGGTGGGAAGGATTAAAGTCAGACTAGAATAAACGATGTAAATCATTAGCATGAAGTAATCTTAGGGATTAAGTATTAAGCGGAAAAAGAAGAATACGTATGCAAATGCAACCCACATGAGTGTCAAACAAAACAAAGTCAGCAGTTGTCTTTTCTGTTATGGTCCTTGGAAGAAAGGATATTTTAATTGAATTTTATCGGATTGAATTGTCGTAACAACATCGAAATCAGCATGTAAATTATATCGCAGTCGATAAAGTCATGAAAAAGTGTTAGTGCTTGATGGCCGGATTCTAAATCAAGATACTTCCATCATTGCAACATTGATTCGGTGTTATAAACAAACTTAAAAAATCAAATGAAAAAAATATAAACATCAAGCTGGAAGGGATACTAACACCAATATCCGAACACGATATATTCTTTTTTTACAATTTCAGCTCGGTTGCTGAGAGTGCATCATTGATTGACATGTGAATGCGAAAGAAAAGTGATGAGAAACAATGACGAAATAAGGGCCGCAGCAGAATCCATCTATGAAAATATCAGTACAATGTCGATAAGAAGCCATCCCTCGACTTTAGCCATTGGACGATCGCATTCCATTAATTGGGCTCTTTCACACGGGAATGGTAAAAACCCATATCCAAACAGGTTTCGCGCTCACGCCCCTATGTTTACACGTTGCATAGTTCAGCCAACCTTTTTTGTATACGATACATGTCTTGCGAGTGTATGTGTCAAAAGGGTCATTTGATCGTTAAACATCGTGCGAACAACATTAAAGCGAAGACAGAGAGATAAGCGATTGAGAATTTATGTTTTAGCCTTGAATTGTGCACGAGGTAATAAAAACTGGAATGAAAACTGTATTTTATGATTGCTAAAGTTTGTCGGTTCAAACTTCTATTGGATTTATTTGAATCCTCCGTGTTTTTCCGCTTTCTGAAAAATATATTCCAAATATGAATATCTTTTTTAGTCGCATATTTTTCTTGATGTGTTGTAAACTTGCTTATTATAAAGTGATTCTATGAAGATTATGCGTACTGTTAATTTTCTATAGATTTACAATAGGCAATTTATCTTCATTGAAATCGTGATCTTCGTCGTGTTGTTTCCTAAAATTGAACATGGCCTCCGCTTTCATAAATTTATTACATAACGCGTAGCTTCTCGCATCCACGCATCCATTTTTGCACGCAAATTAAAGAAAAGCAATCGTTTCATGACGACTACCATCTTCACCGAATGTTCAATTCGGAATGATTACCTGCGTTTGTATAAAATTTCCCCTACCAAATGATCAACAAAATGCGTTTGTGTATGTGCGTTACGCTCATTCACCCTAAAAAATGATGGCTTGTTTTTACCATCAGGTCCCCTCAATGCCTCTCACTCTTCTTGCCCATATAATCTGTTTAACGCTCACTTTTAACGCTGCGTCTGAAATAGCCCATATTATTACGGAGGAATTTGTAGCTGGCTATATGCAAGATGGTAGAATATCGGTGGTGCGGCGGTTTTTCTGCGTATTTGTAGCCTTGGATATGATTTTTATATCGCTCTTGTGGATTATTGGTGTGATGGTTCTGGTGGTAATATTTATAATGCCCTCAAAACGCAAGGGCTTCACTATTCGGCAAGAACGGTGATGTCGTCGAGTACAGCGATGGTGTCGATGAAGCAAAAGTTGTAATCTGCAGCTACGCGATCATGGGAAAATGCATTGAAAAATTGGAGTCTATGCAGTTTGGAGTCCTCATTATGGACGAATCACATACATTGAAAAATAAGAAAGCCAAATGTACGGGCGTAGCCGAAAAACTAGCCAGGAACAAATTACAAATTCCTGATGACGTGATATTTGTATATGCGGCAGAAACAACCATTGATATTGTGAAATTCAAAAGCATCACGGAGGGAATGAACCAAAGAATGCAATTTAAAGATGTAAAGGAAGCCGATGATGTTATCTGGAAAATGTTACATGAAAAACAAGATGTTCTTAATAAAGTCGGACTCTTCTCAGAGGACTTGCGTAAAAGTGAACATATTGTAGGACCAAACACCCATGCTAAAGCTTGCGATATGAAATACTTACGTGATTCTCGGGCTGATCGCGCAACATATCCCTTCGCGGACACAATTACGGTGGACACAATCACTTAAATTTCACTTGCGACGAATGTAAACATGCGTGCTCGGAATAACAAGTATTAGCAAGACTGACATTTCAATCAAAACAATCGGTAAGGTCGTTACTGATAATACAGTACAGTGCGCGAAAGGAAGATGGGTGTGCGCCTGAGATAAACGCTGTAAGGGTGAGCAGCCGTGATGAATGTTGTGGCCTTGAACTTGGGTTCTTCAACTCAAGTAAAAGAGCCGTTGGGCCAAGTCCATAAAAGAGCCAGCGACGATGAAAACGGTCTCCTTTTTCCACGGGTTTTTGGCCAAAGAAGGACGTCTATCTAACCGATAGGCAGCGTTCAATTTATTCTCAAGAGGAGGAAGCAAATATCGTATACATCTGGGATTCATAAGCCAGGATATCAACCCATTAGGAGAAGAAGAAAAGAAAAACTGCTCGAAACAACCGAAAATTGAAATTGGAACAGGAGATCGAGTGGAAAGCGAGGACTTCATTCATCGACGGGGCCCCTAACGTAGAGTAAGTGTTAAGTTTTGATAAATCCTTTTTAATATCGATTTTGTATTAAATTTACTGTGGAATAATAATTGCATTAATTATTTGAAATAGAATTGGATTTTTTAAATAAAATTTTGTGTCGTGCAAGTGTTACAGCGGTGTTTTTGCGCGTGGGGCGCGCAGTGTTGACCGAAGGCTTAGCTTTGGGTTGGAGTGTGCAAGGATCCTTCCGTCTAGGACCTCAATCCACGTTAGGTCTCCTCAGGGTTCTTTTTGTGTTTTAAGTCAGTGATTATCCTTGTTACGGGAACCGCAGTCCAAATATTGCTCGGTTCGTGTTCCGCCGTTCCTCTCTGTGTACTGTAAATGACAACATACATATACGGAAAGCTGCGAATTGTAATCAAAGCAGAAGTGGGTGTGTATCCATACTCGTATTAAGTATCAAACATATATACACAAGACTTCGCAATCGAACGTACCGCCCAGCGGAACGAATTTGTTACATGCATTGCAAATCGAGCGAAAGCTTTAGTTTTGTGGTTGCACCAGTCACAGAGAGATGGCACTGAATACATTAAACTGCTTTTGTTCTTGAACTTTGATCTTTTTAAATGGTAAATTTTCTTCGTTATTTTATTTGGTAAGCAATAAAGTCAGCATAATTATAGTATAAAAGAAAATTATAGAAGTAAGAAAATCGAGAAGTATTTCTCCATTTACTGGCTCAAGGCGTGCGCCCGAGCTTATTCTATCCCAAGGCACTTAGCCCGGGATAAGTGAATTTGGGATACGTTCAACTGCGTACTCAAGGCATCCGCCCGAGTATCAGCGCCCAAAGGCAGTAATGCCCGGGGCCTGCAGTTGAACTAGTAATTGATTGATTTATCAATCTGACTGCGTACTCAAGGCATCAGCCTGAGTATTAGCATCCCAAAGCTTTGTGCCCGGGGCTAGCAGTTGGATTATAATCAATTGATTCGTTAATATAACTGCGTGCTCAAGACGTCAGCCCAAGCAACAGTTAAAGCTTTAATTGATTGGTTTTTCAAATATGATATCAAGCAATATCATACATTTCCTTCAAATAACAAAAATAATTAAAGTAAATATAAATCGCAGAAATTTTACAAGCTCCGTTAATGCTCGAACTTTATACGTCTCTGTAATAAATTAATTGTTAAAAGAATTCAATAGCAAAGTATGTTATTAATATTAATATAGTCAACTGAACGTGTAATTATATAACCAAGCAAAGTATAAAATAAAAATTAAATCATGATACAAACAAACGCCCTTTTACTGATCTAGTAGGCAAATATAAAGTAGCAGGTAAGTGACCATATAGGAATATCTCTCTCTCTCCCCGGGAGCCTTGATGTGTATATAGGATACACATCATATCAAGCTCCCAGCGCATGCCAGTACACATAGGGTGTACGGGTATTGTGCAACATCCTGATGTAAGTTAGTGGTGTTAAGAGGACCATTCCGGGGAGCCACAAGCTCGCCAATTGGCTCCTGGGGGCAATTTCAGGGTTGGCGAGTGGCGCTGTCTACCCCGTCTCCACGGGCTAGTCGGGACCCTAAGGCCCCCAACTGGAATCACTTGTGCGACGTATGGCCCAGTATCATTTTAAACGTAACAACAACTTCCATTAACGATCTGCGTGTTTTTCCCCGGCTGCAATCTCTTTCGCAAGCGTCCGCGGCTATCAGACGTTTCTTTGATTTCCCATTTGCAAAAAGCAGCGGGAATCCGAACTACCTTGCGCCAGAAATTTCCTCCCCGACGTGATCGCTGTCGCGATTCAAAGCAGACTCCCCAGTATTTATTCCGCACGTTGAATTCTTTTTCCCTCTCTAAAAACTCGACTAGCGGCCCATTTCTGTCTTCAATTGCACTTTCCCGTTATCCATGCAATTGCTTGTCTATTTCTGTTTCCTCTGCTTCCAGGTCAGTCATTTTAATGATAACCTATTTATTGACAGCAAAAAAAAATCTTTAATATATTTTAATTTAGTTTCATTGAATAATCGAAGATGGAAGACACTAGGATGAATTTTCTATAAGATCTACTATCGTCAATGTTGAGTTCAATTGCTCCAATACGTTTTCACTTGACTTTTCTTCTTAAAATGCAATAATTTATGATGTCTTAATGACTCTATACTTCTAAAAGGTTCTCTGCACTCGCATGCAAACAAGTTAGGGTTTTTGTGCAAGATAATACGATTTCTAATTGTTTGTGACCTAGTGAACGTTCTTCCACATTCACTGCATCCATATTTGTTAGGATCAGAGTGCAACTCTAGGTGTTCTTTACAACTTGATGATCGGCTAAATAATTTACCACATTGATTGCAATGATAGAGATTCGGGTTAGCATGCAAAGTTTCGTGTTGCCGTAGAGTGTACGATTCTTTGAGTACTTTCCCACATTTCTCACATTTAAAAGGACGGGTGTCCGTGTGAATCATCATATGTTTCTTCAAATAAAATCTCCATGTACAAGTGCTTCCGCATTCATCGCATTTAAACAAATTTGGGTTTGAATGCAAGGCTTGATGATTTTTCAGAGCAACAGCTTGCGTGAATGATTTGCCACATTCGATCCAGATTTACGTGTAACGCTTGATGAATATTTAAAGCACTTGGCCTCATAAACGATCTATCACAGTGGCCGCATTTGAATGGTCGCATATTCAGGTGCATGCGTCGATGCTTTCTTAAATTCGTGCCTATCGTGTAAGTGTAACTTAGATTTCACCTCTGCGTCAGTTGCTAGATAGTCAGGTAGAGGCACTAGCAAACTTTTATTGTGATGTAGGTTTGGCGATGTTGAGAATTTATTCACGTTTTGCGCTGATTTATTAGTAACATGGCTTTGACTAGTTGCAGTAGATTAATTGTTGTTTGAAAGCGTTTGCGCACTGCCATGGGTGAAGGAGATAGGAAGGTTTTTGAGCAGTTTGTTAGTGTGACTACTTGATTACTACAAAGCTATTCTCTCAGCAAAATTTCTTCCGAAGCGAATCAATTCCCAAGCGTAACGACCGTGTCAAATATTCATTGCCCATTTACATATTAACTCGTCCCTAATAAGTAACCGCTAAAGCTTTAACAATATTTACTCATGAAACTTCCCTACTAACCTATTAGCACAATAATTGAAGAGGATCGTAGCAAAACCTTACATAAAGAGCGTTTGCTATAGCATTAAAGAAAGTACTTTAATGGAATATTAATAAACTGTGAATGGTATAAAGAAACGAATTTGTTTTTTTTTTTTGTACATTTAAACTATGTTGAACGTCGTTCACACCAAATCCTCACTAACACTAACTGTTTATGATTTACTAAAACCTGCACTTATCAAATAGTAACACTCTAATAATAATCAATCACTAACCAAACAAAAAGTCAAATTCTTTCTTCGGCATTCTTTTGTAACTAGAGTATTCAAAAAGAAAATAAAACAAGTTGGGTAGACAGACCTATGCTCATGTCAGAAGGGTTTTGTACTCAACTTACAAAATGCAGTAACCAGCAACGAATAAAATCAAGAAGCATGTCAAAGACGATTTTATTAGAGAAAATGTGAAATTCGAGGATCATACAATTATTAACAAAGTTGAACGAATTTTGACTTCTGAGGTATTTGTTATAGTTATACCTATAAATATCTCCTTTGATATTTTTTTCAGATTTCTTAGATCACTGGTGTCCATTCGCGAGAGAGGAAACACATTTTTCATGTATTTCCCCCCCTGTGCTCCCACTGACGCATAAACTGTCAGTTTAAGAACTGTTTTGAAAAGCTCTCATAGAGAACTTACAGTTGATACTCATATGGGCTACCTTTCATGAAATTTTTTTTCAGGGGCCACTCCTCTGTACTGTAATCATCGATTCATGGCCTATTTTTTCGAATCCTAGAATGGTTACAAAGCCCTTTTGCTAGGAGTTCTCTCTTCAACTTGTTTCAATTGTATGTACTCATCTTCATGATACCTATCACTCCTGAAATTTTCATGCAAATTCTAGCAAAGCTGTAGTGTCTAAGTCGGTAAAAAGCGCATATGGCTCCATAGCAATATGTTTCCATAGTAATACAGGGCATATTGCTCCATAGTAATACACGAAAATTCGAATCGCTATAACTTCAGTAAATACTATTCGATCTTTATGAAACCTCCCGAAAAGATCAATCTTATAAATAGTCATCTCTTTGCTAAAATTTATTGAGTTTAAAGGTACCGTTTAGATTTTATTCAAGAAAACACAAAATCGATAAATCATACTATTACTAACAAAGTTGAGTGAATTTCCACTTCTCATGTATTTGTTGTTGTTGTACTCATTAAGGCCTACATCCATGATTTTTTTCAGATTTTTCGGATGGAAGGTGTCCAATCGCGAGGGGGGTACGCGAAAAGTTCGTACATTTCCCCTTCCCCTGCCCCCCTTGGTACTCATAAGGCAATTTTAAGACTTGTTTTGAAAAGATCTTGTTGTGACCTTTCCAATGACACCCTACTTGACTACCAATGGTGAAAAATTTTTTTTGGGGGGTCACTTCCCTATATGGGGAGACCCCCCTTAAACCCCTTTGAAAATTTTTTCCACCATTGAACTTTCTAGAGGTCACCACTTCTGACCTTTCCACAAAGTTTCATGGCTGTAGCTTCTATAGTTTCGGAGAAAAAGTGCTGTGACATACAGACGGACACAGGTCGTGATTGCAACAGGGTTTTGTATTTTAGTACAAAACCCTAAAAATAATAAATGAAAAATATGTAACAATAAAATATCAACAATAATTTTGAGGTGAGTAATGCTAAAATAAAAGCAAATCATTAACTTTCGAAAAAAAGATCGGCATTGAGTGTGAATGCAAAAAAGAAAATGTAACCGTACAATTAAGTAAAGCCGATTGAAAGAAAAATTGAATTCAGGCATCCTTTAAATGAAAAAAAAAAAATGTTCAGTATATTCTTCAACATTATAGTAAAACGAAATAATTTATAATCTTATAGTTTATGGCAGAGTCAAACGTAACACTATTCCATTATTGTATAGAATCAAATGAAACAATAACATTTTAATTTATAATTGTATCAAATGAAACACTGTTTTTTAACTGTACAGAATCAAACCAAACACGAACTTATTGACTTAAGATTTTATTAAACAAAAACAATAGAGAATAATTATACAGATTAATGATTGAAGCAAACCAAATGTTAATCCACGATTATATCGAACCAAACTAGATCTTAGCTCATTGCATCCAAAGAAATACTTAGGTATTATTACAGTAACTTATGATTGAATTAAACAAAACGTTGTATAAAATCAAACTTCAACTTATTAATTTATAATTGTAGTAGTTTATGAATGCCGCATTGACATGTAACACACATTGATTAACATTAACTTATGGTATCAAACAACATATTAAAATATGATACATACCTTAACTTAGTAATTTATAAATGTGGTAATTATGAATGCAACATTGACATGTAATACATACTAATTAGCATTAGCTTATGGTACCAAACGAAATATTAAAATATGATTATATCAATCAATGATTAAATCAAACAAAACATTGATATATAATTGTGCAAAATCAAAAGGTAGTTAACGTCAATTAGAAGTTATAACACCTATCAATAAATATACGAAATTAAGCGATAGAATTACGTTAGCATCAAATGAATTACACGCAAACCAGCAACGATCAACAATAAGAACTGAGAAGTGCAATGTACAACAGCAATGTCCGTAATGGCGTAAGAAATAAGTACAAATAATTTGCACAAAAGGGAATGTAGTGAAAATCAACTAAAAACCAACTGTGCGACCAACAAAAAGTGGAGTGAATCTATTAGAGATACGTTAAGTAATCCGGATCATCGGAGTAGAGCAACGATTTATTGTACTCTCCAAATACACTAAATCCCATCTTGAACTGCCGGAAGAAATGTTGCGAGCGAACAAATACAACATATATACTTACGTTTCGTCACTGAAGTGATTGCGAGCGAGCAAACACTCCCTATATATTCGCGCTTCGCCAATGAAATTAGGCAATCAAGCACATTGTTATCGAAGCATGTACTTGTCGTCCAATGAATAAGCGTAAAAGTGAATAGATTAACCCGTAATGCGCTTAGCGTAAAGCTGAAAGTTAAAGCAAAAATGCTCTCTCGCTCAATGTCCCCAGTTTTGCTAATTCGCCCGAAAAGATCGTGAAAAAGCCGAAAGTTTAAGCGAAAAGCACTCCGCTCAATATCCCCAGTTTCGCATATTCGTCCTCCGAGCAAATGAGACGGAGCGGGGAGGTAAAGTTTTCGTGGAACGAGAGCACACGTGCTCGGCTACTTGTCATTTATCAAGAGAATGGAGGCTGAAAGCTCACGAAAGAACGATATTTAAAGTTCTTGGGCAAGCTATGGCGAACAGTCTGTGTTCGAGTCCAAAAGGGAGCGTGCTGCTACCCATTTATCAGTTTAAGCGTACGAATAATTGCATGATTGAAATTTTAAACGGAAGTAGACTGATGAATGTAAGAGTGAAACTTAGAGGCTTAAAATAGCAAGGTTAAAAAATAAAATTATTCTTAACTTTATTTTTGAGTAATTTTGATTGTTCTTACAAGTGCCAACTTGTATGAGTTTTGTCGAAGCTGAGTAGACTATTATTTGGCTTACACACAACAGCGAGCCATGGTCTGAAGTTCAGACCAAATGGACTGAAATCTTCAAAGAACGACACCAAGATATTCAAACTGAGGATTTGAATGTTCTTATGAAATGGCCAATTTTTCCGCACTCTCTAGAGCACATACTAGTAAGTCGATACAATGCCTAAATATATTATTAAATAAAGCTAAATTCCAAAAAATTGTCTAATATAGTTTTTAAAAATTAAACACCAAATTTAAGATTAGGTTTTATTTAATTTAAGAAGAAAATTTAGCTTAACTTCGGTTGCAACTTAGTTGTCTAATTTGTTTAGTGAAAACTTTCTATAAACAGTAGAATACCTGTATTTGATTTTTAATTATTTTTTACCAACTAGGTAATGATAAAACTATATGTCTGAACATGCGGTTTTTCTCATTACTTGACGAAAATATTCATACCAAAAATAATGTGAACGATGTACAATTTGGTTGAAATTGAGCTTTTTTTTCCGAGTTTCGCTTTGTAAATTCAGTTTTCACCAAACGTATTTCTTTTCAACATGTTAACATATTTTTCTCAATATGTTAACATATTGTTACATGTATCACTGCCAGGGTTCGCAAGGTAGTGGCAGACGAATGCAGGTGTGAGCGCGTGGAAAATGAGCAAGAGCCGAAGGTAAATGGTGCGCCTAGGTGTTGGGAATGTGGTGAGAAGGAGCGCCTGCAAAGAGACTGCAAGAAGCGAAGAAAATGGAGCTATTGTTCACAATGGTGGGGATCCAGACCGTGTCAAGAGCCTAGAATGGAAGTCCATCAAACTGAAGGGGCCAACTTTGTGGGACGGACGTTGGCTAGGAGGATCGACATCCCCAGCACCCCCATTACCGTGTCAAGACTACATCGTGGAGAAGCAGACTTATGCCTTCCTGGTCAAGTTGAACATTGCACCATAACACGCGACAACCCACAACGGCGGAAGGGTAGGTCTCCAAAGTTGCAACATAATTAGGAGGGACTATACCGAGTTACAAAGTGAATCAACGACGTCGAATATCGCTTCCAGGAACACCGTAAGCCAAGAGCCAAAATGAAAATCGTGCACCTGGACCGTCCTGCCCCATATTACATCCAGGGAGACTTGACTACAACTGGCGACACATCTTTTCGGGGCGAAAAGAACTGAGGTGGGGGTAGTGTTATATGTACAAATTATTTTGCGAGCTACTGTTGCAATTGTTTTCACAACCATTAAGAACATCATGATCAACAAACGAATGTACTCGAAAACCCACCAAGCATGATCAACATCTGAAAGTGACGTCACTGCGTCATTTAGTATTGCTCGAATGTTCCAGGTTGTTCGACAATATACGAAAAATGGATTGAATGACTAGAGACCCTATAGAAAGGCGAGCTGAATGAATGGGGCGATTATTACAACCGCGGTAGTAGAACCAGGATAGTAAAACCGCGATAGTAAAACTTCGATATAGTGGAGCACGAAGTAAAGCCGATATTGATTAATGGTGAAGTGATATAGACAGTTGATATATAAAGTTGGTAGACAGTAAAAATTAGATGTAAATGCGATATGTAAAAAAGTGAAATTCATGATTGTGCATTTTTAGGAAATAAACTCTTTTAACTTAATTTAAAAGACAGTGCGTTTTCACTTTCCCCGGAACATTAAAATTATTGGCCGCGAACCATAACACGCAATGATATTTTTCTTGTGGTTTTTAAAAAATTATACTTGCTGCTTTAACGGAGGAATGTATTTCCCCTCCCACTTGTTTCTTTTTTGATGTATACTTGAGACTTTTCTGCATTATTCTACATAAGTTTAACTTATTTTTGAAGCAAGTGTATGCTTGTCATTGAATATATTTTTCGAAGCATTGACGCAGTTAATTTTAACAATTTCAAACTTTGATTTTAAGATTGAGATCGACTTTGAAATTGTAAAGCAAAATAACAAATAACAGCTATTCCAACTTTGGCCACAGTTCATTTTGAAAGTGTTGCCTATTTCGGAATCAAAATTGAGAGATAAAGACTCATTAGCTCAAATGAAGGAATTTGAAGCTACTGATATAGACACAACTAAGATAAATATTTATTAAATTTATAAATTTGTTAATCAGTTTTCAATATTTTGTTTCCTTTTCGAGGGCACAAGATTTTTTATCCTTTCTACGTTCCAATATTTATTGAAGCCGTCATTATTGTCCGTGGGAAAGAAGGATACAAAAAACTAGGTGGAAGCCCTCAATTAAAGATGCCCAAGGTCCTTGCTTGATCTTCTGTTCCTCAGTCTCGGAATACCCAGAGAAGGTAGATTCTCTCCGCCAAAAGTTTTTGAGCCAAAAGTATTTGAGCAAGGAGCTGATATTGCAGCCAATAATAATTGCCATAGGTAAAAATAAAAAGGAAATTCAATTATATTATACATTTTACGATTGAAATTTTTATGAATTCACAAATTCGTTTAAGTGCCTTGACGTAACTTTTAAAATATTCCACGTTATGAACTTTAAATACCCCAAAGAAGGGAAACATTTTTATCTAGTTCTTGGAAGCTTTTTTTATAATTTTCGTCATAATTCGAGCCCCAACGTCAACAACCTCGTTAATAACTTTCGTTGAAATACATCACTATGCATTTTAGTAAAAATAAAATATTTCTTGTGTCTTCGACCAAAAATTAAAATTTCGTGTGAAATGTTTGCCAATATACAATTAAAAAAAAAGTTCTAGCTAAACAGCCAACGCTCCTTTTATCCTTGCGTACTTTCAATTTTATTTCAAAAATTAATCCCTGTTTCAAGAGGACTATTCAAAACACTTTAAATTCTTCCACTTATTAGAGAATGGGCATTGCTATTTTATCCAAAGCCTTTTCTTCAAAATGTTGTAACTTAAAATGTAAATACCTACAGTCAAAATGATAATTTACAAAGAAATTTTTTTCGAAAGGAATTAGTACAAAACATTATGACCAACTAGCAAAGTGATCCATTCTACCGATATTTCAAAATCGCTTGCATAAAAGAGTAAGCATTAATTTTCCAATTGAATTAGCTGGATTAAACTGCGGCCTATCACTATACAGTTGTAATAACTTCAATAGAAAAAAGTTTGCAAATATTATTGAAGATGTTCATAAAAATGTAATTAGCTCCATTTCGAATGCTGTTTTTGAAAATTATTCCTCTCATTGAAAGCGAAGCCAACAGAACTGTTGCTATTCATTACCTGGATCAGCTTTTGTTTCCTTTTAGAGCAGTACAGAATAGCAATTAATAAAAAATTAGAAACGAAAGGCTTTTTTATCCTTATTCTCGTTCGATGTTAGGTCACATCGGAGCTGTCGTGGTCCTGGACTAGCTGTCAAAAATCCCAACCATTGAGCTGATTCGTATCATGCATACCATCTCGATCATAAGCTTCCTGTAGAAACGCGTCTTCAATGTGTTTGGAGTACTGGAATATGTTGTCTCCGACAACGGAGTCCGGTTCACATCGATTAGATCTCTGGAACTGATGGAAAAGTATGGTATTACTCTCCAGCGGACAATACTCTACTCTTCTCAAGCCAATGCTTCCGAGCGGCTAAATCGTACACTCATATACATGTTCAAGTAAATGCTCAACAAGAATGAAATATAACAATTTTACAAAATTTTGTGGAATCGTTACATACATTTTGGCAAATTTAATCAGGGTACAAGACTTAACATGAAAAAAAAACAACTGGAATGCTCGAAATGAAATTTAATGCTGAAGAAAATAACATGAAAAAAAGTCAGATTGAAAAAACTAAAACTCAATTGATTAAGTGCATAAATTTGAATATTAAATAACGAACAAAAGGAGCGCAAGTACCTCTGCGACTCAAGTTATATATTTTTACGAGTAAATATACATATACACAAAAACATTGTTGCAAACACGGAAGTGACCGCAGTTGCAGACATTAAGTATTAGCAAAGGGGTGCGTAACCCGGGGTGGCATACTGAGGCCGGCTAGCGCTCAGTCGTGTCGTGGGACTTCCGGGACACCCTCTGCTCGTGCTGAGCTACCTTACATATAAATACTAACACGGCGGGAAAAGGACGGGAAAGGGAGAGGTCATTTTGAGAAATGAAAAAAATTGTTTTTGTTTTCAACATAGTGGCCGATTTATTGAAATAGAAAAAAAAGAACACAACAACAATTCATGTAAAAAAAATATTATTATAAACAGGCTACTTCTTTTTCGTTTTTCAATAATTTAACTAATGAGTCAAATGAATAAATAAATTTCACCACTGCTATAAAAACTACCCAATATTTTTAATTGAAGGGAAAAAAATACAAACTAAGGGAATAATTGTAATAAAAACAATTCCAATATGATTAAATTATAATTAATAAAAAAAATAATGAAAAAAAAATGCGCAATTACTCACCCCTATTAATGCTGCAGAGCGCTCGGCAACTGAAAGGTGGGGGGGAGGCACTGAAAATTAACTTCAATTTAAAAAAAAACGTTTACACTACTCTGAACACAACATAAACCGGCCACTTTTCACAAAATGTAGATCTTCTCTTCGGAAACCCGGAACGATAGATTCATCCTTCAGGGATCCCGTTACTAATTACATTCAGGCCCGCGTTTGGTTTTTGATTCACTTGTCGTTAATAAACTTTTGTTTTTAATCCATGCTTTCATTTTCTTCACGGCATCCACCACAACCTGCATCCACTGTTTTTTGTTTGTTTTATTACCACTGTTACTCCGAACCAATTTTCTTTCCTATTCAAAACTATTAAAACTTCTTTTGTTTCATGTAATTTAAATCGACACTGTTTTATTCCGGCTTCACCTCACTTAATTATGTGTTTCTCGTGTGTTTAGTCCACTTAACTTCACTCACACAATTTAAATTATTTTATCCCTTCCGCAAATGGTACTTTTCATTTATAAGGTCACTACCCTTTCAAATTTCCGCTCATTTCACTCCCGAGAACTCCCCGAATCACAATCATGGCTTTTATTTACCAAACTTTCATGTTAAAACTTCTTACACCAATTTGCCAATCTCAACATTTCGATTGTTTTCATCCCCGTCGTCATCGAAAAACTCCAAAAAAACTTCTTCGCGAAAATGTATCACTCTTATCTACCTTCTCCAAGGCAAAAGAACCGACTCACTCCGCATTCAAGCACCCAATCCCCAAATTAAAATCCCCAAAGTGCAAGTCAAGATACACTTTCGATTAACAAAAACTCTTCTTCACACCGCCAGACAACTTCTTCCACTTTCTAACTTGCAACGGACTCCGAAAAATTCACACCCAAAGCGCTCACACTTCTTTCCGACGTCAAATACTGATTGACCCCCATCCTGGAACGAGAGCTGCGACTAAGGATTTGGCAAATCTCGGGAGGAGCGTAATGAACAGCGAGTGAAATTATCGTGTTCATATCGTGTGTGCGGAAGAGTTTTTGTTAATCGAAAGTGTATCTTGACTTGCATTTTGGGGATTTTAATTTGGGGATTGGGTGCTTGAATGTGGGGTGAGTCGGTTCTTTTGACTTGGAGAAGGTGGATAAGAGTGATTTATTTTCGCGAAGATGTTTTTTTTTGAGTTTTTCGATGACGACGGGGATGAAAACAATCGAAATGTTGAGATTGGGAAATTGGTGTAAGGAGTTTTAACATGAAAGTTTGGTAAATAAAAGCCATGATTGTGATTCGGGGAGTTTTCGGGAGTGAAATGAGCGGAAATTTGATTTGACCTTATAAATGAAAAGTACCATTTCAAATTTCCGCTTATTAATGTTGCCAACCACGAGAGTCACCGCAGTTGCAGACATTAAGAATTAGAAGAGGGTTGTGTAGCCCGGGGTGGCATACTGAGGCCGGCTAGCGCTCAGTCGTGTCGTGGGACTTCCGGGACACCCTCTGCTTGTGCTGAGCCACCTTACATAAAGAAACTAACACAGATGGAAAAGGACGGGAAAGGGAGAGGTCATTTTGAGAAATGAAAAAATTATTTTTATTTACAACATAGTGACCGATTATTGAAATAGAAAAAAAGAACACAACAACAATTCATGTAAAAAAGTATTATTATAAACAAGCTACTTCATTTTGGTTTTTCAATAATTTAACTAGTGAATCAAATGAATAAATGAATTTCACCACTGCTATAAAAACCAGCCAATATTTTTAATTGAAGGGAAATAATATATACTAAGGGAATAATTGTATTGAAAAAAATTCTAATATGATTAAAATATAGTTAATAAAAAAAATAATGAAAAAAAAGCGCAATTACTCACCCCTATTAATGCTGCCGAGCGCTCGGCAACTGAAGGGTGGGGGGGCACTGAAAATTAACTTTAATTTAGAAAAAATGTTTACACTACTCTAAACACAACATAAACCGGCCACTTTTCACAAAATGTAGATCTTCTCTTCGGGAACCCGGCACTATAGATTCATCCTTCAGGGATCCCGTTACTAATTACATTCAGACCCGCGTTTGGTTGTTGATTCACTTGCCGTTAATAAACTTTTGTTTTTAATCCATGCTTTCATTTTCTTTACGGCATCCACGACAACCTGCATCCACTGTTTTTTTTTTATTTGGTGTATTACCACTGTTACTCCGAACCAATTTTCTTTCCTATTTTGTTTTATGTGATTCAAACCGACACTGTTTTATTCCGGCTTCACCTCACTTAATTATGTGTTTCTCGTGTGTTTAGTCCACTTAACTTCACTCACACAATTTAAATTATTTTATCCCTTCCGCAAATGATACTTTCCATTTATAAGGTCACTACCCTTTCAAATTTCCGCTCATTCCACTCCCGAAAACTCCCCGAATCACAATCTTGGCTTTTATTAACCAAACTTTCATGTTAAAACTCCTTACACCAATTTTCCAATCTCAACATTTCGATTGTTTTCCTCCCCGTCGTCACTCCAAAAAAACATCTTCGCGAAAATAAATCACTCTTATCCACCTTCTCCAAGTCAAAAGAACCGACTGACCAAATCCAATGCACTCAATCCAGCATTTCCACCTTCCGCAAATCAGATTCCGCAATCCTTTTCATTTTTTAATTCCCGCTGCCGCCTTTGGGTAACGTAATCGAAGTTCATTACACTTCGATTCCGCTACCCACACATCTTTTTTCCCGTATCGACAATCAAAATAGTATCCATGATTAGCATATATGGCTAGTGTTGGGCACTGTGACATTTTTCGACGAGTTTGAGTGAGGTACTCATTTCGGTAAGTGCGGTGGTACATTGTCATACCTCAAAAGAGGTATCAGACGTGAGGGAAAAATTTAGCGTGCTACGCATTTACCTCTACACATTCATTAGTTATCACTCTTCATAATCGAAATGATTCCATGGATGTGCATTCAACTTTAAATGAAAGGCAGAAATTTAATAATCAAATTTAATTCACTGATAAATAAAACAAATAGATATAGTTCAACAATCGTAACAAATCAAATTAAATTAAAAATGTTAGCGATACATCAAAGAGTAAGAAATTGAAAAAAAAACATAATATTGAGCGATGTATACGAGTATGTCAGTATTTGGTCAAATGTAACATTTACATAATTTGTTGAAACATATATACATTCCATTTGCATTTAAAAATGTTTAATATAAGCAAATAGAATAGAATTTCAGATTTTGAGAAATACAAAAGGATTATGATGCTCTATATAAAATTTACTTAACAACACATTCATTTTTATTTGCATTTTTTCATAAAAAAAAAGTAATACTAGAGTTAGAAGGCTTGCATGTTACATTTAAAAAGATAAATTGCGATACTTTTTTTCCGGTAAGACGATTTCTTTTTTCCGTTAAAACTTGGCCCGATTTCGAAAATACTCGCTCTGAAGGACGGAAGTCGCAGGTAGGCACATTCGTTGTTTCATTATAATATAAAGTCTGGGATATGCCTGCTTCTTCTCTTGCCACCATTTCAGTGGGTCTAAGCTGCGCTGTAAAAAGGGCTCTTGAAGATATTTATCAACTTCTATTATGCCTGCAGCAGAAGGATTTACATTACTTATGACATCACTCTCTATTATCGAATTCGGCCCAAATACTCTGCCCTTTCTTCATTTTCCGGGATTTATTGATATGATGGCAATTGCACATTCCCCACTGAAGCTTTCAAGCTAGAACAGGCTCTATTATATCTAGATTCATTTGAGAAGCCATACATTTTGAAGCGAGGATCTAAAAGTGTGCTCTCCGCAAATAAGTTGTTGTCTTCAATATTTGCAAATCGTTTTTGCAGGGATGCAAAAAGACTTTCTGCCATGTTCCTTACTGACTGAGGAAGTTCTTCTTTTGTAAGAAACTCTTGACTTTTTTTCTTGAGTGCATTACAAATAAGAATTATTTCTGAGATTGTAATGTTTTTCTCTGAGCTTAATTCTTCAGTAACGTCCTTATAAAATGAAAATAAATCAGTCGCTGCAGTCAAAAAATTGACATCTTCGTTATTGATGTGGTCAACACCTCGATGATGTATGGCTACTGTAGATATTACACTGTTCTTTATGGCCAAAACTCTATGTCGCACGTGGAGTTCCATCTCGTGACGACATCTTGTTTTAATTTGAGCTCAGCTTCTCCTAATTTTTTCTGCATCTGCGTAAGTCTTTCAGCTGCTGGTGGGCTCCTTCAAAAATTTCTACAATAGCTTATATTTTCGACTGGGTTGCTTTAATTTCTGTTAATGTAGACTGAACAATCAAGTTCAGAGTATGCGCGAAGCATGGGATGTGCTGCCAGCTATTTAACCTGATTGCTGCCTTTATGTTACTGGCATTATCAGTAGTTGCACCAATAACTTCGTGGGAAAGCTGCCTCTCGTTGCACATCCTTTTCAACTGAACTCAAATTCTCAGCAGTATGCCTTTCAGAGTATTGATAGCACTCTAACATACACGATCGCAGTTGAGTATTTTGGTCAATAAAATGAGCAGTTCGGGAAATATAATTATCATTGGGCTTGAAAGTCCAGCTATCTGTTGTTAGAGCAACGTACTCTGATTGCTGTAAAATATTTTCAACTTTCTCTTTAATTGCATGATAGTAGTTCGTAATCAGAGCATTTGAGAGCGTTTTGTGTGAAGGAATTCTATAGTTTGGATTCAGTTCATTCCTTGCTCTCAACTAAATTGAACGGCAGATAATTTTTCGCTACCATTTCCACTAGATATTTATTTAACAGCTCAGATTTTTTGGCAGATATTGGCTTAGTTAAATACTGAGTCAGACTATTATTTATAATTTCTATAGAAGAACTTGCATTCGATTATGTTGATGGAGTGATGTTAGAGGGATCCCCCACAGATTCTGAATTGTTTTGAGAATCTAAGGGTTCCACATTTTTAGTTTGATTTACATAATTCGGTTGATGTATAGCATCAAAAACTGTTGGGTGTAATGATTTTATATGGCGCATTAAATTAAATGCACCACCACCTCTGTATGAGAATATCTTTTTACATAAATTGCACTTTGCCTTACTATTGCTCAAATCAGCAAAATATTGCCAAGCACTTGATTTTCTTCTATCAGCCATTCTATAGAGAAAAATAAAAATGCGGTATTGGACTATGACATGAATTTCAGTTAAGCTCCAAGCAATCATTTAGCTTTCAAAAAAGCAAATTACTACCATTTACATAATAAAGTAAAAAAAAATTTTGTATTTATCATCTAGGAACATTTAGCCTAATTTTCTCTTTATATTTATATAAATTATAGCACAAACTTGATAAAGGATTGAAAAATGTATATATTTACCATTAATAAAATAGAGAAGCTATCTTCGTGTTTTATATATGCTTTTCTAAAAAATAAAAACCTTGAAGATAGCGATTCATCCTTAGTAATTTGCTTTTAAACATTTATTCCCTTATATGTAGTCCGCGAATGCATTCTTGACTAATTTTTTCCCGGAAACATATAAACAAGTAGTAACTAAGTTGATGTGAGTGTTTCTACGTTATTTCAGCAACTTAAATCAATTTAAAATACATTTAATGAAATAGCGATATTTTGAAGATTAATGGAAGAGTAGTCAAATGAGAAAACATTTTAACCGAACTTTAAATCATGATTTTGAAAATTGTTAACCAGCAATGTTCTTTCTTAAATTAGTCCTTATACTTTTATCATTTACTGGTGCTACGATTGCGATTCTTGCCATATTAAATTCTTCATTTTTTGTTGAAATGATTCAATAAAACTAAATAAAATAAACGAGAAAGCAGTCCAGAATTAAAATCAATGGGCCGAAAAACCACACTCACCTTTACTTTTAATTTGGTGCGAGTAATTTAGCACTTCTTTACGATGGCACTTTTACTGATTTTAAGATTCACGGATAAAACTCATAAGCTAATTATCTTTTTGGGGAAAAAACACTATGAAACTCCTCATACTTCATGAATATTTTCTACTCTCCATCACAATATTCATCCGAACCGAATTCTCTTACCTCTTCATTCAATCATTCACATAAGTTTTCTCTACACTAAATTGCTTTGAAATTGCCTCATTTGCTCTTCTTCACTTTATCTAGCATACTTCGTTCTCCTCCATTTACGCCGCTTTCCTCCTCAATGAAGTGTGAGGTACATAAGCATAACATTGATGCTAAATGACATGAGGATGAAACTTTTCTCTAACATAAACTCCTCTCCAATCATTGAGTAATTAAATAATACTGGAGTGGACAACCACGTGACAATATGGCTGCAACAACCCCTGCGACCACTTTTCCTACTGCTACGCTCTTGTTTACAACCTTAGAGAGAGCCAAATTGCACAAGCAAACATGGCTGCTGCTCAATGTAAATAAATTTTCATACAATACCAAAAATTTGCTTTCTATTAGAAAAACCTTCAGCATTGTATGAAAAACATGCAAAACATTAATATAATAACTACTCACTTGTGAAAGGAAACACGTACAGATCCTTTTCCACTATGATTTTTTCACGAAGGCACTACACATTTCATTTTGAAATTCTAAGTTAATTACACAGTGTCACACGTTAAAGTAACTTGAATCACAAACTCCAATCGAATGTTTAAACACTTGGAACGAATTTAGATCGCGAACACTCTCCACAGTTTTAATATCGGATAAAATTCGCGATGAAACTTGCAAATTGGCCAATTTGGCGTCCAATTTGCATCAGTCAACTTGACAGTCAGTTCACACCTAGTCAGCTTTTGGAACAAGAAAGTGACCAGCAAGAGGCAGACAGGGAGGAAATGACAGACTGTTCACTTGGAAGAGAGCAGAAACCGGTCACATGCTCTCTCATGCATTTTATATGAGCTTAGCCCATCCAGTTCTTATTAATCTTAGTCTCCAATAACCTCATTCTACTCTTTTTAAATTTATTTAGCTTCGAATTTCATTTTCCTCCATCTACGCCTCTTCCTTCATCGTTCTACGAGGCATACAAGTTGGTCAGGGAGTCCATATCGAGCAAATTTTTATTTGTACAACTGAGGTGGTACATGCTTTTTATGTGAGGTATTGGGACATTCTCCTCACGATGTATGGGACATATGAGGTGCCTCATGAGTGAGCGACCCATCACTATATATGGCAATTTACATCCTCCAAGAATCGCTGGATTGAATGCAAAGTGTCACATATACATTACGAAAACTATTGATTTTGCCGATACTCCAAAAAGAGTGCTTCCGTGCGCCCGGGGGAACTTGAACCCAGGGTTCCAGCCGACCCCCGGTCGAGAACTCGCACCGTAACCAATGGAGCTATGACTTATCGATCTCCCATTCATCAGTTTAGCAACTTCAACTCTTTCTTGATGGGCAAGATATGGAAATTTGTTAAAAGGGAAACATGAATAAATTTTTGTTAGTATAAAAATATGATATTTGTTAGTGGGAATAGAATTAGTTAGTATGAAGGAAGGAATTTGGTTTTGTTAGGGAAAAGGTATTGAATGAAGTTTTGTTAGTGGAAATTAATCAATGGAATGTTGTTAGTGGGCAAATTGAAATTATTAGTAGATATGTATATATATAAGTATATATATTTTTTTTTTAGTTGGAAATAAGGGAAAAGGGTAGGATTGTGATGATGGGGAAGTAAAAATTATAGGGAAATTGAAAAAAATTTAATGAAAATAAATAAATACATAAAGGAGAAGGAAGGAGTGCCCAAAGGAAGGTGGAGAAGTTGCGGCGGCAATTTGAAGTTGCGAATGGGAGAAAGTCGGTACGCCGGAATCCGCAACAACATGTTATGTAAATGAAGAGTAATTGCAGTTATCATTATAATAAATATTAAAATGCTTTGCTATGATAAAACTCACGTCTTTCCTTTTCCGCAAACCCGTTCCCTTTCGGCATGATAATGTCAGCGAATGGTGAGTTTGCCGCCAAGAAGGTAGGGTTCCAGTAATCCGTGAATGGTCAGTTTTGCGTTGCGGTCGGTACGCGGTGCCATATATAGAGTTTGCGTTTTTCTTAGACTAGCTTTTTTCGGATTGAATTCGAGTATGTTATTTCGGACACCACGTCGGTAATATTCGGGAGTGCGTATATTTTTATTCAGCGGTTGTCTTTGTTCCTTTTCCTCAGAACGAAGTCACTTAATTTGAAGTGGAGTCGTTGTAAGTTAGTCGACGCGTTTTAAATCGGGCATTTAAACCGGTGGCTGCGTTTTGTACTTCGGACTTAGTTTGCTCGCATAAGACCCGTGACCGAAGCTCCTCTCTGAACTAGCTAGCTAGCCAGCAGCCACCTCGGAGTAGACTGGGAGTATCCGGACATATCGACAGTCCGTTGTCACGTTCCAAGGCTTCACGTTTAGAACCGATGAGAGGTCGGTTGAGATTGAGTGAACGAGACGTGAAAACCCATTACACCACATTATTATGTCCTTTATATGTCAGATCATTTAAATAAATACATTATTTCTTTTTTCTTTACAAAGGACAATATGAATGTTGCTTCCAGATATATGGAAATTAAATCTATATTTTAAATTGGAAGGCTATATGAGGCTGTTTCCTTTGAAGGTAAATTCTTTTATGTATATGTAAGCTATATTTTATTAAATATATATATATATATATATATATATATATATATATATATATATATATATATATTTCTTTTTAGCTTAAGTATTAAAATCGCATTTACCAAAATCTACTCCAGTTATAAAAAATAATGTATAAAAAATAACTCGGTCGAGACGTTAACAGAAACAGTTTTATAGATTTGAGAAAAAACAGAAAGCGAGATTTGTATGTGAAGATGTTCTTTTCCCAGCTTTAGGCTTTTCCGTTTTTAACAAAGATTTGCTTTTCAATTATTTGTTTGTTGTTTTTGTAGTTGCGATTATTCACATAATTTATAGCGTTTTTTTTTCAAATAACAAAAGGGTACTTACCCAGCTCCTCCAAAGGAAAAAAAAATTTATTTTTTTTTTTATTTTCTATGTAATTGCTACTGGAAAATACTTCACAAAATCAGCGTCAACTAGATCAACAATTTCAATTTTAAATTTTTGTCAACAACATTACATTAGTTTCTTTTTACTACACAATTTATAATCTTCAGATTGGCTATTTTTTTTGCACAAAAACAACCGTTAATCTTTATCAAATCGATAATTTGCTAAATCACAAAACAAAACCATGAAAACTAAACCAAACTTTCACAATTGTTTTTAGTCGAAATTTAGATTGGTACATTTTCATTTTGAAACATGTTTCCGTTTTCATGTTTTCCTTTTTTAGTTATCATTATCACCACACCTCACCTCTCACAAGCTATTCATTTGTAACTTTCACAAGTTTTTCATAAAAATTCCAGTTTTCTCGAACTTCCTTGAAACATTTCTTGAAATTATGCATTCTGCACTCATGCTGATCTTAATCAAAGGTTCTTTAAGACGTCAATCACAAATTGATAAATATGTACATTCTCCTTTTTAATCTAAACACATCATAGCGACGATTCTCATAAGATCTGTCAGACTTGGGAAGTTTTACGGGTGGGTATCTCACATTGGAATTTTACCACTTGATCCACTTTATGTTATATTTGCTATATCGCACAATTTATTCGTTCTATTGTTTACATTGATGATCGAACTCATCTCACTCTTTATATCTTTTTGCCATTACTATTCACAATTCACAACTAGCCAGCGCGACCTTTAGGCAGAATTTTTAATGTTTTGTCACAATGTATGCGAGACATTTTCATAAAAAAACCCCGTCCACTCGGATAATATATTACGAATGTCCGATGATTCTTACATTATTGTATTTGTATTTTTTTTTTATGTTTTCTTAGGAAAAACTTTTTATTGATAATGAATGACAGCGGTGGTAGTGGCGGGGCTTATTGCGAGTTAGTAATAACAATATTGATGAGGTGCGTATCAAATTGTTCCGCACTTCTTGCGTGGTTATTTCTATGAGATGGTAATTTCTTCGCAAATTGCCTTTGAGCAGTTTGCCTTGGCGGCTGCTCGATTACTACATATTGAAAGACTTCATTTGGAGGAATAAACTAATTTTTAACCGACTTCCAAAAGAAAAAAGGTTATCAATTCATCGCGTATATTTTTTTTTGTATGTTCACGCATAACTTTTAAACGGAGATAGATAGAAGAGTCCTTTTTTGGCAAATGATGCGTCTTTCTACCAGTTAGGTCCCGTTTAAAGGGTAAGAAATTCAAGTAGCGGTAAAGGACTTTTACCGTTAAAACTAAAAAAATTCCGACCTTCACCCGGATTTTTCAGCATAACTGATCGACGCGCATAAGGCTTTTGATCGTAGAGGTTTCAAACGAAGGACAACATATTGATCTAAAATGTTTCGGAACAGAATTGAAATCCCTCCAAGGACTCTGTAGACATTAACAGTTAAATATGATACATTGATGTCGACAAATTGAATTTAAATGATATTTCGTACGAAAAGTGCCAATTAGTTGGCACTCTGCAAGGATGTGTTAGAGATACCGGGTCCTTTAGTGAGGGATGTTAAAAATGATCAGTATCCTTAATTTTCTGCATAAACGGTACATTTTAGTCAATCATTTCTACCGGAAATAACCAATAAATTAATTTTAAATGTGGCATAAAAATTTAAAGGGAACATTTCAGGATGCTTTTCTCTTTTGCATTCATTCTTTGCTTACCAATGAGCTTGGTATAGAATCCTTCATACATCCTTAGACGTAATAGTTTCATATAGGATTATAAAATTCCCCGAAGCAATAACAAGGATTGAGTGATTGCAAATTATAGAGTTGACTCGTTACTTTCCAGTTAATATTATATGTACATTACAACATACTCGTATGCCCAGAAATCTAAAATTAGTGGTTTCCATACTAAAAACCGGCGAGAATCGCAACCTAAAATGAGATACGTTTCCTCCTATACTTGATCATAACTGTACAGATGAAGATGAAAATGCATAGCCGAGTTTTCATTGAACTATATGGTATGATTTTATTGAAACTTTCATGAAAATTAGGTGCCATAATTAACTGAAAACGAAGGCGATGGGTATCGAATAAACGTAAACGAATGATGCGGTTAAGAAGGATATTTTTAAGTAAATTTCATGAGATTGATTGCGGAGTGAACTTTATGTTTACATATACAAATACATATGTATACATATATATATATATATATATATATATATATATATATATATATATATATTTATATATATAACTATATATTCATATATATTCATATGTATATATATATATATATATATATATATATATATATATATATATATATATATATATATATATATTTATATAACTATATATTCATATATATATATATATATATATATATATATATACATATATATATATATATATATATATATATATATATATATATATTTATGTATATATATATATATATATATATATATATATATATATATCTATATATATATATATATATATATATAAATATCTATACAGTTATATATATAAATATATATATATATATATATATATATATATATATATATATATATATATATATATATATATCTATGTATATACATATGTGTATATATATATATATATATATATATATATATATACAAATATATATATGCATATATAGATATATATATATATACATATATACATATATATATATATATATATATATATATATATATATATATATATATATATATATGTATATATATATATATATATATATATATATACATATATATATGTATATATATATATATGCATATATATATATATATATATATATATATATATATATATATATATATATATATATATATATATATATATGTATATATATATCTACATATATATATATATATATATATATATATATATATATATATATATGTATGTATTGTATATATATACATATATATATATATATATATATATATATATATATATATATATATATATATATATATATATGTGTGTGTGTGTGTATATATTTATATATATATATATATATATATATATATATATATATATATATATATGGCTACGTGTGTATGTGTGTGGTTGGTTGTATGTGTGAGTCTACATCGGGTATAACAAAATTTGTGCCTGGGGGTCGCAGCTCTGCTTCGATTTACGCCAAATTTTCTGCAATATTTCTGTTCTGGCCATAGTACAGCCCCAGTTCGTACCAAAACTAGTACAAAGATTTACTCAATTGTGTGATAAAGCTCACAATGAGAAAACCAAACTCGAACAATTTGAAACGAAATGGCGGCCGCTCAAAGGTCGAAAAAAGTTGAACGATAAAAAAGCACTTCAGGGTCAGGTCATAACATAAAAATGGCGGCTAGGCAAAGTTCAAAATTCGAAAATTTCTCAAAGCTACGATTCATATTGGATTATTATGAAATCTAAAATCAAGGCAGACATTGATGAGATCATTGATTAAATGTACCAGAGTTCAATTCGATTCCTATGAACGCTGCAGATTTTAGCCGTAGTGGTTTTGGCATGGTAGTAAAAAATTATATTTTAATATACGAGAACATGATACAATGTATTCAAGAAACTTAGTTTTGAATGGTTGCAAATGAAAAAATTTGCCACTAAAAAGGGTGAAATAAAAAACTTTTAGAAAAAAAAGAAAACCGACTTCGGAATGCCCTAAAAAGGATGAAATAAATTTTATGGAAGCGGTGCCAAATGGATTTCCCCATTTCAACATAGAAACTTCCAACATCTGCACCATCACAAAAAAATCGGGGAAAATTGATATGGCACCGCTTCCATAAAATTTATCTCATCCTTTTTAGGGCACTCCGAAGTCGGTTTTCTTTTTTTTTTTCTAAAAGTTTTTTATGAATATTGTCTTTATTTTTTATAGGGATTTCAAAAAAAATAGTTGCAGATAAGACGTTTCTTACATTTTGGTGATTGAAAGTGTTTTTTTATATAATATTTAAAATCCTTTCTTGGGCGAAGAAAACATCAAATTGTTGTCATTATATATATTTAATCGTACAGAAATAAGGTTGGTTTATGTTTCTGTAAACTGTATCATGTTTAAAGGAAAAATCTTATTTTTTAAGTGCTATACGAGTATTTGTATGTTTAAATAGTGTGAATACATTATGTATTTTGATACAATATGTCGATTTTCTTTTTGGAGATTTCTCTTTCAACTAAACACGTTTATGGCAACTTTGATTGAGCATATTATCGAAGGGTAAGTTTATTTTTGAGCTGAAACTAGATAAGGTAATTCATTACAGTAAATCAACTGTAATGATTTATCCTTTCTAGTTTGTATTCTTGGAACATAATAGAGCAAATGATTTTTCATGTGATATTTAGTAATTTGATAGTATATACCCTATTTACAGGAAAAAGGAAGTTGTAACTATTAAACTTATATCGGTATCACATTAAAAAATAATGCTAACTATTGCTAGTTACATAGTGTCGAAGTAATTAGATAATAATATGAAAATAATAGCTAGATACTGTTCAAACAATACTACAACACTATAGTTTCAATATGGTGTTTCTATTATTTTAATGTGGCATCTGTTTGGTTTTCAAGAGAATATAAACCATTTAAAAGGAAAATATTGCATACGAGTACCACTTATGTTAAGGAATACATTCTATATAATCAATAGTACAGTCCCAATTTCGTATTAAACAATTATATGCCACCAGTAAATCAACAGGATATTCATATTGATTTTCAATGGAAAATGGCTCTTTAATTTGAGTATTTTTAAAGTAAAAACCATTGATTTTTAATATGACATACTATGATTTCAAGTCTGTAAAACCGTTAACCCAATAGTACAGATGTACCATTAAAATAATAGTTTCAAAACTATTATAGCAATGGTGTTAGTTCCATTGACCAATTTTAATCGCAAAAAACCATTGAAACAATGGGAATTTGTATTGATATTATTGTATTTTTCTCTGAGGGTATCGCTATCTATCGCAGCAAGTACTGCATAGTGATTTGCGCTGTCGTTTAGGATATTTTTTTTTTTGTGGTAGGGGGGTGAAGGCATTTATGCCCGCCGAGTCTGGCAGTGTGGGACTCCCATGGAGGATACCTTTGGACTACCCACTAAACACCTCCCCTGTCAATCTGAGAACCTAGCCTGGAACCGTTTGACACATTACTTCGGGCCAGGTCTCGTTTTGTTACGCCGTGGGGCGCCTTCAAGCTGGGGAGTCCCTTTCCTAGCGGGAGGGGAGGGGGGAAGAGGAATTGCCAGGAGAGCGATCCCCCAGCCCCAGTGCCTCCGGCTGCTGTGAGTCCCTTTTATATTTTAGGACTGCCCGAGCATAATGTGCCACCTGGTTCCATTTGTCAACCGATTCGAGCATCACCGCAACTATATTATCCGGGGTGAGCTCTCCTATCTCCCTGTAGAGTTCCCTTCGCAGCCTGGCCCATTTGGTACACGCAAAAAATGTGTGACAGGCATTGTCCTCCTCTCCTGGGCAAAACCGACAATCGGGAGACCGTGACTTACCGATCTTGTGCAGGTAAGACTGAAAACACCCGTGCCCGCTCAAAAGCTGGGTCAGATAGAAGTCAGTCTCACCATGCCTTCGATTCAGCCACGGTCTCACATCCGGGATGAGGCGCGCAGTCCACCTTCCCTTCGTGCAATTCCTCCAAGACTGCTGCCAATCGTTGAGCGAGCGTTGTCTCTCCTCGCGGACAACTATCTCCCTCGCATCCTCGTTTCGGCGCAGGTAAATAGCGCGGCGCTCTCTAGCAAGGAGGGCGACAGGTATCACGCCTGCAATCACTCTCACCGCCGAGTCGGAGACTGTTGGATACGAACATGCAATTCTCAGTGCTCCTCTTCTCTGTACATGTGCCAATCGTTTTCGGTATACCTCCTTGCTGAGAGCGTCGCCCCATACCTCTGCTCCGTACAGTAGCACTGACCCTACAGCACTCATCAAGAGGCGTCTTCTTGATGGGCTGGGTCCCCCTACGTTGGCCATAAGTCGACTCAGGGCCGATATTCCCGAAGCAGCCTTCTCAGCCGTTGCCCTGATTTGCTCAGAGAAACTCATCTTCGAGTCGATCAGTAGCCCCAGGTACTTCACCGCTGGCTTCGATTCGATCTGTATACCTCCAATACTGATCATCCTTACTCTAGGGATTCTCTTTTTTGTCAAGATGACCACTTCGGTTTTCTCCAGTGCTAAACTGAGCCCGCGAGCAGTCATCCAGTCCCTCACTCGGCGCATTAGCATACCTAGCCTAAGTTGCGCTTGTTCAACGGTGCGTCCGGCGACCAGGGCCGCAACATCATCCGCATAGCCGACCAAGCGCGACTCATCTGGCATCTCAAGTCTCAGTAGCCCGTCGTAAGACACGTTCCACAGGTCCGGACCAAGGATAGATCCCTGGGCAACACCCGATGTAATTTCCATCCTTCGTTGGCCCTGTTTCGTGTCGTAGAGCAGGCTTCGGTCCTTAAGGTAGTTCCTCAAAAGCCGCATTAGATATTCTGGAACTTGAAAAGAGTTTTCCAGCGTATCCAGAATATCCACCCATCTAGCGGAGTTGAAGGCATTCCTGACGTCAAGTGTCACCAACAGGACGATCCGTCGCTTGGTGCGACTATATGCCTCTGCCTTTTGGACCGCGTTCACCACCTCTGCAATCGCATCAATGGTAGAACGTCCTGCTCCAAAGCCGTACTGCCGAGGAGATAGGTCCCCAGCAGCACGAATCGCGTCAGTGAGTCTTCCCTTGATGAGTTTCTCTAGCACTTTCCCAGCCGTGTCTAGCATGCATAACGGGCGGTATGCAGACGATCCGGGATTTCCCCTCTCTCTTGCTGACCAGCGCGAGCCTCGCCACCTTCCATCGTACCGGGAAAACCCCGTCCCGTAGGCAAGCGTTGAATGTGCTGAGCAGCAAGTCAGGACAATGGTGATAGACGAGCTGCAAAACCTCAGCTGGAACACCATCTGGACCTGGAGCCTTCCTCACTTTCAGGGAGAGGACTGCCTCCTCCAGTTCCAACTGTGTGAAGAGTGGGCACTCGACTGCTGTTTCACCATGGACAGCGTCAACACGGACGGGATGGGCGGGGAAGAGTCCCCGCACTATCGCGTCCATCTTTTCCGCGTCATGTATACAAGGCTTCCGTAGGGCACCAAGTTTCCCCATGACCAGCTTGTAGCCAAGGCCCCACGGATCCCTATTTACATCGTCCATGAGGTCTTGCCAGCATCGGGCCTTGCTCTTGTTTATAAGCCTGCGAAGATATTTCCTGCCGGACCTGTATGCTGCTAGCTTAGTGTCTGCCTCCTCCCGTGTTCGCGCCCGCTGGGCCTCTCGCCGAAGTTTGTGACACTCGCTTCTTTGTTTGGCGATCTCATTTGACCACCAGTATACTGGAGGCTTACCATGTCGGGGTCTCCGACGGGGCATGGAAGACTCGCAAGCAGCTATGATGGTATTCATAGTTGAGTTCACCAAGTCCTTGGCTGTAGGTCCTCCACTCCCTGGCGGAGCTCCCAGCAACGGTGCGCCTGCCGTAAGCACGTCAGTGAACCTCTCGACGTCCATCCTCCCAGTCCTCCATCCGAGGATTGAAGTTTGGGCATATGCACGCAGAGTGGCACCGTCGTGAATCTCAACAGCTATATACTGGTGATCACTAGCCGAGTAGTCCTCTAGTACTCGCCAGTTGTGTACTCTAGGTACCAGGGACTCCGAAGCGAGTGTCACATCGGGTATGGTTCCTACGCAACCCCAGCGGCGGAAAGTAGGGGTGTTACCAGTATTTAGGACAAAAAGCGCTGTTCTGGCCGCCATGTCCAAGATTTGCTTTCCCCTTGGGTCGGATTGTGGCATACCCCATTCGATGGCTCTAGCGTTGAAGTCTCCCCCGACCAGCATGTGGCCCTCTGTGTTCGAGACAGCGTCCTCCAGGGCATCGTTTAGGATATCGGTATCATGAATTGTGTCATTTTCGCATCTTGTGTAGGGGTTTCCAATAAGAGGTGTTATATTGATATTAAAAGAATAATGCCATTTTTTAACATAAATGATCGGATGTTTATTTTATTATAAAGAAAAAGGTATGCCGTTAATAGTAAAAAATAACAACAGGCAAATGACCTCCACGACCACGCTTACAGGATCATATCCTTTTCATGAAATTTTCCGTAACCAAATCCAATAACAGGTGTTATTTTGATATTAAATGAAAAGTTCCATTTTTTTTTTTAAATTGTCGCGTGTTATTGGTTCGCGGCCAATAATTTTAATGTTCCGGGAAAGTGAAAACGCAATGTCTTTTAATTTAAGTTAAAAGTGTTTATTTAATTCAAGAAAATGCACAATAATCAGTTTAACACTTTCACTAATTTTAATTTTCACTATTAAAATAAAATCTAACACTTGTCCATAAATTTCTTATCGCAATTGTCTTCTAAATCACTTCACTATCACGAAACACACTTCCACACACTTTCGCAGTTCTTATCGCGGTCGAATGAATGATTCCCCCATTCATTCAGCTCGCCTTTATATAGGGTCTCTACCTATTCACCCATTTCTCGCACATGGGCGAATGTTCGACCGAGAGGTACCTGGTAGGTTCGAGCAAATTCATGAATGGAGTGACGTCACTTGCAGATGTTGATCATGCTTGTTGGGTTCTCGTGATTTCGAGTGAATTCGTGTTCTTCATTGTTGTGAAAACAATTGCGACAGTAGCTCGCAGAATTATTTGTACATGTAACACTGCCCCCACCTCAGTTCTTTTCGCCCCGAAAAGATGTGTTGCCAGTTGTAGTCAATTCTCCCTGGATGTAATATGGGGCAAGACGGTCTAGATGCACGATTTTCATTTTGGCTCTCGGTTTACGGTGTTCCTGTATGCGATATACGACGTCGTTGATTCGCTTTGTGACTCGGTATGGTCCCTCCCAGTTATGTTGCAACTTTGGAGACCTACCCTTTCGCCGTTGCGGGTTATATAGCCACACCAAGTCATCCTGCTGGAAGCCAGTAGAATTAGCCTTTAGATCATACCTGGTCTTCATGCGGTCAGTAGCCGATTCGAGGTATTTTCGCACTGTCCGATGTATCTGGTTCAACCGTTGTCTTAGATCACTTGCGTACTCCGAGATCGTTTGGGGTTTCTCGGGGGGTGTTCCAAACTTTATATCAGCTGGCAAACGAATAGTCTTTCCAAAAATGACTTTGGCTGGGGCTTGGCCCGTCGATGCATGTTCGGCAGCTCTGTACGCCATCAAAAATAGTGGGATATGTCGGTCCCAGTCCCTTTGGTTCTCGTCAACCATCTTGGCAAGGTGTTTATTGAGCGTACCGTTGAAACGTTCGACCATTCCATCGGATTGGGGATGCAGCGGTGTTGTCCTCGTTTTCCGTATTCCGAGCAGCTCGCACATTTCGCCAAAAACTAGTGACTCAAAGTTTCGGCCTTGATCCGAATGTAATTCGCAAGGTACGCCGTACCTACTGACCCAATTTAACACTAGCTGTTCAGCTACGGTAGTTGCTTCCTGGTTGGGAATGGGGTAGACCTCGGGCCACTTGCTGAAATAATCGGCTACAACCAGCGTATATCGATTTCCCCAATCGGATTCAGGAAAGGGTCCTGCGATGTCAACAGCAATCCTTTCGAATGGCACGCCTACGTTATAGGTTTGCATTTGTCCTCTCAGTCGTCGCTTTGGGCCTTTGACGGAAGCGCAAATTGTGCATCTGCGACACCAGTCCTCTACGCCTTCTCGAGCGTGGAGCCAGTAGAACCGTTCCCGCAATTTCGCTAAGGTCTTGTTAACACCAAGGTGGCCTCCCGAGGATCCTTCATGCATTTCCTTAACCACATCGTGGATTCGGCTTTTGGGAAGTATAGTTTGCATCCTATAGGAGCTGCCATCCGCCGTTTCCCATTTCCGCTTGAGTACGCCACCCTCCACCTGAAGGGAGTTCCATTGTGCCCAATAGCTTTTCAGGGTTGCGCCATGCATTGAAACGTCTTTCCACTCAGGTCGCCCAGTCGTCTCCTTCCATACGAGCAATGGTCCGATGTCTTCATCGGCTAACTGGGCGTTTCGAATCTCCTCCGATGACCAACCTTCATCGAATTCCGCCGTTATCAATCGCAGATCAACGAGCGGTTCCTTTTCCTCAATCCGTCGGCAATGCTTGCAGTTAGCGGGACATGGACGGCGGGATAGGGCGTCAGCATTTCCATGAACTCCGCCCTTCCGATGAACAATTTCGTAGTCGTATGACTGCAATCTTTCGATCCATCTCGCAACTTGTCCCTCGGGGTTTTTGAAGTTGAGCAACTATCTCAGTGATGCATGGTCCGTGCGAAGAACAAATTTCTGGCCATATAGATACTTGTGGAACTGCTTGGTGGCCTCTATTATAGCCAATAGCTCCTTCCTGGTCACGCAGTAATTCCTCTCACTTTTTGAGAGAACTCGACTGTAATAAGAGAGGACTCTTTCTTCGCCATTGATCTGCTGGGAGAGTACAGCTCCAATACCGCCGTTGCTTGCATCGGTGTCAACTACAAACATTTTTCCGGGTTTCGGATACGCCAGCACGGGTGATTCACACAGCTTTTCCTTCAGGGTCTCAAAGGCTGTCTGGCATTGTTCATTCCAGACATACGGACGATTTTTCTCGGTTAGCTGATGGAGACACTTAGCTATTTTGGCAAAGTCTTTGACGAATCTTCGATAGTAGGTCGCCAGACCCAGAAAACTTCGTAGTTGGCGCTTGTTGTTTGGTGTTGGCCAGCTTTTCACGGCTTCAATTTTCTCAGGGTCTATTTTGACCCCTTCTGCTGATACGACGTGTCCCAGGTATTTTACTTCATCTGCGAAAAGAGTACACTTGTCGGGACTAAGTTTCAAATTTGCCAGTCGTAATCGGGAGAAAACCTCTTCTAAGTTCCGCACATGCTCTTCGAACGTTCTACCGATGACGATGATGTCATCTAGGTATACCAAGCAGGTTTTCCAGGTTAGACCACGTAGCACATATTCCATCAAGCGTTCGAAAGTGGCTGGAGCATTGCAAAGCCCAAACGGCATCACCACAAATTGCCACAATCCGGTCCCAACTGAAAATGCGGTCTTCTCTCGGTCCTTCTTGTCAATTTCTACCTGCCAGTAGCCACTCTTGAGATCGAGTGTAGAAAACCATTTTTTGTCCATGATGTCATCGATGCGTGGGAGTGGGTAACTATCTTTCTTAGTGACGTCGTTAAGCTGCCTATAGTCGACACAAAAGCGAGTGCTACCATCCTTTTTCTTGACTAGAACTACAGGCGCGGCCCATGGACTGACAGAAGGTTCAATAACGCCTTGTTTTTCCATGTCCGAGATCAGCGCGCTCACTTCTCCTTGTTTGGCTATAGGGAGACGTCTCGGTGCTTGTCGAATCGGCTTGGCTCCCTGTGTATCTATGACGTGAGTGACCATACTCTTCCGGCCTTGGTCATCCGGGCTTGTTGAGAAGATGTCACTGTACTTGGTGACCAGATCAGAGGCTCGCTTGAATAGCTGCACCGGCAATTTGACTTGCTTCAATATTTCAGACGTGGATTCCCGGGCTTTGTCTGTGCCTTGCCTCCTTTTCCAATGATGGTTGTGAGTAGCTTCCAAAGACGTGATGGTGGAAACAGGCTGGCAGCTGCCGATGACTTCTCCCGCTTTGATGCTCGTGGTTGAATCTGCGGTGTTAAGGACTCTAACCGGCACATATCCGTTCCTTAAAGATCTTACAAGGCTACGTCCTACAATCAAACTGCGCAATGCGGATGTCTTCGTTGGCTCTATCAGATAAGATCGGTGGTCTCCAGAATCACCATCAAGCTTGGCCCATACAATGCTTTCGGAAGAATTCGGTACATCAGTGTCAGTACATACCACTACATTCATCTTGGGGATTTGGACGCTGGGATCCTCCATCAGTACTTCGACATTCTGCCATTTCAAGACACGTTTTCCCAAGTCCAACGTGATTCCATGTGGTCGCAGAAAATCCATTCCGAGAATGCAGTCATCCATAATGTTCGCGACCAGAAAATTATGTCGGAACACAAGGTCTCCCAACTGTATCTGGAGGTTGACCTCTCCATGAACAGGTGCAGTTTCTCCCGTAGCTGTCCGTAGTGAGAAAATTCTGCCCTTGTGAAGTTGTTGCTTTCTAACTTGGTCTGGTCGGATAATCGATCGGGTTGCACCAGTGTCGATTGTTATGGTGCAGTGTTCTCCGTCAATTTGACCCGGAAGGCATAAGTCTGCTTCTCCACGATGTAGTCTTGACACGGTGATGGTGGTGCTGGGGACGTCGATCCTCCTAGCCAACCTCTGCCCCACGAAGTTGGCTCTTACATGTTTCCCGACCCCTCTGTTTGAAGGGCTTCCATTCTGGGCTCCTGACTCGGTCTGGATCTCCTCCGAGCTGCACACCCTGGACAATAGCTTGGTTTTCTTCGCTTCTTGCAGTCTCTTTGCAGGTGCCCCTTCTCTCCGCAATTCCAGCATCTAGGCGCACCATTTACATGCGGATCTCGCTCAATTTCCACGCGCTCACACCTGCACTCGTCTGTCACTACCTCACGAACCCGGGCAGTGGTACGAGTCACATTTTTCGCTGCCTCAAAGTTCAGACTATAGGCCAGTGCGTCCTTAACCGTTTGCTTTTGAGCTAAACGCACGGCTTGTTGCAATTCCGGGTCCTTTAGTGCGCTGATGAATGCCTCTGTCGCTGCATCATCTCGATGTTCTGGGTCGTAGGCTGGGTAAGCCAAAAGTGCTAGTCGCTCAATGTCTTGGGCTAGCTGCTGTAGGGTTTCACCAGACTTCTGCACCCGATGCCTTAGCTGTGACCGATAAATCTGCTTTAGATGATCGTCTCCATAACGCATGTCGAGCGCATTCATTATAGCATTCGGGTTTGAGTGCAATTCAACGGGGATCGTCTGCAACAGCTCGGCAGCTGGTCCTCTTAGAGCAAGAATCAGCGCAGTTGCTCGGTCCTGTTCATTCCAGTGATTTGCCCTCGCGGCAGCTTCAAACTGGGTCTTGTAAATACTCCAGACCGTTTGCCCATCGAATATTGGTGCTTGCACGTTTCTGGATGTGCTTTGCGCTGCGGTTATAAGTGGGGCTGGTGAAGTGGTTGCTACTGCCTTCGCTGCTTCCAATTCTTTTTTCACTTTTTCCATCTCATGGTTCATTCTTTCTTCGACCTGGCTGACCTTTTCCTCGACCTGGTAAACCTTTTCTTCGACCTGGTCAACCTTTTCCTCGACGCCTTTAATTTGCTTGTTAAGACTACTGAGCTCCGCTTTTATTTTGGTGGACTGTTTTTTAAAATCTGCCTTGATTTCGATCGCTTGTTGATCCAGCTTCACTGATTGTTCATTAAGCTTCACAGTTAAATTAGATGACTGTTGTCGCTGCTCTTGCTGCATCAGCATTAACATTTGCAATATCGCATTTTCTGGCTCCTTCGATTTGGGTGTTTCTTCTTCTCTACCTTCTGCGCCTTGTTCCGCATCTGAGGGCTCACCCGCATCCAGATTCACGCCTTCCGACTCGATCGCATCACGCAAGCGTGCAATCAGTATGGCTTTTGTACCTTGTGTGGCCAGGTTCCGCTGTTCCAACTCCTCCTTGAGCTCCGATATGGTCAATTGATCAATTTTTAGATGTAAGTTTCCTGGCATTTCGGCTGTTTTTCTACCAGTTTCCACGTTAATTTTCACTATTGTGCACAAAAATGTTCAAAAGTTTTCACTTCCAAAATTTTTCTTTCGCACTTCTTGACACCACTGTCGCGTGTTATTGGTTCGCGGCCAATAATTTTAATGTTCCGGGAAAGTGAAAACGCAATGTCTTTTAATTTAAGTTAAAAGTGTTTATTTAATTCAAGAAAATGCACAATAATCAGTTTAACACTTTCACTAATTTTAATTTTCACTATTAAAATAAAATCTAACACTTGTCCATAAATTTCTTATCGCAATTGTCTTCTAAATCACTTCACTATCACGAAACACACTTCCACACACTTTCGCAGTTCTTATCGCGGTCGAATGAATGATTCCCCCATTCATTCAGCTCGCCTTTATATAGGGTCTCTACCTATTCACCCATTTCTCGCACATGGGCGAATGTTCGACCGAGAGGTACCTGGTAGGTTCGAGCAAATTCATGAATGGAGTGACGTCACTTGCAGATGTTGATCATGCTTGTTGGGTTCTCGTGATTTCGAGTGAATTCGTGTTCTTCATTGTTGTGAAAACAATTGCGACAGTAGCTCGCAGAATTATTTGTACATGTAACAATATGAATGATCGGATGTTTATTTCATTATAAAGGAAAAGATATGCCATTAAAAGTGAAAAATAACATCAGGACAATGACCACCACGACACGGTCTTAGGACTATATCCTTTTCATGAAATTTTCCATAACCAAATCGCAGTGTCCTCGATAGCCTCACGAATTCCATCTTTGAGGTCTTCAATCGACACTGGGCTGTTGGCGTAGACCTTCTTTTTTACTGGCCCCAATGGAAGAAGTCGCAAGGTGTTGAATCACAAGATCTAGTCAAAATAACACCTCTTATTGGAAAACCCTATATTGTTGCTTTCATTATTTTTTGAGCCTTTTGCGTGGCTACTTTATTTTCGCCATTTTTTCTGGTAACTCGGTCGTTTTTCTGGTATCTCTTTCGTTTTGTCTGGTAACTGTTTCCAGTTCTTCACTGACAGCGTAATATGCTTCCCATGTTCATAATTTTTTCATTAGTTGCATTTGAAATGCCTGGCCCCAGATTCCCCAGCGGTGGGAAACCGTCGGGCTCCTCCATGCCCTCCGGTAAAAAAATGTGTCTTGTTTTTTAAATTTCTTGAGACGCAAGTAAAATTCAGATATACGATCCATTGTTCAAATAATTCAACGATGTAATAAATTTAAACAAGTTGGGTAAACAGACCTACGCTCATGTTAGAAGGATTTTGTATTCAATTTACAAAATGCAGTCACCAGATCGAATCAAATCAAGAAACATGTCAAAGACGATTCTATTGGAGAAAATATGAAATACGAAGATCATACTATTATCAACAAAGTTGAACGAATTTCGACTTCTGAGGTTTTTGGTATTGTTATACTCATAAATATCTCCCTTGATAATTATTTCAGATGTCCATCCACGACGGAGGAAAGACATTTTTCATGTATTTCCCCCCTGTGCCCCCACTGAAGCAAAAACTGACAGTTTAACAACTGTTTTGAAAAGCTCCCATGAAAACTTTTATTTCATACTCATATCGGCTACGTTTGATGAATTTTTTTTCAGGGGCCACTCTCCTGTACTGTTATCATCGATTAATGGCCAATTTTTTCGAATCCTAGAATGGTTACAAAACCCTTTTGCTAGGAGCTCTCTCCCACCTCTTTGACTTGTTTCACTTATGAGCATTAATTGTAGGTACTTATCTTCAGTCATTCATTAAATTGAATCAAGTTTTCAAAGCATGCACCTTAAACGTTGAAGTTGGGAAAAAATAACTCAAAATTATTCAATCTTCGCATTTAAAACAGCCACTATTTTGTTTTACGATTACTGATACCACTAGCTGAACCGATTCTCAAAGATATACATGACACCTATCATTTCTGAAATTTTCAAGCAAAAGTGTAGTGTCTGAGTCGGTAAAAAGCGCATGTGGTTCCATAGCCATATGTAGCCATAGTAATAAATGCAGCGCATATTGTTCCATTGTAATATAGGAAAATTCAAACCGCTATAACATCGCTAAATATCAATCTTTCAATCTTTATGAAACTTTCAGGATATATCAAACTTATAAATAGACATCTACGTACTGAATTTCATTGAATTTAAGGGTACCGTTAAGATTTTATTCAAGGAAACATAAAATCGATAAATCATACTATTACTAACAAAGGTGAGTG
Source organism: Odontomyia ornata (assembly GCA_963969285.1). Taxonomy (NCBI): domain Eukaryota; kingdom Metazoa; phylum Arthropoda; class Insecta; order Diptera; family Stratiomyidae; genus Odontomyia; species Odontomyia ornata. The sequence goes on from OZ017738.1 coordinate 307,582,870, forward strand.
AATTGTGACTTCTTACATATTTGTTGTTGTTGTACTCACCAAGGCCTACATTCCTGATTTTTTTCAGATTTTTCGGATCACAGGTTTCCAATCGCGACGGGGGGACACAAATTATCGTGTATTTCCCCTCCCTGTGTGCCCATCGAAGCAAATTTTGCCAAACTTCATTTGATACCCATATCGGCTACCTTCAATTAAATTTTTTTTCGGGGGGTCACTCTCCTATATGGGGAGACCCCCCTTAAATACCTTATACAATTTTTTTGTAGTTGAAATTTGAAGAGAACACCACTTTACACCTACACACAAAATTTGATGTCTCTAGCTTAAGTAGTTTCCGAGAAAAACTGCTGTGACACACGGAAGGACGGACGGACGGACAGACTGGTCGCGAAACTAGTAGGGTTTTGTAAAATTATTTTACAAAACCCTAAAAATTAGTTTCGAAGTGACGTTTTACAAATTATTTTAATTTTTGAAAAATTATTGACAGAAGCTTTTAAAAACACGTCTGTTTCCAACAAATGCTAGACGTATAATTGTAATGTAATAAGTTTATCATGTAGGTTAGGAATATTAAAATATTGCTCTGTTAGGATAAGTTAAATTTGTTTTTGATGACATTGATTAGAATAAAGTAGTTGTATATTAATTGTAGAGTACACTCTATTGTTGTGTTGTTGTATGGTTTTTCTCCTATTTGCCAATTAATTGACAATATTTAGTAATCCTCATTTGATGTATACTGGTGTTACACTACCAGTATACCCTATGTATACTTTCATAAACTGGGTGCTTGATATGATGCGTATCCCATATATACATCAAGGCTCCCGAAGAGAGTGAGGTATCACTACTTAACACTTACCTCTACTACATACGTGCCAACCAGACGGACAAAGAGATGCGTTTATTTAATTAATTAATTTTATTTCATTTGTATAGTTATGGTATACATTTACATCATTTGAATCTAGTATTTTTTCTGTCGTTCGATATTCACGAAAGCATCCTCTGCTGTTCTTTACAGAAGGATTGCTGCTCCTGTAGGTTCGTCCTCTAACCCCTTTCGCTGAATTGTATGTCGATTTCGGTCAAGACAAATTCATGCATCATTACTGTATTTTAATCCAAATAAGGTGAAGTGGTGATCAGAGTAAATGAAATTAAATCTCGCTGTTTTATAATATTTTAGGAACGAATTTTTCCACTTCCACTTTATTTAATTATGTTTGTTGTTTAAAGAAAAAAGGGAATTTGAAGAAACCAATCAAGAATTCAACTGCTGGCCCCGGGAACGATTCCCTTAGGATGCTTATACTGGGCTGACGCCTTGAGTATGCAGTTATGTTTGTGATTAATTAATTAATAATTCAAATGCTGGCCCCAGGCACAAACAAACTTTGGGACACTAACACTCGGGCTGACACCTTGAATATGTATTTAGATTGATAAATCAATCAATTGTTAGTTCAACTGCAGGCCCTGAGCGTAGCTGAATTGGGGCACTAATACCCGGACTGACACTTTGAGTTCGCGGTTGAACGTATTCTTATTCGCTTATCCCGGGCTAAGTGTCTTGGAATAGAATAAGTTCGGAAAATACCTCTCGATTTTTCTACTTGTATAATTTTCCTTTATGGCATAATTATGCTGGCTTAATTGCTTACCAACCAAAATAATGAAGACGATTTAAATTAGTTCATGATCGAAGCTAATTGTTACCGGCGTCCCTCTATTAGTGGCGCAACCACAAAGCTCAAGCTTTTGCTCGATTTGCTTAATTGCGCATGCATGTTACCGATTTGTTCCACTGCTACTGAGGTGGTACGGTCAATAGCGAAATCTTGTTTGTAAATGTTTTAATTCTTAATACGAGTATGCATACACACAAACTTCTACTAATGCATGATAAGTTAGGAGCGCCGTGCCCACCAATGATTTGATTACATTTCGCAGCTTTTCGCATATGTTGACATTCACAGTGCACAAAGAGGTATGACGGTTCACACACCGAGTTATAATTGTGCCATGTGGGCCATTATTTTTTGAATATTTGAATCTCTTAAAACATACTTTATGTTTTCATAAAATTCATAAATAATAAAGCGCATTTGAATTTGACGCATTTTTCAAAAGCCCTCGTCAAAAGTTTTTTTTTTAATTATATAATGTTTTAAAACGTCAATTGGAAACTAATTTTTAAATAATTAAAACTTATCGTCACATAGTCGACTAAGTGGGATGGTTTATCGAATACCCAAGTTTAACTTTTGAGATGGTTTCGAGAAGCTAGAAAAAGCAGAAAACTTGTTTTCACCGACGGTTTTCATCGCTAGGGGACCACCAGGCATATAAAATGCCATCAATGGCAAATTAATAAAAAGAAAAATTGTCAATAAAAAATGTTGATCCTGGAAACCGACAACATACTATCAAATAACGAACTAGAAAAAGTTTAAAAAGAAAACGGAAAATGGAAAAATAGAAACCTCGAATACAATCTTTGGAAGAAATGGTTCGAAAATCATTAATCACTAATCAACCCAAGGCGATCAAGGGACACAACACGAGCGAAAAAAGAAGCAACATAACATGAGCGAATAAAGTTCAAGAAATAAAGAAATCTGCAAGTCAATAAAAGAATGGCGTCTAGCCCAATCGAAGGAGATCGGGATAAAAGAAGTAAGGAAGAGGCACTTGATGGGCGTGGAGCTCCAGATCAGGGGTTCCAGACAGTACTTACAAAAGGAGCGAAGAAAGCCGTGAAGAAACTTCTTCAAAAAAGCCAGAAAGTAAAGTTCACACGGACGCCCAATTAGAAAAAGGACTTGATGCAAAACAGGAGAGGCAGAAGCCCCGACGAAGATCCCGGGAGCAGGCACTGCTTGTAAAGCCCCAAGATGGCCGATCCTACGCGGAGGTACTGCGGGACATCAGAGGAAATGTAAAGCCCGAAGACACCAATACTACCATTAAAGTAATACGACCAACGCGGTCGGGCCACATACTGGTAGAATTCGGAGCAAAGGCCGGCAATAAAGAAACATTCTGTGACGCAGTAAAGAAAGTCCTCGGCAAAAGCGCAACTATAGCCCCGCTCGAGCCGATGGCAACGATCAAAATACGAGACATTGACTGCGTGACGGACCTGGCCGAGGTAGAAGAGGCCATCAAAAGGGAGTTCCCTAGCGTGGGAAGCATCAAAGCGAGACTGACACCAGAAAACAATAGCGGACAATGCATGGCCATAGTCGACTTGACCGAAAAGGACGCCGAACAATTCCTGAACAAGGGCAAAGTACGAATTGGGTGGGTTGTCTGTAGGATACGGCGAAGAGCAACGCCTCTTTAATGTTTCAAATGCCTTGGTTATGGTCACACTACACAAGTATGCAAAGGACCCGATAGGAGTTCTCTATGTTACAAATGCGGTGAAATGGGACATAAAAGAAAAAAGTGTACGAAGGAGGCACACTCTATTCTTTGCAAGGATGCTGATCCAAAACCTGATTTTGGACACGTCTCGGGATCAGAGAAATGCCGGGTGTTCCAGGAAGCCCTAGCCAAGGCAAAATCAGAACTTTGATGGCCCACATCCTGCACCTAAACCTACTTCGCAGTTCAACCGCCCAAATCTGCTTGAGCAATTTGCGAGGGACAAGAAAGCCGACTTCTTGCTGCTGAGTGAGCAACACCATAATAAAAGTTCTGCATTATGGTACTCTGACCAAACTGGTACTGCCGCCATCTGGGCTCGGAACATAACTTTCAAGCGGAGAGTTGTGGACGGGGGGATGGTTTCGTGTGGGTTCGGTGCTCAGGGATCACCTTCTTTAGTGTGTACCTAACGCCTAACGAGTCGATATCATCTTTCCAAGCCAAGCTTAATGCTTTGGAGGGTGCTGTCTTGAACGCAGAGGGCAAAGTGCTCGTTGGGGGCGACTTCAACGCTAAAGCAATCGAAAGGGGCATGCCTCAGATGGATCCGCGGGGGAAAAGAATCCTGGAAATTGCGGCCAAGACAGCCCTCGTCGTACTGAGCTCCGGAAATACGAGGACTTTCCACCGTTTGGGCTGTGAGGGAACTATACCGGACGTGACATTCGCCTCGGAGCACGGAGTACGGAGGATACACAACTGGAAAGTATTAGAGGACTACTCAGCCAGTGATCATCAGTGCATTCTGCTTGAGATAAGTGATGATGTCTCCCGACGTCCGTGCTCTCGGTCTTCTATAACTGGATGGAACATCGCAAGGATGGACGTCAAGAGGTTTGTCAAGGTTCTCACAGCTGATGAGCCGCTGCAGCAAGCTTCGGAGGAAACGGAGGAACGGGCACCTCAAGACATAGTGAACTCTACTATGAGCTTCATTACGACTGCTTGCTGCGCTTCTACGCACATCGAAGACCCCGGCACGGCAAGTCCCCAGTGTACTGGTGGTCAACTGAAATCGCTGAAAAGCGAAGGGAGTGTCACAAGCTTCGACGTGAGGCTCAACGGGCGCGGAACCGTAACGAGGCATGCAACTGGGTGGCAGCATATAAGTCGGCTAGGAAATGCCTTCGCAAACTGATCAACAGTAGCAAGGCTCGCTGCTGGCAAGGCCTAGTGGACAATGTGAACAAGGATCCGTGGGGCCTTGGCTACAAGCTGGTCATGGGGAAACTTGGTGCCCTACGGAAGCCTTTTATACAGAACATGGAAAAGATGGACACGATAGTGTGGGCACTCTTCCCCGCCCATCCTGTCCGTGTTGACGCTGTCCATGGTGAAACAGCAGTCGAAAGCCCACTCTTCACACAGCCGGAACTGGAGGAGGCAGTCCTCTCATCGAAAGCGAGGAAGGCTCCAGGTCCAGATGGTGTTCCAGCCGAGGTGTTGCGGCTCGTCTATCACCATTGTCCTGACTTGCTGTTCAGCACATTCAACGCTTGCCTACGGGACGGGGTTTTCCCGGTACGATGGAAGGTGGCGAGGCTCGTGCTGGTCAGCAAGAGAGAGGGGAAATCCCGGATCGTCTGCATACCGCCCGTTATGCATGCTAGACACGGCTGGGAAAGGGAAGACTCACTGACGAGATTTGTGCTGCTGGGGCCTATCCCCTCGCAGTACGGCTTTAGAGCAGGACGTTCTACCATTGATGCGATTGCAGAGGTGGTGAACGCGGTCCAAAACGCAGAGGCATATAGTCGCACCAAGCGACGGATCGTCCTGCTGGTGGCACTCGACGTCAGGAATGCCTTCAACTTCGCTAGATGGGTGGATATTCTGGATACGCTGGAAAACTCTTTTCAAGTTCAAGAATATCTAATGCGGCTTTTGAGGAACAACCTAAAGGACCGAAGCCTGCTCTACGACACGAAACAGGGCCAACGAAGGATGGAAATTACATCGGGTGTTGTCCAGGGATCTATCCTTGGTCCGGACCTGTGGAACGTGTCTTACGACGGGCTACTGAGACTTGAGATGCCAGATGAGTCGCGCTTGGTTGGCTATGTGGATGATGTTGCAGCTCTGGTCGCTGGACGCACCTTTGACCAAGCGCAACTTAGGCTAGGTATGCTAATGCGCCGAGTGACGGACTGGATGACTGCTCGCGGGCTGAATTTAGCACTGGAGAAAACCGAAGTGGTCATCTTGACAAAAAGAGAGTAAGGATGATCAGTATTGGAGACATACAAATCGAATCGAAGCCAGCGGTGAAGTACCTGGGGCTACTGATCGGCTCGAAGATGAGTTTCTTTGAGCGAATCCGGGCAACGGCTGAGAAGGCTGCTTGGGGAATATCGGCTCTGGGTCGACTTCTGACCAACGTGGGGGGACCCAGCCCATCAAGAAGACGCCTCTTGATGAGTGCTGTAGGGTCAGTGCTTTTGTACGGAGCAGAGGTATGGGGCGACACTCTCGGCAAGGAGGTATACCGAAAACGTTTGGCACAGGTACAGAGAAGAGGAGCACTGAGAATTGCATGTTCGTATCCAACAGTCTCTGACTCGGCGGTGAGAGTTATTGCCCTCCTTGCTAGAGAGTGCCACGCTATTCACCTGCGCCGAAACGAGGATGCGAGGGAGATAGTTGTCCGCGAGGAGAGACAGCTCTCGCTCAACGATTAGCAGCAGTCTTGGGTCAATTGCACGAAGGGAAGGTGTACTGCGCGCCTCATCCTGGATGCGAGACCGTGGCTGAATCGAAGGCATGGTGAGACTGACTTCTATCTGACCCAGCTTTAGAGCGGGCATGGGTGTTTTCAGTCTTACCTGCACAAGATCGGTAAGTCATGGTCTCCCGATTGTCGGTTTTGCCCAGGAGAGGAGGAAAATGCCTGTCACACATTTTTTGCGTGTACAAAATGGGTCAGGCTGCGAAGGAAACTCTACAGGGAGACGGGAGAGCTCACCCCGGATAATATAGTTGCGGTGATGCTCGAATCGGTTGACAAATGGAACCAGGTGGCACATTTTGCTCGGGCAGTCCTAAAATATAAATGGGACTCACAGCAGCCGGGGGCGCTGAGGCTGAGGGATCGCTCTTCTGGTATTTCCTTTTCCCCTCTCCCCTCCCGCTGGGAGCCCCGAAGTAATGTGTCAAACAGTTCCAGGCTGCGTTCTCAGGTTGACAGGGGAGGTGTTTAGTGGGTAGTCCAGTCCCGATGGGAGCCCCACACTCTGCGCATAAATAGCATTCACCTCCCTACCACAAAAAAAAAGCGACCAAATCGATCTCTATTTGTCAAAGTTAGAGAAGCTAACATTATAAACGATTGAGAAAGTAGCTGCTTAGACTAAACATTGAAACAATATCGAAAAATATGAAACACCAACCATCACAAGGCTAAAAACATTGAAAAGTCTTCTTCTCACACGTAATAACAGTATTTATCGGCGATTTCTGGACTACAACCATCCCTCGTTGGCCTTGTTGAAATTACACCTGAAAATGTCCGGAACATAATCTGTTTATACTGCAGAAATGCAGTTAGCAAGGAGGAGAAACTGAAGGTATTAGCCCACAGAATCTAGACAACAGGTTCATAAAAGTGTATAGATCATTCTGTCAGAAGTCTTGAGTGAATGTGTCGATTCTTAAAGTAGCTAGTAATGAGATAAAATTCTTCGAAAGGGCTGGTATTGAAATGGATAATGCAACTCCAGATACTGATAAAAATAGGATTAGATGTGATGGATTCCAGAAGCTTGCCCTGATTGCAACTAATTTTGAATTGATCGACCCACCTATCTCTGAGTGAGGGAGCAAAATACTTTCAGAAGTCGTTGAAGCAAAAGTGTCTGATTTCAAATCAAGCATGAATGGCGAATCCATTCTTCATTTCTATGAAGCAATGAATTCTGATCTCATAGCGTGTAGATATCTTGATATTCAGACTTGTGCCTCATATTTAGCAGGACAAACCACCAAAACTCATGTGGTATTGACACTATTTCCAGTATAATACTAAGAAATTTGCCTGATGTTGCCATTAGAAATTATTGCATATTGTTGAATAATTCATATTTCCCGAATCGGTGGAAAAAGGCCAAGGTATTTCCAATCTTGAAAAAAGGCAAGAAATCCTCGTTTCCTATCACCCAATCAGCTTGCTGCCTAACATCAGCAAAGGGTTTGAAGTGATACTGAAATAAGCATTAAATGCCCACATTGTCAAATATGAACTGATGCCAAGTTGCCAATTTAGGTTGGTATAGAGAAAGTTTTCAATACGGTTTGGTTAAATGAGTTCAGGACAAGTTCCCCAGACACCTTAACGCCATGACCTGCAATATGTTGTATTGAAAATCGTTTCTTGGAATTGTTCGAAATCTAACAACAATAGTGCGTAGTTCAAGGTCTTGCATGGTTTACAGTAAAGAACAGCTACGAAATGAACGGCTTTGAAAGTCGTTCCAAAGAACCTACAAAAAATGTGTAATGATGTGCAGTTTTTTTTACCAACAGTTGGCAAATGAACGTTAAGGGCAGAAGTACGAAAAATGTAGTTTTGAACAAAGCTGCAGTTAGCCAGTTAAAACCTGAAACGTAATTGGAAAGATTTCCACATCATGGCTGGTGAGGGTGGTTTAGAATGGGTTCGACATAAAACCTGTGCTCGATACCTCGGTGTTTATCTCAGTTAACAACTACACTTAATGAATATGTCAAAATAATACTCAGTGAAACAAAAAAAAATGCCCCTTTGACGGCTCTTTCATTCCAGATATTTTGATTTAAATGTCAATATTATCTGTTACAAGACCCTGGTTAGACAACTTTTGACCTATAGATGTCCAATCTGGTACAATCAGAGTGCTAGTAAAATATAAAAATTAAGAGTTTTCGAAAGGAATGTCTTTGCGTACACTAAGCCTGAGATGGATTGGAAGCACTTTATACCAAATAAAAAAATTTATCAAACTGCCAAAGTGACGAGAATCGGCATGTTCATATCGAAACTACTTCGAAATAATATCAAAGTCTGTGATTGCGAGTGAAAACCCCTAGATTTTGCAGCCGTTTGTACATGTTCTGGTGTGCATAGAAAACCTGAGATGCATTGGAGGCACTTTATATCAAATAATAGAATTTATCAAACTGCCAAAGGGGTGAGACTCGACATCTTCTTGTTGAAACTACTTTGAAATCATATCAAATTCTGTAACTGTGCATTGAGACTTGTCTCACCACTGGCTTCATTCCTTTAGAAGCATTCGTGTGCCTGGACATGAATCGGTATGTTTTTGATTCTAACGGTCGTCCACTTATATATATAGGGAAAGGATATAACAATTTCATATCTTTATATGAACACTCCCTTGGACTTTTTTTATGAACTGTCAATATTAAAACGTCATCATGGTAAAGTTCACAAACCAGCAACATTTGAAATTTGTTAAAAGTTTCTATTAATCACTGTTGTGGCTTGAATAAAACAAATAGTAGGTATCTCTACTTTTGATTGTTGCCTTATGTGTGCTAATCCTATATGGCTGGTAACCTCACCAGTAGCATCTGTAAACAGACTGTTGGTCTGAAAAAATTAAAAAGACAATATTTTCGTTCCGAAAAGAGCTCGTAATACCTCGAAGGTATATTACTAACTCAAATTTATTTTTCTCAACAAAGGCTTAAACCGGTCACAGTAAATTTATTCTAAAAGATAAAATGCTGACGCTTGAAATGAAAAGTACAATAATTTTCCCATGCGCGAAAGAAATTAGAATCTCCGAGACGTGAAAGTATTTTTGCTGACACGATGTCTAGCTTAATAAAATTTTGCATGGGAAAATTATTGCGGTACAAGCTGCAAGGTCGCAATATCTTTTTACCAGATTGGAATTTACCATTTACATGAAGGAAATCTGTTATACAATTAAAGACATGGACATTTAAATGGGCTTAGGAATAAATGGATGAAGTATAAATTTGATAAGATTTCTGAAGACTTTTTGAACATAAATTTGCAATTAGAGTTTTCCAAAAACGGAATCTGACATGGACATTTAATGAGTTAATGATTTTAGTTAGCAAGGTAAAATTATGATAAGAATTGAACGATGATTTTGATTGATTTGATTGGTTTCCTTTTGATTCGCGTCATTTTTAAGGTTCGTAGATGTCGAAAAACTAGCCATCCGATAACCACAAGGATAACTCCTAAGGCCGTGTAGCTAACTTCTATTGTATGAGTAGACAAAGTGAAGTTTCGCTTGTTTCACTTTTAATTCGTGTAATTGTTGTATCACCATTTTGACATCTATGGGAAGTATACTGATGTTGTGATAAATCGCTGATTGGAACAGGTTGTCACTGCTTGTGAACTCTGCAATTGAACAAGATAAAACTGGAGTGGACAATCATATGTACACGTTGTTGCAATAACCCCTGCGACCACCTGCCAAACTAGGTGTCTTTTTGCACCTACCCCTGCGACCGTAATTCTAAAGCTGATCAAGGGGAACCCAATGGGTTGTCACAAGAAAGTAAACAAACGCTTATGCACTCGTAAATATGATGTTATTGGAAATAACACTTCACAAAATCAGAAAATAGCATTGAATACAAATAAAACATTATTGCTATTTAAGATAGAAAACACTTTCGTATCGATAACCCATCGTTTTCTAGCAATAACGCACATTACACTTTTAATTGAGTTCCTTGCTCCGATTTACAATGTCACTCCTTAAAATGTTATTATCCCTAAACCGGGTATAATATTACTTTAACTACAGTCAATATGTACCTTCGGACACGTTCTCGAACCGAAAAAACGACTAAATTCCGAATCGTATCTCACATGCCAAGTAAATTTCGCGTCCATGTTTAGTCGTCAAATTGACAATCGGACTCCCGAGAGGAGAAATTGGAAATTATTGGAAATCCTATGGAGTTTATATGAGCATAGCCTCTCCATTTGTTCCATTCCTCAAAGTTGGAAGTACTGAAGTGTTCATTGACGATTGTCACGCGTTGAATGTTTTTAGGATAAATTTGTCGTCTTTTAAGGTAAAGCCAGCTCGTATTTTCAAGATACCCTTTCCTTGAAGGCGCTGCTAGAACAAATGGTTCTGGCAAACACATTTGAAGTGGTCTATATTGTCCATCGCAAAAAGCTAATGACTGGTTGTTTTTAACTGTTGTCAAGCTTTAATTCGATGATCCCGTTGTAACGCATAACTAGGTAAAAATTTACTACCGGCTATTAGTTCAATCATGCAATCGTTGGTTATATCCGTCTTATGGATTATACGTCATGTTGGTTACATATGAAATAAATGAGTCCTGGGCTTCTGCATTGTATAAATTCAGTCATTTTCAGAGTGTAGAATTGATCCTTAATGATATTTGACATAATAACATCTGTTGTAGATGATAAGTATACAAAAGTCTTGTTGACCATGCTTGACAAAGGTAGCAGCCAAAATATATGGAATGTGGTTCACAGCAGTAGTGGTATATTTAAGGTAAATGCGAGGGAGATGGATGTCCGCGAGGAGAGACAACGCTCGTTCAACAATTGGCAGCAGTCTTGGGTCAATTGCACGAAGGGAAGGTGGACTGCCTGCCTCATCCCGGATGTGAGACCGTGGCTAAATCAAAGGCATGGTGAGACTGACTTCTATCTGACCCAGCTGTAGAGCGGGCATGGGTGTTTTCAGTCTTACCTGCACAAGATCAGTAAGTCACGGTCCCCCGATTGTCGGTTTTGCCCAGGAGAGGAAGACAATGCCTGTCACACATTTTTTGCGTGTACAAAATGGGTCAAGCTGCGAAGGGAACTCTACAGGGAGACGGGAGAGCCCACCCCGGATAATATAGTTGCGGTGATGCTCGGATCAGTTGACAAATGGAACCAGGTGGCACATTATGCTCGGGCAGTCCTAAAATATAAAAGGGACTCACAGCAGCCGGGGGCGCTTGAGCTGGGGGATCGCTTAACAGGCACTTCCTCTTCCCCTCTCCCTCCCGCTAGGAAAGGGACTCCCCAGCTTGAAGGCGCCTCACGGCGTAACAAAACGAGACCTGGCCCGAAGTAATGTATCAAACGGTTCCAGGCTGGGTTCTCAGGTTGACAGGGGAGGTGTTTAATGGGTAGTCCAGTCGCGCATGGGAGTTCCACACTCTGTGCATAAATAGTATTCACCTCCCTACCACAAAAATAAGAAAAAAGGCAAATATTAAATATCCGCCTTCTATCCAATATCGGATTTCATGTAAATCTTTCACATTCATGTTCTACTGCTTAGGTTTCCAGCAGTTGGAAGCTCGAAGTCTTGTGGCAGATTTTCCTTGATTAAAAATGATCTGGGCTTTCAGTCGTTACGGTGATATAACGTAAGGATTTATTGTTTCATGATGTGCATGGATTATTACTTCAATCAGAAAATGTTGCATATCCTGACATTCATTAATCAAGGTCAAAATAAGTATCAAAATGGTGTTGAATGCTTCACCCATCCTTTGTTGTTTGAATTCCGAGTTGAATAATTCTATATTCTCATAAATAATATCGAAAGCCCTTTGAATATTTTCTGTTTGATTTATCACTTTTTGCGATAATGTTAGAAGTTGTTTCTAGAATTCAAGTGTGCCGCTCCATCAATTATTCAGATGGCTCTCATTGTTTTCAATGCTGACGATGGTCTGACCCATATTTTTCTCATACTCTCTATCTAAAACTCCAAATAGTTTGTTGGCTAACGACTCGCTTATGTCGAATGGGTATCTTTTCTCCCGGGTTTGAGTTGGTTCCCGTAGTACGAGGTTGCGTTGGCTTGGTAATTGTACTCGATGACAATATTGCCCGACAAAAGCGTCATGATACGTGTTATTAGTGATGTTGTCTTTGAGCCACTCTAATTGCATTCTACCAGTATCAATTGTTTGAAAAATATTTCAATAGCCTTTAAGGTCACAAAAGGTTATGATTTTCTATGAGTTTGGAGTCAGTCGTCCACTCCCGATCTGTTCAAAGTATATGCCTCCGTTATTGCCAATGGGTGATTTTGATGGGTGATTTGGAAGCGGAGGAAGTGTTCCAAGCAACTATGTTAAGACCAGCAATGTGAGTAAGCATGTTTTAAAGGGGACTTAATTTTTATGGACATTGCTTTCTTTTTCAGTAATGTCGTATGAGTCCGTAAATTTCTCGCCATCACAGTGAATTGGTAATGGTGCTAATTGATGGATTGATCGCCTAATGATGCCTGAGCTCGTCTGTACATCAGCTACATGTACATATCCACTTCGTCCTGGAATGGTCTCTATAAACCGCCCCAGTTACCATTTGTATGATGGCAGATTAGTTACCAGAGTTCCTGTTTTGATGTCTTTTTGCTTTGATATTTATTTGTGTGCTTTTATAACCCGTGCAAGTATTCCATATACCATTGCTTTTCGCGCTCTCATTTGTTGAGCTGTTTGAAACTGAGAAGGGTTCTCCAATTAAAAAGTACGCTGGTGTCAGTGGCGTTAAATCATTCGGGTCTGAAGAAAGTGGGGTGAGAGGTCTTGAAATAAGTATGGTTTCCACTTCTGTGGGCACTGTCTATAATTCTTCATATACTAATGAAACTGAAACAACCGTCCGTTGCAATAACTTGGTAGATTTCACCGCTGTCTTCCACAGCCCACCAAAGTGCGGTGAACTAGGGGGTATGAAGTGGAACTGGACATTGGAATTTGCATAGTTGTTCACAATTGTTGCAACAGAGTCTGGTTTTGTCAAAATAGCTTCAACCTCTTTCAATTGTTTGCAACAACAAAATTTTGAGCATTATCACAGTAGATGTGTTTGCACCTTCCTTTCTAGCTCTGAAACGTTTAAGAGCATTTAGAAACACATCGGTAGTCAGGTCGGACATGATTCCCAAATGTATTGCTTTCGTTGCAAAATAGACAAAACCTGCTATGATCGATTTTTGGGGTCTTTTGCCTCAAATTTTGAAGTGCATGTAAATTGGTTAACAAAAGTCTACGTCACTGTTGAGGAATGGTCTTGTTAATTGGACTCGTGTTTTGGTAGGTCACCCATTTGTTGGCTGAGTAAGTGAGGTCGAAATTTTGTACATAAAACGTGATTCGCCACAACGGTTCTGCACATGTTTTCACCGCTTAGAATCCCATATACTTGTCTCACAATATTCTGTAATACTTGGGGTCCTGCATGTAAAGTCACTTGATGGAGATATCTGAGCAAGAGCCGCGTGACAAAATGATCTTCTGGTAACACCATGGGGTGTTTTGCATCGTAACTGATTCCTGCTGCTCATAATCTTCCTCCAACTCGAATAATATTATCTGTAGGTTTAAATGGTGCAAGATTGTGAAACTTACTTGATTTTGCAACTTCTTGGCCCACCTCCAAAGCGGATATTTCATCCTGAAAGCTATTTCGTTGAACTTCTCTGATGATAATTTTGAAGGCATCATTTAATTCTTCGGTTGACAGATAATATGACTTAATGTTTTAGCTTCTATTTCTAAAGTTCCTTTTTGCTCGATTTATATAAGCCATAACCCATAACAGCTTTTGGAATGAATTTTCATGGTCAATTGAGTAAAGTGGATGTGTATGAGAGTCAGTTGTAGCCATCGCAATCAATTTGTTAATTTTTGTCTCTTCGTCGTCATCTAGATTCGAGTTTATCTCAGCTAACCATGCGTTTTTGGGCAACTTTAAGAACGCTGGACCGTCAAACTATATCTCGGACCGTTTTAACTGCTCGGGGAAGAGTCCACATGAAACAAGATCGGATGCGTTATCTTTTGTAAGAACATATAACCATTCTTTTATGGATGTCATTTCTTGTATCGCTGCGAGCCGATTCGCGACAATTTTTTTCTGAATAGATGGATCACTTCTAATCCAGTTAATGATGATGAGGGAGTCAGACTAATCGAATGTTGTATTCGTTGTTATAATTGCTGATGACTTGACTTGTTTTACCAATTTGGCCACCAACTTCACTGCACATAGTTCCAATCTAGGGATACTAGTAGGTTTGATTGGGGCAAATCTTGATTTCACCCAAAGCGATTGACTGTAGTTTTTCCACGTTTATCTTTGGATCTTAAATAAACGGCAGTGCCATAGACCTCTAAACTAGTGTCTGCAAAGGCATGGATTGGCATATCAATTATTTCGTGGTCAATGAACATTATCTTGGAATGTAGGTTTCATTCAAGCTATGTAGCTCTTCTCTATTCTTTAGCCAAGTCAATCGAAACTCTTCTAGAATATCTTCATCCCAGTTAATCTCTGACTTCCAGAACTTCTGCATAATGAGTTTCCCTGTCACAATCACTGGACGTACGAGTCCTAAGGGATCAAAGATTTGGGAAATATCGGTAAGTATACTTCTTTTGATGGCTGTGCTGTGTTCCTTTAAACCAGGAACGAGCGTAAACATTTCTGTGATTGGCTGCCAAATTAATCCTAAAGTTTTGATTGAGTCAGTATCTAATGTCGAAACATCAAATTTAATATCGAGTTGTTGATTTGCGATACCATCCACTAATTTTGGATGGTTAGCGCACCACTTGTGCAGATTGAAACCAGCTGTTGCCAATAATGTTTTAAGCTCATTCCGCATTGCTATTGCTTCATCTAGATTACCACTCCCTGTAAAGACATCATCAACATCGAAATCTTGGGTTGCGACAGCTGCTAATGGGAATTGACTTGCTTCTTCTTAAGCCAGTTTCTTCAAATATTTAATCGCTAGATATGGTGCTGCTTTCGTATCGTATGTGACCGTAGCAAGTTTATATTTTATTTCTTTAGATGCACTTTTTCTACACATTATGAATTGAAGCTGTTGGTCTTCTTTTGCTATGAGAATCTGTCCATACATTTTCATAATATCTGCTGTGAGTACATAGCGCTTTAAACGGAACCTAGTGATGATAGTAGTGATATCTTCCTGTATACTCGGTCCCTTGAGTAGGAGATCATTAAGCGATAAGTTGTTTGTGGTTTTTGCTAGAGCGTCAAATACAACTCGTAGCTTCGAAGTACTGCTCCCTGGTTTTAAAACGTAATGATGTGACATAAATAATGCGATCCAATGATTTCTACTTTGGAGATTCCATCATGTATCCTAAATTTAGATATTCTTGCAAGAACTGCTCATACTGCTGTTTAAGCATCGGTTGCTTAGATAATTTCCTTCGCATGGGTAAGAGCCGCTTATGTGCCAATGCTTTTGAATGAAGTGAGGCATCAGCCAACAATAGTAAGTTGACTATGAAACAACCTGTAGTATCTCGGGAGTAGATGTAGAATACCGGTTCTGGCTCAAATTTTTCATACAAATTTCAAATTTGGTCAATTGTGTGTGTCTTGGGTATGTGGGTGTGTGTCTTGGGAGTGGTATATATGGGTACCTGAGATAAGAAGGTATGCGTCTAGGATACGTGTGGATCTCTTGTGTGGTTGCCAGGGGAGGTTGTATGGCTCGGGTGTGCGGTCACGTGTATTACGGTGGTAAAGGTGTATGCCTGGGATAAGGTGTAAGTCCGGGATAGGCATGGATATCATAGGTGGTTGCCGGAGGGGGGAGAGTAGGTGTGGGACTTTGGTGTGTGGGTGCATGTATTGGGGTGGCATAGGTGGGTGCTTGAGGTAAGAAGGTGTGAGTCCGGGGTAGGCGTGGATGTCATGAATGGTTGCAGGGGAGGATGTGGGCCTTAGGTATGTGTATAAGATTGTTATAGGAGGTGCCTGGAATGAGTATGTGTGGGCCTTAAAGTTAAAGATTCATGTCCTGCTAAGAAGGTGTATTGACTATGTAGGTCAGATTCCAGGAATGAGATGTATTAGGTGATTGGTTCTCAGTCTCCTATGCAAAATAAAGAGTTGATTATAGTCTAGGATAGTCCTATATTTCCAATTAATAGATTAAAGGCCTAGATTTCTCAGCGTGTGTTTATATAGGGTTAATATATATGTTTAAAATCAAAAGCCTTTGACGCTTTTAGCGGTACACAATTATACTATTCATGGTTGTTATTTCTCTATATTTAAAGGATTTCTCATATATTCGTTGCTTCTATGTAGTCTTGTCTTATTTATACTATTGAGAAGGTATGGGTCTTAGGTAAATATATATCTGTGTCCTAGTGGAGTACGTAAGCGTTCCGGGTTTTAGTAGCCTCTAGCGATTAGTAGAACTAGCCTTGATGGTTGTGTTCTAAATAGACATATATATTGAGTCAAAAGGCGCTTACAATGGTAGACTAACTTATTTATACACTTATACATTATTATTTGATTATTGCAGTAATAGGCACAAGTCTTGTATTGATGGGTTTGTCTCAAATTAATTGGGATTAGTCTTGTCTCGGTTATACTAGCCATAGTTATTTCTTTATAGCGGAAGGATGTCTCATATATTCATTGCTTAAAGTCTTCGCGTAGTTTTGTTATTCATAGTTGTTATTCATCTTTGGTGGAGGTGTGTCTCGGATCTTATACGCTTCTAGCGGTAGATAGTTTTTTAATCCATGGTAATTTTAAGGTAAGATAGGGTGGTGTCTAGGATTGATAGCTTGAAGTATTGGAGTTGCTGATCCACTAGAGAAGTTCTATAGATAGGTGGTGTTCCAGGTGGTTGATTCGCTGTTTATACGGCTTGGGATTCTCTAGCGTATCTCACTACAGAGAGGCTTCCTGGTCGACCAATTTGCTTGATCGTGTTAGGCGTGCTGGGCATTTTTTATGGTGCGAGGGGCTACGCGGTGACAGCGGGCGCTTGTATAGACGGGTGATGGGCTTGCACGTCAGCGGGTATTCCAAGGCATGGGCGCTCGGTTAAGGAGCACATTGCTCATCGATTGGTGCCCGTGGCGAAGCATGGTTGGAAGCGTGTGAAAATGACCGGTTTGCTTGATCGCCCGACGTTTTTTATGGTGTGGTGGTTGCGTGGTGACGGTGGGCGCTACTATAGATGGGTGACTTTGCATTATGGATGGGTGACGGGCTTACCTTTCGATGGGTGTTCTAAGGCATGGGAATTTGCTTCATAGGTGCTTGGATAAGGAACGCGTTGCTCATCGATTGGTGTTTTTGGCTAAGGTTAAATGGTGCCGTGTGGAAATGAACGATTTCTTTGATTATGTTAGGCTTGTGGGAAGTTTTTATGGTGCGAGTGGTTGCTGGTGACGGAAGGCACTGCTATAGATGGGTGACTTTGTATTGTGGATTGGCGACGGGTTTATCTTTTGATGGGTATTCTAAGGCGTTAGAATTTACTCCGTGGGTGCGTGCCTAAGGTGCGCATTGCTCATAGATTGATGTATGTGGTGATGGATGGCGTTGTGGACGAGAAAACTTCACGCGTATTGGTGGCTGGAGGAAGTAATTTGAGGTGTACGTTGCGACCGCGGTGGATACAGTGAGCAATAGGAATTTGTCTCGTGCGCGCATGGTTAAGTTTCCCCATTGCTTATCGAAGGGTATTTATGCGTAAGTCTGGAGGGTTATTTTTCGAGTGGTCCTTCGGACGGACTATAAGGCTGTTCAGTTATGATGCGTATCGTAGCTGGGTGGACGGCACACGGCCAAAGCGTGATAATGATCATATCACCTTGTGGAGTGCCGATATATTAGATCATGGTATTGAGATATTCTAACTATATCTAAGCGAAGGCCCGAAAGGGGCTGCAGTGCTACGGGTTTCATATCAATAGAACTTTAAGAATCGTCTACAATGTATTTGGTTCGGTTAGACTACTATGCTGATTGCTCAAATCTATGGATGCAGTGAAAGAGATCTTAATGTTTGTTGAAATGCGTTCTTGATATTTCGTCTAGTATTAAATTCTAGCTTACTTGTAGCAGCATTTTGGTTGTCTTCATCATCATCTTATTGCTTAAAGCAATTTCTATACTCCATTCCCCGATTTTAATATTATTTAGAAGTATGACACTCGTATATTCATTCATTCTTTCTTTAATATAGGATCTTCACAGGTTTTGTTAAAAAATTCTAATAATTTCTTCCAAGACGAGTTATTTTTTCTAATAATTTCTTCCAAGACGAGTTATTTTTTCAAATGAATGATCTTGTAGTGCATGAGATGGTAATAATTTGGTTCGTACATCGAATCATTTGTATATGATGTTTCCCTTTTGATAAGTTCTTGGCTCTATTTTTTTAATCACTATGTTGACATGTATGTTTTGGGTATCTATTCTAAATTTGAGATTATTTATGGATGTTGTCTGGGAAAGGTTTGACGACGGCTTCTGGAATGCTTCTTTTTTATGGAGTTAATTTTTGTTGGATGTAGGAATCATCGAAGTGATTCTAATGAGTGAGAATATTTACACATTTTCATTGATAAGTTTTGGTACGTACTGAAAGGAAGAAGCTAATATAGAAAAAAGTGAATGTGGTAGGTCATTGACATTAAGGGTTTGTTGGTATTATGTTATTATTCATTGGTTGTGCCCATAATGTATGAAAAAATATTTTTCAGTCCTATCTGATGGCATTATATGGATGCACTAGATTGAATAAATTTTTATATTTACAATACTTTGAATTAGGTGTTGTTATTGTGGAACTGTACTATTTACTTTAGCTAGTTTCAAGATTTTCAGTGTAATATCGAGTAAAACTATTATTTTATGCTTGTCTCATATTCTTCACATCATGATCTCTAGTATTGAAAAATTATTTATGCATGGATTGCTCTAGTATGATTTTTGGCATTTCCTAATTTCTTTAGCCATATCTTCAATAGGAACTTGTTGAAGTTCGAGTGTGAGAATTCCTTATTTATTATTTCCTTAAGAAAATGATGTAAGCTTGGATGATGTCACCATTTAAAGCTTTTCGAATGCATGTTATCGCTGTTAGTACCTACGTGATTGCATGAGAATTTACACACCGCATACTTTGTGTGCTTGTATTAAGCGTAAAATCATTTCTGCTACGAGTATCTTCGTATGCATTTTCAATACCTGTGGATTAAGTAAAATACGTATTTACTACATTGTAAATATACTGGATTGATCATCATAGCGATTTTCGGGTATGTTCATTGACATATTTAAGTATGATTTTAATATAAATAAAATATCTTCTTGTTGAGTTGTTTCTTATCAGAATTTTTCGGCTCGATGCTTGTTTGATTTTTTAATAGATTTGAAGAAGATTTAATTAATTTTCAACATATGGGGTAATGATTATGTAAGATAGTTCGGTATAGATAACGATGTGTGGTAGCATATGAGTTGATAGTAGGCTATTTTTAGACCGATCTCATCGTATCATGTATAGACAAGTAGCATATGTTATGGAGTGTTCTTGTTAATGATAGTCGCAAGTCTTTGTAGTATATTAAGGGATGATTATTACTTTGAGGCAATGTTTGTCTGCAAGTAATTAAATAAACAGATGTACATTTGAGTTGAATGAACTTATGAAGGATTTCTTGTCCATCTTTAGATATTTATGAATGGTAAAGTTAATTGTTTGGCGTTTGGAAGTTTAGGATATGCTAGGAATGTTTAGATCATTATGCCTGGTTGTTTCAGGTATTTGTTTGCTTAAGCAGTGGTACAATGGTTGTTATAGTAAAACGACTGTATTTCTTTCTGATGAAAATAATTTATTGAGTAATAGTATTTTTTGACATATATAAATAAATGTTGATAAAATCTGTAACAGCACATGTGATAAATAGGTTTATATATTTATGAATTCTAAAGTATATTGAACAATTTTCAAGTTAAATTAACTTAGGTTTATTCAGCTGCACTGTTTCTTCATTCTAGCTTATGTCTCCTTCACTCTAGTGCAAACTGTTGATTTTTCAGTTCCAATATCGTTTTGGTTGTATGCTTTTGACGAGGGGCTTGGTATGGTATGATAAATGATCCAGAATGGAAGAATAGTATGTTTCTTGATGAATTACTGATTAGGGTTCCCCGATACACATTGAATATCAATCATAAACTTTTTCATTCTAATAGCACTGACCTCTTGTTGGTTCTGGTTTTGTTTGGACTGCTTATACCACCCGGTGCTATGAATTATTACTTTGTCGTATGTACTCGAGACTACAAGAGTATGTAATGTTTTATCAGTGTAAAAATATTTCTTGCCTCTTGATCATATGAATGACAAATGCGTGTATCAGTGCCTCATGTCGTATTAGAGTTGGAACATTCACATATTTGGTAGTGTATTTCATGTTTTTTCGACACTTTTTCACCCATATAACCATATTTAAACATATAATTCTCGATGCGTATCCGAAAATTAGGGTACTCTTCCATAAAGTATAGGATGACCATTGTAATAAATCTTATCGCGTTGAAAGTATATTGACCTCTGCCTCGTTAGTTTCTTGACGTCATTTACCAGAATTTTGATTTTGAATGGATGTACTTAGGACCACTGTTTTGCTGAATTTTAAAAACCTCAAAATAATCCGTAGAATAATATGTAATCTAGTGATAAAAAAAACGACGTGCAGTATTTATGTTAACATACATGCGATTCTAGTTTGTCCAGTGCAGCTGAAATGAAGATCTGTTTCTCGATAAACTTCAGTATTTTATAGACTAAAGAGATTTTACTTGGTTTCCAAGAAATTCACAAAAGTATGTTGTTGACCAAGTCTCAATGTACAATTTCTTAATAAATAATTCCTTTTAGTGAAGTAAAACATTGTTTATAGCGTTTGTATTATTTTATTTCATCACATGGAAAATTAGATTATTACAAAGTACTGGTATGTCATAAAAAAGTCTAGAGTAGTTTCTGTTTACAAATGATGTTTGAGTTGGAGTGAAGAAGTCGTTGATATCCAGTTTAAGTACGTTCTTTTCCCTGCATCTCACACAATATTCGTTGTAGTATTCCTTCACACAATCTGTGAGTAAATTGTTGTATTGCATGAGAATGTTGAAAAAATCCATCAAGGTGAAAAGCGTGAAGAGTTCGGGATGTTTAAGTATTAGTCTGTCACCTCCAATAGTGTTGATCACGGCCTTTTGGCTAACAAACTCCGTTTCCGACTCAATCCTCTCTTGGATCTTATACTTCTTATCTCATCGCACCTGCACCGTTACATGGAATAATTTTTTTTTATCGGCCTCATTTAGCCCAAAATCTGGTGTTCCTCAAGGATCAATTTTAGGCCTTTTGCTATTCAATAATTTCATTATTGATCTTCCCCAATGCCTGTCCTCTAATTGTCTTCTTTACGCTGATGATTTAAAAATTTATCATTCCATTAACTCCAGCAAAAACTGCTCATATCTTCAAAATGATCTTGACAATCTCCGAAATTGGTGTCAAGGTAATTTACTTCCTCTCGACATTTCAAAATGCTGTCACATGAGATTCACCAACGAAATTCATCCAGTTTTATATGAATACCGAATTGATGGATCGCTGCTCGCACAAATTTAAAGATTTGGGAGTAGTATTTGACCAAGGTTTGAAATTTAACATCCATATTTCATGCATAACCACAAGAGCTTCACATGTCGCTGGTTTTATTTTACGATCCTTCTGCAAGTCTTTCAACATTTCAACCAGCGTCCATCTATTTGTACTCCTAGCCCAGTGAATCCTTGAGTATACCTCCCAAGTATGGTCTCCTCACTACACCAATCTGTCTGATGCTGTTGAAACTGTACAGCGTAAATTCACACGTTCTCTATTCTGCAAATATAACCTCCCTTACAGCTCCTAAGACGTGCGCTTACAGATCCTTAACATTCCATCACTCAAAAAAAGAGAGAATTCTTAGACCTGTGCTGCTTCTTTAAATTATATTACGGTATTCTTTCATCCAACCTTCGGGAAAGGCTTTATATACATCCCACTTCAAGAACGCGTTCAACTTACATATTCATTGTGCCCTTTGCTCGTACCGATATATATTTTTATTCATTTTTAAGTACGCGTATCGCGTCGTTACAATGAGCTCCAGCTGGGTCCATTGCCACATTTCTTAAACGCTTTTAAAAGCATATTGCATAATATTCTTCTTAGCTTCCAATAGTTTATTAGTATTTGAACATATATTTCTGTTTTTTTTTTCTTATTGCAAATTGCTCACTTTGTTTTTGTCCCATGTATTATATTATATTTCATTACCTTTTTAGATTCATGGACCTGTAAAATAGTGCAAATGAATAAATAAATAAAAAGGTATGTAGAAGAGTTTATGAAGTCCAAACTGATTTGCAGGGATTTCATCTACTGTATCCTTAAGATCAATGAGGTATTGGCGAAGTGAAATCCATTGAACAATATCTAACTCTAACTGATTTTGTCCACTCCATCGGAAGATTATTTTCGCTTGAAATGTCAGCGAGTCAAATCCAAGTATAACTTTGTTTTGGTGGAAACCTTCATCAAGAGTGTATAAGCCCCGAATACTTCAACTAAACAATAGGCTAAATTAATTCATGTTAAGACCTTCGCAATGGTCTGCATGGAGCGGAGATTTATTCAACAAGTTTGCTCTTTAAAAAATGATTCAAATGGCTGATCAAAGGGGTCATACGATTTTCGAGCATTTTGAATGAATGCATAAGTGTAGTAGCATGATTTCAATGCAATGTAACATCATAGTAGGCGTTAAGAGTCTCAACTATTATCAACTACAAAAACAATGACGGACTGCAAGTCCTATGAAGAGATGAAAAGACTAGAAAAATGAAATCGAATTGCTGTAGAAAGGGGATCCTATAAATTAAATATACAGGCGTCAAGAGAAAAGCTGATGCACATGAAAAAGGAAGAGTGTATTGATTCAATCTTATGAAGAATATATCAGTATGAAATAAGATCAATTGATTCTCGATAAAAAAATCATGTCTTCTTCCTAATCAAGATTTGTTCACCAGAACAGCAACCTAAACGTGAATATTCTTGTCTGACTCATGTATGCCTACAATTACTTAGAAGATAATGAACATGTTGTCTTGACAACCAACAGGCTTACATTAAATCGTGACGAGCATATAAAGTTTAAAGTCAGGTGCAATAATGCTGGCTATAACTGTAGGGAAAGTAATAAACATTTTCATATAAATAAATACTTACCAACCACCAAATAAATTTATCGATTGAAAGATAGCGCATTAGGTCAAACGCTCAACTTATCAATGAAAGACAGCTAGCCAGATAGCTCAAGATATAGCATATCAGCCAAACAGACAGGATATCAGATAAAAACACAGCTCAGCAGAAAGCATTACCCATAAGATAGACAGCTCATCAGCAAAAGCGACAGCTAAATCGATAGTTTTAACAAATAAAAAGACAGCTCATTAGCCTATAAGTAATCTAATGTAGCCCAGCAGTACTCCGAAAAATTCTCAAGAAAATACGGAGCAAAGTGTCGTTCTGTTAGGTTGGTAGTTCAAGTCTTAACTCCATAGCACTTTCTTATCTTTCGATTTAAATCATGAGAGTAGGCAATATTACAGCATCAAAGGGCTAAACATGCTTATTTATGCAATAGAATTAGCAACACATATTGAACTTGACTCCGTCTCCATCCATGAATTCAGAGAAGTGAATATATGTATATGTTGGTGTAATAAACATACATCTTTAGTTTTATTACTACAAGCAGTCATTTTAAATGATCGGAGCAGATTCATTAAATTCGGCAGCTAGTCAGAAGCAAAATAAGGCCAGCCAAACTGATAAAGCTACTCCAGCCAGAAAAGTGAACAAGAAAGAGAAGAAACTAAAGAAGAATTGTGAAAAATAGCGAATCTATGAGAAAAACTTCTTGGTGAACTATACATACTACCTTGGTGAAGGTTTCCGCAAAAACAAAAGTTATACTTAGATTGGACTCACTGACATTTCCAGCAAAAATAATCTTCCGATGCAGTGGACAAAATCAGTTGGAGTTAGATAACATTCAATGGACTTCACTTCGCAGATAAATCATTGATCTCAAGGATAGAGTAGATGAAATCCCTGCAAATCTGTTTGGACTTCATGAACTCTTCTACATACCTATTGGAGGTGACCATATATGTCAGAGAGAATGGATATGAAATGCATCGTGAGAATCGAAGCACTTTATGATGTTGCATGAAGTTGGCGCACTCAAATGTACATCTGTTTAATTAATTACTTGCAGACAAACATTTCCTCAAAGCAATAATCATCCCTTAATATACTACAAAGACTTACGACTATCATTAACAAGAACACTCCATAACATATGCTACTTGTCTATACATGATACGATGAGATCGGTCTAAAAATAGCCTACTATAAACTCATATGCTACCACACATCGTTATCTATACCGAACTATCTTACATAATCATTACCCCATATGTTGAAAATTAATTAAATCTTCTTCAAATCAATTAAAAAATCAAACAAGCATCGAGCCGAAAAATTCTGATTAGAAACAACTCAACAAGAAGATATTTTATTTATATTAAAATCATACTTGAATCTGTCAATGAACATACCCAAAAATCCCTATGATGATCAATCCAGTATATTTACAATGTAGTAAATACGTATTTTACTTAATCCACAGGTATTGAAAATGCATACGAAGAAACTCGTAGCAGAAATGATTTTACGCTTAATACAAGCACACAAAGTATGCGGTGTGTAAATTCTCATGCAATCACGTAGGTACTAACAGCGATAACATGCATCTTTAAATGGTGACATCATCCAAGCATGCATCATCTTCTTAAGGAAATAATAAATAAGGAATTCTCACACTCGAACTTCAACAAGTTCCTATTGAAGATATGGCTAAAGAAATTAGGAAATGCCAAAAATCATACTAGAGCAATCCATGCATAAATAATTTTTCAATACTAGAGATCATGATGTGAAGAATATGAGACAAGCATAAAATAATACTTTTACTCAAACATACATGTCAACATAGTGATTAAAAAAATAGAGCCAAGAACTTATCAAAAGGGAAACATCATATACAAATGATTCGATGTACGAACCAAATTATTACCATCTCATGCACTACAAGATCATTCATGTGAAAAAATAACTCGTCTTGGAAGAAATAATTAGAAAAAATAACTCGTCTTGGAAGAAATTATTAGAATTTTTTAACAAAACCAATGAAGATCCTATATTAAAGAAAGAATGAATGAATATACGAGTGTCATACTTCTAAATAATATTAAAATCGGGGAATGAAGTATAGAAATTGCTTTAAGCAATAAGATGATGATGAAGACAACCAAAATGCTACTACAAGTAAGCTAGAATTTAACACTAGACAAAATATCAAGAACGCATTACAACAAACATTAAGATCTCTTTCACCGCATCCATAGATTTGAACAATCAGCATAGTAGTCTAACCGAACGAAATACATTGTAGACGATTCTTAAAGTTCTATTGATATGAAACCGACGAAAGCAACTAAATGTGATGGCAATGAGTAGAAAAATAAAGAAACAATGTTCTCGAGCAAAAAGAAACTAAAAAAGATCAATGTAAACTATATTCGGCAAATTAGAGCTGGTGTATCTGTGAATGGATATTTGTGAAAACACGTGACAATGCCTCGCATCACGTTACTCACTGCCCACAACAAAAAACCCGCCTCCAACAAGCAAATTCAACCTACAATGTAACGTATGCCATGTCACTACTCTTCTACGCCAAAGATCCCGATGCCCAAAAACTGCCACCGACAGGCTAGGCTATGCGTACCAAACACTACTTTTAACAAGCAAAATCACTTGCATATGCCACGCGGCCCCCAATGTCGATTTTCATGCCTAGCAGCATTCACCGTCGAGTAAATCTACACCCCAATCACCATCCTCCAACAGGCGACGCACATAAGTACTACGCGCCGATAAGACCCTCTAGACTTAAGCATAAATACCCTTCGATAAGCAATGAGGAAACTTAACCATGCGCAAACGAGACTAATTTCTATTGCTCACTGTATCCGCCGCGGTGGAAACCTACACCTCAAATTACTTCCTCCAGCAACCAATACGCGTGAAGTTTTCTCGTCCACAACGCCATCTATCACCACATACATCCATCAATGTGCAATGCGCACCTTAGGCACGCACCCACGGAGTAAATTCTCACGCCTTAGAAAACCCGTCAAAAGGTAAACCCGTCGCCAATCCACAATACAAAGTCACCCATCTACAGCAGTGCCTTCCGTCACCAGCAACCATTCGCGCCATAAAAACTTCCCACAAGCCTAACATAATCAAGGAAATCGTTCATTTCCACACGGTGCCATTTTCCTTAGCCAAAAACACCAATCGATGAACAATGCGTTCCTTATTCAAGCACCTATGAAGCAAATTCCCATGCCTTAGAACACCCGTCGAAAGGTAAGCCCGTAACCCATCCATAATGCAAAGTCACTCATCTATAGTAGCGCCCACTGTCACCACGCAACCACTTACACCATAAAAAACGTCGGGCATGCCTACCACGATCAAGTAAACCGGTCATTTTCGCACGCTTCCAACCATGCTTCACCACGGGCACCAATCGATGAGCAATGTGCTCCTTAACCGAGCGACCATGAAGCGAATTCCCATGCCTTAGAACACCCGCTGCGGGCAAGCCCATCTTCCGTCAGCAACGCAGTCACCCATCTATACAACCGCCCGCCGTCACCTCGCAGTCACTCGCACCATAAAAAATGCCCAGCACGCCTAACACGCTCAAGCAAATCGGTCGACCATAGAACTTCTCTAATGGATCAGCAACTCCAATACTTCAAGCTATCAATCCTAGACACGACCCTATTGTACCTTAAAATCACCATGGATAAAAACTATCTACCGCTAGAAGCGTATAAGATCCGAGACACACCTCCACCAAAGATGAATAACAACTATGAATAACAAGACTAAGCGAAGACTATAAGGAATGAACACGTGGCTAAGTGGCTTGAGCACTAAGCCCGTAAGCCGAAGGTCTCTGATTCAAGTCTCGTTGGCATCAACGAGATTTAGTTCGAGTGGTTCTTCGGACGGAGTATAAGCCTGTTCAGTTTATGATATCAATCACAACATTCGTGGTCTTGGTCCTATACCTTCTTCTTTTTACGAATACAAATCTCGTTTAGTACGGGATGTTCTTGAATTCGTTTTTATTAATTAAGTTTTCATTTTCACTGTTTAATGGATTATTAATTCCTTTATGCTTTTATATGTTTTAATATACATTACTTTTGCTTTTTTATTATTAATAATTTTTGCCTTTTTTCATTGTTTTCTTACTTGTCTATATTATAATTGGAGTTTACTCTGTACATATAGATATTACAATAAATAAATAAATAGATTCGTGCTGGTTTGAAAATCAGAACGTATCGCAGCTGGGTGAACGGACACACGGCCGAAGCGTGATAATGATCATATCACCTTGCGGAGTGCCGATACATTCGATCATGACAATGAGATACTCTAACTATCTCTAAGTGAAGGCCAAAAAGGGGCTGTACGGCTACAAAGAAAGATAAGCAATGAGCATATGAGACATCCTTGCTCTTTAGAGTTATAACTATGGATAGTATAACCGAGACAAGACCAATCCCCGCAGGG
The DNA here is from genome assembly GCA_963969285.1 of Odontomyia ornata. Lineage (NCBI taxonomy): Eukaryota > Metazoa > Arthropoda > Insecta > Diptera > Stratiomyidae > Odontomyia > Odontomyia ornata. The sequence continues at coordinate 307,610,952 of OZ017738.1, forward strand.
GGAATACTGGTCGACATGAATACTCTTGGAGGCCAGCATTCTTTGGGGAGTTCCGCCCCCACCTACCCGAGGAAATTCCCGCAGGGGGAATCTCGGTCAATAAGAGCACTCTTGGAGGCTAGAATTCTTTGGGGAGCGTCCCCCCTCCACGGACCCGAGGATATGGGCGGCACCGTGATGTTCCCTCCTGGGATGACAGGTAACGACCCTGATTGGGTCTGGACTACACTTTGGACAACGAACTGAAATTGATGCTTTGGGCTGGCGGATATGATGGTATGGACCTAGTTGCTTTGCCCACTAGCACCGAGATGACACTCCTCCAATTCAACTATCATACCATCTCCGTCCCGGTAAAACCTTGGCAGGCCTTGGAGTACGTTCGAAGTTCGCACCATTGGGTTGGTGGTGTAGGTTCGGTTGAGACAGACGCCCGATTAGCGCTGGTCTGGCTCTGAGCACTTGTCCCCATAAGGGCTTGTGCCAACCCTCGCATGGCGTCCCTGCTCTGTAAGGATAACCATGGGACCAAAAAGGCGACTACATACACGGATGGAGATAGCGGCTCCCAATAAAACTGGAGCAACCAAAAACATATAAAAAAGATAAAAAAAACCCAGCGGCTGCAGCCACGATGTTAACAGTACATCGAGAGCGGTACTAACGATGACAAAAACGACGATGAATACAATGACAGTGAAGACAGACGAAAAACGGAGAATAGCAGACAGTCTGGTTTAGACTGAGATTCCCGTGGCGTTCGGGCGCAGCAAAAAAAAAAAAAAATGATGCGAAAGCCAGAGCGTCCTATTAAGGAAAAGCCGGAAACTCTGCAAGACGCTTCAAATGTTCGAGCGGTGGAAGAAAATATAAAGAGCATCGAGAATTTGAGGGTCACTGCTGCAATCGTTACTAAAGCGACCGATGCAAGGGTCGTAATTCCCGACATAATAAAGAACTATCCTCAATTCAAGTAGGAGATAACGGCAGGAAAAGAGACGAGTGGCCAGGCAAATCAAGCGTCAAAAATGTGGCGGAAGTATTGCATTTGGAAACAGAAAGCGAAAACCTCTCCCAATGATGGTCGCAAAGTACAATTGCCGCCCAGCGACACGAAGAAGAAAGGCTATTCCGAAAAGCGGAAGATGTTCTGAAAAGAATACAATCTGCTTGCAACTCCCCAAAAATCAGCAAGGCAGTCAAGATTGGGCTCCTTGAACTAGAGGATCTCTTAGATTGCATAGGCCATTATTGGAGGAGCTCGTTAAAGGCCAAAGACGAGCAGAAGGCTAAAGAAGCGCTAGGGGTGAAATCTAAAGGCCACATGCAGATAGCTCCACCAGTAAAAATAAATAAAAGAATGTCGTCTAACCCAACCGAAGGAGATCGGGATAAAAGAAAGAAAGAAGAGGCACTTGATGGGCGAGGAGCACCAGATCACAGGTTCCAGACAGTGCTTACAAAAGGAGCGAAGAAAGCCACTAAGAAACTCCTTCAAAAAGTGCCAGAAATTAAAGTTCGCATGAACGGTCAACAAGAAAAAGGACCTAATGCAAAACTGGAGAGACAGAAGCCCCGAAGAAGACCCGACAGCAGGCACTGCTCGTAAGACCCCAAGATGGCCGATCCTACGCGGAGGTCCTACGGGACATCAGGGGAAACGTAAGGCCCGAAGACACTAACACTGCTATTAAAGCAGTACGACCAACGCGGTCGGGCCACATACTGGCAGAATTCGGAGCAAAGGCCGATAGTAAGAAAGCATTCTGTGACGCAGTAAAGAAAGCCTCGCTTGAGCCGATGGCAACGATGGAAATACGAGACATTGACTGCGTCATGGATCTGGCCGAGGTGGAAGAGGCCATCAAAAGGGAGTTCCCTAGCGTGGGAAGGATCAAGGTGAGACTGACGTCAGAAAACGATAGGGGACAACGCATGGTCATAGTTGACTTGACCAAAAAGGACGCTGAACAATTCCTGAACAAGGGCAAAGTACGAATTGGGTGGGTTGTCTGTAGGATACGGCAAAGAGCAACGCCTCTTCAATGTTTAAAATGCCTTGGCTATGGTCACACCACACAAGTATGCAAAAGATCGGATTGGAGTTCCCTATGCTATGAATGTGGTGAAATGGGACATAAAAGAATAGAGTGTACGAAGGAGGCACACTCTATTCTTTGCAAGGATGCTGATCCAATACCTGATGTTGGACACGTCTTGAGATCAGGAAAATGCCGGGCTTTCCAGGAAGTCCTAGCCAAAGCAAAATTAGAAATGACCCGCAACCTGCAGCTAAACTTACAACGCAGTTCAACCGCCCAAAATCTGCTTGAGTAGTTTGTGACAGACATGAAAGCCAACTTTTTTCTGCTGAGTGGGCAGTACCATGATAAAAGTTCAGCATCATGGTATCCTGATGAAACTGGTACTACCACTATCTGGGTTCGAAATAGTGATTTCCAGGCGGAGAGCTGTGGAGGTGGGGATGGTTTTGTGTGGATTCGGTGCTCAGAGATCACTTTCCTTAGTGGGTACATAATGCCGAATGAATCGATATCATCTTTCCAAGGCAAGCTTAATGCTTTGGAGGGCGCTGCCTCGAACGCAGAGGGCAACGTGCTCGTTGGGGGAGACTTCAACGCGAAAGCAATCGGATGGGGCATGCCTCAAACAGATCCGCGGGGAAAACGAATCCTAGAGATGTTGACCAGGACGGCGCTCGTCGTAATAAACACCGGAAATGCGCCAACTTTCCACCAAATTGTCTGTAAAGGAGCCATACCGGACGTGAAATTTACCTCGGAGTCCTTAGTACGGAGGATACACAATTGGAAAGTATTAGAGGACTACTCAGTCAGTGATCACCAGTGCATTTTGCTTGAGATAAGCGATGTTGTCTCTCGACCTTCCTGCTCTCGGCTTTCTACAATTGGATGGAACATCGGAAGGATGGACGTCGAGAGGATCGTTGAGGTGCTCGTGCTAATGGGGACCTATCTCCTCGCAGTACAGCTTTAGAGCAGGACGTTCTACCATTGATGCGATTGCAGAGGTGGTGAGCGTGGTCAAAACGCAGAGGCATATAGTTGCACCAAGTGACGAATCGTCCCGTTGGTGACACTTGACGGCAGGAATGCCTTCAACTCCGCTGGATGGGTGGATATTCAGGATACGCTAGAAGCCCCTTTTCAAGTTCCAGAATATCTAATGCGGCTTTGAGAAAGTACTTAGAGGACCGAAGGTTGCTCTACGATATGACACGGGGCCAACGAAGGATGGAAATTACATCGGGTGTTGCCCAGGGATTTATCCTTGGTCCAGAGCTGTGGAACGTATCTTACGACGGGCTACTGAGACTCGAGATGCAAGATGAGTCACGCTTGGTTGGCTATGCAGGTGATGTTGTGGCTCTGGTCGCTGGACGCACCATTGAACAGGCGCAGCTTAGGCTTGGTATGGTAATGCGCTGAGTGAGGGACTGGATGACTGCTCGTGGGTTCAGTTTAGCACTGGAGAAAACCGAAGTGGTCATCTTGACAAAAAGGAGAATCCTTAGAGTAGGGATGATCAGTATTGGAGATATGCGAATCGAATCAAAGCCGTCGGTGAAGTACCTGGGGCTTCTGATCGACTCGAAGATGAGTTTCTCTGAGCAAATCAGCGCAACGGCTGAGAAGGCTGCTTTGGGAGTGTTGGCTCTGAGTTGACTTATGGCCAACGTAGGGGACCCAGCCCATCAAGAAGACGATGATCTTTATGAGTGCTGTAGGGTCAGTGCTTCTGTACGGAGCAGAAGTATGGGGCGACGCTCTCAGTAACGAGGATTACCGAAAACGCCTGACACAGGTACAGAGAAGAGAAGCGCTGAGGATTGCATCTTCGCATCCGACAGTCTCTGATCCAGCGGTGAAAGTCATTGCATATGTGATACCTGCCGGCTTCCTTGCTAGAGAGTGCCACTCTATTTATCTGCCTCAAAACGAGGATGCAAGGGAAATGGTTGTCCGCGAGGAGAGACAGTGCTCGCTCAACGATTGACAGCAGTCTTGGAGGAATTGCGCGAAGGGAAGGTGGACTGCGCGCCTCATCCTGGATATGAGACCGTGGCTGAATCGAAAGCATGGTGAGACTGACTTCCACCCGACCCAGCTTTTGAGCGGGCATAGATGTTTTCAGTCTTACCTGCACAAGATTGGTCTCCCGACTGTCGGTATTGCCCAGGAGAGGAAGACAATGCCTGTCACACATTTTTTGCGTGTACAAAATGGGTCAAACTGCGAAGGAAACTCTACAGGGAGACGGGAGAGCTCGCCCCGGATAATATAGTTGCGGTGATGCTCGAATCGGCTGACAAATGGAACCAGGTGGCACATAATGTTCGGGTAGTCTTAAAATATAAAAGAAAGTCACAGCAGCCGGGAGTGTTGGGGCTGGGGGATCACTTGTCTGGCACTTTCTCTTCTCCTGTCCCCTCCCGCTAGCAGAGTGATCCCCAGCTTGAAGGCGCCTCACGGCGTAACAAAACGAGACCTGGCCCAAAGTAATGTTTCAAACGGTTCCAGGCTTGGTTCTTAGGTTCTTAGGTGTTTAGTGGGTAGTCTAGTCACCTTTTTGCGAACATGGGAGTCCACTACTCTGTGCGTAAATGGGCATTCACCTCCCTACCACAAAAAAAACACCCATCCATAATGCAAAGTCACCCGTCCATACTAGCTCCTACCGTCACCAGGCAACCACCACACCATAAAAAACGTCGGACGATCAAGCAAACCGGTCATTTTCACACGCTTCCAACCATGCTTCACCACGGACACCAATCGGCGAGCAATATGCTCCTTAACCAAGCGCCCACGAAGCAAATTCCCATGCCTTAGAACACTCGCTGATGGGCAAGTCCATCAGCCCTCAATAACGGAGTCACCCATCTATACAAGCGCCCGCCGTCACCACGTAGCCCCTAGCACCATAAAAAACGTCCAGCACGCCTAACACGGTCAAGCAAATTGGTCGACCAGGAAGCCTCTCTGTAGTGAAATTCGCTAGAGAATCCCAAGCCGTATAAACAGCGAATCAACCACCTGGAACGCCACCTATCCATAGAACTTCTCTAGTGGATCAGCAACTCCAATACTTCAAGCTATCTATCCTAGACACCACCCTATCTTACCTTAAAATTACCATGGATTAAAAAACTATCTACCGCTAGAAGCGTATAAGATCCGAGACACACCTCCACCAAAGATGAATAACAACTATGAATAACAAAACTACGCGAAGACTATAAGCAACGAACATATGAGACATCCTTCCGCTATAAAGAAATAACTATGGCTAGTATAACCGAGACAAGACTAATCCCAATTAATCTGAGACAAACCCATCAATACAAGACTTGTGCCTATTCCTGCAATAATCAAATAATAATGTATAAGTGTATAAATAAGTTAGTCTATTACTGTAAGCGCCTTTTGACTCAATACATATGTCTATTCCAGAACACAACCATCAAGACTAGTTCTACTAATCGCTAGAGGCTACTAAAACCCGGAACGCTTACGTGCTCAACTAGGACACAGATATTTACCTAAGATCCATACCTTCTCAATAGTATGACTAAGACAAGACTACATAGAAGCAACGAATATATGATAAATCCTTTCAATATAGAGAAATAACAACCATGAATAGTATAATTATCTACCGCTAAAAGCGTCAAAGGCTATTAATTTTAAACATATATATTAACCCTATATAAACACACGCTGAGAAATCTAGGCCTTTGATATATTAATTGAAAATATAGGACTATCATAGACTATAGTCAACTCTTTACTTTGTATGGGAGATTGAAAATCAATCACCTACTACACCTCATTCCTGGAATCTCACCTACATAGCCAATACACCTTTGATTTTAGGCCCACACATACTCATCCCAGGCATCCTTCTATACCAATCTAATACACATACCCACATACCTAAGGCCCACCTCCTCCCCTGCAACCATTCATGACATCCACGCATATCACGGACTCACACCTTATCTCAAGCACCCACCTATATCACCCCAATACATGCACCCCCACACCTAAGTCCCACATCTACTCTCCCCCCTCTGGCAACCACCTATGACATCCATGCCTATCCTGGAATCACACCTTACCCCAGGCACCCACATATACCACCGTAATACACGTGACCACACGCTCAAGCCAAACAACCTTCCCTGGCAACCACCCAAGAGATCCACACCTACCCCAGACTCACACCTTCTTATCTCAGGCACCCATATATACCACTCCCGAGACACACACCCACATACCCAAGACACACACCATAGACCAAATTTGAAATTTGTATGAAAAATTTGAGCCAGAACCGGCATTCTATACCTACCCTCGGGAAGTAGTTGCTTTGGAGAATTCTTCGTAAGTTTTGTCCGCGCTGAATAATATTATTGGTCCAGAGCATTCTTCCTACTCCCAAAGTTTCTGCAACTGACGTTCTAAATTTATATTTTGAAGGATCGATAAACTATTTAACAAACGTATTTGCCCATTTCTGATAATTTTCCCAAAGACTTGCGCTCCCAATAGAATGTCTATTCTGTCAGGTTTATTGATTGATGGGGCAGCCAGCTGAATGTTTCCTGGTATATTCCAATTCTTTGAATGGATGTATTGCTGTAATTGAAAAGACTTCTAATATGGTTGAGAACTGTTTACAAGTTGATTTTAGTGTGATATTGATTTTATCGCTAGCTTTAACTTTTGCAATGCCGATTCCTGATATGTTGATACTAAGATGACTTTTTGGAAATCCCAACCAGAAAAACACGTGCTCTTATTGGTTTCCCTTCATTGTTATTGATTTCAGCGATTGCTGTTTCTAAAAGAACATATTCATCTGATTCCTTGGACTGAACTGATAAACTGGTGACTTATGTTTCGTTTGTTATTGTTGTTATGTAGAAGTATGTTGTGCTCCTTACCACATTTTTGGCAGCCTCTGAACACATGGTACACATGGCTTTTTTTAAGGCAGTTTGTGGAAAGGTCCAATTCTCAAGCTTTTTCAATTCTTTTCGCAGGAATTAGTTTAAGAATGCTTCGCAATGATCATTAGCATGACCCTTATTGCATAAATTACATTCAAGAGCTGTTTTGCTGAAAACGAGCGATAAATGTATGCCTGGTTTGTTCATTTGTTTCGACGACCCATGTCTTTGGTTTAAAGTCTCTAGTGTCTAAACCTCATTTCTATAAACTTTAGCAATTCGTATAATGTTGGCAGCTCACGAGGTGATTTAAGCATTTGCTCATTTAGTGTATAGGAAGTTCTATGTAACTTCTCCAAAACTGTATGCACAACAATTGGGTCCTAATGTTCTTTAGTTGAGATGCCTATTGTTTGTAGTGTAAATAGACATTCTTTCGTTGTATCATGCTGTAGCAATCAAGCAGTCACACAATCAAACTGCTCGAAAACCTTCCTAAATCCAAACCAAAATTTTAATGGCAGATTTAGGAAAAAATATTTAAGTACTTCCATTCATAATTGTAGTTTTCTTTCTTATTATTATTATAAAATGTAATTTGATATCAATTTTCCTTTATATTACATTTAAACGTTTCCCTTTACTTATATTCTTCATGAGATTTAACTTTTATTACTATTTAAAATCCTTTTTCATTTTTCTTTACTTCCGTTAATTTTTCTTGAAATATTTTAACTCTTGCTCCGAAAACTTCACGTAAGTTGTGGGAGTAATTTGCAACAAAGTATGTCATTTGCGATTGGAACTTTTCCTAGGTGTTCCCCTGACTCTGCTAAGTATTCGCTTCCGAATCGATGAGGATATTTTCGGTCTTAGCAAAAGAATCGGACTGCAAGTAGGAACCTAGTGGAACAAAATGCAGGTATCATCTCATAAATGCAGTCAATTTGGAGTATTATTACAAGATCAAACAGTTTCAATAAATATTACTAACACAATATCCTCTTTTATAAATATGCCAGCATTTTATCAGCACGAAATAATTCATGTCTGACTGTCTCCATTACCAGGTGTTACATCTAGGTCTCATTAATTTATTCTGCATCGTATGGAAGCTAGTTTTCACACAAAAGTTTCTCCATAATTTACCCCTTGTTCGAATAGCAAAACGTTATTTTAGGATTAGAAATGAGAGCAAAATAGGGAATGTGATAAAAATTCTTACTCTTTAAAGCAAATTGATTTATACATAGTATGCAAGCGAATGTAAAAAAATTCCCGAAATGGAGGTTTTCTATAATGTGCTTTAATTTGGAAAGCAATACTTGTACTGAACATTTCCGTTTTCGGAAAATTACTCGCATCTTTCTTCTAGTTGCGGAACGAGTGTATTTGTAGCCTATTTAACATTAATTTTTATATAGAGAGGAGCGATTAGAAATTATATCAACAATCATCTGTGTTAAAAATAACATGGAAGATAGCTAATATTTTTTTTGTCCCTGAAAAAAATCTTCAAATGGCACTAACATTTTTGTTGTTGTACTCATAAAACAATATCACAAACATAAAATCGGGTTTAATTGAATCTAACTCGAAAACCGGTTGAAATTTCCCTTAAGCTAAGATATTTGATTATTAAAATTCATTCCTTGAATTTGATGATAATAAGTTGAACACATTTTTCTTTTTGGCCAAAAAGCATACTTAGCATTTCCTAACTTAATAAATTAATATTTTTCAACACTTAATCTTTATCACATACATATTTGAGAATATAGGGTGTTTAGGACTAGGACTTGGGTGTTTATTTACATAATACTACTTTCAAAGCAAAGACTTATCTTTATTTAATTTAAAAATAAAGTTTCAAGATGATTTCAATACCCCACCATCTCACTGTTTCCATATTATTTATTTAATAGTCAAAAATAATATTCTATCTTCAATTCGATTTGCTACGAAAGTAAACGAAAACGAATTTCGTTAAATTAAATATAAAATTAAAAACTTATATTTCACCGCGGGGTAATATACAATTCGATACCATTTATGTGATAATTCTTTGTACGTATAGATTATTATAAAATAAATATTTTATCCTAGAAAAAAAAAATAAAATGAATTGTTAAACGTACACCGTCAGTCTTTCCATTTCAATCGACGTAACCAGGTATAGGACCCGCATCGATGGCAGGCTTCTCCACTAGAATGGACTAGCCATCGGGCGCGCTCCTCCGTTTCTTTTGTTTAACAGGGTCTCTTGCCGGGTAGAGTGGCCTTCCGCTCGCGTAACCTTTTATGCTATGAATAGGTACTACAGGAAGCCCAGTATTCCCCTTCACGCGTAGTAGAATTTTTTTTAGTGTTAGTAAGACATGTTCATAATATTGGTGCATCAGTGCCGTAAGTAATAATGTTATTTTGAGTGGGGACAAAATTATTTAAATTTAAAATTAGCGTGAGGAATACTAAGGAGAAGTTAATCTCTTTATTTGTTATATATAAACTATATATATATATATATATATATATATATATATATATATATATATATATATATATATATATATATGTATATATATGTGTATATATATTGTCTATATACATATATCTATATATATATATATATACATACATATATATGTGTATGTTTATAAATATATATTAACTTATATATAAGAGGACCATTCAACAAGTACTTAGCCTGACCGCCCGATGGCGCTGCTATTACAAAAGAGTTTTACCATCATGCAGTATATTCAACAGAACAAATGAAGGGAATTGACTGAAACTTTGAAAGTAGGCTACTAAAAAATGTACTGCGCGATAGCAAAACTCTTTTGTAATAGCAGCGTCACTGGGCGGCGAGGCTAAGTACTTGTTGAATGGCCCAAGTATATATATATATATATATATATATATATATATATATATATATATATATATATATATATATATACATATATATATATACAGTAGGACTCTAATTACCCGAATCAATTACTCCCGGACCCCATTCGGATAACCAAAAATTTGGATAAAAAAGGGTATATTTTAAAGAAAAAGAGCTTGTTTTCGGTACTGTTGCCTTATAATTAATGAATCTAGTGTACCTACACTGAAAACGCCGTATAGAATATATTATGGACGCTACAGTACATAAAATGTTAAATGATAAGTGTTACATACATACATACATACTTTAATATGTAGTTCTCTTGAAAATATACTGTGGTCACAGGATTTTATTTTTTGAACATTTCGTGAAGAGTACGTTGCCTTGAGGAAGTAGAACTTTTCCGAGTGGCGAGTGCCCGCAGGCGCTTGACAGCTTAAAGTTGTACTGTGTCACATTTCGGTTGCCGTTCCATCCACTTTAAGGCATTTTCAAAACAAATAAACGCTTCTCCGTGGGTGGGAACATTTTCATCCTTTGTTTCTTCCCCGGTTTCATCGTTGTCGTTGGTATCATATTATTGTTTTTTCATGATACTCTCTGCAATTTCATCATCTATCATAATAGGAAATCCTTGGTCGTCTTTATCACATTGAAACCACTCCTCCACATCATCAACATCGCGTTCTGAATAGCCCGTCATTTCCTTGGCAATGTCAACAAATTCTACTATAGACAGACCGTATTGCTGTTCACCAACGGCAGCTGTTGTTGGTGTTTACTTTGGTTTTCGGCTTCCAGTTGTTCCTTTGTTGATGTGCCGTTTATTCTATTCCAAGATCGTTTAAGTGAAGCACTTTACACCATATTTCAGGAATCAACAATCATGTAGCAATAGTCTTTCAAATTAATTTTTGTACATGAATGCAAACCTATTTCTTCGTTGACCTCTTCAGCCAATAACAATTTTTGGAGGAACTGGCGTCAGTAGTGTCTTTGGTGCACTCAATCATGCCCTGATCCATGGGCTGCAGCAGGCTAGTCACATTATGTGGGAGGAATAGGCATTTAAACTCGCCATTCTCACTCTCAAGAAGGTCAACTGGCGGATGAATTGGGGCATTGTCGATGATGAGTAGAACCTTTCCCCTTTTCCCGGTTTCTTTTTTACATTTTTTACATCAAGGATGAAGGTTTTACTATACCATTCGAGAAATATACTCGAATCCATTCATGCACTTTTTAGTCACTGGCAAGTTGTTAACATTTTTAAAAGCTCTTGGCTTCTTTGCTTTGCCAATCATTAGCAAAGGTAGCCGATGGTTGCCTGTAGAGTTAGCACAAACGAGCATGTTCACGCGTTCCTTACTGACCTTATGCCCTGGAGCACTTTCCTCTTTTTTAGGTACCAATGATTTCCTAGGCATTGTAAACAAGATCCAGATCGTAATCTTTACTTTGCTTTTTCAAAGTTTACAGAATGCTATTGGCAGCTGCACGATCGGCAGACAGTTTTTCTCCCGCTACATCTAACTCCTAAATGCCATGCTTAGATTTAAAATTGTGGAGCCAACCTTGGCTTGCTTTGAACTCAACCATGCCCGTTTTTAGGGTATTGTAAAATCGTTTTACAATAAATCGCGTCCTGTCGGTCCGTCCGTCCGTCCGTGTGTCACACCACTTTTTCTCGCAAACTATATAAGCTCGAAACATAAGATTTTGTAAGTAGGTGCAAAGTGACGCCCCCTTCAAAGTTTCACCACGAAAAGAAATTTATAAAGTCTTTAAGGGGGGTCTCCCCATATAGGGGAGTAGCCCCCGAAAAAATTTTCATCGCATGTAGGCAATATGGGTATCAAATGAAAGGTTTTAATGAGGACTTTTCAAAACAGGTCTTAAACCAACAAGTTTTGCTTTGGGGGTTGCAGGGAAAGGGGAAATGTACGAAAGTTTTGTGTCCCCCCCTCCTCGCGATTGGACACCTTTGATCCGAAAAATCTGAAAAAAATCACAGAGGTGTAACTTTAGGAGTACAAGGGCAACAAATACCTCAGAAGTCGGAGTTCGATTTTTGTTAATAATAGTACGTTTTATAAATTTTACATTTTTGCTTATAAAATCAAGATGGGACCCTTAAATGTCCCAAAATCTACAATATAAGTTTCTTAAATGTAATTGCATATTTTTCACAATTATTGAACAATAAACAGCTAAGTTACAGTCGATTAAATATTTAACAATTACAACAACATTAACACGTGATACTAGGAAGATACACGTTTGCAACGGACCTAGACACTGCAAATGGTTTGTAATATTGATGTGTTATCATGACTAATCAAGCGACGGGGTCAAAACACTTGAAACAAAATGGTGGGGAGTATAAAATCAAGTTTTGAAATGCAGAGTATATTGTTTGATTTATTAATTGTTTTACAATACCGTCTCACTGCTCTCCTGCTACTTCAACTTGTTTCACTAAATATTCGCGCTCTTTTACATGAGATTTGACCTGAATCGTTTGTCCAATTAAACGTTGCCGTAGGAACCACGTGAAAACCGCGTTCTCAAGCTGTCCTATTTAAGCTTTTTTCACCACTTTCCTAGATGAACATCCATCTTCACTATCTAATGCACTTACAAAACTTGAAATTTTAGCGCTGTTAGTTTTAATGCCCAATATTGTAGCCGCTCCGATGCCAAATCTCCCTGCAAGTTGTT
>OZ017738.1:307628568-307658568 GCA_963969285.1 Odontomyia ornata
GCACGATTTGTGCAATATCCGGAAGTAGTTACCTACCCGCGAAAAAAACTGGACACCTTGTAGGGTCACCTAGAGATGATGGTCTGTCTCATGCCCATGGCTGTTGATATAGTCGGGCTTTTCAGGCCCCACGTTGGGCGCCATTTTGTAGTGAAGTAGATAAATGAAAAATTGTCCATTCAGAACTGCAACGATGCTCTGCTGCCTCGGCGGAAGAGAGTGTTGAGACCCACTGAGATATGCCTTGTCTGGGAACGCGTGATTGCGCTGGCAGGCTAGTGTTGCGGTATAGTGGGGCAGGTTCTTTCCACCTAGCCACTACAAAAAAATTTTGCATTCACGAATTAAATATGATCGAATGACGATGGACTGGTGTCGAGGCCGAAGTAATCTACTAAGGGTTGAAACGCTTGTTCGAAGAACAAATTGCGCCGGGCAAAAACGCGCGGACTTACAGAGATTTCGTCGTTACCGACGATCCTTATGGCCCACAAATAAGAGTGGGGCATCCAGATGGAGGTGGTGCCCTCTCGCACCTTCTCAACCATATCAAGATCCAAACGTAGACGTGGCCAAAGTCAAAGTCAAAGTCAAAAGCGCTTTATTTAATACTAATCGTTATAAATTTTAAAAGAATATAAAGCAAATTCCAAACAATAACAATCAAAAAACTTAATGGCCCAAATGGCTCTCTAAATTTGTACGTTATCGTTAACTCATATCATCAAAAAAAAAACTATAGCAAATTCAATTAATTAAGATTATTACATATTTTAAAATTTACTTGGAAAAAGGAGAAAAAACCAACAAACACTATCCTAAGCGTAGACGTGGCCATGCATTTCCCATTTGAGTGAAAGACTCATGCAAAAGTACTTTGTATGACTCTTTCCGTCAAATCAAAAATAGAAACGTAACCAATTTATGCTATAGCGTTATGCAATGAAATCACATAACCCTATATCATAAAAGCTATGCATAAGTACTACAGGAAGCCAGATATACAGGGTGCATGAGTGAAGTACAATCAAACGGAGGAGAAGTTGTATGACAAGGATAGCGTACATAGGAAGAAAAGAGACACAGCATGGGTAACTAATGTCATGTTGACTATTCTTCTGATAAGTGTCAGGTAACAAGTGTAAACAAATCATGAAATCGAATCAAAACTTACGTTAATTTGGTGAATTTCGTTTGATTGTTGCATCGTGAATTCGGGAAACATTTGAAAGTTGCAAAGCGTGGTGTTCGTTCAAATCGGCTTCAAATATCGGTGCTTTTAATTGAAAGTCAAAAAAGAAATCGTGGAAAATAAAGTGGTTCGTGAAAAAGTGCGAAAAAATAATAACCGCGCGTTAGTGAAAATTCATATTTTAGATAAAACTAATAACGAAATTAATTAATTAACTTGTTTCTTTTCTCGTGCCGTGAATTTTGGTCATTTAAATAATCCGCGTACTTAATGGTTACAGTTTGAAATTGATGGTGCTAATTTTTGTTTACGTTTCGGAAAATATGTCAAACAATATTGAGTGACATAATATCTTGGACCTCTAAATCAATGGCGGAATCAAAAAATCATTATCTTGAAGGGGTTGAAAGTATGTATATTAATTAATTTTCGATTATTTTCTGTATTTTTTTAGGAAAAAAATTCAAAAACTTATATTTATTTCAGGCTTACTAGAAATAAATAATATAATAATAATATAAACGCTATTTCGTTTTTTGTATAACAATACTTCCCATATACATGTATTTCGAAAACAAGTTGTTTTCTTCATCAGTGGAAAGGGTATGAAAAACTCAATCTTTTTGTTCTTTATCCTTTTGAGTATAAATAGCAGTCGTTCTTCATTGAGTTTTTCACACCCTTACCACTGATGAAGAAATCAACTTGTTTTCGAAATACATGCATATGGGGAGTATTGTTACACAATAAACTAAATAGCGTTTTTTAAAAGGATTTTTTTTTTAATTTTGAATTATTTTCATTTAATTTTGTCATTCTAGGCGCTCTTAACTCCGAAATGATATCATAAATAATTTATCTCAGATAATCCTTTTACCTAGAAGGAATCTCGGTTTTCTTGCTTCAAATTTAAATTAAATATATACATATGTACGAGTATATATATATATGTATATATATATATATATATATATATATATATATATATATATATATATATATGTATATATATATATATATATATATGTTTATACACACACACACACACACACACACACACATATATATATATATATATATATATATATATATATATATATATATATATATATATATATATATATATATATATATATATATATATATATATATATATATATATATATATATATATATATATATATATGTGTGTATATATTGTATGTATATATATGAATGTATATATATATGTATATATATATATATATATATATATATATATATATATATAAATATATGTATCTATATACGAGTATATATACACACAATGTATATACATATATATATATATATATATATATATATATATATATATATATATATAGATATATATAAGTACACATATACGTTGTGTATATATATTTATATATATATATACATTGTGTGGTTAGTTTATTGTATAACAATACTTCCCATATGCATGTATTTCGAAAACAAGTTGATTTCTTCATCAGTGCTAAGGGTGTGAAAAACTCAATGAAGAACGACTGCTATTGATACTCAAAAGGATAAAGAACAAATAGATTGAGTTTTTCATACCCTTTCCACTGATGAAGAAAACAACTTGTTTTCGAAATACATGTATATGGGAAGTATTGTTATACAAAAAACGAAATAGCGTTTATATTATTATTATATTATTTATTTCTCGTAAGCCTGAAATAAATATAAGTTTTTGAATTTTTTTCCTAAAAAAATACAGAAAATAATCGAAAATTAATTAATATACATACTTTCAACCCCTTCAAGATAATGATTTATTGATTCCGCCATTGATTTAGAGGTCCAAGATATTATGTCACTCAATATTGTTTGACATTTTTTTCCGAAACGTAAACAAAAATTAGCACCATCAATTTCAAACCGTAACCATTAAGTACGCGGATTATTTAAATGACCAAAATTCACGGCACGAGAAAAGAAACAAGTTAATTAATTAATTTCGTTATTAGTTTTATCTAAAATATGAATTTTCACTAACGCGCGGTTATTATTTTTTCGCACTTTTTCACGAAACACTTTATTTTCCACGATTTCTTTTTGACTTTCAATTAAAAGCACCGATATTTGGAGCCGATTTGAACGAACACCACGCTTTGCAACTTTCGAATGTTTCCCGAATTCACGATGCGACAATCAAACGAAATTTACACTTGTTACCTGACACTTATCAGAAGAATAGTCAACATGACATTAGTTGCCCATGCTGTGTCTCTTTTCTTCCTATGTACGCTATCCTTGTCATACAACTTCTCCTCCGTTTGATTGTACTTCACTCATGCACCCTGTATATCTGGCTTCCTGTAGTACTTATGCATAGCTTTTATGATATAGGGTTATGTGATTTCATTGCATAACGCTATAGCATAAATTGGTTACGTTTCTATTTTTGATTTGACGGAAAGAGTCATACAAAGTACTTTTGCATGAGTCTTTCACTCAAATGGGAAATGCACGGCCACGTCTACGTATGGATCTTGATATGGTTGAGAAGGTGCGAGAGGGCACCACCTCCATCTGGGTGCCCCACTCTTATTTGTGGGCCGATCGTCGGTAACGAAGAAATCTCTGTAAGTCCGCGCGTTTGTTCTTCGAACAAGCGTTTCAACCCTTAGTAGATTACTTCGGCCTCGACACCAGTCCATCGTCATTCGATCATATTTAATTCGTGAATGCGAAATTTTTTTGTAGTGGGTCCTTGTGCTAGGTGGAAAGAACCTGCCCCACCACACCGCAACGCTAGCCTGCCAGAGCAATCACGCGTCCCCAGACAAGGCATATCTCAGTGGGTCTCAACACTCTCTTCCGCCGAGGCAGCAGACCATCGTTGCAGTTCTGAATGGACAATTTTTCATTTATCTACTTCACTACAAAATGGCGCCCAACGTGGGGCCCGAAAAGCCCGACTATATCAACAGCCATGGGCATGAGACAGACCATCATCTCTAGGTGACCCTACAAGGTGTCCAGCTTTTTTCGCGGGTAGGTAACTACTTCCGGATATTGCACAAATCGTGCCCCAGCAACTTAATAACTTCCGGACAAGTATTGTCCTCGGACATGAATATCGTTTGGATCTGCTTTGACTTATACTTTCGTGGTTTACCACCATTGTATGACTAGTAAGGCCAAATGATATTTGAGACCTTTCGTGCATTCGGAAGCTGTTTTTGCGGCGGATTCTGATCTGCACCCCAACCCAAGCGGTGCCTAAGTGTCTTCTATAACATGGATTTTGATTTCATGTGATTGGCTGCTAAGCTAGTCCTTGACTATCCATGATAATGGAAAGATCGAATTTTCTTATGATAAATATATAGTGACCATTTTAGCATATATCTATTTTTGATAGAGTTTTGAATAGTTCGCCACTTTCGGCCACTAAACAATTTTTGTACTTTTTATATATTTTCCCTAGATTTAATAGGTACATAGGAATATTTCTTATTCAAATAAATAATTTACCTATTATACAAATTAATATCAAAACAAATATATACGTTAGGACTCAGTTCTTTACAGGTGACGAGACGCAATTCATACAAACGGCGTTTGCGTTCAGATGCAGGACCCACGGCGCTGTGCGTTATTCGTCAGCAGGCGAGAAATGAAAGCATGGCTGTGCAAACGCTGCCGTGCAGCCACCAGTTCCACGATACCTTCGTGACCCAGCACCCACCCCATGGTCAACTGAATGTGTCCACTTTGTCGTCAACCAGCAACGTCGTCAGTGCCACCATCCAGCCACACTGAAACACGAGCTACACAAGGGGCCGTGCCCATACATAATGATCGACGGGAACGAGGCTCACCAATACTGGACGATCTTGATATAATAGCAGGAGCCGAAGCGGTGCCGCCTGCTGAAGAGCAGAGCCGAACTGTGTCTGTGGAGGCAACAGCCCTACAAGACCTGATGACCCTGATACAGAGTTTGACCACCCGGGTAGCCGCTCTGGAGAGCAAGCGGAAAAACCCACCCCCAGCACGTCCACGAACGTCTCCGACTTGGGACTTGGACCTAAGCCCTTGGGATTTCCCATTAGACCCAAGACGCGATCCCGAGCAACAAGGGTCCAGCTCAAGGATGAATCCCGTGGCTCCGGTGTACCGGCCCAGGCTGAGTCAAGTGCAACCACTGACTCTGTCTCCAGTGGCTCCTCCGGACCAACGCGGCCTTTCACATACACCGTATTGGCTGAAACTGATGCAGATTCCTAGCATCTTTCAGGGCTGGAATCTCCATTTTAGCGGGGAGCCCAACACCATCAATGTGGAAGTCTTCATTCGTTGAGTGGAGTCCCTGATAGAACAGATGTTGGCAAGAGACCACACGGCGCTGGCCGGCTACTTGCCGATGCTGCTAAGGGGAGCAGTGCTGGAAACCTACTGGCGAATACATTCTACTCCACCATCTCAACGCTGCTAACGGTTGACGGAGGTATTCCGTATGGAGTATCCCACAATCAACATGGACGAGAGGGTTTTGGATAAGATCCATGCCAGATGGAAACGTCCAGACGAGCCCTTTCAAAAGTACCGGGCCGATATTCTACGGTTAAATGACTAGCTGTCCGAGCATGTCAGGCAGAGCCTATGGTTTTCTGCCAAGGATGCGGTAAGCTTGACTCCTATTTCCTGGATTTCCTAGATTGTGCCACTTCAAAAAACGGACGAGCGAGTATCGGACCACTTCAGCGCTACTCCAAAATCCCACTTCAGCGGTACCCCAAAATCCCACAGTATGTTGCTAGCCTGCTGCAAACCCCAATATTGACGATAATACACTAGCCTTGACAATTATGACTGCAGAGGTTCCATCTCTTCTGGAAGCCTCTCCAACGACACTGTTGAAAAGACCACCGCAGTTACTGCCTGAAGAACCCTGGCAGCCATGAATTCGTATACTAAAGCCTTGTCATGCTCTACTGCAGGAATATTGTGCGGCTCGAGAGCGAATCTTTACTTCCGAAGAAATAACCTCTCGCTCGAGCAAAGTAAAATGGTCAGTTCTAGCTAGAGAGTGCGCACCTGCCGTCAAACTCTAAACTTATGCAACATTTCGGAGGTTTTCGAAAACGACACCAGACCTTACGCCCCAATCAAAGTGTTGGCTGAAATCATTATCACACTGATTGACATGGGTGCAAGTATCTGCTGCCTTGCCTGGAGCCTCGGCTCAAAGGTACTCCATCAACATTGGTGGATGGCACCAAGCATTCTATCCAGGGTAGATTGACAACACCCGTGACGTTCCGAGGTCAAACTTAGGATATAACCTTCTTCATTATCCCTTTTCTGACACAGAATATGTATCTTGGCGTCGATTTCGTCCTACAATTTGGTTTGGCCCCTAAATTATTCACCATCGCACCCTCAAAAACAAGGTATGTCAAGGAACTGGCTTCTGTACCCGACAGGCATGAATTAACGCCCAACCAACGACAATGCTACGTCAGGCCTTGGCCGTACCACCCTGGTCTCACATGTCATCGATGTTGGCGATAGTTAGCCAATAAAGCAGAGACACTATGCCATCTTACCAGGCATGGAAAAGTTAGTGTATGTAGAGTTGGAAAGGATGCTAGGGTTTGGGGTTATTGAGGAGTCCCAAAGGGCCTGGTCCTCACCGGTCACCTTGATGGTGAAGCCAGGTGAAGTCCGTTTTTGTCTTGATGTCCGGCAAGTCAATGATGGGAGTGTTAAAGATGCTTACCCTCTTCCGCTGATCGATGGAATATTGGGAAGACTGGCGAAAGTAAGCTACATTATCAGTCTCGAGCTAAAAGGTGCATTCTGGCAAATTCCACTCGATGAAGAGTCAAGGGATAAGATCGCTTTCACAGTGCCCAGACGACCACTATACCAGATTACCACAACACCTTTTGGCCTGTGTAATGCTCCACAATCGATGACCCGGCTGATAGACAAAGTAATTCTAGCACATCTGAAACACCAAGTGTTCGTGAACCTGGATGATCTTCTACTCATCACGGAAACATTTGACCAACATCTTCTAATGTTGCAAGAAGTAGCCCTGCATAACAGTAAGGCGGAAATCACCATCAACGTCCAGAAAAATAAGTTTGTTATGAACGAAGTCCGATATCCAGGACATTTCATCGGACATGTTACTATCAAAACGGATCCAGACAAAACTCGGGCGATTGATGAGTTTCCCTTACCGAAAACCGTTATGCAGCTACGACGCTTCTTTGGAGTGTGCGGTTGGTACTGAACGTTCGTTCGGAACTACGCAATAGTTTCAGCACTTCTGTTGGACATGCTTCGGAGAGGGAAGTTCATTTGGACCGAGCTCAGTCGAAAGGCATTTGAAGAGCTAAAACAAGCCTTAACATTTGCTCCCGTCTTGCACAGCCCCAACTTTCAGAAACCCTTCTACATACATTGTGACGCATGTCAACATAGACTGGGAGCCGTGCTTGTGCAATTGACTTAAGAGGGACAGCAACCTCCCATTGTTTTTATGCCCAATAAGCTGAACTCGGCCCAAAGGAACTACACCGTTTCCTAGCAAGAATGTTTGGCAGCGGTGATGGCTGTATAGAAATTCTGGGCGTATATCGACGGCCACCAGATTGAAATCATTACAGACTACGCTTTGCTACAAAAGCTTATGAATCAAGCGGACCTACACGGACGTCTGGCCCGATGGGCTCTTAAACTGCAAAGTTTTCTATCAAACACAGAAAAGGGACCCAATACATCGTGCCCGATACTCTCTCGCAAATGTTTTCACCCGAGGAAGCAGAATTCACAGTGAATGACGACGACCTCATTGAGATAGGCTTAGACAGCCTGCATTTTAAATCAGACAGCTGCAAAGAGTTGGGGCAAACTATCGTAACCCAACAAACCCAGTTGCCTGATTTGAAAGTGATAGACGGCTACGTTTATCGACGAAGTGAATACGCCACCGGTGATTCATGGCAAGAAAAAGGGTCCTGGAAACTCTGGGCACCGGAGGAAATGACTCACAATCTGATCCTCCGCACATACGACAATCATTTTAGTGTCCACGGTGGTTATGGTCAGACACTAAGTCACCGAAGTGTCCGACCATAACCACCGTGGACACTAAAAGTACTTTTTTGGCCTAAAATTCATCTCAGATCAAAGACTACGTGGGCACCTGTGAGACCTGTATTCCAACGTCTTTATACAGGTCTACTCTGTCTATGTCCTCGCTTTCTATGGGACACATCGGAGCTTTCATTGTGTTAGACCAGCTCTCAAAATCCCCACTGGTGGAACCTATTCGCAAATTCACGACTCCACCAATCGTGAAATTTTTAGAGAGTCAAGTATTCCACATATTCGGGGTACCAGAAGGTGTGTACTCTGACAAAGGAGTACAGTTTCGATTTTGGCAGTTTAAGGGTCTACTTGAACAGTACGGTGTCGAACACCAACTGACGCCAATATACTCTCCTCACACACACATGCACACTGTTAGCTGCGATCCATTCTAATGTCCATCCAACGCAGAAGGATTGGGACCGCAGATTGTCCGCCATCACTTGTGCTCTACGGTCGTTTTATCATTCCGTCACCGGTGTCTTGTCTTACTTTACCACCTTCGGACAGCACATGATTTGCCATGACAAATCAGACAGGCTACTTTGGCAATTGCAGTGTTTGGGAGATTTCGTTGTTGCATTGTAGCCCCATTAGCGTTTAGGAGGCCTCCGACAACAAATCCGGCGGAAGATAATGGCCACAGGACGTGCAAATGAGGCGCATTACAACCTTAGGTCTCGACCTTCCGATTTTAAAGAAGGAGATGAGGTTTTTCGTCGCAGTTTCTGCCAAAGTGACGCCACTGGGTATTGCAACACCAATGTAGACCGGCGTTTCCTGAAAAGCCTTGTACAGAAGGTTGAAGGACCCAATCGTTACCTCCTCACCGACCTATCGGGGAAAGAAGTCTGGGTATATCATGCAAAAGACTTGCGTCGATAGTTACATATAAATGTATGTTTTGTCCGTCCGTACTCAGTTTCAACCACGCGTAGAGTTTACATACTTACAACAAAACGAAAAAATACGTGTCAGTCTGTCCGACCGTTAATCGTTTTCTTCAATCGTCCCACTCCGCGTGCCGACCCCGAAAACAATTGATGCTCCAACTGAAGATCCTTCAGCTCCCTTTTCGCGACCCAGTCGCCTTGGGATCGCGAGAAAATTAGCTGCCCTATATTAATCGAGCAGTCACACAATCAAGCTGATCGAAAAACTTCTATCCAAAATTTTAATGGCAGATTTAGGAAAAAATATTTAAGTACTTCCATTCATAATTGTAGTTTTCTTTCTTATTATTATTATAAAATGTAATTTGATATCGATTTTCCTTTATATTACATTTAAACGTTTCCCTTTACTTATATTCTTCATGAGATTTAACTTTTATTACTATTTAAAATCTTTTTTCATTTTTCTTTACTTCCGTTAATTTTTCTTGAAATATTTTAAATCTGCCAATTAAAATTTCGTACATGGAAACACTAACTTAGAGCATCCCAACTGTGTATCGCATTACCGAATACCATAGATATAGAGAGTACTGGATCCGCGACCGGTCGTGAGAGCCGAAGCAATTGGCAACCTTCGCTAAGGTTGTGTGAAGTCGAGGTTTGAAGTGGTATGCTTTTGTTTTAGCACTCTATTCACGGCGAAACACGTTCACATTTAAAAAGTTTTTAATTTTAAAGATCGCGCGTACGTAATCGGAACTTTAATTCACTGTTTTAATTAAAAATTTAAGAAATTTCCATCCGCTTTGACAAATGAGTTTTCCCGCGTGTTTCGCGCTCTTTTCGATTTTCTTTTGCTTTGACGTTCGAGTTTTCCGTGAGAGTCGTTTGTTGTTTGTACTCAAACTGTTTTCCGAATTATAACGAAGGCGCGATCGTGTGCACGTGAAATGAAATTTCGTTGGTGTGCGCGGGTGTCAGTGGAGGAAGCGATTCTTCTGAAGAGAGAAAAAAAACCTGTCTGGGAAGGAGAAGCAGAGGGAATCATATAGTTTCGAGAGCGTAAGTTATTTATAACTTATTTATGTGGCAAATTTGCTTCTCACATGGACGAGTACACAGATTCTCGTTGCTCGTCCATTTGTTTATATGTCTTTGCCGAATACAATCGAACTCAGCTGAGCGAGCAGCTGATTCGAGGTACTGTTGGGACACGGAACAAGAGAAAGAAAAGTTTTGTACGGAGGGCAGTCCACGGCAGATCGTGAAGAATCACGGACAAATTGGCGAAATTTTATTCGAGGATACTCTTTTGGTTAATTTGAGAAATTTTGTCACCATTTGGATCAGTGCGTGGGAATTTATTAACATCGCGTCTTAGTTAATACTTGGTGGGAAGTTTACCCTTTGTTCATTCTATAAGTTTTTAGGCGTTTGGGTCAGTTTCCGTGCAAGTCGAAATAAAGGCTCACTGCTGAAAATCACGTTAGCTCTTGTTCCGAAAACTTCGCGTAAGTTGTGGGAGTAATTTGCAACAAAGTGTGTGATTTGCCATTGGAACTTTTCCTAGGTGTTCCACAACATAGGCTGCCAGTAGAGCTCATAAGAGATCTTCTAATCAGCATTAATCGTGCGAGTGTTTTATTGCATCACATTCTTCGCTTGATCGGGAACACCGCAGATTCACTTAACCTGAACGAAACGTGGGTTGACAGTTGTTGGATAGACGGTGGATTGCTGGTCAGTCGGGTGAAACAGCTAAAGTTGTTTTGCAATTGCGAGTCATCGCTTACGTCGCTGTCCATTTTGCTACAACTATGAGGTGTTCTCCTATCAACCTCTCGTTCCCGTCTCGATCGCATCCTCGCAAAAAAACAAAACTGTGTCAACTTGGACATATTTAATACCTCAATTTTGGGAAAACCGGCTCGCAGTTGTAAAGGGTGATTCATAACAAGTGTACTCATTTTTGTCGAAAAAAATATAGTTTTTGTGAAAATTGAGCTGTAATGTTTATTTATTATGAAAATTTGGTCCCTTATGAAACATTACTTCGGGCATATATGCACCTCGTGCTGCTCAAACGATGATTGTAATTTTCGCACATTTCCGACGTTATTAGGCGTATGTTGGCTCGAATATTGTTTTTTAATGCTTCAGTAGTCTGGAGATCATCAGCGTAAACACGATCTTTCAGAAATCCTCAAAGGAAGAAGTCACAAGGAGTCAAATCACACGATCTCGCCGGCCAATTTATGGGTGGACCAAAACATTCACGTAGAGTGCGAAATGTTTGCACTGGCTTTTGTAAAAAGTTTTAAAAATAATAAAACGTTTGGCTGATGTATATGACGCCGTAATCAAAATTGTGAAAGACCAAACTGTCATAATCTGTCAATGTATAGACCTGAAGTTGGTGATAAATAAGAGTTAAGGCCCATTCACATGTGTACACTTGTTATGAATCACCCTTTAATATTATGATCAATCCGGAGTTTACGTTAATAAAAAACAAATTATACAATTCATTCTGCGAATAGCTCTCTTCAAAGTCCTTCAATTTTCCCCCGGCTTTGCTAAGCATTTGCTTCCGAATCGATGAGGATATTTTTGGTCTTAGCATAAGAGTCAGACAAAGTAGACAATAAGTTCATAGCGAACGATCGACTTTCTGCAAGTAGGAACCTACTGGAACAAAATGCGGGTATTATCTCATAAATGCAGTCAATTTGGAGTATTGACTACAAGGTCAGACAGTTTCAATAAATATTACTTACATAATATTCTCGCGTGTTTTCTGGTTCGCGGCCAATAATTTTAATGTTCCGGGAAAGTGAAAACGCAATGTCTTTTAAATTAAATTAAAAGAGTTTATTTAATTCGTCAAAAATGCACAATCACTTCACTAACAATTTCACAACTTTAATTTTCACTATTAAAATTCAACCTTTTACTTGTCCATAAATTTCTATCGCAATTGTCTACTTAAAATCACTTCGCACTCAAACAATCAATATCGCCTGTACTACGCGTATCGCAGTTTTCTATCGCGGTTGTAATGAATGATTCCCCCATTCATTCAGCTCGCCTTTATATAGGGTCTCGAATCATTCAACTCAGTTCTCGTACATTGGTGAATTAGCGGGAACATTCCAGCAGTGAATGAATGGAGCAGTGACTCACTTTCAGATGTTGTTCATGCTTGTTGGGTTCTCGTGGTTTCGAGTAAATTCGTGTTCTTCATTGTTGTGAAAACAATTGTGACGGTAGCTCGCAGAATTATTTGTACATGTAACACTGCCTTCACCTCAGTTCTTTTCGCCCCGAAAAGATGTGTCGCCAGTTGTAGTCAATTCTCCCTGGATGTAATATGGGGCAAGACGGTCCAGATGCACGATTTTCCTTTTGGCTCTCGGTTTACGGTGTTCGTGTATGCGATATACGACGTCGTTGATTCGCTTTGTAACTCGGTATGGTCCCTCCCAATTATGCTGCAACTTTGGAGACCTACCCTTCCGTTGCTGTGGGTTATATAGTCAGACAAAGTCATCTTGCTGGAAGCCAGTAGAATTAGCCTTTAGATCATACCTGGTCTTCATGCGGTCAGTAGCCGATTCGAGGTGTTTTCGCACTGTCCGATGTATCTGGTTCAACAGTTTTCTTAGCTCACTTGCGTACTCCGTACTCCCGAACTTCATATCAGCTGGCAGACGAATAGTCTTTCCAAAATTGACTTTGGGTGGGGCTTGGCCCGTCGATGCATGTTCGGCAGCTCTGTACGCCATCAAAAATAGTGGGATATGTCGGTCTCAGCCCCTTTGGTTCTCGTCAACCATCTTGGCAAGGTGTTTATTGAGCGTGCCGTTGAAACGTTCGACCATTCCATCGGATTGGGGATGCAGCGGTGTTGTCCTCGTTTTCCGTATTCCGAGCAGCTCGCACATTTCGCCAAAAACTAGTGACTCAAAGTTTCGGCCTTGATCCGAATGTAGTTCGTAAGGCACGCCATACCTACTGACCCAATTTAACACTAGCTGTCCGGCTACAGTAGTTGCTTCCTGGTTGGGAATGGGGTAGACCTCGGGCCACCTGCTGAAATAATCGGCTACAACCAGCGTGTATTGATTTCCTCATTCAGATTCAGGAAAGGGTCCAGCGATGTCAACAGCAACCCTTTCAAATGGTACCCCCACGTTATAAGTTTGCATTTGTCCTCTCAGTCGTCGTTTTGGACCTTTGACGGAAGCGCAAATTGTGCATCTCCGACACCAGTCCTCTACGTCTTTTCGAGCGTGGAGCCAGTAGAATCTTTCCCGCAATTTTGCTAAGGTTTTGTTAACACCAAGGTGGGCTCCCGAGGATCCTTCATGCATTTCCTTAACCACATCGTGGATTCGGCTTTTGGGTAGTATAGTTTGCATCCTATAGGAGCCACCGTCCGTCGTTTCCCATTTCCGCTTGAGTACGCCACCCTCCACCTGAAGGGAGTTCCATTGTGCCCAATAGCTTTTCAGGGTTGCGCCATGCATTGAAACTTCCTTCCACTCAGGCCGCCCAGTCGTCTCCTTCCATACGAGCAATGGTCCGATGTCTTCATCGGCTAACTGGGCATTTCGAATCTCCTCCGATGACCAACCTTCATCGAATTCGGCCGTTATCAATCGCAGATCAACGGACGGTTCCTTTTCCTCAATCCATCGGCAATGCTTGCAGTTAGCTGGACATGGACGGCGGGGTAGGGCGTCAGCATTTCCATGAACTCCGCCCTTCCGATGAACAATTTCGTAGTCGCATGACTGCAATCTTTCGATCCATCTCGCAACTTGTCCCTCGGGGTTTTTGAAGTTAAGTAGCCATCTCAGCGATGCATGGTCCATTCGAAGAACAAATTTCTGGCCATATAGGTACTTGTGGAACTGCTTGGTGTCCTCTATTATAGCCAATAGCTTCTTCCTGGTCACACAGTAGTTCCTCTCACTTTTTGAAAGAACTCGACTGTAATACGAGAGGACTCTTTCTTCGCCATTGATCTGCTGGGAGAGTACAGCTCCAATACCGCCGTTGCTTGCATCGGTGTCAACTACAAATATTTTTCCGGGTTTCGGATACGCCAGCACGGGTGATTCACACAGCTTTTCCTTCAGGGTCTCGAGGGATGTCTGGCATTGCTCATTCCAGACAGACTGACGATTTTTCTCGGTTAGCTGATGGAGACACTTAGCTATTTTGGCAAAGTCTTTGACGAATCTTCGATAGTAGGTTACCAGACCCAGAAAACTTCGTAGTTGGCGTTTGTTGTTTGGTGTTGGCCAGCTTTTCACGGCTTCAATTTTCTCAGGATCTGTTTTGACCCCTTCTGCTGATACGGCGTGTCCCAGGTATTTTACTTCAGCTGCGAAAAGGGTACACTTGTCGGGACTAAGTTTCAAATTTGCCAGTCGCAATCGGGAGAAAACCTCTTCTAAGTTCCGCACATGCTCTTCGAACGTTCTCCCGATGACGATGATGTCATCTAGGTACACCAAGCAGGTTTTCCAGGTTAGACCACGTAGCACGTATTCCATCAAGCGTTCGAAAGTGGCTGGAGCATTGCAAAGCCCAAACGGCATCACCACAAATTGCCACAATCCGGTCCCAACTGAAAATGCGGTCTTCTCTCGGTCCTTCTTGTCGATTTCTACCTGCAAGTAGCCACTCTTGAGATCGAGTGTAGAAAACCATTTTGCGTAGGCTAAAGTGTCCATGATGTCATCTATGCGTGGAAGCGGGTAACTATCTTTCTTAGTGACGTTGTTAAGCTGCCTATAGTCGACACAAAAGCGAGTGCTACGATCCTTTTTCTTTACTAGAACCACAGGCGCGGCCCATGGACTGACAGAAGGTTCAATAACGCCTTGTTTTTCCATGTCCGAGATCAGCGCGCTCACTTCTCCTTGCTTGGCTATAGGGAGACGTCTTGGTGCTTGTCGAATTGGCTTGGCTCCCTGTGTATCTATGACGTGAGTTACCATACTCGTTCGGCCTTGGTCATCCGGGCTTGTTGAGAAGATGTCACTGTACTTGGTGACCAGATCAGAGGCTCGTTTGAATAGCTGCACTGGCAATTTGACTTGCTTCAATATGGCCGACGTGGGTTCCCGGGCTTTGTCTGTGTGTTGCCTCCTTTTCCAATGATGGTTGTGAGTGGCTTCCAAAGAGGTGATGGTGGAAACAGGCTGGCAGCTGCCGATGACTTCTCCCGCTTTGATGCTCGTGGTTGAGTCTGCGGTGTTAAGGACTCTAACCGGCACATATCCGTTCCTTAAAGACCTTACAAGGCTTCGTCCTACAATCAAACTGCGCAATGCCGACGTCTTCGTTGGCTTTATCAGATAAGATCGGTGATCTCCAGAATCACCATCAAGCTTGGCCCATACAATGCTTCCGGAAGAATTCGGTACATCAGTGTAAGTACATACCACTACATCCATCCGCTGTCCATTTTGCTATAACTATGAGGTGTTCTCCTATCAACCTCTCGTTCCCGTCTCGATCGCATCCTCGCAAAAAAAAAACAAAACTGTGTCAACTTGGACATATTTAATACCTCAATTTTGGGAAAACCGGCTCGCAGTTGTAAAGGGTGATTCATAACAAGTGTACACATTTTTGTCGAAAAAAAAATATAGTTTTTGTGAAAATTGAGCTGTAATGTTTATTTATTATGAAAATTTGGTCCCTTATGAAACATTACTTCGGGCATATATGCACCTCGTGCTGCTCAAACGATGATTGTAATTTTCGCACATTTCCGACGTTATTAGGCGTATGTTGGCTCGAATATTGTTTTTTAATGCTTCAGTAGTCTGGAGATCATCAGCGTAAACACGATCTTTCAGAAATCCTCAAAGGAAGAAGTCACAAGGAGTCAAATCACACGATCTCGCCGGCCAATTTATGGGTGGACCAAAAAATTCACGTAGAGTGCGAAATGTTTGCACTGGCGATTCATTACTTTTGTAAAAAGTTTTAAAAATAATAAAACGTTTGGCTGATGTATATGACGCCGTAATCAAAATTGTGAAAGACCAAACTGTCATAATCTGTCAATGTATAGACCTGAAGTTGGTGATAAATAAGAGTTAAGGCCCATTCACATGTGTACACTTGTTATGAATCACCCTTTAATATTATGATCAATCCGGAGTTTACGTTAATAAAAAACAAATTATACAATTCATTCTGCGAATAGCTCTCTTCAAAGTCCTTCAATTTTCCCCCGGCTTTGCTAAGCATTTGCTTCCGAATCGATGAGGATATTTTTGGTCTTAGCATAAGAGTCAGACAAAGTAGACAATAAGTTCATAGCGAACGATCGACCTTCTGCAAGTAGGAACCTACTGGAACAAAATGCGGGTATTATCTCATAAATGCAGTCAATTTGGAGTATTGACTACAAGGTCAGACAGTTTCAATAAATATTACTTACATAATATTCTCGCGTGTTTTCTGGTTCGCGGCCAATAATTTTAATGTTCCGGGAAATTGAAAACGCAATGTCTTTTAAATTAAATTAAAAGAGTTTATTTAATTCGTCAAAAATGCACAATCACTTCACTAACAATTTCACAACTTTAATTTTCACTATTAAAATTCAACCTTTTACTTGTCCATAAATTTCTATCGCAATTGTCTACTTAAAATCACTTCGCACTCAAACAATCAATATCGCCTGTACTACGCGCATCGCAGTTTTCTATCGCGGTTGTAATGAATGATTCCCCCATTCATTCAGCTCGCCTTTATATAGGGTCTCGAATCATTCAACTCAGTTCTCGTACATTGGTGAATTAGCGGGAACATTCCAGCAGTGAATGAATGGAGCAGTGACTCACTTTCAGATGTTGTTCATGCTTGTTGGGTTCTCGTGGTTTCGAGTAAATTCGTGTTCTTCATTGTTGTGAAAACAATTGCGACAGTAGCTCGCAGAATTATTTGTACATGTAACACTGCCCCCACCTCAGTTCTTTTCGCCCCGAAAAGATGTGTCGCCAGTTGTAGTCAATTCTCCCTGGATGTAATATGGGGCAAGACGGTCCAGATGCACGATTTTCCTTTTGGCTCTCGGTTTACGGTGTTCGTGTATGCGATATACGACGTCGTTGATTCGCTTTGTAACTCGGTATGGTCCCTCCCAATTATGCTGCAACTTTGGAGACCTACTCTTCCGTCGCTGTGGGTTATATAGTCAGACAAAGTCATCTTGCTGGAAGCCAGTAGAATTAGCCTTTAGATCATACCTGGTCTTCATGCGGTCAGTAGCCGATTCGAGGTGTTTTCGCACTGTCCGATGTATCTGGTTCAACAGTTTTCTTAGCTCACTTGCGTACTCCGTACTCCCGAACTTCATATCAGCTGGCAGACGAATAGTCTTTCCAAAATTGACTTTGGGTGGGGCTTGGCCCGTCGATGCATGTTCGGCAGCTCTGTACGCCATCAAAAATAGTGGGATATGTCGGTCTCAGCCCCTTTGGTTCTCGTCAACCATCTTGGCAAGGTGTTTATTGAGCGTGCCGTTGAAACGTTCGACCATTCCATCGGATTGGGGATGCAGCGGTGTTGTCCTCGTTTTCCGTATTCCGAGCAGCTCGCACATTTCGCCAAAAACTAGTGACTCAAAGTTTCGGCCTTGATCCGAATGTAGTTCGTAAGGCACGCCATACCTACTGACCCAATTTAACACTAGCTGTCCGGCTACAGTAGTTGCTTCCTGGTTGGGAATGGGGTAGACCTCGGGCCACCTGCTGAAATAATCGGCTACAACCAGCGTGTATTGATTTCCTCATTCAGATTCAGGAAAGGGTCCAGCGATGTCAACAGCAACCCTTTCAAATGGTACCCCCACGTTATAAGTTTGCATTTGTCCTCTCAGTCGTCGTTTTGGACCTTTGACGGAAGCGCAAATTGTGCATCTCCGACACCAGTCCTCTACGTCTTCTCGAGCGTGGAGCCAGTAGAATCTTTCCCGCAATTTTGCTAAGGTTTTGTTAACACCAAGGTGGGCTCCCGAGGATCCTTCATGCATTTCCTTAACCACATCGTGGATTCGGCTTTTGGGTAGTATAGTTTGCATCCTATAGGAGCCACCGTCCGTCGTTTCCCATTTCCGCTTGAGTACGCCACCCTCCACCTGAAGGGAGTTCCATTGTGCCCAATAGCTTTTCAGGGTTGCGCCATGCATTGAAACTTCCTTCCACTCAGGCCGCCCAGTCGTCTCCTTCCATACGAGCAATGGTCCGATGTCTTCATCGGCTAACTGGGCATTTCGAATCTCCTCCGATGACCAACCTTCATCGAATTCGGCCGTTATCAATCGCAGATCAACGGACGGTTCCTTTTCCTCAATCCATCGGCAATGCTTGCAGTTAGCTGGACATGGACGGCGGGGTAGGGCGTCAGCATTTCCATGAACTCCGCCCTTCCGATGAACAATTTCGTAGTCGTATGACTGCAATCTTTCGATCCATCTCGCAACTTGTCCCTCGGGGTTTTTGAAGTTAAGTAGCCATCTCAGCGATGCATGGTCCATTCGAAGAACAAATTTCTGGCCATATAGGTACTTGTGGAACTGCTTGGTGTCCTCTATTATAGCCAATAGCTTCTTCCTGGTCACACAGTAGTTCCTCTCACTTTTTGAAAGAACTCGACTGTAATACGAGAGGACTCTTTCTTCGCCATTGATCTGCTGGGAGAGTACAGCTCCAATACCGCCGTTGCTTGCATCGGTGTCAACTACAAATATTTTTCCCGGTTTCGGATACGCCAGCACGGGTGATTCACACAGTTTTTCCTTCAGGGTCTCGAGGGATGTCTGGCATTGCTCATTCCAGACAGACTGACGATTTTTCTCGGTTAGCTGATGGAGACACTTAGCTATTTTGGCAAAGTCTTTGACGAATCTTCGATAGTAGGTTACCAGACCCAGAAAACTTCGTAGTTGGCGTTTGTTGTTTGGTGTTGGCCAGCTTTTCACGGCTTCAATTTTCTCAGGATCTGTTTTGACCCCTTCTGCTGATACGGCGTGTCCCAGGTATTTTACTTCAGCTGCGAAAAGGGTACACTTGTCGGGACTAAGTTTCAAATTTGCCAGTCGCAATCGGGAGAAAACCTCTTCTAAGTTCCGCACATGCTCTTCGAACGTTCTCCCGATGACGATGATGTCATCTAGGTACACCAAGCAGGTTTTCCAGGTTAGACCACGTAGCACGTATTCCATCAAGCGTTCGAAAGTGGCTGGAGCATTGCAAAGCCCAAACGGCATCACAACAAATTGCCACAATCCGGTCCCAACTGAAAATGCGGTCTTCTCTCGGTCCTTCTTGTCGATTTCTACCTGCAAGTAGCCACTCCTGAGATCGAGTGTAGAAAACCATTTTGCGTCGGCTAAAGTGTCCATGATGTCTTCTATGCGTGGGAGCGGGTAACTATCTTTCTTAGTGACGTTGTTAAGCTGCCTATAGTCGACACAAAAGCGAGTGCTACGATCCTTTTTCTTTACTAGAACCACAGGCGCGGCCCATGGACTGACAGAAGGTTCAATAACGCCTTGTTTTTCCATGTCCGAGATCAGCGCGCTCACTTCTCCTTGCTTGGCTATAGGGAGACGTCTTGGTGCTTGTCGAATTGGCTTGGCTCCCTGTGTATCTATGACGTGAGTTACCATACTCGTTCGGCCTTGGTCATCCGGGCTTGTTGAGAAGATGTCACTGTACTTGGTGACCAGATCAGAGGCTCGTTTGAATAGCTGCACTGGCAACTTGACTTGCTTCAATATGGCCGACGTGGGTTCCCGGGCTTTGTCTGTGTGTTGCCTCCTTTTCCAATGATGGTTGTGAGTGGCTTCCAAAGAGGTGATGGTGGAAACAGGCTGGCAGCTGCCGATGACTTCTCCCGCTTTGATGCTCGTGGTAGAGTCTGCGGTGTTAAGGACTCTAACCGGCACATATCCGTTCCTTAAAGACCTTACAAGGCTTCGTCCTACAATCAAACTGCGCAATGCCGACGTCTTCGTTGGCTCTATCAGATAAGATCGGTGGTCTCCAGAATCACCATCAAGCTTGGCCCATACAATGCTTCCGGAAGAATTTGGTACATCAGTGTCAGTACATACCACTACATCCATCTTGGGAATTTGAACGCTGGGATCCTTCATCAGTACTTCGACATTCTGCCATTTCAATACACGTTTGCCCAAATTCAACGTGATCCCATGTGGTCGCAGAAAATCCATTCCGAGAATGCAGTCATCCATAATGTTCGCGACCAGAAAATTATGTCGGAACACAAGGTCTCCCAACTGTATCTGGAGGTTGACCTCTCCATGAACAGGTGCAGTTTTTCCTGTAGCTGTCCGTAGTGAGAAAATTCTGCCCTTGTGAAGTTGTTGCTGTCTAACTAGGCCTGGTCGGATAATCGATCGGGTTGCACCAGTGTCGATGGTTATGGTGCAGTCTTCTCCGTCAACTTGACCCGGAAGGCATAAGTCCGCTTCTCCACGATGGAGTCTTGACACGGTGATGGTGGCGCTGGAGACGTCGATCCTCCTAGCCAACCTCTGCCCCACGAAGTTGGCTCTTAGATGTTTCCCGACCCCTCCGTTTGAAGGGTTTTCATTTTGGGCTCCTGACTCGGTCTGGATCTCCTCCTAGCTGCACACCCTGGACAATAGCTCGGTTTTCTTTGCTTCTTCGAGTCTCTTTGCAGGTGCCCCTTCTCTCCGCAATTCCAGCATCTAGGCGCACCATTTACATGCGGGTCTCGCTCTATTTCCACGCGCTCACATCTGCACTTGCCTGTCACTACCTCACGAACCCGGGCAGTTGTACGAGTCACATTTTTCGCTGCCTCAAAGTTCAGGCTGTAAGCCAATGCGTCCTTAACCGTTTGCTTTTGAGCTAAACGCACGGCTTGTTGCAATTCCGGGTCCTTTAGTGTGCTGATGAATGCTTCTGTCGCTGCATCATCTCGATGTTCTGGGTCGTAGGCTGGGTAGGCCAAAAGCGCCAGTCGCTCAATGTTTTGGGCTAGCTGCTGTAGGGTTTCACCAGACTTCTGCACCCGATGCCTTAGCTGTGACCGATAAATCTGCTTTAGATGATCGTCTCCATAACGCATGTCGAGCGCATTCATTATAGCATTCGGGTTTGAGTGCAATTCAACGGGGATCATCTGCAACAGCTCGGCAGCTGGGCCTCTTAGAGCAAGAGCTAATGCAGTTGCTCGTTCCTGCTCATTCTAGTGATTTGCCCTGGCGGCGGCTTCAAACTGGGTTTTGTAAATACAACAGACCGTTTGCCCGTCGAATATTGGTGCTTTCACATTTCTGGACGAGCCTTGCACTGCGGTTGTAAGCGGGGCTGGTGAGGTGGTTACTACTGCCTTTGCTGCTTCTAATTCTTTTCTCACTTTTTCCATCCCATTGTTGATTTTCTCCTCGACCTGGCTGACCTTTTCCTCGACCTGGTAAACCTTTTCCTCGACCTGATCAACCTTTTCCTCGACGCCTTTAATTTGTTTGTTGAGACTACCGAGCTCCGCTTTTATTTCGGTTGACTATTTATCCAGCTTCTGTGTTATGTCTGCCTTGATTTCGATAGCTTGTTGGTCCAGTTTCGCTGATTGTTCATTCAGCTTCGTTGATTGTTCATTTAACTTCGCAGTTAAATTGGAGGACTGTTGTCGCTTCTCTTGCTGAATCAGCATTAATATTTGCATTATCGCATTTTCTGGCTCCTTTGATCTAGGTGTTTCTACTCCTGCACCTTCTGCGCCTTGTTCCGCATCTGAG
Organism: Odontomyia ornata; assembly: GCA_963969285.1. Classification (NCBI taxonomy): domain Eukaryota; kingdom Metazoa; phylum Arthropoda; class Insecta; order Diptera; family Stratiomyidae; genus Odontomyia; species Odontomyia ornata. The sequence continues at coordinate 307,650,620 of OZ017738.1, forward strand.
GGCTCACCCGAATCCAGATTGACGCCTTCCGACTCGATCGCGTCACGCAAGCGTGCAATCAGTATGGCCTTTGTACCTTGCGTGGCCAGATCTCGCTGTTCCAACTCCTCTTTGAGCTCCGATATGCTCAATTGATTGATTTTTAAATGTAAGTTCCCTGGCATTTTTTTTTTGTTCGGCAATATTTCCACCAGTTTCCACGTTAATTCTCACTATGGTGCACTTCAAAAATGTTTAATAGTTTTCACTTCCAAAATGTTCTATCCCACTTCTGACACCACTGTCACGTGTTTTCCGGCTCGTGGCCAATAATTTTAATGTTCCGGGAAATTGAAAACGCAATGTCTTTTAAATTAAATTAAAAGAGCTTATTTAATTCGTCAAAAATGCACAATCACTTCACTAACAATTTCACAACTTTAATTTTCACTATTAAAATTCAACTTTCTACTTGTCCATAAATTTCTATAGCAATTGTCTACCTAAAATCACTTCGCACTCAAACAATCAATATCGCCTGTACTTCACGTATCGCAGTTTTCTATCGCGGTTGTAATGAATGATTCTCCCATTCATTCAGCTCGCCTTTATATAGGGTCTCGAATCATTCAACTCAGTTCTCGTACATTGGTGAATTAGCGGGAACATTCCAGCAGTGAATGAATGGAGCAGTGACTCACTTTCAGATGTTGTTCATGCTTGTTGGGTTCTCGTGGTTTCGAGTAAATTCGTGTTCTTCATTGTTGTGAAAACAATTGCGACAGTAGCTCGCAGAATTATTTGTACATGTAACAATATCCTCCTTTATAGAGACGCCAAAAGTTTGTATCAGCTCGAAATAATTCATGTCTGACTGTCTCCATTACCAAATGATGCATTTTGGTCTCATTAATTTATTCTGCATCGTATGGAAGCTAGTTTTCACACAAAAGTTTCTCCATAATTTACCCCTTTTTCGAATAGCAAAACGTTATTTTAGGATTAGAAATGAGAGACAAATAGGGAATGTGATAAAAATTCTTACTCTTTAAAGCAAATTGATTTATACATAGTATGCAAGCGAATGTAAAAAAATTCCCGAAATGGAGGTTTTCTATAATGTGCTTTAATTTGGAAAGCAATGCTTGTACTGAACATTTCCGTTTTCGGAAATCAAGACTTGAAAGTTCAAATGGTACTCACATCATTCTTCTAGTTGCGGAACGAGTGTATTTGTAGCCTATTTAACATTAATTTTTATGTAGAGAAGGGCGATTAGAAATGATACCAACAATCATCTGTGTTAAAAATAACTTGGAAGATAGCTAATATTTTTTTTGCCCCTGAAAAAAAATCTTCAAATGGTACTTATATTTTTGTTGTTGTACTCATAAAACAATATCACAAACATAAATTCGGGTTTTATTGAATCTGATTCGAAAACCAGTTAAAATTTCCATTAAGCTAAGATATTTGATTATTGAAATTCATTCCTTGAATTTGATGATAATAAGTTGAATACATTTTTCTTTTTAAATATTTTTCAACATTTAATCTTTATCACATACATATTTGAGAATATAGGGTGTTTATTTGTGATTTTGTTATTTGCATAATACTACTTTCAAAGCAAAGGCCTATCTTTATTTGATTTAAAAATAAAGTTTCAAGATGATTTCAATACCCCACCATCTCACTGTTTCCATATTATTTATTTAATAGTGTAAATTGTAATTATACTCAAGAACGGCCACACCAGCCGTTGTTGATAAATACTTTTACTTAGTGCAAAACTAAGAAAGATAAAAGGCAACGCTTGCTCAATGGTTCCTAATAACAGAAATCTAACTAACGATGAAATAGATCTCTATTTGTCGAAGTTAGAGAAGCTGACGTTGGAAACGATTGAGAAAGTTGTTCCCAAGATTAAGCATCGAAACAATATGGAAGGATATGAAACACCAACCATCGCAAGGTTGAAAAGATTGAAAAGCCTTCTTCTCACCCGCGTCAACAATATTTATCGACGATTTTTGGACTACAACCATCCCTCCTTGGCTTTGTTGAAATTACACCTGAAGAATGTCCGGAACTTAATCCGTTCATACTTCAGGAGTGAGGTCAGCAATCAATGGGCGGAAAAACTGAGGGGTATTAGCCCACAGAACCCAGATGGCGTTTTCGCGAAAGTGAATAGCTTATTCCGCAGGAAGTCTCGAGTGAAGGTATCGAATCTTGAAGTCGCTAGTGATGAGATAAATCTTCTCGATAGAGCTGGTATCGAAATTGATAGTACGACTCCGGATACAAATGGAAACAGGATTATATGTGATGGATTGCAGAAACTTGCCCTGATTGGAACACATTTTGAATTGGTCCATCTGCCAAACCCAGAGAGAAGGAATGAAATATTTTCGGAGGTCGTTGAAGCAAAAGTTTCCGACTTCAAATCAAGCCTGAACGGCCAATCAATTCTTCATTTCGATGAAACATTAACATCTGACCTCATACCGACTTGAATCTTATTGATTATTTTGTCAGCTATGAAGACTTGTGTTTCATATTTCGCAGAATAAACAACAAAAAATCATGTGGTACTGACGGTATTCCAAATATAGTTCTCCGACATTTGCCTGAGGTTGCTATTAGGAATTATTGCATATTGTTCAACAACATGTTGAACAATTCATATTTCCCAAATCAGTGGAAAAAGGCTAAGGTATTTCCGATCTTGAAGAAAGGAAAAGAATCTTCATGCCCCAAAAGCTATCGCCCAATCAGCTTGCTGCCTAACATCAGCAAGGTGTTTGAAGTGATACTCAACAGAGCATTAAACGCCCACATTGAGAAATATGAGTTGATGCCGAATTGCCAATTTGGTTTTCGTGCCAGGCATTCGACTATACATGCAATAACGAAAGTAACCTCAGACATCTGTTGGAAACTAAACAACAAAGAATGTGTTGGAGCATGTCTCATTGATATGGAGAAAGCCTTCGATACGGTGTGGTTAGATGGACTAGTTTTCAAACTTCTTCAGGACAGGTTCCCCAGACACCTTGTCGCCATGATGTGTAATATGTTATACGGGAAATCATTTGTTGTAACTGATGGAAATCTGACAACAATGCGCGAATTCAAGGTCTTAAATGGTCTACAGCAGGGAATAGTTACTGCACCCCTGCTTTTCTCAATATTCATTCGCAAGCTATTGAATGGCTTTGATTTTAATGTCTCGCCAACGCGATCATTGGTAGCGTTTGCTGATGATCTGATCATCTATACGGCAGACCGAAAAGCTACAATAGTTCAGAGCAATCTTCAAAAAATGTTTAATGATGTGCAGCTTTACATCGACAATTGGCAAATAAAAATCAATGCGCAGAAGTGCGAAACAATTTTGTTTCGGACAACGCTGCAGGGGCCAGTCAAGACCTGAAACGTAATTGGAAGGATTTCCACATTTTAGCTGGTGAGGGTAGTTCAGAACGGGTTCCACATAAATCCTGTGTTCGATACCTCGGTGTTCATCTCGATCAGTATCTGTACTATACTGAACATGTCAAAATCATGCTCAGTAAAGCACTAAAAGTAGTCATGGCTCTTCGGCGACTCTTTCATCCCAGATACATTGATCAAAAAGTCAAAGTTATTTGTTACAAGACCCTGGTTAGGCCAGTTTTGACATACGGATGCCAGATCTGGTACAACCAGAGTGCTAATACAATGGAAAGATTAAGAGTTTTCGAAAGGAAATGTCTTCGTGCATGTACTGGTTTGTACAGGAAGCCTGAGACGGATTGGAAGCACTATATATCGAATAGAAAAATTTATCAAACCGCTCAAGTGACAAGAGTCGATATCTTCATATTGAAACTTCTTCGGAATCATATCGCAAGATCTGTAACTGTGAGTGAAAACCCTTGGATTTCACAGCCGTTCCACCCTACAGACGGGTATATTGTGACTTGCCTCACTACTGGCTTCGTTCCTCCAGAAGCATTCGTTTATTTGGACATGAATCGATATGTTTTTGATTCTGACGGCGTCCCAATCATATATCACATATACCGACGGGCCACCGATAAGAAGATAAAATATCCTCCGAATCTGAGTTCACGAGACCAACAATTCCAATGGAGATACTCATTTGCTAGATTCGTTGAGGCTGGTCGAGCTGAGATGGAGCAATCTAGGTATTGGTGGCTGAATGACAATGTCTAAATTATTCGTGTTTATTTTCTGTTTTTGTGCTTTTTTTCGTTACTTAGTTTTTCAGATTCATCTCATTATTGCTACATCTAGTATTGTTGTTTATTTGTATTATAAATTAGGTATAGGTTTCAATATAAGGTAATGTTTTTTTTTTTTTTGATTGAACTTATTTAGAATTAGGGTGTAACATATTAGGTATAGGATATAAGTTCATTGTTGTGTTAGTAGTATAAGTAATTTTTGAATAATGCTGATTGGTTTTTTCTCCTTTTTCCAATTGAATCAAAAAATATCTAATAATATTAATTAATTTAAATTTGCAAGTGTATATTTTTCATTAAATGTGTTTAACTGTTAACGTATAAATTTAGAGAGCCATTCGGGCCATTAAGTTTTTTATAGTTTTATTGTTTGGAATTTGCTTTATGTTCTTTTAACAATTTATAACGATTGGTATTAAATAAAGCGCTTTTGACTTTGACTTTGACTCTAAGAAAGATAAAAAACGCTTTCACTTTGTTGGCGTACGAAGGAATGAATTTATTATTATTCACACATGAACTTAAGTATATACAAAATATTTGATGACTAAAAATGCTTAGAATAATCGAAGTCAATGTCCATTAAAAGAAAATTGCATTCTATACAATAATACTTTTCGTATGCCAATAATTGAAGTCAATAAAATATAAATGAAAATGCATACTATACAAAAACTTTTTATGCTGTAGTTAATGTCCATTCAGAGTGCAAACATTTTTTGCTTACAAGCTCAGGTAGGCAAATTAGCGGCTGAAAGTGCGTCAATTATATTGATAGGAGGAATGACCGGGTGAATGGATATTGACTACTGTTGAGAACTCTGTTCAGTTGTTGAACAATAGTCGAAAATAATAGTCTTTCTTCAATTCGATTTGCTACAAAAGTAAACGAAAACTAATTTCATTTAATTAAATATAAAGTTAAAAACTTATGTTTCAACGCGGGGTAATATAAAATTCTTTTTTTTTTATTGAAGAATTTTTATTCGATACCATTTATGTGATAATTCTTTGTACGTATAGTTATTATAAAATAAATATTTTATCTTAAAAAAAAATTAAATGAATTGTTAAACGTACACCGTCAGTCTTTCCATTTCAATCGACCTGACCGGGTATAGGACCCGCAACGATGGCAGGCTCCTCCACTAGAATGGGCTAGCCATCGGGCGCGCTCCTCCGTTTCTTTTGTTTCACAGGGTCTCTTGCCGGGTAGAGTGGCCTTCCGCTCGCGTACCCTTTTATGATATAGGGTTATGTGATTTTATTGCATAACCCTATAGCATAAATCGGTTACATTTGTATTTCCCTTTTGAGGGAAAGAGTCATATAAAGTACTTTTGTATGAGTTTTTCACTCAAATGGGAAATGCATGGCCACGTCTACGTTTGGATCTTGATCCGGTTGAGAAGGTGCGAGAGGGCACCGCTACCATCTGAATGCCCCAGTCTTATTTGTGGGCCATAAGGATTGTCAATAATGACGAAATCTCTGTAAGTCCGTCCGTTTTTGCCGGGCGCAATTTGTTCTTCGAACAAGCGTTTCGACACCTGTCCATCGGCAATCGATCATATTTAATTCGTGTATGCTTTTTTTTTGTAGTGGGGGAAAGAAACACGACACTGCAACGCTAGCCTGCCAGCACATTTACGTGTCCTCAGACAAGGCATATCTGGGCGGGTCACAACACCCTCTTCCACCGAGGCATCAGATCATCGTTGCAGTCCTAAACGGACAATATTTCATCTATCTACTTCACTACAATGCAGTGACCTGAGTGCTTATATTGACTCAGTAGCTGGTTGTCCAGTAGTGCATTCACTAGCAATCGTTTATTGGCATATCGGTTGTTTAGCATGTCCTATGCAACAATATAGTTGCTATTGGAAATGGGTAAATACATCACCAGCTTATCTGCTTCTCCTGTCAAATTTATTTTTAGGTACCAGAAATTTTGACAATTCCCTATTGGCTGGTTAAAAAGATCTGCAAATTGAAGTTATTTAATATATTCTCCATCAAATTTCGGAAGCTCTATTTCAGCAAAATTTAATTGGAAATCATTTGTGGTTAGCTTTCTTGATATTTCTATTCACGTTTATAAGGAGAGCTTCACTTTAATTCTGTAAATCATAGTGCTCTTCTAACTTGTAACTTGTATCATGAATATCGTCCACAGATTCCCAAATCACAGGGTCTCTTGCCGGGTAGAGTGGCCTTCCGCTCGCGTACCCTTTTATGATATAGGGTTATGTGATTTTATTGCATAACCCTATAGCATAAATCGGTTACATTTGTATTTCCCTTTTGAGGGAAAGAGTCATATAAAGTACTTTTGTATGAGTTTTTCACTCAAATGGGAAATGCATGGCCACGTCTACGTTTGGATCTTGATCCGGTTGAGAAGGTGCGAGAGGGCACCGCTACCATCTGAATGCCCCAGTCTTATTTGTGGGCCATAAGGATTGTCAATAATGACGAAATCTCTGTAAGTCCGTCCGTTTTTGCCGGGCGCAATTTGTTCTTCGAACAAGCGTTTCGACACCTGTCCATCGGCAATCGATCATATTTAATTCGTGTATGCTTTTTTTTTGTAGTGGGGGAAAGAAACACGACACTGCAACGCTAGCCTGCCAGCACATTTACGTGTCCTCAGACAAGGCATATCTGGGCGGGTCACAACACCCTCTTCCACCGAGGCATCAGATCATCGTTGCAGTCCTAAACGGACAATATTTCATCTATCTACTTCACTACAATGCAGTGACCTGAGTGCTTATATTGACTCAGTAGCTGGTTGTCCAGTAGTGCATTCACTAGCAATCGTTTATTGGCATATCGGTTGTTTAGCATGTCCTATGCAACAATATAGTTGCTATTGGAAATGGGTAAATACATCACCAGCTTATCTGCTTCTCCTGTCAAATTTATTTTTAGGTACCAGAAATTTTGACAATTCCCTATTGGCTGGTTAAAAAGATCTGCAAATTGAAGTTATTTAATATATTCTCCATCAAATTTCGGAAGCTCTATTTCAGCAAAATTTAATTGGAAATAATTTGTGGTTAGCTTTCTTGATATTTCTATTCACGTTTATAAGGAGAGCTTCACTTTAATTCTGTAAATCATAGTGCTCTTCTAACTTGTAACTTGTATCATGAATATCGTCCACAGATTCCCAAATCACGCAGTGGCAATTTTCTATGTCTGCCCATGTTTTGTTAATTTTTCTTTCTTCAGCACTAAATATTCCATAGACTGGTTGCTTTTGGGAGAAGTATTGGCTATCAAATGTTGGAATGCAGCTTTAAGTGTTTCTTGTTTTTTTATAAGTCGAGTTAGATGAGCACTTTCATATTCCGCCATGATCTTTTGAATGGGTAAGTAATAATCGTTTGAGCCAACATTAGATTCTTGAAATGATTGCGTCTTTGCGTAATCTATCAAAGACGTCATCTTTGTTTTGGATTTTCTTAAGGCTTCTTTTACTGTTTTGTGATAGTTCTTTTGAAAATATGGATGATCAAGGAAGACACCAGTGATTTCCCTTATTTTGTCATCATTTGGTTCGAACTTTTCACACAGCTCTTCGACGGCTGCAAGCAAATAGGAAATAGTTTGATCTTTGGCTAAGGATTCCATTGCTCAGTCCGCAACAATATCAGAAAATCGATGATACTATATTTATGAACTTTTCGTTGTTATAGATCCGAC
>OZ017738.1:307663568-307808568 GCA_963969285.1 Odontomyia ornata
ACTGTATTCGTCTACCAAGTCAAACCAGCGTTTCCTCGGTTTCCCCACTGGTCTCCGGCCTTCAGTTCTTCAAACGAATACTTTTTTGGGTATCCGTTGTTCGTCCATACGATTCATGTGGCCAGCCCATTGCAGCTTCCGCAATCGTACAATCGTTGAGACCTCAAGCTTGCCAAAAATTTCATACAGCTCATGGTTGTATCGAATTGGCCATTGGTCCCCGTTTAGCTTCGCTCCGATTATTCGCCTCAGGACCCGTTGCTCAAAGGCGTTTAATATATTTGCGGATACTTGGGCTAGTGTCCATATTTCACACCCATAGAAAAACACAGGTGTTATCACAGATTTGTATACTTAGAGATTTGTTTTCGTGTGTATGCAGCTGGTCTTCAAGATTGTCAAAATTTGCAAGCTGTATTCTTCGACTGTTTTGTCTCTTTCATTGGCGGTTCTCGTTATTTTGGTGGCTAAATATACATGATTTTCGATATTGTATTCGCCAAGTGTGATATTTTGTGCATTTTAGATATTTTTTCCTGACTGTGTTCTGAACTTTGTTTTATTCTCATTGATTTATAGCCCCACTAGTTTTGCTTCGCGGTCGAGTTTCAGGAAAAGTTCTTTGGCATCTACATAGGCTACTACTTGGGTTGATTTGCATGATAATATACCTCTTGTATCGGCTAGTAGCTTTATGATGACATATTCCTGAGCCAAATTGAATAGTAATTGGACCAGCCCAACTCTGTGATTTGAACTCCCTATCCACAATGAAGACCACATCGAATTCTCACTTTCCAGCAGGCTTCCTCCTTTGGAATATTGGGTGCAATCTTATGTCTTGAATATCACTTCTAATCCAATTCGTTTCCTGCATTGCCAGTATGTTTAATTTTAACTGACTGGCCTATTGTAAAAGGTCTTAACAGCGCCAAGGTAGTTCAGTGATCTGATATTCCAGGATTCAATGCCATAGTCCCATTTTCGGTTGCGAGGTCGTTGTCGTAGATCCAATCGATTCTGAGGCTCATTTGCAGGTTTCGAAACAATGTAGTGCTATACAGGGACGGAGAGTTAGCCCATCGCCCAACCTCCATTTCAACGGCATGGTTATTACTTTCGATTACGTTATCAGGTACGGAAGACTCACCTTTTACCCTCTATATCAACAAAAAGGAGGTGTAAGTAGAATCTAGTAGCAGAGCTGCAGGTGTATTTGCAGTTATTGGCAGACCCCGACATTTAGTGGCCCATCATTGAAGAACCAGTAAACCTAATATGTAACCCCGGGATCATTTACCACCGTTTAGTCGTTGGGTGCAGGATGAGGAATCATGGAAGCTGAGGGTGGGGAGAACAAGGGGATCCCTCCTCCTTTCTCAAACGAGCTTGGGAAAGTAATTGATAATATTAATATTATTATTATTTTCATTTGATATAATTTGACTTTGAATATTTTTTGATTGAATATTGTGTAAATTTAGAGTGGGCCATTAAGTTCTTGAACACTATAATGTTTTAAGGCTAGATACGTTTTTAAAATTTGTAATGATTGAATCAATAAATCGTCATCTTCATGTATGGGGCGACTGCGAAGCCGGCCTTGGCCTCCAGATTGAATCAATAAAGCGCATTTCAAATTGAATAAAAAAGAAATGTGTGAATTCTAAAAGCCTTCAAACTTTGAGAATTTGATTGACAAGCATTTTTAAGCTTGGGACTAACCTTTTAAGAAATTGTTTTGTTTTATAAATACTTTTCATACCCACCATTTGAAAAGTTGTTTATGAAAATTTAGTTCGCTCTTTGCTTGCTACTAAAATGACGAATATTGCTTGACTTTTGAAGATTAAGGGACCACCATTTTGAATTTGAAATTTTAATGTTGGATAATTTTCACAAATTCTATCGTTATGCCTGCTAAATCATTATGCCAAGTCGAACCACTTCCAAATCTGTGTTTGGCTCAAATTCAAATGCACTTTATTGATTCAATCGTTATAGCTTTATTAAAATATAAAGCAAATTTTAAAGCATGGAGGTACAATAGGTAGGGGTAGAATACCGACTTCAGAGTACTTTCTCCATGAAAGTGGGATTGATTTTGTGCACCACCTAGCGGTAGAAATTGAAAATATTGGCGCATGTAGCGGCCGGAAATGGAATTAATGGTTAGTCTGTTGGGTATCTGGGTTCGCAATGAGGGTGTGTATCTCGAGTATGTAGGTGTGTGCATTAGGTTAGTGTAGATCGGTGCCTGGTATAAGTAAGCAGAAGTCTTAGGTAAATGTATATATCTTGATAAGTAGGTGTATTGGTTACATAGGTAAGTGTCCCAGGCTTTAGTAGCGTCTAGCAGTTGATAGTGAAACTTATATGGATGGTTGTGTTATAGGATAGTCATATGTGTTGAATCGATAGCTCTATGTCTAGGGTAGGTTTATGCATCGGGTAAATAGATGAGGGTCCTAGATTAGGATATGGGTAAGTGACGATTGGTCTCCCCTACGAAATAGAAAATTGATTCAGCGGCAGGTGCGCGTCCTGGGACTAAGTAGCCTGTAATGGTAAATAGTGAAACTAGACATACTGGCTATAATCTAGGATAGTCCCATATCTTTAATTAATAGATGAGAGTCCAAGATGCATCAGAATGTGTTTATACAGGATTCATAGATATTTTCAGGATAAATAGGAAGCTTTCCTTGTAGCAACCACGGAAGTCACCGCAGTTGCAGACATTAATTTCTAGTAGAGGTGTGCGTAAACCGGCTAGCTCTCAGTCATTTCGCAAGTTTTCCGGGACATCCTCTGCTCATGCCGAGCCACCCTACACATAAAAACTAACACAAATGGAATGGACGGGGAGGAGGAGGTCATCAAGCGATATGAAAAATTCGCTTGATCAGCACTTCATAGTTTTGTATTTTGATTAAATTTAATTACAAAATAGGTTAAAAATTCAATTAACTGAGGCTCTTTTTCAAATTTTAAGCTGAACAAACCAAAACCAAATATTTGTACAGCAAACAGAAAGAGAAAATTCAAACAGAGAATGGAAAAGAAAATATAATAATGAATATATATTTATTTATATATATGTGTATATATATATATATATATATATATATATATATATATATATATATATATTTATATATATATATATATATATATATATATATATATATATGTGTATATATATATATATATGTGTATATATATATATATGTATATATATATATATATATACATATATATATAGACATATATATATATATATACATATATATATATATATATATATATATATATATATATATATATATTCGAAATTCGAGCAACGATGAACTGTATTCGTCTACCAAGTCAAACCAGCGTTTCCTCGGTTTCCCCACTGGTCTCCGGCCTTCAGTTCTTCAAACGAATACTTTTTTGGGTATCCGTTGTTCATCCATACGATTCATGTGGCCAGCCCATTGCAGCTTCCGCAATCGTACAATCGTTGAGACCTCAAGCTCGCCAAAAATTTCATACAGCTCATGGTTGTATCGAATTGGCCATTGGTCCCCGTTTAGCTTCGCTCCGATTATTCGCCTCAGGACCCGTTGCTCAAAGGCGTTTAATATATTTGCGGATACTTGGGCTAGTGATCATATTTCACACCCATAGAAAAACACAGGTGTTATCACAGATTTGTATACTTAGAGATTTGTTTTCGTGTGTATGCAGCTGGTCTTCAAGATTGTCAAAATTTGCAAGCTGTATTCTTCGACTGTTTTGTCTCTTTCATTGGCGGTTCTCGTTATTTTGGTGGCTAAATATACATGATTTTCGATATTGTATTCGCCAAGTGTGATATTTTGTGCATTTTAGATATTTTTTCCTGACTGTGTTCTGAACTTTGTTTTATTCTCATTGATTTATAGCCCCACTAGTTTTGCTTCGCGGTCGAGTTTCAGGAAAAGTTCTTTGGCATCTACATAGGCTACTACTTGGGTTGATTTGCATGATAATATACCTCTTGTATCGGCTAGTAGCTTTATGATGACATATTCCTGAGCCAAATTGAATAGTAATTGGACCAGCCCAACTCTGTGATTTGAACTCCCTATCCACAATGAAGACCACATCGAATTCTCACTTTCCAGCAGGCTTCCTCCTTTGGAATATTGGGTGCAATCTTATGTCTTGAATATCACTTCTAATCCGATTCGTTTCCTGCATTGCCAGTATGTTTAATTTTAACTGACTGGCCTGTTGTAAAAGGTCTTAACAGCGCCAAGGTAGTTCAGTGATCTGATATTCCAGGATTCAATGCCATAGTCCCATTTTCGGTTGCGAGGTCATTGTCGTAGATCCAATCGATTCTGAGGCTCATTTGCAGGTTTCAAAACAATGTAGTGCTATACAGGGATGGAGAGTTAGCCCATCGCCCAACCTCCATTTCAACGGCATGGTTATTACTTTCGATTACGTTATCAGGTACGGAAGACTCATCTTTTACCCTCTATATCAACAAAAAGGAGGTGTAAGTAGAATCTAGTAGCAGAGCTGCAGGTGTATTTGCAGTTATTGGCATACCCCGACATTTAGTGGCCCATCATTGAAGAACCAGTAAACCTAATATGTAACCCCGGGATCATTTACCACCGTTTAGTCGTTGGGTGCAGGATGAGGAATCATGGAAGCTGAGGGTGGGGAGAACAAGGGGATCCCTCCTCCTTTCTCAAACGAGCTTGGGAAAGTAATTGATAATATTAATATTATTATTATTTTCATTTGATATAATTTGACTTTGAATATTTTTTGATTGAATATTGTGTAAATTTAGAGTGGGCCATTAAGTTCTTGAACACTATAATGTTTTAAGGCTAGATACGTTTTTAAAATTTGTAATGATTGAATCAATAAATCGTCATCTTCATGTATGGGGCGACTGCGAAGCCGGCCTTGGCCTCCAGATTGAATCAATAAAGCGCATTTCAAATTGAATAAAAAAGAAATGTGTGAATTCTAAAAGCCTTCAAACTTTGGGAATTTGATTGACAAGCATTTTTAAGCTTTGGACTAACCTTTTAAGAAATTGTTTTGTTTTATAAATACTTTTCATATCCACCATTTGAAAAGTTGTTTATGAAAATTTAGTTCGCTCTTTGCTTGCTTATAAAATGACGAATATTGCTTGACTTTTGAAGATTAAGGGACCACCATTTTGAATTAGAAATTTTAATGTTGGATAATTTTTACAAATTCTATCGTTATGCCTGCTAAATCATTATGCCAAGTCGAACCACTTCCAAATCTGTGTTTGGCTCAAATTCAAATGCACTTTATTGATTCAATCGTTATAGCTTTATTAAAATATAAAGCAAATTTTAAAGCATGGAGGTACAATAGGTAGGGGTAGAATACCGACTTCAGAGTACTTTCTCCATGAAAGTGGGATTGATTTTGTGCACCACCTAGCGGTAGAAATTGAAAATATTGGCGCATGTAGCGGCCGGAAATGGAATTAATGGTTAGTCTGTTGGGTATCTGGGTTCGCAATGAGGGTGTGTATCTCGAGTATGTAGGTGTGTGCATTAGGTTAGTGTAGATCGGTGCCTGGTATAAGTAAGCAGAAGTCTTAGGTAAATGTATATATCTTGATAAGTAGGTGTATTGGTTACATAGGTAAGTGTCCCAGGCTTTAGTAGCGTCTAGCAGTTGATAGTGAAACTTATCTGGATGGTTGTGTTATAGGATAGTCATATGTGTTGAATCGATAGCTCTATGTCTAGGGTAGGTTTATGCATCGGGTAAATAGATGAGGGTCCTAGATTAGGATATGGGTAAGTGACGATTGGTCTCCCCTACGAAATAGAAAGTTGATTCAGCGGCACGTGCGCGTCCTGGGACTAAGTAGCCTGTAATGGTAAATAGTGAAACTAGACATACTGGCTATAATCTAGGATAGTCCCATATCTTTAATTAATAGATGAGAGTCCTAGATGCATCAGAATGTGTTTATAGAGGATTCATAGATATTTTCAGGATAAATAGGAAGCTTTCCTTGTAGCAACCACGGAAGTCACCGCAGTTGCAGACATTAATTTCTAGTAGAGGTGTGCGTAAACCGGCTAGCTCTCAGTCGTTTCGCAAGTTTTCCGGGACATCCTCTGCTCATGCCGAGCCACCCTACACATAAAAACTAACACAAATGGAATGGACGGGGAGGAGGAGGTCATCTAGCGAAATGAAAAATTCGCTTGTTCAGCACTTCATAGTTTTGTATTTTGATTAAATTTAATTACAAAATAGGTTAAAAATTCAATTAACTGAGGCTCTTTTTCAAATTTTAAGCTGAACAAACCAAAACCAAATTATTGTACAGCAAACAGAAAGAGAAAATTCAAACAGAGAATGGAAAAGAAAATATAATAATGAAATACTAATCAAATAGAAGGAAAGATACGTTAATTACTTACTCCTTATAAGGCTGCGGAGCACTCTGCAACTAGAAGGAGAACGGGGCAACTGCTAAAATTTACCAAATTATTAAGTTGAATTTCTTTTTTTTCTTCACACACGTTAAGCATAAGTTGCATACCTTCATCACAAGTGGTTAAAATTTTTTTTCAATATTTTTTTCTTAATTTCCGCTGCCACGTCGAGGTAACGTAATCGAAGTTCAATACACTTGGACATCGTTACCCTCATATCTTTTCCATATCGACAAATATAACAATTTCCATTCAGCATATGTGGCGATTTGCATAACCATGATAACGTTTGGTTGCATGCAAATTGTCATACACCATTGTCACTGCTTTGCTGATCCAAAAAGAGTGTTCCTGTGCCGGGGGAACTTGAACCCAGGATTTCAGTGGACCCCCCAGTTGAGAGTCGACGACGCTACCACCGGAGCCACCTTCTGTTGATCTCCTAGTCATCCATTTCGCAACTTCAACTGTAAACCTTTCTTAATGAGCATTGAAATGAAATTTGTTAGTAGGGGAGCGTGAATGAATTTTTGTTAATATAACATTTAAAATTTTGTTAGTATTTTGTATGAAGGAAGGAATCAGCTTTTGTTCGTGAAAAGGTATCGAATGAAATTTTGTTAATGAGAAGTAATGAATGGAATGTTGTTAGTGGGAAAGATAAGGTTATTATTTTTTTTTGTAATTAAAAATAGGGTAAGAGGATAGAGTTAATATAATGGGGAAATAAAAACCAAAGCTAAATGGTTAAATGTTAAGATGAAATAAATACATATACAAAGAAAAAGGAATATGTGCCCAAAAGAAGGAGGGAATTTGAAGTTGCAAATGGGAGAATGCCGGTGCGGCCAGAATTCACAACAATCGTAGGGACGACGCAGACTCTGAGTGTCTCATTCAGCTGGGCAACGAAGGAATGTTGGTAGGGGTAATTAGGAGTCTGATTAAATGTCCCTAGCGTGGAAAGTCCCGAGCAGCTTACCGGATTCATTCTCAAGCTCATAAGAAACTTACCCAGAATGGCAATGAACCAGTCCAGGAATAAACAGTGGAGCAAATTTAGCCGCAAACCAATCGGCGTCATTGTTCACAGCGAAATTTCGCACGAAAATTTTCTGACCCTGGAGTATCTTACGGGGACGAGCCCGAAGTTTGTAACGTTGAGCTCCCTTGTGATAGGATTCTTCCAACTTGGCTCGGACTTGGTCTTGTGCAGCTCTCAGATGGATACTGTTCACATCTAACTGTACTTCTCCATCCTCAAAAGCATTCAAGCTTCTAAGAAGAATGTTATCAGAGCCATGCTGGAAAGGGTGATACCCGAGCATGAGGAAATAGGGCGAAAATCCCGTCAACTCGTGAATAACCTTGCGGAAGGCAAAACATGATTCCGAAAGATTCTCATCCCATCTGCTATGATTGGGCCATACATAGGCTCTGATGGCGTTTAATGCTGCAACTCATAGTCACTCATAAGCTTAGCGAATACCTTGGAGACGAACTGCACACCATTGTCCGAATGAAGCCATTCGGGAACTCTGAAGGTCAAAAAGATTTCGCGCTTCGAATATCGCCCGACTGATTCCGCAGTGGCTTTAGCTGTGGATTGGAGCTGTATAAACTTACTGTAATGGTCCAGGACCACAAACAATTGAGTATTTCCTGATTTTGAGCCAGCGCATGGATCCATGCAGTCCACAAACAGGCACTGTACAGGCCTCGCCGAGTCCCATGATGCACCCATAGGAAGTTTCAAAGTCGAATTCGAAGGCTTGACCTCTTTGCATGTTGAACAGCTCTGCCAATAGTAGTATCTTTGTGAGACTTCGGTTGTCTTACAAATTCCACAATGTGAGCCATGAACTCGTACTATAAGAGCGTGTTGGTGACCCTCAGGAACCCATAATTTTGTTCGGGGGATATCCGAAGTCAGTGTTACAGGAGAGCCAGTACTGATATACACTCGGTCATCAGCAAGATACAATTGCTGAAGCTTATCAGGTTGCTTCAGTATGTAATCCTTGAGACTCTGCAGACTCTGGAATCAAACCATCAATATGCTTGTACTCTTGGAGGCAAGCAATGAGCGAGGCCACCCGCACGTCCTGTGAGCAAAACCTCGACAACGCATTCAGTATAATCTTAAGGGTACCTTTCCGGTGTTCAATTTGGAAATTGCACCCTTGTAGTTTTAGGCTCCAGCGAGCCAATCGACCAGAAAGGTATGTCTGCTGCATAAGCGATTTGAGGGTCGTATGGCCGGTAATGATGGCGGAAGGCAACTCTTCGATATATGCCCTAAATCTCTTGATGCTTTGCACCGCAGCTAAGGATTCCAATTCGGTAATGCTTTAGTTGCGTTGCGCAGCGTAAAACTTCATCGACATATATGCAATCGGATGCTCTCTGTCCTCATTGTCTTTGTGGAACAAAACACTTCCAAACCCACTGTACTTGCGTTACATTGGATATAGAAGTGCCTTGTAAAATCGTAATTGGCCAATACTGGAGCGCAAACAAGCAACTGCTTCACCCTATTGAAAGTACTGTTGGCGATAGCAGGCCATTTGAAGGAGCGTTTACCCTTAAGAAAATCTGTTAAAGGAGCGTTAACTGAAGTAAAGTTCGGAATAAAACTTCTGTACCATCCTGCCATGCCCATGAACTGGCTCAGCTCCTTAGCCATTCGGGGTTCAAGATAGGAGGCTATGCCTGAAACCTTCTACGGGTCGATGCGCAGTCTTGACGAACTTGCTCTTTTCAACATTGATCATCAAGTTGGCATCCCTGAGCAGTTTTACAACAATACTCAGGAGCTCCAAGTGTTCATCAGGTGTTGAAATCATAACAAGCAGGTCATCTAGGTAAACAAATGCCTTGTCCTGCAGCTCATGTGGTATTACTTTATGCACCAACCGACACATCATTTGGGGAGCGTTACATAACTCAAACGGCATGGCCTTGAAATGGTACAAGGGCCTGCCAGGAACAGTAAAACTGTTTTTTTCCGTACTTGCGTCATCTAAAAGAATTCGCTAAACAGCATCCTTTACGTCCAAGCTGGTAATGAATCTAGTGCTCTGCAACCGTGTCAAAAGGCCTTCAATTAGCGGCAACGCATAGGCATCTTTAATGGTCACCTCGTTGAGGCATCTAGCGTCAAGAAATAAACGTACCTTGCCAGGTTTTCTGACATGGGTCTCGGGAGAGCTCCATGTACTCTCACTTTTCTCTATTACCCCCAAGGATAACATACGATCGGGTTCGTCATACAACAGTTTCTTCATGACGGGCGAGATAGCATAATGCAGCACCAGTGTTAGTGTGATGAGCCACGAGACTGGTCCTACCCAAGCCATTCGCATTATATGACGGAAACTATTGTTTGACGAAGTCCAGTCGTTGCTGATCTTTTGAAGACAACAGATGGAATTCATGGCTCGTAGGCTCTGTGGCTGCTTCGGTAGCGTTGATCTGAATAGGGGCTGTTTTGAAGAGATCCCAGAAGTCAATTCCAAGACACACTGTTTGCGTCAAGGAAGGGACAACTAGAAATCTCATCAATTTGCTGGTGTTTTTGAATCGCACCAATGTGGTGACGTATCCCAGAGCTGGATCCTTGTGCCGTGATCAAGTCTGGACATGAGCATGCATGGTATGCATATGCAAACCCAAGTCCAACAGTAGGTTTAAGGCTCCGGGTCCGAGGATACTGACACTGGCTAACTGTAATAACTTTATTTAAAATGAAAATAACCAAATAACTAATCTAAGAGTCAAAAAAATACACACAAATAAGTGAAAAAAAAGTGCAAATTATTATACTTCTTACAATTTATTTCTCAAAATGACCCTCCCACGCAAGGAAATTGCTAAAAAAGATTTATGAAATGGAAAGAAGGGTTAAATTTAGACATAACACAAAGCAGACAAACTGCCACAGTACCTGACATAGCAGTGGAACTTGAAGGTGGACTCCACTCTAGTCTTCACCACAAAGGCCAACTGCGAAACCATTATGAAACACTACGGACTTAATAATGGCTCGGACAAGAGACTCATAAATCCCAAAGCCAAAACCAGATGGATGGTAGAAGGGCCGAAAGCGTTGGCAAATTCCAAGTGTTGGATCCAAGTCCAACGATCCCGTGCAGGGAGATATAGCCAATGACTTGAAATTCGGTTGATCCCAACCAAATCTACACCGCTACAGCTTGACCACTGTCATAGCCGGTGAGGACTGACAAACACAAAACTAGCATGGTGGGCGCCACTGCAACTGCGGCGAACTCCGTGATCAAAACCCATCCTTAATCGATTATCAATCTTATCATTATAAAAACTATAAACTCACATCAAAGTCCAAAATCATAAAACTTACTATTTTCAATCAAACAATAAAATATATATAATTTCCCTGAAATGCTCGGACCACTATTCAAGTCAAGCGCTCCAGGTACACAGCTCAACAAATCTAAAAATTTGACTAATTTAAACTATAATAAAAAACTAAGAAAATCAACTAAAACTATCAGAAAACCGCTTTGGGCGCCATTCTGAAGCGAAGCAACAAATGGCGCTACTGAAATTCTAATAAAAACAACAAAAACTGTTTGGGCGCCATTCTGTCACGACCATGGAAGTCACCGCAGACATTAATTTCTAGTCGAGGGTTCGTAGCCCGGGGTGGCATTCTGAGGCCGGCTAGCGCTCAGTCGTGTCGCGGGCTTACACACCAGTTGTTTTTAGTTATTAATAACTGTTTCAAGACTACTGTTACTCAATGAAAATGTGCAACAGGATTTTATCATAATAATACCGGATAATCCAAGAATTCTTATAGTCAAAATCTTCACCCACTTAAAACTCCCTTTTCTCCCTACCAACTCCCAATCAAAATCTTTTCTCTTGACTAACACTCCCAAATCACTCAGCCACACTACCATCCAATTCTTAAATTCCCATCCCGTAATCCAAATTAAAATCACTTCCCAAATTACAAATTAAAAACACTTCTTGAATTTCGTCTTCCAACCCTAAATCAAAACTTTTCGTGCTCGTAATCCAAATTAAAATTTTTTTTCTTTCCCGACACCGCACAAACACACTCCTCTTTCAAAGCCAAATTCAGACTCTCCTAACTCAAAAGATCCCGCAATCTTTTTTTCTCAATTTCTGCTGCCGCGTAATCGAAGTTCAATACACTTGGACTCCGCTACCCTCATATCTTTTCCATAACGATAAATACAACAATTTCCATTCAGCATATATGGCGATTTGCATAACTATGATAACGTTTGGTTGTATCTATGATCTGCTTTTGCCGATACAAAAAGAGTGTTCCTGTGCCCGGGGAACTTGAACCCAGGATCCCAGGGGACCCCCCATTTGAGAGTCGACCGGAGCCACCTTCTGTTGATCTCCTAGTCATCCATTTAGCAAATTCAACTGTAAACCTTTCTTAATGAGCATTGAAATGAAATTTGTTAGTAGGGAAGCATGAATGCATTTTTGTTAATATAACAAATAAAATTTTGTTAGTGGAAGGTAATGAATAAAATTAGTTAGTATGAAGGAAGGAATTAGCTTTTGTACATGAAAAGGTATCGAATGAAATTTTGTTAATGAGAAGTAATGAATGGAATGTTGTTAGTGGGAAAGATAAGCTTATTATTATTATTTTTTTTTTAATTAAAAGTAGGGCAAGAGGGTAGAGTCAATGTAATGGGGAAATAAAAATTAAAGGTAAATGGTTAAATGTTTAAAAAAAATAAATACATATACAAAGAAAAAGGAATATGTGCCCAGAAAAGGTGGAGACCTTACGGAGGCAATTTGAAGTTGCGAGACGGAGAATGCTGGTACGGCCGGAATCCGCAACATCCTCTATGATGGAAGTCTTTCTCGGGCTTTTTGTAGTGGCAGATTATTCAGTAGGTACATATGGCTATTCTACTCAATAGTGGAACGGAGTTCGAATCTACAGTGGTTCAAAGTTATAATGGAACAGCATGGATATATAAGTTTATACCTTAATAACAAATTAACTAAAAATCTGTTACTAACATTGTTTTTTATTTTAAGCAGTTTTATTTATATACATTTATTATCAACAAAAAACTGTAAGAAAATTCACGTTGAAAGCAAAAGAAATTGCATTACATAACAAAACAAGTAATTCTGCCTCAAAGTTATAATGGAACACTGTTTAAAATTATGCGAAGCTCACTGTTAAAACTTCAGCCAAATTCATTTTATCGATGAACCTGTGTCATTAAATTGTGTAGTCTCTCATTTTACAAGTTTAGTTTACTTTTCTGATCGCAAACAAGTACAATACCACCACGTGGTTAGCAAACATCGGTTGAGCAGAGAGAAACCATAATTCGATTATCAGAAGCGCGTGAATCTGTACGAGATATGAGTTTAATTGTTAATCGAGCACCAACAACTATTTTCAACATCAAAATACCGCAAACTTCAAAAATAAGTCCAACCCGAGGGGTCGCAAAATTTTTTCAGAAGCAAAGAAGTATCTTGGAAAACAGCCAATCCTGAAACAGTTAGAATTGTGTTTAGAAAATATCAGTACTTTGGACAAGTACCTAGAGAAAAGCCATTTGTAAGCAAGGCCAACATACACAAACGAATAGAGTTTGCCAGAAATATTATTAGTGAAAACTGTTAATTCTGGGATGAAGTTTTCCGATCACATGTGCAATCATACTATGTGTGGCGTTAAGCTAATGAAGAGCTCAAGAAGGCCAACCTTCTTCCTACAATTAAGCACGGCTTAGTTTCAATAATAGTATGGAACCTAATTTACATATCATCGAGGGAAATATGGGCAGAACATATGTATTACTTGAATCTCTTAAAAGCAAATGTAAAAGAGAACGCTCGAAAACTTGGCATAGAAGATGACTTCATTTTTTATCAGAATAACGACCCGAAGCACAAAGCTCATGTTGTGCGCAGTTGGTTGCTTTACCATTGTCCTCATGTACTTCAAACCACACTGCAGTCGCCTGATTTGAATGCTATCGAGCACGTGTGGTGTTACTTGGGGATTAAATTAAAAAATCATCACATAAAAAAAATACAGTTGGTAGCAGCCTTAAAAGAAGAATGGAACAAAGTTTCGGCATCTTTGGTGGAGTCGATTCCAAATCGCGTGAAAGCAGTCATACAATAAAAAGGGCTCCCAACTAAATTTTAAAACTCAATTAATTTTTTTTCTAACCTTAAACTTTTTATGATTCATATTGCGTTCCATTGTAGCTTTGAGGCTCAAGTACTATGTTTTGTTACGTAATGCGATTTCTTTTCTTTATAATGTATATGTTGTTAAAGTTTTTTTTGTTGATAATAAGTGAATATCAATTATACTACTTAAAATAAAAAACAATGTTAGTATCAGATTTTTAAGTTAATTTGTCATTAGGGTATATACTTATACTCGTATATCTGTTCTGTTCCATTATAACTTTGAGCCACCGTACATCGTGGAAGAGAAATGGCATTGCGCGTATTGTAAAGTGACTTTGCTTGTTGTAGGCGGGCATGATAAGAATAAGAGTTTGCGTTGCGCATTGCTTGGCGATGAGAATTGTTAGGGTTGCTAGAGTTTTTGTGGTACCCGCATTATTCCCAGATGCACCATTTCTAGTTTGCAGATTATTGCTTACGTTAATTTTTTTCAGTTTTTCATTGCTTGGGCATGTTGTTTCTTTGTTTTGAGACTTATTGGTATCACACTTTATTATTTTTATGTTTGATGTCAATAATACTTTAAGAATCGTCTTCAATGTAATTTTTATGCTGACTGTGGATGCAGTGGAAGAGATTTTAATGTTTTTTGTAATGCATTTTTGGTATTTAGATTAGTGTTGAAGGGGTTGATTGTGATTTTTTTACTGGGCAATAGTTTAGAATGCTTGTGGCAGCACTTTGTTTGTCTTGGTCATCATCACATATTTCTGTAAATAGTCTCTTCATTTCAATCTCTGATAATTCCATTATATAGAATGACATTATTTGCATGTGTATGATATTTTTTCTCTACTTTAGGAAATTCATTGGTTTTGTTAAAAAATTCTAATAATTATACTTTCGAGACGACTTACATTTCAATTGAATGATCTCGTAATGCATAAGATGATGATAATTTTGCTCTTACATCATATAATTTGCTTATTATTTTCCTTTTTGATAAGCGCATGGTCATAGTAGGGATGGGGACAATGACCAGTTATAATATGGGAAATGGGAAGTGTGTGTAAAGCCGAGGTATATTGGGCTTTAGCTCTTGATGCTGGAACGTGTAGTAATGGAGCAGTCACACAAGCCAACTGCCCGAAAACCGCATAACATTGTTCCGAAATTTCAACTGCAGATTTGAAAAATTTAGTTACTAAAATTTAACTATTTGTAAATTATAAAATTTGGAAAGAAAAAAAAAAGTTCAACTTTTTTATTATAAATATAAATTTATATTGTTTCTTTTCTATTACATTCAACGTAAATTTTTTTTTTGCATTGATATTCGTTATAATATTTATCTTTTTTACGATTTAAATTTTCAATTTGTTATTAACTTTATTAATTTAACCACGCAAATCTGCAAATCGAAATTCTGGACATGGAAACACTGATTTAGTGCATCATATCCACGTATTGCATTGGCGAATGCAATTAAACTCAGCTGAGCTAACAGCGGATTTGAATTTACAGGTATGGCGAGGAAATCATGCGGAGATTTGGACGGATCGGGGAGTTGGATAGGAATCGCCGAGCAGCGAGCACGCACAAGAACCGCGATCAGAAACAGTCTGGAGCGATAAGAAATTATCGTGCGCATCACCTCAGGCACCTGGTCAAGAGCTTGTCAGGAACTTTAACGTGGAATCCGCCATCCGTCGTCGTGGAAAATTGTGCAAGGTGTGAGAACGTTGGCTGTTACCAAATAAATGAACGGCGCAATAAGCGGTGACTGAAGGAAAGAGGTTGACAACGTTCAACGAGTGGAATGTTATTCAGCTTGTGTTCAAGTGGAAAGGTAACCATTGTTCAATGAAATGGATAAATCGAATGGAAATGCTCTCTGGGATAACTTCGCGGGTTTGCTAGTTCGTGTCGCCTGCCAAAAATGCTTGATTTAATTTCTGGTTATAATTCCCAGAAGGATTCGCGAGTAAGCTGAAATTTAATGAACGGCAAATGTAAAAGACCCACGCCGTGAATATAAAGGAGTGAAAGAAAAGCTTGCGAGGTCCGTCGGAGTGAAATTGTAGTTAGTTAGCGGAAAATTAGCAAATTCGTCCGTTAATCTCGATATTAGTGCGAAGTACAATGCAGATATCTTTTCTTGTGATATTTCAATTGTTCCGCGGCTTTCTTTGGCAGCGATTCTAAATAGCATACTTGATTGATATAAGTATCGTGATCGATTTGACACTAGCACGTGACAAAAGCTCATAACGATCTCATTGCAAGCAAGATCTGCGTACAAGCACTCCTGTTTTGAGAAGTAGACACAGACGCACCCTCAAAAGCATTAGCGGGTTTCCTCGGCACGAGTCATCTCAGCTCCCTGTTCAGTTCTTAGAAGCATTATTTACATAACATTGCACTACAACTTAATCAAAGAACTGATGCAGAGGCATCTTCGCACCAACATATTGGTCGCGATTAGCCACATAAGCGATGATCTAGTCATCAAACAGTGATGCAGCGTCGAGCGGCATATTAGCGATTGTATAAGCTATGAACAGCAAGGAGCTCTAAAACACCGTTTGTCTTCATTTATTAATACTTTGAGTCATTAAGTTTAGGCAGCAAAGAAAGGTAGTAAGAAAGCGCAAACGTCTTAATATAATTCGAGCTTCTAAGTTGATAAACTAATTTTGCTTATTTATTGATTAACACTTTCTGATCTATTACAATGTGTTTTTATTTTTCTGTCGAGTCATTTCCAAATCAACATCAACTAAAATTACAACTTGAAATAATTTAAAGAACATTCACTAATGAAGCATACTAAAATTGCGAACAACGAAGCTTCCATACGCACCCCATCCAAGTAAATTGATATATTACCTTTACAATTTGTGTGCATTGTAATTGCCTGTAAATGTTATATTTATTACAATCATTTGATTTCACACTTATCACAGAATAATGCTACAGGTAGGCTGCATGTTATATTAACACTCTACTTACAAATGAATATTATGATAACTTCGAACTGAATCACAGTCCACTATCCGAAAACCAATAACATATTTGATTCTTTCTAACGCAATTTATAATAATCAAATTTTCATATGTAGTTCACAATAACAAGAATTAAAATATTATTTGCATCAAAATTTATCGAATATCTTTGATTTCGCAGAAAAATCTATTGCATTAGATCATACATTTATATTTTGTAAAACAAGATTGAATATATATAGTGTTAGTAAATTAATTATTTATACTCCGTCCAAAGAACCACTCGAACTAAATCTCGTTGACACTAACGAAACTTGAACCAGAGACCTACGGTTTACGGGCTTAGTGCTCTGACTACAAAGCCACGTAGACAGAACATATCGCAGCTGGGTGGACGGTCACACGGCCAAAGCGTGATAATGATCATATCACCTTGTGGAGTGCCGATACATTAAATCATGACAATGAGATACTCTAATTATCTCTAAGCGCGAAGGTCCGAAAAGGGCTGTAGGGCTACGAAGAAGAAGAAGAATTAATTATTTATAATGCCCAATTCAAATTTAAATCCACCTTAAAAACATTTATTTTGGCATTCATGCAATGCAAAACAAAAAATTTATTTAGCATTTGTTAGTCAAATGAAAAATTATTATTCTATTAAATATATTTATTTGTACTTTGAATTAATAAATATGAATGAAATTAAAATATAATCAAATTAACGTTAGATATACTAGTTAAATATTTATTAAAAGAGAGAGTCTGTTCGCAATTAGAGTATAAGAAAATTAATTTTTTTACTAAAAAGGAAATAATAATGGTTTGTTAGTTAAAATTAAGCTCGGTCTTTCCTTTCATCAAACCTGACCGGGTATGGGACCCACAACGATGGCTGGACCCTCCACTTAAATGAGCTAGCCATGGGGCGAGCTCTCGCCTTTTATTGCGTTACAGAGTCTCTTGCCCGCGTAGAGTGGCCTTCCGCTCGCGTGCCCTGTTAAAGTATAGTTTTATGTGATTCCATCACATAAAACTATAACATAAATTGGCCACATTTATATTTCTCATTTGAGGAAAAAATTCATGCAAATTGTGTTTGTATGAGTTTTTCTCTGAACTGGGAAATATATGGTCACGTCTACATTTGAATCTTGATCCGGTTGCATGCCCCACTCTTATTTGTAGGCCATAAATATCGTCGATAAGGACAAAGTCTGCTCCTAAGTCTGTCAGTTTTCTCCTGGTCCAGTTTGTTACTGACTATAAACAAGTCCAACCCTAAGTAGGTTACCTCGGCCTCGACACCAGTTGATCGGCATCAGATCGCTTCAATTCGTGAATACGAATTTTTCGTAGTAGGTTTTATGCTGGGGAAAAGAACCCGCCCCACGACATCGCAACGCTAGCCATTCACGAGTCCCTAGGCAAGACCAAATCTCGGCGGATCCTACCATCCTCTTTTGCCGAGGCAGCAGACCACCGCTGCAGTCCTTTACGGACATTTATATCTACCTTAGTTTAATACAAACGGAAGGGATATGGTGTATGTGGGAGAGATGGAGCTATATTGCTGAGCATGGTGATGTTAATTAGAGAGTGAGAGTGATATAAGTAACTGTTTTTTCGATTGCTTGCGGTGAGTCTCTCTGTTTACAAACAAAAACTCGTATGGTTCTCATATGATTTTTTTTTATTACACGTTTTCTTTGGCGATTTGTCACAGGTGGAAACTGGTATTGGTAACTTTGATTTTCCTCTCTTTACATTTGAACACATATTTTCTTTTATGAAACTGAAAATATTTTAACACATTGTATGTAAATTCTTTCATGTGGGATATAGACCAGGGCGGATCTGTAAAATAACGACTACATCTGGCTGTTGAGAGGGGTAGACTGATTTTTGCGAAACAGTTGTAGAATAACTAGTTTAATAATAATTGACTTATCCTCTCTCAAGAAGGTCGGAAGTATTAATAATTAAATCCAAATGTTTAAAAATTAATAAAAAACTCAATTTTTTTCTAATTTTCTCACTTCTAACTTCAAAACGATTCATTTTGCAGCAAAGTTGGGTAATTAAATTTTCTATAAGATATGATTGGTTCAAATTTTTAAATTAGCAATAAGTATATAAAAAAAAGGAAAAAACAGCCTTTTTTTATTTGATTTTTTTACCACTTGAAATGCACGTAGGTCCTTCATAATTCACTGAAAAAATTCAGTAGTTTTTGCATAATTATTTACAATCTAAATTTATTTTTAAAAAATTCAGGATTTTTAAAATCTTGCAAGTCAGGAACTGAAGCATACAGAATTTTTGAAATTTTTTATAAAAAAGGACTGCACCTATCGAATGCACATTAAAAAATTAAAATTGGATCTTTAGGGCGGCATCAGGGATTTTTTAAAATTAAAAAATTTTTTTGATAATAAATAAATTGAATATCTCGGTAACTATTGATATAAATTAAATTCAAAATAATGTGTTGGAAAGTACTACAAAACATGCTTCTTAAAAAAGAAAAAATTTGAATAATGTGCATTAATTTTTGAAATACAACCGGCTAAAGTTGTTTGAACCATTACCTTAGTCTTTCGGAGTTCTTTCTAAATAAAAATCCAATCTTTAAAATAATGATAACTTACATTACAATAACAAAGAGAAATGGTGTCGCACGTGAGAAATATCAGACGAAACCTAGTTAGGAAAATTGAATTTCAAATTTCAAAATCGATACACGAAAAAAAATTAGTTTTTCTCAGCTTTTAGTAGAGCGATTTTCATCTTTTTTTTAAATCGGATTCAACTCGAACAGAGAAGCCTAAGTATCGCATTACCCAATCCGAAAGATAAATTAATTTATTTATAATAAAATGAAACCACATATTTTTTTCCTATTTATAGGAGTTTTTTTTAGAAATCCTTCCCAGACGTATACTGTTGAACGTACAAAATATCATTATTTTCATTTTAAGGTTTTATACTTATTTAAACAATCTTTGTTTAAACAAATTTAAAAAAAAATGATTTTCGTATTTAAAGTATTTTTTATGATATTGTATGTTAATAAAAATAAAAACAAAATTTCGTATACTCGTAAGTTATTAAAACAATATTGATATTTTTCAAGTTATAATCGATATAATATTTTTGTAAATAATATATAAGATATATGGGTGAGATTTAGAAGCATATGCAAGGCGACTTTCGATGAGATTTTGGGAGGAACCGTTAATAACAGTAGAGGGACAGCCGCAACATCCTTTTGGAATGATATGAAAGTTGCACAGTACGCCAGTGTATATGTATTCTTCTCATATATAGACTTCTTCTTCTTTGTAGCACTACAGCCCCTCTCGGGCCTTCGCTTAGAGATAGTTAAAGTATCTCATTTTCATGACCGCATTGATTTCTTCGGAAGTTGGTTAGGTCAGTGCCATGCTCCCGTGTGCCTGCTCAGCTATGATATTATCTGATTAAATCAGTACATATCACCACTGAGTGAACACTCGTAGTCTGTCCGAAAAATCCCCTGAACTAAATCACGTTGCTCCCAACTAGATTTGATCCTGGGACCTTCGGCTTATGCGTTCATGCTCTAACCACTAGGCCACACAGACTAATATAGATATAGATTACTTAATATTAAAGTAAGTTTTTTGGTAATTTTTGGTGTGAAATTTTATTGGCGCCACATAAAAACTAACATCGTATAAAGGTTCGTGTGGTTATATAATAAATAAAAATACTATTGATATTTTGAAGTGATATTGTATAAGATAAGTGATTATCATAATTTTTATCATAATACACATGTTTGAGACAATAATAGAGCGAGATAGAAAGAACTTTTTATTTATTCCCTCTTTATTTAAATTATACACGAAGGAAAAAATATGTTAAATGAATTTAATTTTTCAAATAGTGTTGATTTTTATAAAGTTTCATTTAAAATTATAACTTTTTGTTCATTAGTAGCTATAAGATTAATACTATATGTAAAAACGTTTATTTATCGTACAATTTGCACAGTGTTTTATTAGTAACATTAGTTTATTCATTTATATAATAGTCAAAATGTGCATCTTATATTGTTTATTTATTCATTAATATAATGTATACATTCTATAAATGAACAAAACTGATAATAATAAAACACTGTAAAAATTGTAAAGACAAAATATAATTAATAAAATTTTTCAAAGATAATTACAAATTTTTCTTTTTATGTTAAAAAAAAATATTTAAAGAGAAAATTTTTTTACATTGTTTGTACCCGTTACAAATGCTGGTCAACTTTGACCGGAACTAGTGCGCATTGTTCAACTGTTTTTCTTTTTTAAGAAGCATCTTTTACAGCATTTTCAAACACATTTTTTTTAATTTAATTTAAATCAATAGTTACCGAGTTATTCAATTTATTTATAATAAAAAAAAATAAAATGTTTATAAGTTTAAGAAATTGTAGTAATCGAGCAGTCGCACAATCAATCTGCTCGAAAACTTTCCTACCTCCTATTCGAAATTTCAACGGCAGATTTAGAAAAACAATTACTTATTTCCATTCATAATTTTAATTTGCAAAATAGTTTTCTTTCTTATTATTATTATTTAATATAACTTTATATCAATTTTCCTCTGTAGTAAATTTAAACATTTTCCTTTAATTATATTTTTTATGAAATTTAATTTTTATTACTATTTAAAATTTTCTTCATTTGCGTTACTTCAGTTAAAATTTTGTTAAAAAAAAAAAGAAAATTTAATTCTGCCAAATAAAATTTCGAGTGTGGGAACGCTGATATAATACAGCATTCCACGGATTGCATTGCTAAATGCAATCTAAAATGGCTGAGCAGGGCCTCGTCTTCATCCACCGTAACAGCGTGACGCTACGGTAGACGACGGACAAGCAAGGAGAAAAACTTGCTTGGGCACAGGAAAACCACTGTTGTGGGATGCAGACTCAGCTGGGAAGGGAATAGAGGGTTTTGACTTGGACGGCGACGAGGGTGGACGCGAGGAACGACTTGGAGATTTTTGCTAGCCGCGTTTTTGAAAGAGGGAAGCGCAGAAATGCTGTCAATTTTGGATTTATTGTCAAACGAAGAAAAGTTGTGAAAAGTGCAAAAAACGAGTGAAAATTTCGAGTTATCCGTCGGTATAATATCCCGTAAAGACTTCAAAATTGAATGAACGGGATTTGCAGAAGTGAAGAGGCAAGTTGGAGAGGATTTGGAGTGAATATTGCGCGCCAAAACACATCAACAGATAATTTACATAAAACATAAATGAAAAAGATTTCGAGCGTAACATTCTGTAGTGAAAAGTGTATGTGGCCGTGTGAGAAGTGTTAAAATTCGCTGCGGTGCTAAAAATAAGAGAAATTTAAGGAAAAACAACCGCGTTATAAAAACAGCCACAAAATAATTGAAAAATGTTCCAGTTATCCTAATCTGATATTCAATTGATTAGAAATCACCCTAGAAAGCATACAAAACATCACATTGCACTCTCCGCCCATTCTAATGTTTACGATCGGTCGCTTGAAAACGCTAAAACCAGCCACAAACCATCGTCGTCAAGTTCTCCAACTACATCAAAATTACCACCAAAAGTGATTAACCGCAGAAATTCAACTCTATCCGTGCATATGTGTAATGTGAAATTCCTCGTTTTCTTATCCCTTTCGTTGGCGGAACAACTGTCCACACAAGCCATACTGGCTTTGTTAAAATTAGCAAGTAGTACAGCACAAGCGGATAGGAAAGTTTCTCGTCAATAGTTCAACATCACAAAATGCTTAATTAAAGTGCGGGGTACAACTATTCGGTTAGCGAATTTTATTAAATTTTCGTTGTGGATTGCATCCTTGCGTGTATTGGTATCGCCCCGATCGGAGTTATTTAAAGCGCTATTACGATTCAATATAATATAAACTAAAGTTCATATAATTATTCAAGAAGAATTATCATTGTGTCCATGAAGTTTTCAGCCTTAAAAAATACCACATCACTAGCGGGCGCCCGACGTGGATGTTGGTGAGTACCTGTTTTTTTCTCTTAAATTTTTATAATTGATAATTTGTGATTAAAATTTCTTTCCTTAATGTATTTAATTAAATTTTCTTTCTTTTTATTGAATTTTTATAACTGATAATTTAAATAATTGATTAATTCTTTTTTTGATATATTTGAGTAATTTTCTTTTTTGGATGCATGTGATTAAAATTTCTTTCCTTGATGTATTTAATTAAAATTTCTTTCTTTGATGTAGTTGATTAAAGATTCCTTCTTTTTATTGAATTTTTTTATCTTAAATGTGTTTTTTTTTATATATTTCATTATATTTAAAAAAAAAAGTGCACTAAAGTAGGCGCGGCAAAAGTAATTGCTGTAGATTGCTCAAACATAGGGGATTATGCACGACAGTTTGTCATTGACAATCAATTAGCCGACGTGATAACTGTTAGCAAAGTAAAAGGAAAAAAGGAATTGGAAAGTTGGTTATTATTGATTGAAATTTTAAAAAATCGAATAATGATGGATTACTAAACGACACCCTCGGTCTTTCCATTTTATGCAATCTGACCGGGTATAGGACCCGCAACGAGGGTCATCCTTTCAGATAATATGGGCTAGCCATCAGGTGCGCTCCACCGTTTTCTTGTGTCCAGGAGCTCTTTCCGGGTAGAGTGGCCTTCCGCTCACGTGCCCTTTATGATATAGGGTTATGTGATCCCGTTGCATAACTTTATAGCATAAATTGGTTACATTTGTGCTTCTCATTTGTGGGAAAGAGTCATACAATGTGCTTTTGTATGAGCTTTTCATTCAAATGGGAAACACGTGGCCATGTCTACGTTTGGATCTTGATCCGGTTGAGAGGGTGCGAAGCGAGACCACATCCATCCAGATGCCCCACTCTTATTTGTGAGCCATAAAGATCGTCGTATTGACGAGGTCTCCCCTAGTCCATCCGGTTTCGCTCATTTCCACTTGTTCTCGGAACACTCCATTCCAACCCTTAGTAGTAACCTCCATTTTTCAACTTCGGTCGACCTTTTCTGTGACCCAAGAATTCATGAATCCGAAATTCTTTTGTAGTGGGTCCTTCTGCGGGGGGAATGAACCCGCCCCACGACACCGCAACGCTAGCCTGCCAGCGCATTCATACGTCCTCAGACATGGCCAATCTCGGCGGATCTTAACGTCTTCTTCCGGCGAGGCAGCAGACCATCGCTGCCGTCTTGTACGGACATTTTTATACCTACTTTCACTACAAAATTGCTGAGGCCACCCTAATGATCCGATTTTAATTTTATAAAATGCGTTCGACGCT
This sequence comes from Odontomyia ornata, assembly GCA_963969285.1. NCBI lineage: Eukaryota > Metazoa > Arthropoda > Insecta > Diptera > Stratiomyidae > Odontomyia > Odontomyia ornata. The sequence goes on from OZ017738.1 coordinate 307,687,616, forward strand.
TCTATATGTTTAAGTTTCTGGCTTTATCAAAATAAATTTAGGTTGCTACTGAATCGATTTAAATCTGTTGAAATACATTTACGTAACACTGTAAAAATGCAATACTAGTTCTAAAATTGCTTTGCCGTTTCTCTCTCACTTCTAATACATACGAGTATATATCAGATTACTGCATTATCATTATTTTGTGTTATTTTGTAAAAGGAATAAGTTGCACTGAATATACCGCTTGAGCAAGACACGCTGGTTTTGACTGCGGTAAATCTAACTAACCTCAAAAGGTTATGGGCCGAGACCCAGTAATAGCAGTTAAAAAGTAAAAAATTTCAAGTTAATCTCGTGAAAACATAAAAAGTCGTGATTGCGAAAGATGAGTGTGACGGCTGTTTCAATAATTGAAAAACTGCACGATAAAAATTATTCCAGCTGGAAGCTCCAGATGAAAAATGCTCTAATTTGTCAGGATCTGTGGAAATATTTAAATGGCCCGCAACCGAAGGAAACTGACGCAGCTACCGTCAGAGTGGAATGGTCCAACAAAGACGAAAAAGCTTTAGCCAGCATTATCCTGAACGTAAGTGAATCACAGCTTGTTCACATTAAAAACGCTAAAAGAGCAAAAGATGCCTGGAAAATTCTAGAGGGAATTCATCAACCTGCTAGGCCTGGTAGAAAATTTACGCTTTTCAAGCAACTTTTGTCATTCGAAATGGCGGAAAGTTCATCTAACTCCACACATATACACGATTTTATTGACATTTCGGAAAAATTAAAAGAGTTAGACATATCAGTCGAAGAAGACCTACTATCTATTATTCTACTAGCTAGCCTGCAAAAATCATTCGACAATTATGTAGTTGCGACGGAGACAAAAGATGAGTTGCCGACTTTCGAAAATTTAAAAACAAAATTGATCGACGAAGGCCGCAGGAGAGATGCCAAAAAAGACGAAAGTAGAGAGTTCGAACATGTTTTAATGTCAAAAGCGAAATCAGAGAAACCGAATACCCGAGCCAAGACAGTGACAAATTTAGAAAGAAAAAAGAGTGCTTTGTGTGTCACAAAACAGGCTACTACGTGGCCGAATATAGGAGTCAGCGAAAACGAAAACCGGTATCCGTATTATTATCCGAAATGAACACTTCTTTTGCTGCGAATGAATCGATCACCAATAATACTTGGATTATTGACAGCGGGGCGACAGCTCATATGTGCAACGACAAAAAATTGTTTGTTGAGTTCGAATTATAACAGGAAACATTTTTTCTCGCGAATCATAAAGCAATTGACGCCAAAGGCAGAGGTACAGTGAGATTAACACCCGAAATTCAGCCGGTAAATCAAAAAGAAGTGTTGTATGTACCTGATCTTCGTGCAAATTTTATTTTAGTGTCAAAAGCAACAGCAAAAAACATGAGAGTGAGTTTCGAACGCAAGCAGTGTATAATAAAACGAAAAAAATCAGTAATTTTAACAGCGAAAAGGGTCGGTAATTTGTTTAGCTGCAAAACTGATCCACAGTATACGAATAGAAACGCAATAAATAGTGCATTGAATGATGATTATTTGAAGTGACATAGTCGGTATGGTCATCTAAATAGAAAAAGTATTTGTGAATTGTATAACAATAAAATGGTGGACAGGCTTGACGTAAACATTTCAAGTGTCGACCGAGTAGAAAACTGCGAAGTTTGTTTAAAAGGAAAGATGACAGTGAAACCGTTTATAAAATTTTCGGAAAATCGTTGTAAGAAGCCGCTAGACCTTATACATAGCGATATATGTGGTCCAATGAGACAAAATTCGATTCGTGGAGCAAAATATTTTGCCACTTTCATAGAAGATTGCGCCAGAATGATGTTTGTTGCATTTTTGAAGCAAAAAAGTGAAATACTTAGTGTGCCAAAAAACATTTAGGCAAATCGCAGAGAACCAGATGGGGTAAAATAAAAATGTTCCACAGCGATAATGCAAAAGAGTATTTAAGTCGTGATTTCACAGAATGTCTCAATCAGCATGGTATCTGTCGGCAAATAAATGCTGAATACACATCGCAGCAGAATGGTGTGGCTGAGCGTGCAAATTGCACACTGATCGAAATGGCTCCGTGTATGTTGATTTAAGCGAATTTACCGGAGTCGTATTGGGTGGATGGTGTGAATACGGCATGTTATTTGCGAAACCGAGTGCCGAGCAGAATACTTGAAAAAACTACACCTTTTCAAGCTTGACATGGAGTAAAGCCAACAGTAAAACACATAAACAAATTCGGATGCCGAGAAATAATGCGAAATAAGCAAACAAGCAAGTCGAAATTTGATCAGAAAGGAATACCAGTTATATTTGTACGATAAAGCGAAGAAGCAAAGGCTTACCGGCTTACAAAAGCAGAGATGTAACATTTTTGGAAAACGAATGTAATACAAACAAGAATAACGATTATCAGTTAGTTATTTTCGATAATGAACCCGAAGAAGAAAATGTGGAAAGTGAAACATTCCAGGCAATGGGAGAGACTTCTAGTAGTAAGACTATATCACCAAACAAACCCGTGGACAGTGATGAAGTTTACGAGAGCGATCAAAACGAAAATGAACAAGATAAAGAAAAACCAATTGCGAAATCTTATAATAAAGGAGGGGTAAGCTAGGAAGACCGTGCCTAATTCGAGCCGGAAAACAGAACTCACTTAACTTGACGGATGTAGATCGATCAGAAAACCCCTTCACTATGGAAGATGCGCTTTCAGGTCCACAAGCAGATGAGTGGAAAAAGTCAATGCAAGCAGAATATGATCGCAACATAAAGAATTAAACCTGGGATTTGGTAGACTTACTGAAAGGACGGAAGCCCATAAAATGTAAATGGGTATTCAATATTAAGACCGATCAAAAAGTAAAAATAGTTCGCTACAAGTCAAGACTTGTGGCGAAAGGGTGTAGGCAAAAAGTGAATATTGATTACAAGGACACTTTTTGCCGGTAGGACGTTATTCGAAAGTAAGATGTGTCCACGCGTTGGCTGCTGATTTTAAGTGGATGTAACTGCTGCATATCTTAACGGCACACTCGAGGAAGAGATATATATGGAGCAGCCTAAAACTTTTATTGATAAAAGATATCCGGAGCAAGTATGCAAGTTAAAGAAAGCTCTTTACGTATTAAAACAATGCGGATGCGAATGGAACAAGAAGTTGGATGAGGCATTGAAGAAAATTGGTTTCATTCAATGTAAAGCGGACACTTGTGCCTATATTATGAAAAGAGCTGAAAAAACGAACATAATTGTTGTTTATGTCGATGATATGCTGATCGCAAGCTATCATTAGGATGATTTAAACTACATCAAAAGAAGTTTACTATCTGATTTCAAGATAATTGACCAAGGACCTGAAATATGCAGAAAAGAAGAACAAGGAGACATAACAATTAACCAAGGACAATTCATCGACAACCTTCTTCAGGAGAATCGTATGTTAAAATATAACTCGACACCAATGCCACTCAACCGAGGAACGTTCTTAAAATCTTACAGCTACTGCACAAACTGCGAAAAGGCTGACGTAAAAGTTTATCAGTCAATAATCGGATCTCTTATGTACCTGGCGCTGATGACGTGACCGGACATATTACAGTGCGTGGTAAGGCTATCGCAATTCAATCAGGATCCACATTCAACGCATTTGAAGTCTGCGAGGAATATTTTGAAATATTTAGACTTCACTATAAAGTTAAAAATCGTTTATTCTAAAACAGGTCATTGTTTGATGGGATACGCTGATGCTGATTGGGCTGGTTGTGATGCTGAAAGAAAGTCATTTACGGGATACATTTTTACACTTGGTGGTGGCCCCATATCTTATGCTAAGTGTCCACTTGAGACAAAGTCTCGAGACTAGTCTCATCGTGCTATCCGATCATTTGGGGTCTCGACACAGCTGCTGGAGACTCGGCTGAGACATTAGTCTCAAAACCAGCTAATCCTGTGTCTACTTGAGAGTCAAAAGCACTCTGTGAGACACGCAGTCTAATGTCGGCTTGACTTGTGGTCGCCTGTTTTTGAGTTTAAATATTAGATTATGGATTCGCGTCAGGCCCTCGCTATTTTAATTTTGCATCAAATTATTCAAAAACGAAAAGTGAAAAAAAGGAGTGTTGGCCCCTTATACCGATGTTTTAGCATTGCCTGGAAGCACACGTAGGAATTGACGACGTGTGAAGTGCAGATCGCACGAGCGTTGTGCGACGATGAAAGATTGATTGGTGGAGAGAGTGGTAGGGAATGGAGGTATTTAAAAAAAATGGTTGGATCGGCGAGATGAGTTAGGAGCTTGTTCAACAATTATAAATGAGTTGCGGTTGGAGGATGCACTGCAGTTTCGAAATTTTATTCGAATGTCTGCAGTGCAATTTGAAGAACTTTTAAAGTTAGTACAGCATCAGATTGCAAATCGAGATACAAAAATGCGTGCCGCGATTTCCGTTCAAGATCGATTAGTAGTTACACTGAAATTTTTCGCTTCAGTTAAGCATATAATTCATATAAAATTACTAATTTAAGCTATTTAACATATTTCTCTTTATTTTCAGGAGATTTGTACTGTAGTCTGCAATACCTTTTTCGCATTCCACTTTGTACAGTTGGAAGAATAGTTTCCAAAGTATGTCAAGTAACTTGGCGGAGAAGCAAAGCCAGGGGCTTTTGGTGAAGGAATTTGGGAGGATGAAGTACTTGAAGATGACAGCAATGGGGATGTAATAGGTTTCGACCAGTGCTGCCTTTCATCCATATCTGCATAATGAGCTACTACTTTTCGAATTTCGCTTTTAATAGCCCTCTGATATATTCCAACTTCAGCGTTTTCAGTTCCAACGCAACGTAGTCTCCAAATCGATCAAAATCGTCTTTCGGTTTTTTCATAATATTAATTACTTACTCCAGAATATCGTCATCTTGAGTTTGTGACTGCCTTTTGTTAGAGTTTTCTCTATTGCTTTGTCTTTGTGGTGGCACATTGTCTGTTTGATCATGTAATGAAATGTCTGAGTTTTTCGGGATATTATTCTGAAATATCAAGAAACAGGCAGTAATATTAATAATGTGAAATAAAAAATACTATGCTATATCTTAAGTTAATCTTAAATAAAAAATAATATGCTTTATCATGTTTGTCGTAGCTACCAATTTATTTTATTTTTTTATTTCAGTGTCCTTCAGGTGTGAAAGAGTTGAAGAAATATGCAGATCAATTTGAATTGAAATGGCAATTCCCACATGCTTTTGGAGCTATTTACGGCAAACATATTACTATGGTAGCACCTCAGAACAGTGGAAGCCTTTACTATAACTATAAAAACACGCACAGCATTGTTTTAATGGGAGTCGCAGATGCCAATTATAGATTCATTTATGTTGATGTTGGTTGCAACGGCAGGATTTCTGATGGAGGGGTGTTTGCTCCCTATATGATGCTTTGGAAAGCAAGCAGTTACTTCTTCCTGAACCAGAAGCATTATCAACCTGCGCTGATCCAAATTTTTAATTACCGATTAAGTAGGGCCCGTTGTATCATAGAAAATATATTTGGAATTATGTCTAGTAAATTCAGAGTTCTGCGAAAGCCAATGAATTTGGGACCCGATAAAGTTAGAATTGTATCAATGGCAACATGTGTACTACACAATTTTTTGATTGCTACTGGAAATAATTATTTGTGCTCTGGTTAAATTGATTTTGAAAATCCTAATACACATGAAATTGAAAATCGAGATTGGCGGAATGAGTCCCCACTGGAAGGAGCGTTGCTACCACTAGCAAGCGGACAGCAGCGAAATTATTTAATTTCTCAAAAAGATGTGAGAGATGAATTTAAAGAATATTTCTTCACAACTGCTGGAGAGGTTTCTTGGCAATATCGAATGATTTGTGATAAGGATAAGTTTAAAAATAAAAAACCCAAAATTTTACCTGTAATTCAGAATGGCAAATAAAACTTTATGTATACCAAGCATTGTAAATAAACCATTTTAATAACTAAACACGCACATAGCTTATTCGATACTTCGTATCTTTCTCAAGTATAATAAATAAAAAAAATTAATGTTTGTTTTTTTACACTTGAGAAAGGTACAAAGTACGAAACAGCTCTCGTGTGTGTTTAGCTAGAATTAGTGTGAATCGTATAAAACTTTTGTTTTTGAATGTGATTATGGATTCATATCAAGTTAAGGCCTCATCATCATCAGAACAGGAAACATGAGACTAACACCCGAAATTCAGCCGGTAAATCAAAAAGAAGTGTTGTATGTACCTGATCTTCGTGCAAATTTTATTTTAGTGTCAAAAGCAACAGCAAAAAACATGAGAGTGAGTTTCGAACGCAAGCAGTGTATAATAAAACGAAAAAAATCAGTAATTTTAACAGCGAAAAGGGTCGGTAATTTGTTTAGCTGCAAAACTGATCCACAGTATACGAATAGAAACGCAATAAATAGTGCATTGAATGATGATTATTCGAAGTGACATAGTCGGTATGGTCATCTAAATAGAAAAAGTATTTGTGAATTGTATAACAATAAAATGGTGGACAGGCTTGACGTAAACATTTCAAGTGTCGACCGAGTAGAAAACTGCGAAGTTTGTTTAAAAGGAAAGATGACAGTGAAACCGTTTATAAAATTTTCGGAAAATCGTTGTAAGAAGCCGCTAGACCTTATACATAGCGATATATGTGGTCCAATGAGACAAAATTCGATTCGTGGAGCAAAATATTTTGCCACTTTCATAGAAGATTGCGCCAGAATGATGTTTGTTGCCTTTTTGAAGCAAAAAAGTGAAATACTTAGTGTGCCAAAAAACATTTAGGCAAATCGCAGAGAACCAGACGGGGTGTAAAATAAAAATGTTCCACAGCGATAATGCAAAAGAGTATTTAAGTCGTGATTTCACAGAATGTCTCAATCAGCATGGTATCTGTCGGCAAATAAATGCTGAATACACATCGCAGCAGAATGGTGTGGCTGAGCGTGCAAATTGCACACTGATCGAAATGGCTCCGTGTATGTTGATTTAAGCGAATTTACCGGAGTCGTATTGGGTGGATGGTGTGAATACGGCATGTTATTTGCGAAACCGAGTGCCGAGCAGAATACTTGAAAAAACTACACCTTTTCAAGCTTGACATGGAGTAAAGCCAACAGTAAAACACATAAACAAATTCGGATGCCGAGAAATAATGCGAAATAAGCAAACAAGCAAGTCGAAATTTGATCAGAAAGGAATACCAGTTATATTTGTACGATAAAGCGAAGAAGCAAAGGCTTACCGGCTTACAAAAGCAGAGATGTAACATTTTTGGAAAACGAATGTAATACAAACAAGAATAACGATTATCAGTTAGTTATTTTCGATAATGAACCCGAAGAAGAAAATGTGGAAAGTGAAACATTCCAGGCAATGGGAGAGACTTCTAGTAGTAAGACTATATCACCAAACAAACCCGTGGACAGTGATGAAGTTTACGAGAGCGATCAAAACGAAAATGAACAAGATAAAGAAAAACCAATTGCGAAATCTTATAATAAAGGAGGTAGACCCAGAATCATCAGGAGGGGTAAACTAGGAAGACCGTGCCTAATTCAAGCCGGAAAACAGAACTCAATTGACTTGACGGATGTAGATCGAGCAGAAAACCCCTTCACTATGGAAGATGCGCTTTCAGGTCCACAAGCAGATGAGTGGAAAAAGTCAATGCAAGCAGAATATGATCGCAACATAAAGAATTAAACCTGGGATTTGGTAGACTTACCGAAAGGACGGAAGCCCATAAAATGTAAATGGGTATTCAATATTAAGACCGATCAAAAAGTAAAAATAGTTCGCTACAAGTCAAGACTTGTGGCGAAAGGGTGTAGTCAAAAAGTGAATATTGATTACAAGGACACTTTTTGCCGGTAGGACGTTATTCGAAAGTAAGATGTGTCCACGCGTTGGCTGCTGATTTTAAGTGGATGTAAATGCTGCATATCTTAACGGCACACTCGAGGAAGAGATATATATGGAGCAGCCTAAAACTTTTATTGATAAAAGATATCCGGAGCAAGTATGCAAGTTAAAGAAAGCTCTTTACGTATTAAAACAATGCGGACGCTAATGGAACAAGAAGTTGGATGAGGCATTGAAGAAAATTGGTTTCATTCAATGTAAAGCGGACACTTGTGCCTATATTATGAAAAGAGCTGAAAAAACGAACATAATTGTTGTTTATGTCGATGATATGCTGATCGCAAGCTATCATTAGGATGATTTAAACTACATCAAAAGAAGTTTACTATCTGATTTCAAGATAATTGACCAAGGACCTGAAATATGCAGAAAAGAAGAACAAGGAGACATAACAATTAACCAAGGACAATTCATCGACAACCTTCTTCAGGAGAATCGTATGTTGAAATACAACTCGACACCAATGCCACTCAACCGAGGAACGATCTTAAAATCTTACAGCTACTGCGCAAACTGCGAAAAGGCTGACGTAAAAGTTTATCAGTCAATAATCGGATCTCTTATGTACCTGGCGCTGATGACGTGACCGGACATATTACAGTGCGTAGTAACGCTATCGCAATTCAATCAGGATCCACATTCAACGCATTTGAAGTCTGCGAGGAATATTTTGAAATATTTAAACTTCACTATAAAGTTAAAAATCGTTTATTCTAAAACAGGTCATTCTTTGATGGGATACGCTGATGCTGATTGGGCTGGTTGTAATGCTGAAAGAAAAGTCATTTACGGGATACATTTTTACACTTGGTGGTGGCCCCATATCTTATGCTAAGTGTCCACTTGAGACAAAGTCTCGAGACTAGTCTCATCGTGCTATCCATTTGAGATCATTTGGGGTCTCGACACAGCTGCTGGAGACTCGGCTGAGACATTAGTCTCAAAACCAGCTAATCCCGTGTCTACTTGAGAGTCAAAAGCACTCTGTGAGACACGCAGTCTAATGTCTGCTTGACTTGTGGTCGCCTGTTTTTGAGTTTAAATATTAGATTATGGATTCGCGTAAGGCCCTCGCTATTTTAATTTTGCATCAAATTATTCAAAAACGAAAAGTGAAAAAAAGGAGTGTTGGCCCCTTATACCGATGTTTTAGCATTGCCTGGAAGCACACGTAGGAATTGACGACGTGTGAAGTGCTGATCGCACGAGCGTTGTGCGACGATGAAAGATTGATTGGTGGAGAGAGTGGTAGGCAATGGAGGTATTTAAAAAAATGGTTGAATCGGCGAGATGAGTTAGGAGCTTGTTCAACAATTATAAATGAGTTGCGGTTGGAGGATGCACTGCAGTTTCGAAATTTTATTCGAATGTCTGCAGTGCAATTTGAAGAACTTTTAAAGTTAGTACAGCATCAGATTGCAAATCGAGATACAAAAATGCGTGCCGCGATTTCCGTTCAAGATCGATTAGTAGTTACACTTCAATTTTTCGCTTCAGTTAAGCATATAATTCATATAATATTAATAATGTGAAATAAAAAATACTATGCTATATCTTAAGTTAATCTTAAATAAAAAATAATATGCTTTATCATGTTTGTCGTAGCTACCAATTTATTTTATTTTTTTATTTCAGTGTCCTTCAGGTGTGAAAGAGTTGAAGAAATATGCAGATCAATTTGAATTGAAATGGCAATTCCCACATGCTTTTGGAGCTATTTACGGCAAACATATTACTATGGTAGCACCTCAGAACAGTGGAAGCCTTTACTATAACTATAAGAACACGCACAGCATTGTTTTAATGGGAGTCGCAGATGCCAATTATAGATTCATTTATGTTGATGTTGGTTGCAACGGCAGGATTTCTGATGGAGGGGTGTTTGCTCCCTATATGATGCTTTGGAAAGCAAGCAGTTACTTCTTCCTGAACCAGAAGCATTACCTGAAAGATGTTTGCCAGTCCCATACGTAATGGTAGCAGACGATGCCTTTGCTATGACATCATACATTTTGAAGCCCTATGGGTATCGAAATCAACCTGCGCTGATCCGAATTTTTAATTACCGATTAAGTAGGGCCCGTTGTATCATAGAAAATGTATTAAGAATTATGTCTAGTAAATTCAGAGTTCTGTGAAAGCCAATGAATTTGGGACCCGATAAAGTTAGAATTGTATCAATGGCAACATGTGTACTACACAATTTTTTGATTGCTACTGGAAATAATTATTTGTGCTCTGGTTCAATTGATTTTGAAAATCCTAATACACATGAAATTGTAAATCGAGATTGGCGGAATGAGTCCCCACTGGAAGGAGCGTTGCTACCACTAGCAAGCGGACATCTCAAAAAGATGTGAGAGATGAATTTAAAGAATATTTCTTCACAACTGCTGGAGAGGTTTCTTGGCAATATCGAATGATTTGTGATAAGGATAAGTTTAAGAATAAAAAACCCAAAATTTTACCTGTAATTCAGAATGGCAAATAAAACTTTATGTATACCAAGCATTGTAAATAAATCATTTTAGAATTAAGAAAACAAAAATTTTATACGATTCACACTAATTTTAATAACTAAACACGCACATAGCTTATTCGATACTTCGTATCTTTCTCAAGTATAATAAATAAAAAAAATTAATGTTTGTTTTTTTACACTTGAGAAAGGTACAAAGTATCGAAACAGCTCTCGTGTGTGTTTAGCTAGAATTAGTGTGAATCGTATAAAACTTTTGATTTTGAATGTGATTATGGATTCATATCAAGTTAAGGCCTCATCATCAATATTGTAATTAAAATTGATATATTTACCATATTTAATATTGTTGGTGTTGGAAGAAAACAAGGGATCATAAATTTCAGTGCACTGAATAGCTTCCACTTGCTTTCCAATCGGTCTTCCGAGCCATCACCATGCTTTCCTTTTTTCTTTATTTTTTGGAGTTCATGTGAAACCTGAAAATTGAGTTTCAGTGTGAATTTTTGCTTAGCTAGCGGTAGGGGGCCCTGGTTCCTATTGATATTTATCAAAATATACATTACCTGATTCCTTAAGCTCTGGATTTCCTTTGGATCTTTTCTGCATCACAATTGTCAAATTTTGATGCAAATACATTATTAGCACTTTGTCGTTTTTCCCGGTTCCTATATAATTTATTCTTAACGTTCCATAGAAACTCTTTTTCATCATACATATTTATCAAACTGAACTGTCTTTCCACTCCCTCATTTTTCAAACGCACTAAACTTCGAACGCACTAAACTAAAAATGCTAAATCTCAGAACAAAGTCTCAGCTCTTCCAACATCGACGGAAGACTGGAGACTGAATCTCGATAGCAAAATTGAACATGTCGACTTGTGACATGGGCACTCTAGGTGACCAGCACCGTCTAGTCACGGAGAGAGCTCTCAGGCTTATATAAATTTGATTGTCCCCTATTGTTTCTGGTGTCACCCTCGCTTTGACCCTGCCCACGCAAGGGAGTCCTCTTTTGATGGCCTCTTCTACCTCGGCCAAGTCTGTGACGCAGTCAATGTCTCTTATTTCGATTATTGCCATCGGCTCGAGCGATGCTATAGCTGCGCTTTTGCTGAGGACTTTCTTTTTTTCTGCTCTGAATTCGATTGTATGTGGCCTGACCGCGTTGGTTGTATTACTTTAATGGTAGAGTTTGTGTATTCAGGCCTTACTTTTCCCTTGATGTCCCGCAACACCTCCGCGTAGAATCGACCATCTTGGATTTTTACGAGCAGTGCCTGCTGCCGGAGTCTTTGTCGGGGCTTCTTTCTCTCCTGTTTTGCATCAGGTCTTTTTTCTTGTTAGGCGTCCGTGCGAACTTTACTTTCTGGCACTTTTTGAAGGAGTTTCTTAGCGGCTTTCTTCGCTCCTTTTGTAAGCACTGTCTGGAACCCATGATCTGATGCTCCACGCCCATCAAGTGCCTCTTCCTGCCTTCTTTCATCCCGATCGCCTTCGATTGAGCTAGACGCCATTCTTTTCTTGACTTTGAATGATGGAGCTGTCTGCATGTCACCTTTAGATTTCGCCGCAAGAGCTTCTTTAGCCTTCTGTTCATCTTCGGCCCTTAACCAGCTCCTCCGATAGTGCCCTATACGATCTGGGAGCTCCTCTAGTTCAAGGAGCCCAACCTTTGCTGCTTCGCTGATTTTTGGAGAGTCGCATGCAGATTGTATTCTTTTAAGAACATCTCCCGCTTTTTGGAGTAGCCTTTCTTCTTCGTATCACTGGGCCGCAATCGTACCTTGCAACCATCCTTGGGAGAGCTTATCGCGTTCCGTTTCCGAGTGCAGTACTTCCGCCACATTTTCGACGTTGGCGATGCAATCACGCGGTGTCTGGTCACCCGTTGCTGTTTGTGCCGTAATCTCCTCGTTGGCTTCTGGATTCTTCGTTGCAATGTCGGGATTTGGGACCCTTGCATCGATTGCTTCGGTAACGATCGCAGCAGTGACTACCGAATTTTTGGTACTCTTTATGTTATCTTCCGAGGCTTGAACGCCTGAAGCGTCCTGCAGAGTTTCCCGCTTTTCCTTAATAGGACACTCTGGCGTTCACATCATTTTTTTGCTGCACCCGAACGCCGCAGGAATCTCAGCCTGAACCAGACTGTCTGCTCTTCTCCGTTTTTTGTCTGCCTTCACTGTCATTGTATTATTCTTAGTTTTTGTCGTGGTTAGTACCGCTTTCGATGCACTGTTAACATCGTGGCTGCAACCGCTGGTTGCGTCGTCGTTGTTATTATTTGTTTCTTTTTTTGGATGTTTTCGGTCTTTTGATTTCGTTTGCTCCAGTTTTGTTGGGTCCCCCCTCGGAGCCGCTATCTCCGTTTGTATGTGTAGTCGCCCTTGTGATCCCATGGTTATCTTTGCAGAGCAGGGAGGCCATGCGAGGGTTGGCACAAGCCCTTATGGGGACAAGTGCTCAGAGCCAGACCAGCGCTAATCGGGAGTCCGTCTCAACCGAACCTACACCACCAACTCAATGGTGCGAAATTCGAACGTACTCCGAGGCCTGCCAAGGTTTCACTAGGATGGAGACGTTCACACACGAGTTTCACCTCGGTGCTACTGTGCAAAGCAACTAGGTCCAAACCATCACATCCGCCAGCCCAACGCGTCAATTCCAGTTCGTTGTCCAAAGCGTAGTCCAGATCCAGTCAGAGCCGTTACCTGTCATCCCAGGAGGGAACCTCACCGCATCCCCCATATCCTCGGCTCCATGGGGGCTGCGCTCCCCAAATGATGCTAGCCTCCAAGAGTGCTCATGTCAACCGCCACTCCCCCTTGCGACTTTGACTTTGAAAAAGAGTTTGTGTAAAATCAATGTAGTCAAAAGCACTCTTGACATCATGTCCAGTTTTTGGGTAGTACTGCACTCTCGAACCATAAGCTGAATACTGAAGCGTTCTTGGTGAATGTCAAGCAAATTTCTTCAATTTACTTGATTTGTTCTTGGATGTCAAGAAGACGGGCTTTGCGTGCCTCATAGCAGCACGAAGCTTTTTTTTGTGGTAGGAAGGTGAATGCCATTTATGCACAGAGTGTGGGACTCCCATGCTCGCAAGACGGTGGCTGGACTACCCACTAAACACCTCCCCTGTCAACCTGAGGACCCAGCCTGAAACCGTTTGACACATTACTTCGGGCTAGGTCTCGTTTTACTACGCCGTGAGACACCTTCAAGCTGGGGGATCCCTTTCCTAGCGGGAGGGCAGAGGGGAAAAGGAAGTCCCAGACAAGTGATCCCCCAGCCCCAGCACCCCCAGCTGCTGTGAGTCCCTTTTATATTTTAGGACTGCCCGAGCATAATGTGCCACCTTGTTCCATTTGTCAACCGATTCAAGCATCACCGCAACTATATTATCCGGAGTGAGCCCTCCCGTCTCCCTGTGAAGCTCCCTTCGCAACTTGACCCATATTTTGCACGCGAAAAATGTGTGGCAGGCATTGTCCTCCTCTCCTGGGCAAAACCGACAATCGGGGGACCATGACTTACCAATCTTGTGCAGTTAAGACTGAAAACACCCATGCCCGCTCAAAAGCTGGGTCAGATAGAAGTCAGTCTCACCATGCCTTGGATAAAGTCTTGGTCTCACATTCCCTTCGTGCAGCTAACCTGAGACTGCTCCTTATCATTCAGTGAGCACTGTCTCCCCTCGCGGACAACCATCTCCCTCGCATCCTCGTTTTGGCGCATAAAAATAGCGTGGCACTCTCTAGCAAGGAAGACGACAGGTATCACGCCTGCAATCACTCTCACCGCCGAATCAGAGACTGTCGGACACGAAGATACAATTCTCAGTGCTCCTCAACTCTGTACCCGTGCCAAACGTTTTCGGTATACCTCCTTGCTGAGAGCGTCGCCCCATACTTCTGCTCCGTACAGTAGCAATGACCCTACAGCACTCATCAAGAGGCGTCTTCTTGACGGGTTGAGTCCCCCTACGTTGGCCATAAGTGGACTCAGAGCTGATATTCCCGAAGCAGCCTTCTCAGCCGTTGCCCTGATTTGCTCAGAGAAACTCATCTTCAAGTCGATCAGTAGTCCCAGGTACTTCACCGCTGGCTTCGATTCGATTTGTATGTCTCCAATGCTGATCATCCTTACTCTAGGGATTCTCTTTTTTGTCAAGATGACCACTTCGCTTTTCTCCAGTGCTAAACTGAGCCCGCAAGCAGTCATCCAGTCCCTCACTCAGCGCATTAGCATACCTAGCCTAAGTTGCGCCTGTTCAACGGTGCGTCCAGTGACCAGAGCCGCAACATCATCCACATAGCCAACCAAGCGTGACTCATCTGGCATCTCAAGTCTCAGTAGCCCGTTGTAAGGCACGTTCCACAGGTCCGGACCAAGGATAGATCCCTGGACAACACCCGATGTAATTTCCATCCTTCGTTGGCCCTGTTTCGTGTCGTAGAGCAGGCTTCGGTCCTTTAGGTAGTTCCTCAAAAGCCGCATTAGATATTCTTGAACTTGAAAAGAGTTTTCCAGCGTGTCCAGAATATCCACCCATCTAGTGGAGTTGAGGGCATTCCTGACGTCGAGTGTCACCAACAGGACGCTTGGTGCGACTATATACCTCTGCCTTTTGGACCACGTTCACCACCTCTGCAGTCGCATCAATGGTAGAACGTCCTGCACTAAAGCCGTACTGCCGAGGAGATAGGTCCCCAGCAGCACGAATCGCGTCAGTGAGTCTTCCCTTGATGAGATACTGTAGCACTTTCCCAGCCGTATCTAGCATGCACAATGGGCGGTATGCAGATGGTAATTCGGGATTTCCCTTCCCCTTGCTGATCAGCACAAGCCCCGCCACCTTCCATCGTATCGGGAAAACCCCATCCCGTAGGCAAGCGTTGAATGTGCTGAGCAGTAAGTCAGGACAATGGTGATAGACGAGCCACAACAGCTCAGCTGGAACACCATCTGGACCTGGACCCTTCATCGCTTTCAATGAGAGGACTGCCTCCTCAAGTTCCAGCTGTGTGAAGGGTGGACACTCGACTGCTGTTTCGCCATGGACAGCGTCAACACGCACGGGATGGGCGGCGAAGAGTGCCCGCACTATCACGTCCATCTTTTTCACGTCATGTATACAAGGCTTCTGAATCCTTGATCAACAATGGCGAGCCTTGCCATTATTGATCAATTCGCGAAGACATTTCCTGGCCGACTTATATGCTGCCATCCAGTTGCATGCCTCGTTACGGTTCCGCACCCGTTGAGCCTCACGTCGAAGCTTGTGACACGCCCTTCGCTTTTCAGCGATTTCAGTTGATCACCAGTACACTGGGGGCTTGCCGTGCCGGGGTCTTCGACGGGGCATAGAAGCACAGTAAGCAGTTGTGATGATACTCATAGTAGAGTTCACCAGATCTTGAGCTACCAGTTCTTCCGTACCCTCCGAAGCTCCCTGCAGCTGCTCACCTGCTGTGAGAACCTCGGCGAACCTCTCGACGTCCATCCTTCCGATGTTCCATCTAGTTGTAGAAGGCCGAGAGCATGGACATCGGGAGAGAACATCACTTATCTCAAGCAGAATGCACTGATGATCACTGGCTGAGCAGTCCTCTAATACTTTCCAATTTTGTATCCTCCGTACTAAGGACTCCAAGGCGAATGTCACGTCCAGTATGGTTCCCTCACAGCCAATACGGTGGAAAGTCAGCGTATTTCTGGAGTTTAGTACGACGAGCGCCGTGCTGGCCACCATTTCCAGACTCGTTCTCCCCACGGATCCGTTTGAGGCATGCCCCATGCTATTGCTTTAGCGTTGAAGTCGCCCCCAACGAGCACTTTTTTTTTGTGGTAGGGAGGTGAATGCTATTTATGCACAGAGTGTGGGACTCCCATCGCGACTGGACTACCCACTAAACACCTCCCCTGTCAACCTGAGAACCCAGCCTGAAACCGTTTGACACATTACTTCGGGCCAGGTCTCGTTTTGTTACGCCGTAGAGCGCCTTCAAGCTGGGGAGTCCCTTTCCTAGCGGGAGGGGAGAGGGGAGAAGGAATTGCCAGAAGAGCGATCCCCCAGCCCCATCGCCTCCGGCTGCTTTGAGTAGCTTTTATATTTTAGGACTGCCCGAGCATAATGTGCCACCTGGTTCCATTTGTCAACCGATTCGAGCATCACCGCAATTATATTATCCGGGGTGAGCTCCCCCGTCTCCCTGTAAAGTTTCCTTCGCAGCCTGACCCATTTTGTACACGCAAAAAATGTGTGACAGGCATTGTCCTCCTCTCCTGGGCAGAACCGACAATCGGGGGACCGTGACTTACCGATTTTGTGCAGTTAAGA
This sequence comes from Odontomyia ornata, assembly GCA_963969285.1. NCBI lineage: Eukaryota > Metazoa > Arthropoda > Insecta > Diptera > Stratiomyidae > Odontomyia > Odontomyia ornata. The sequence continues at coordinate 307,704,447 of OZ017738.1, forward strand.
CTAAAAACACCCGTGCCCGGTCAAAAGCTGGGTCAGACAGAAGTCAGTCTCACCATGCCTTCGATTTAGCCACGGTCTCTTATCCGGGATGAGGCGCGCAGTCCACCTTCCCTTCGTGCAATTCACCCAAGACTGCTGCCAATCGTTGAGTGAGCGCTGTCTCTCTTCGCGCCTCGCATCCTCGTTTCGGCGCAGGTAAATAGCGCGGCGATCTCTAGCAAGGAGGGCGATAGGTATCATGCCTGCAATCACTCTCACGGCCGGGTCGGAGACTGTTGGATACGAAGATGCAATTCTCAGTGCTCCTCTTCTCTGCACCCGTGCCAAACGTTTCCGGTATACTTCCTTGCTGAGAGCGTCGCCCCATACCTCTGCTCCGTACAGTAGCACTGACCCTACAGCACTCATCAAGAGGCGTCTTCTTGATGGACTGGGCCCCCCTACGTTGGCCATAAGTCGACTCAGAGCCGATATTCCCGAAGCAGCCTTCTCAGCCGTTGCCCTGATTTGCTCAGAGAAACTCATCTTCGAGTCGATCAGTAGCCCCAGGTACTTCACCGCTGGCGTCGATTGGATTTATATGTCTCCAATACTGATCATCCTTACTCTAGGGATTCTCTTTTTTGTCAAGATGACCACTTTGCCCTCTGCGTTCGAGACAGCGACCTCCAGAGCATTAAGCTTGGCTTGGAAAGATGATATCGATTCGTTAGGCGTTAGGTAAGCACTAAAGAAGGGCACGAAGCTTTTGCCAATGAATAATGGGATCTTCATGAAGCTTCAGAACTTCTGGCGACTGGACCTGGTTAGTATTAATGAGTTGATCTTTCAATGCCGTTATATTTTTGATTCCTTCTTTCTTGAAAGCATTAAGACCTGTTAATTAGACACTGTTAGTATGTGAAAAAAATGTATTGCATCATAACACTTACCAGGATCAACACCCTCAACGCATTTAAAATAAGCCGCCACAATTTTTCAATATCGTTTGATGCAAGATGGAGCCCGCTGCCATACTGCGAAAGCCAGTATCAACAAGGCAAGACAGTACTTTCCGACATTTTGGAGTAATTGGCATGGTTACTTACCGGGTCTAAGCCCTATCGAAAGATCAAAGGAAGCAGTGTTTCAGGAACTTACCCCAACTTAATAATCGTCAAGCTTTAATTGAACGAGCTCAAAGCGAGTGGGATCGTACTTGTATTGTCAACATTTTGAAACTGTACGATATTTTTCGACGGTTGATAATTGAATACCATGAAAAGAAATGTTGCAAGCAAAGTACTGGTCCGTACACAAAGTATTGGTCCGCAAAGCACTGGTCCGACGTTATTACTTCAGAATAATCTGTATCGGTCGAATAATAAGTATATTTCTTGTGAACACCCTCACACTGATGTTTACCCAAACCTGTTGGCAGCCTTGCGGAAGTCTTCACTATCGCTCGCGAAATAGTAGCAAAACTTATTTTTGCGAGATTTATTCAGCCTTTCATTCCGCTTACTGTACAAATTTTGCATAATAAACGCTCTAATGCTCTCAGCGGAATGTGCCTCTTACCCTGATTGAGACCCCGCGGCAGCGCCAAACATGACGACGCATAGAAAAACGATTGTATATCCACAGAAGTAGTAGAATGTCGAATGAAATACATTAAAATTTAGCCGATCTCGAGGAGCTGATAGGGCTCAAGAGGTACTTACGACATTCTATATTAAAGGCGCATGGCATGTGAGTGCCGATGTAGTCGAGGGGTCGCCCGTGACTAGGAGACCTGGAATTTACGGATCAAATTTAACTGTTTCGCGCTTTTTGAATTATTATTTATTATTTGTATTAAATGGTCATCGATCGAAATCAAGCAAATTTCATCACTTTGCATCACGGGGCAAGACATGTTCAATAAAGATCAAGCCATGCAATGGAGCAAACAGAAAACAGATAAAAATAACAATTAAAGCACTACATACATAAGCAGCATTATTGCGAATCGAGCACAACACAAAGAATTGTCACAATAAACACAATTGTAAGCTCACAAATGCTAGCAGCGTTGGGAAAAAATCCGAGTTCAAATAAAACGTGGTCAATATCAAAACTTGTTAACTGCAATGGCGTTTGTCAGATTAACAGTTGAATAAAGAGAGACATTTTGCTTCTTTATATTTACTCACCTCATTTCAACGAAATTGTTAAATTAAATTCGATTTTATATCTCGTTCACTTTCATGGGATTTTCCGCTCAAGCAACAAAACGCCTTCTTCAAGCATCCGAAATCGAAACTGAACCATATGTTGGTGGTAAAATTGTTGCTGATAGCAGGAATTGCGGCACCCAAGGGAATTGAAAAGACGTTTGCGATAAATATGTGATGAGAAATGTGGCAGCTTTGCAAAGGGCCAAATCAATACAGTGGGGACATATGTAACTGTCCAAGAAAACTTAGGAATATTTACTCATAGCACAAGAAGGTTCGTTTTTGTATCCAAATTTCAATCAGGAATGCAAACAGTACTCATAATTCGTTTCGCAATACTAGTGAAACGTATTACAAAGAAGTTTAATATGGATTCGTTTCACAGTAATTTCGAATACATATTCTGTATTGAAGTTTATACGTAGCTGCGACAAGTACACAATAATGAAATCAATTATACGTAATACTCGTAGCAGTTACTTGAACTAGTTCCGGAGAAACATTAAGAATCATTTTGGCAATATGTAATGTCCATGATGAACACCAGCGTAAGTGGAAAAGATCGCGTGACAGTATGGCATCTATCATCTGCTCCATTTTCTATAGGAATCGCGTTCAATTTCGTTTTTGTATTTCTGGCTCCGGTTTGGCGGCAATATCAATTTCACGCTTTATCTTTTCAAAATCATCTTCGTTTTCGTCCATGTAAGCCCACTCAAATTTGGTGGACTTGCGGCGGTAGTCGTTACTATAATCATCAACTGACATGATTGAGTCCTCAAATATCGTGTTTGAGCTAGAAAAAAAAGCAATTTTAGGATAAATTATTCTAGTTGATTGAGGCCAAAGACGTATAAAGTAATGGACGCAAAATGCGCTTATTTTCATCCATACGTGAGTGAAAGACTACTACATGCATGCCTCCCTCTCCCATACGAATTGAAATCCCCCCAACTTTCACGCCGCTAAAGCATCCACACACACAAGTGGCTCTCTAGTTACTCTCACGAAAATCCCACTCCTCTTGTACCTTAACCCCCGAATCGTCAACGAAATATCAACCATATGATTGAAAATATATGATTTGTGAAAATTCAACATTGATGGGAAATGTCTAATCAAATTGAATTTGAAATTATACACAAAACAATTTTTTTAAGATAAACCGTTTTGAATTTAGTGCAAAAGTGTTGCAAATATGATAATTAATTAAATAAAAAAGTTTGTTACGGATCGCGATTGTTTTTGTATCGGAAAATGAAAAATGGAGTGATGTGTGTGGGATTGTAAAAACAGCTATAGAAAGCATGTCAGGGACGTATTCTTCGTAGGGTAAGTCATGTTCAATCTTTTATATCGTTCAAGTTAGAGTACCCGCACGGAAAATTGATTTAGTTCAAGATGCGAAAATTAGTGGGAGACGTCACGTCAAATTTACTTCAGTAGCTAATAACGCGCCAACTTCTCGCTACATCATAAAGTGGTTCAATTCTCTCGATGCACTTCGTATCCATTCCCTCTGACATCCATGATTGAGGCAAACTACCAAACAGCCATAGTACACAAAGAATCATCAACGTGGTAGAAAAATAACATTTTCAGGGAAAGCAGCAAAGAGATTCGCTCCCCTAAATCAGACATAACACAATAATGACAGATTGTCAGTCACTTTGTTATTTGTACCCGATTGGCGAATGTGCTAGACTAAGGGAAATTTAAATTGCCGGATAAGTGAACAATTTGCATACTGCTGGTGGATCGCGCAAGGCAAAGGGAAGTTCATTTCGCTCGAGAAATAATTTAATGGATCTCCGCTAGAAATGAAGTAAACAAGGGGATCCCTCTCATTGGTGCGACGACAATTGAAGAGAATTGACTGGCGGGTAAAGAGCCAGAAGGCAATTTCCGCGAATTTAAACTCAAATTGACAGAGCAGAAATTTTGAATTGCCTCGTTACCTTCTTATTCAAGCCCGAAAACGAAAGCACTATGTAATGCCGCTAAGTAACCTCTTCGAGTAGCCTCATCAGCGCCATCTAGTGCTGTTCAAATCAAACAAGGTTTTGTTAGCACATATGATAGTACGTTTGAAATTTTATCTGTACTATGTCAACGATTTATTTAAGATTTGAGGCATTGAAGACATTATCGCGCAAATATATGTATTCCCTTCTCATTTGTATCATTTTGGCTAAACTTCATCTGAGAAGTTTGTCATACTTGACAATCTCAAAAGCCTACTTTTGGCCTGCTGAGATGCTGCTTTCAAGCCTTCTAGATGGCTGTTTTCGGAAATTTAAGGCTACTGGGCAACTAATTGATTTCCTTTTGTGCCTGAGTAAAAAAGCAACGATTGGCGGAAATTATTTAGTAAGTCTAGAAAGTATTTGTTCATTCTGTTGATTAATCAAATTGAAATTTGAAATATATAGCCTCAATAATCGATTGTCTAAACCAATTCCTATAATTTGTTTAAAAGTAGATAAAAAAAAGTGGTGTAATCTTAGCTCGCATGTGATACAATAAGAAAACCGGAAACAGGTATTGAACCGGAAAATCAAGTTGTAGGGTTACAGGTAATTTCCTGTCCGGGAATGGCTGGAGTAATACCTATCTACTAGTTAAAGTGATGTGTTGAGATATTCGCGTAGTTGGTTTTAGGTAATCCGCACCCACGTTCATTGCAGGGTGTTGAGTTTACCGTTGTGGCAAGTGAGTGGCTTTTTAATTTCCAATTTATATATTCCAATTCAGCGAAATTACAGTAAACCGCCTACTTGCATAGCGGTTGAAACGAGGCTTTAGGGTTGAAGCGAGTGGCGCCCACACCCGTCTCCGCCAAGCGAAACTGGGCGCACATATTCCTCAACTAGAGCGCCCTTGAGTGTCAGGTAGCAAAATATCAGAAGTTAGTCGAAATAAAATAATAAGTAATATGTGAATTGAATTAAAAATTAACTGAAAATATATGTTTAATTTTTTCTGTTGTAAGAAAAAGTTGCTTAGTTAAAAAAAAAGTTTATAGTGTTTAGGCCTTTACGAATTATTGTCTTCAAATGAAAAACGTTGAAGTGATTATATTGTGACTATCATTTTTCAGTGAATTTACCAATTATAATAAAGTTATCAAGTTTAAGCTCTCTGGAAGTAAACTTATTTTTGCAAGCTATACTATAAGATACTGATTGCAGTTTAAATGTCTTTTGTGCTGGACATATGTTGGAAAATAGTATGTGACATTAAATCAACTGTTTGTGTTGACACTCATTTTGCGAGAGCTATACTCGTAAATACAGTGATTTGAGTAAATAAGAACAAAATACCAGCATAATTTATTTTTTTATGGCCTTACAATTCAATGTATTCTGTTTTATTTTTTTGAAAATTTAAACAGAAAACGACACATAATAATATCAAATCAAGTTTCATATGTAATGATAATTGCGGTAAGTGAATAGAGAGAATTGCTACTGTTTTCTGCTATCTACTTTTAAACTATATTACTTTATTAAATGTTTATCTTGAAAAGCCGTTGGGCCTTGCTTTGTTTTTTCATTTCCATGCAAAAGCCCAGGTTTGACTTGTGTTTTCTAAATGCGGAGCTTATTTTGCCTATGCACAACTCTGGACTTTAGAATGAGAAATACGGACTAATATGCTTTATTTGCATCCAATCTCGTCTTTTTTGGTGCCTCTTCTATTCAGGTTAGCTCCAACGTATGCAAAGTCATCCACACTTTCAAGGATGTAGTCACCTACGGTCAGGTTTTGTCGAACTGGAATTTTCTTCCTAGTTTGAGTCATGAATTTAGTTTCAGTTTCATTAACTCGTAGCCCAATTCGATTTGAATAGTTTATAGTCGGTTTCTTTTTTTTTTTCATTTCTATTTTCATTTTAACCTCTAATTTGAAAAAATCAAACACAAAATGTAAAACTATAATGCAGAAAAATCCATTTCAAGCCTCCATATTGGTTTTTATTGGCGGTAAAAGTCGTTCAATAAGTGTGAATAATCCAATGCTATCGTTAGATGCATTCTTTTGTTTATCAACTTTTACAAATTTCGAATGTCGTGGGACTCGTTATGGCCAGCGGCAAACTGTAACGGTGATTCAATAAGGGAAATGACCACCGCCAATCACCCTGTTCGAAGATATGCATGGGACCACGACATACGTTCAGCACTATATAGACTTTCACAAACAGTTTTATGGCACCATCTCTTCGCGTAAAAATCAAGTCAAGACAATCTAATAATAAATGTTGAGCTCTAACTGAAGCTCACGATGAGCAAGGTCGTATTGTTCGCTTGAGCATTTCACATGGTTGCGGCGGCACTCCTTCTGAAGTGGAGTCGTGTCTATTCTGCAAATTCATACGCTCTACTTCTCCAACGCACGCCACGTAAACGTTTCCCTTCGTGAGGGCTCCTGTCACCCGCTCCAATTACAGTCCATTTTGTCGGTTTCGATCCAAAGTCTACTGAAGTAGAAGCTAAAAGCAGCAACGTTTATTAAAGTTAGGTGGAGAACCTGATTAGGCCTTAATTATTTTCGGGAAAAAGTTAGTTTAGTAAGTGGGAAGTTAAAATTAGCAAATTAGTGTTTCAACATTTATTTCAGGTGCAATTGTATATTCTGGTATGTAGGATTCTCGCTCGGTGGCTCACAGGGCTTCATAGAGAGCAAATAGTGCCCCACGTTTGTCTCTAAAGAGCACATCAGAACCGGCAAGCCCTGTTAGAACACCATTAATTTGGTTCAGTAAATTTCGACAAAAAAAAGAATTTCGGCAAATCTGATTAAAATTTGGAAATGTTCGTGTTATAAGATGCGAGTGATTCTTATGTAGAAGCGAGGTTTGAGCCTGGGCGTGTGTTTTAGTAAGTGATTTGTAGAAGAGGGGAATCGGGAATTGCACTAAGAATTGCTGCCCCTCAACTGCAATAAGAAACTTTGGGAGGAGACCTACCATTGAACGCAAGGGAAAGATGAATCCATTGGGGTTCTCATTGCGGTGATGGATAGTTTTTTTTGGACATTAGTAAAATACTGCACGGAGATAGATAAAATGGAGATTTTTTGTCGTCATTTTGCTCTTTTCTACATTCTACTAAACCTTATGACCTATTTCTACATCGACGGAGCTGGTTACATTGGATCAGGGATTGAAAGAAACACGCCGAACATTTGAAAATTACTTGCCTCCATTTTCCAAAAAAATGAGTTGATTAATGGAGCCCAAATTTTCTTATAAGCAGGTATGTTCCATCAACATACCTGCTTATAAGAAATGTAGAATTGCTTCTTAATAAGTTAGATACATATGGCAGTAGCGGTCCAGATGGCATTCCGAACATCTTCGCCAAAACTCTCTCTTCATCTTTATGCGTACCGCTATCAATTCTGTTCAACAATAGCCTAGCCTGCGGCACTTTTCCAACTTCCTGGAAGAGATCAGTTGTCCTTCCTATTCACAAAGCTGGGAATAAAGCTGCGATCTCAAATTACCGTCCCATAACCCTTCTGTCTTCTTTTAGCAAGATTTTCGAACGCATAGTTTATAACAACTTATATTCCCTTCTACTTCCTAATTTAGCTATGCAGCAACACGGTTTTATCAAAGGCAGATCCACTCTTTCTAATCTTCTCTCCTTCTCTCATACGGTGGCTTCTGCTATAGATCAAAGAAATCAAGTAGATGTTATTTATACTGACTTATCAAAAGCTTTTGACTCTGCCAACCATGGTCTTCTACTGAACAAGCTCAAGGCATTAAATATTAACTCGACCCTTCTCCACTGGCTATACTCCTACCTCTCTAATCGTGAGTGTGTGGTAACGTATAAATCTTGTAAGTCTTCCTCCTTTTGTCCTCAGTCTGGTGTTCCTCAAGGCTCAATACTTGGTCCCTTATTATTCTTAGCTTTCATAAATGATCTGCCATCCTTATTTAACTCTTCGTCGCTTATGTATGCTGACGATTTGAAAATTTTCAAAATTATTCATTCTCTAGATGACTGCTTTCGACTGCAAGCAGACCTAGATAATCTTGTTTCCTGGACCAGCTCTAACTACCTTCCTTTAAATATTAGCAAGTGTCTCCTTATGTCTTACTCACGTAAAAAATCTCCATTTTCTTTTGTTTATTCGATCAGTGGCACTGCGCTTGGGGTAGTGACCACTCATAAAGATCTTGGTGTAATTTTTGATGATAAACTCCGCTTTGATCGCCACATTTCTTATATTGTTTCGAAGGCATCTAAAATGTCTGGTTTTATTTTAAGGACCTCTAAAGGCTTCAATAATATACGGTCTTGTACCTATCTATTTCTATCGCTGGCTCGTAGTCTATTAGAGTATTGTGCTCAAGTATGGTGTCCTCATCAACGTTATTTAATTGATGCGCTTGAAACAGTGCAGCGTAGATTCACAAGATCTCTTATTTTCAAATTTCAGATTGCATACGTTTCCTATAGCGAGCGTCTCGTTATGTTACAGCTTCCCTCTTTATTATCTCGCAGAATCTTCCTGGATGAATGCCTCCTGTACAAACTTTATTACCATCTTTTGCCACCAGCTTTGTGCGACAATATATCGGCCTTTACTCCTGAACGTATGAGTAGATCTTCAGTAATCTTTAATATCCCGTTCGCCCGAACCGAGATTTTTTTAACTCGCCTTTTGCTCGGATACCCCGCAATCACAACATTCGTGGTCTTGGTCCTATACCTTCTTCTTTTTACGAATACAAATCTCGTTTAAAACGGGATGTTCTTGAATTCGTTTTTATTAATTAAGTTTTCATTTTTACTGTTTAGCGGATTATAAATTTCTTTATGCTTTTATATGTTTTAATATAAATTCTTTTGCTTTTTTATTATTAATAATTTTTGCCTTTTTTCATTGTTTTTCTTACTTGTCTATATTATAATTGGAGTTTACTCTGTACATATAGATATTACAATAAATAAATAAATAAATAAACACCATCATCTCATACTCTCCAAAAGCCAGGTTCACTAGCTGCAACTGTCAAAACACTGAACGACTTCAAGGGAAGATAGCAGGCCAGAGCACTGCTTTGATTGTAGTCAAACAGAAGTATTCCACTCAAGATATCCAAATTGCTCCCAACAAGTAGTGACGAGAAGAAGGTCCAAGGAATGGCCATTGGAAAACGGCAACGCTTCCCACTAAACAACGTGTGGGACACCGGTCTTGTAAGAGAAAAATACCTACCAATCAGTTCTGCACTTACGTCTTTTGTGAAAGACAATAGACCCTATTTTAATTGGACGTGTTGGGTCAGTAAATGAAGGATTTAGCGGATTCTGGTACGTTGAACAGAATCATTGGAGGTGAAGCCTGGCTAATAATGAAAGATCTTGGGATAGAAAGCAGGTTCAGCTAACAGTAGTTCGTGAAGTTGGCTAACGGCCAGCGGTATGATATTTTGGGCAAAATGTTGGTACCTTTTAAACTGCAAGGTAGGTATCGCTGGATAGACGTCAGTGATGCCAGCGCTTCCTCAGATATTATGGGTGGATCTCTTCAGTGAAGTAGAAATCGGTCTTAATCTTAAAAAGGAATAGTGAGACTTTCTTAGTCTCATCACCACGATGAGCTCGGTGCATCTTCGGCTACGGACCGTGACTGAAGGAGAAAAGCTGATCACTCTAGTGAAACAAGGGTTTGACAAAATTGGAAGTGGGTTAGGCAAAATGTCACTGTTGGAGTATAAATAAAGGATGAACTCAGCTCCCATTAAACAATGTTAATATCCCGTCTTCTTTGCGATTCAAATGTATATACATTATTGAGGAGCTAAATGAAATGCTTTGGTTTGGAGTCCTACAACCTTCGGTCCTCAATAAGCCTTACAGTTAAGAGCAAAGATGGTACATGCCGGACCTGTGTGAATTTCTGAAAATTGCATTAAGCTAGTGTGCGGGACACGTATCCCCGTATGCATATATAAATATAAATATATATATATATATATATATATATATATATATATATATATATATATATATATATATATATATATATATATATATATGTAAAAATACATATAGACGAGTATGTATATACATATATCTATATATATATATATATATATATATATATATATATATATATATATATATATATATCTATACACAAATACATATATACGAGTATCTATATAAAAAACTTGATATTGTCGCGTGTTTTGGTTCGCGGCCAATAATTTTAATGTTCCGGGAAAGTGAAAACGCAATGTCTTTTAAATTAAATTAAAAGAGTTTATTTCATTACTTAAAAGTGCACAACCACTTATTAATTATTTCACAATTTTAATTTTCACTATTAAAATTAAAACTTCCACTTGTCCATAAATTCCTATCACAATGGTCTTCTAAAATCACTTCACTATTACTTGATCGCTTTTCAATTCACACTCCACACGCTATCGCCGTTTTTACTATCGCGGTTGAATGAATGATCCCCCCATTCATTCAGCTCGCCTTTACATAGGGTCTCCATCCGTTCAATGCATTTCTCGTACATTAGCGAATGTTCTGCCGAGAGGTATCTGGTATATTCGAGCAGATTAATGAATGGAGCAGTGACTCACTTCCAAATGTTGATCATGCTTGGTTGGTTCTCGTAGTTTCGAGTAAATTCATTTTGTTGATGTTCTTAATGGTTGTGGGAACAATTGTAACAGTAGCTCGCAGAATTATTTGTACATGTAACACTGCCCAAACTCAGTTCTTTTCGCCCCGAAAAGATGTGTCGCCAGTTGTAGTCAAGTCTCCCTGGGTGTAATATGGGGCAAGATGGTCCAGATGCACGATTTTCATTTTGGCTCTTGGCTTATGGTGTTCCTGTATGCGATATACGACGTCGTTGATTCACTTTGTAACTCGGTATGGTCCCTCCCAATTATGCTGCTGTGGGTTATATAACAACACCAAGTCATCTTGCTGGAAGCCAGTAGAATTAGCCTTTAGATCATACCTGGTCTTCATGCGGTCAGTAACCGATTCGAGGTGTTTTCGCACTGTTCGATGTATCTGGTTCAACCGTTCTCTTAGCTCACTTGCGTACTCCGAGATTATTTGGGGTTTCCCAGGGGTGTCCCGAACTTAATATCAGCTGGCAGACGAATAGTCTTCCAAAAATGACTTTGGCTGGTGCTTGGCCCGTTGATGCATGTTCGGCAGCTCTGTGCGTCCTCAAAAATAGTGGGATGTGTCGGTCCCAGTCCCTTTGGTTCTCGTCAACCATATTGGCGAGGTGTTTATTGAGCGTGCCGTTGAAACCTTCAACCATTCCATCGGATTGGAGATGCAGTGGTATTGTCCTCGTTTTCTGTATTCCCAGTAGTTTGCACATTTCGCCAAAAACTAGTAACTCAAAGTTTCGGGCTTGATCCGAATGTAGTTCGCAAGGTACGCCGTATCTACTGACCCAATTTAACACTAGCTGTTCGAACACAGTAGTTGCTTCCTGGTTGGGAATGGGGTAGACCTCGGGCCACTTGCTGAAATAATTGGCTACAACCAGCGTGTATCGATTTCCCCATTTGGATTCAGGAAAGGGTCCTGCGATGTCAACAGCAATCCTTTCAAACGGCACACCCACGTTGTAGGTTTGCATTTGTCCCCTCAGCCGTTGCTTTGGACCTTTGACGGAAGCGCAAATTGTGCATCTACGGCACCAGTCCTCTACGTCTTCTCGAACATGGAGCCAGTAGAACCTTTTCCGCAATTTCGCTAAGGTCTTGTTAACACCAAGGTGGCCTCTCGAGGATCCTTCATGCATCTCCTTAAACACATCGTGGATTCGGCTTTTGGGAAGTATAGTTTGCATCCTATAGGCGCTGCCGTCCACCGTTTCCCATATCCGCTTGAGTATGCCACCCTCCACCTGAAGGGAGTTTCATTGTGCCCAATAGCTTTTCAGGGTTGCGCCATGCATTGAAACGTCCTTCCACTCAGGTCGCCCAGTTGTCTCGTTCCATACGAGCAATGGTCCAATGTCTTCATCGGTTAACTGGGCGTTTTGAATCTCCTCCGGTGACCAATCTTCATCGGATTCGGCCGTTGTCAATCGCAGCTCAACGGGCGGCTCCTTTTCTTCAATCCGTTGGCAATGCCTACAATTATCTGGACATGGACGACGAGATAGGGCGTCAGCATTTCCATGAACTCCGCCCTTCCGGTGAACAATTTCGTAGTCGTATGACTGTCCCTCGGGGTTTTTGAAATTAAGTAGCCATCTCAGCGATGTATGGCCCGTTTGAAGAACAAAAATCTGGCCATATAGGTACTTGTGGAACTACTTGGTGGCCTCTATTATAGCCAATAGCTTCTTCCTGGTCACGCAGTAGTTCCTCTCACTTTTTGAGAGAACTCGACTGTAATACGAGAGGACTCTGTCTTCACCATCGATCTGCTGGGAGAGTACAGCTCCAATCCGACCGTTGCTCGCATCCGTGTCAACTACAAACATTTTTCCGGGTTTTGGATATGCCAGCACGGGTGATTCACACAGCTTCTCCTTCAGGGTCTCAAAGGCTGCCTGGCATTGCTCATTCCAGACATACGGACGATTTTTCTCGGTTAACTGATGGAGACACTTAGCTATTTTGGCAAAGTCTTTGACGAATCTTCGATAGTAGGTTGCCAGACCCAGAAAACTTCGTAGTTGACCCTTGTTGTTTGGTGTTGGCCACCTTTTCACGGCTTCAATTTTCTCGGGATCTGTTTGACCCCTTCTGCTGATACGGCATGTCCCAGGTATTTTACTTCAGCTGCAAAAAGGGTACACTTGTCGGGACTAAGTTTCAAATTGGCCATCGGGAAAAAACCTCTTCTAAGTTCCGCACATGCTCTTCGAACGTTCTCCCAATAACAATGATGTCATCTAGGTACACCAAGCCGGTCTTCCAGGTTAGGTCTCGTAGCACGTATTCCATCAAGCGTTCGAAAGTGGCTGGAGCATTGCAAAGCCCAAATGGCATCACCACAAATTGCCACAATCCGGTTCCAACTCTCGGTCCTTCTTGTCGATTTCTACCTGCCAGTAGCCACTTTTGAGATCGAGTGCAGAAAACCATTTTGCGTCGGCCAAAGTGTCCATGATGTCATCGATGCGTGGGAGCGGGTTGCTATCTTTCTTAGTGACGTCGTTAAGCTGCCTAAAGTCGACACAAAACCGAGTGCTAACGTCCTTTTTCTTTACTAGAACTACTGGCGTGGCCCATAGACCGACAGAGGGTTCAATAACGCCTTGTTTTCTCATGTCCGAGATCAGTAAGCTCACTTCTCCTTGTTTGGCTATAGGAAGACGTCTCGGCGCTTGTCAAATTGGCTTGGCTCCCTGTGTATCTATGACGTGAGTTACCATACTCCTTCGGCGTTGGTCATCCGGACTTGTTGAGAAGATGTCACTGTACTTGGTGACCAGATCAGAGGCTCGCTTGAATAGCTGCACTGGCAATTTGACCTGCTTCAATATTGCAGACGTGGATTCCCGGGCTTTGTCTGCGTCTTGCCTCCTTTTCCAATGATGGTCGTGAGTGGCTTCCAAGAAGGTGATGATGGAAACAGGCTGGCAGCTGCCGATGACTTCTCCTGCTTTGATGATCGTGGTTGAGTCTGTGGTGTTAAGGACTCTAACCGGCACGTATCCGTTCATTACAGATCTTGCAAGGCTTTGTCCTACAATCAAACTGCACAATTCGGACGTCTTCGTTGGCTCTATCAGATAAGATCGCTGGTCTCCAGAATCACTATCAAGCTTGGCCCATACAATGCTTTCAGAAGAATTCGGTACATCAGTGTCGGCACATACTACTACATTCATCTTGGGAATTTGAACGCTGGGATCCTCCATCAAAACTTTGACATTCTGCCATTTCAAGACCCGTTTGCCCAAATCCAACGTGATTCCATGTGGTCGCAGAAAATCCATTCCGAGAATGCAGTCATCCATAATGTTCGCGACCAGAATATTATTTCCGAACGCTAGGTCTCCCAACTGTATCTTGAGGTTGACCTCTCCATGGAAAGGTGCAGTTTCTCCTGCAGCTGTCCGTAGTGAGAAAATCCTGCCCTTTCGAAGCAGTTGTTGCCTCACATAGTCTGGTTGGATGATCGATCGGGTTGCACCAGTGTCGATGGTTATGGTGCAGTCTTCTCCGTCAACTTGACCCGGAAGGCATAAGTCCGCTTCTCCACGATGTAGTCTTGACACGGTGATGGTGGCGCTGGGGACGTTGATCCTCCTAGCCAACCTCTACCCCACGAAGTTGGCTCTTACATGTTTCCTGACCCCTCCGTTTGAAGGGTTTTCATTTTGGGCTCCTGACTCGGTCTGGATCTCCTCCTAGCTGCACACCCTGGACAATAGCTCGGTTTTCTTTGCTTCTTCGAGTCTCTTTGCAGTTGCCCCTTCTCTCCGCAATTCCAGCATCTAGGCGCGCCATTTACATGCGGGTCTCGCTCTATTTCCACGCGCTCACACCTGCACTCGTCTGCCACTATCTCGCGAACCCGGGCAGACGTACGAGTCACATTTTTCGCTGCCTCAAAGTTCAGACTGTAAGCCAATGCATCCTTAACCGTTTGCTTTTGAGCTTAACGCACGGCTTGTTGCAGTTTCGGGTCCTTTAGTGCGCTGATGAATGCTTCTGTCGCTGCATCATCTCGATGTTCTGGGTCGTAGGCTGGGTAGGCCAAAAGTGCTAGTCGCTCAATGTCTTGGGATAGCTGCTGTAGGGTTTCACCAGACTGCTGCTTCAGATGCCGTAGCTATGCCCGGTAAATCTGCTTCAGATGTTCGTCTCCATAACGTCTGTCGAGCGCATTCATTATAGCATTCAGGTTTGAGTGCAACTCGACGGGGATAGTCTGCAAAAGCTTGGCAGCTGGGCCTCTTAGAGCAAGAATTAATGCAGTTGCTCGTTCCCGCTCATTCCAGTGATTCACCCTAGTGGCGGCTTCAAACTGGGTTTTGTAAATAGTCCACACCGTTTGCCCGTCGAATATTGGTGCTTGCAGATTTCTGGATATGCTATGCGCTGCGGTTGTAAGTGGGGCTGGTGAGGTGGTTACTACTGCCGTCGCTTCTTCTAATTCTTTTCTCACTTTTTCCATCTCATGGTTCATTCTCTCTTCGACCTGGCTGACCTTTTCCTAGACCTGGCTGACCTTTTCCTCGACCTGGTAAACCTTTTCCTCGACCTGGTCAACCTTTTCCTCGACGCCTTGAATTTGTTTGTGCAGATGACCGAGCTCCGCTTTTATTTCGGTTGACTGTTTCTCCAGCTTCTGTGTGATGTCTGCCTTGATATCTGCCTTGATTTCGATCGCTTGTTGGTCCAGCTTCGCTGATTGTTCATTTAGCTTCGCTGATTGTTCATTTAGCTTGGCTGATTGTTCATTTAGCTTCGCAGTTAAATTGGATAACTGTTGTCGCTGCTCCTGCTGCATGATCATCAACATTTGCATCAGCGCATTTTCTGTTTCCTTTGGTTTTGGTGTTTCTGCTTCTCCACCTTCTGCACCATTTTCTGCATCTGAGGGCTCACCCAAATCTAGATTTATGCCTTCCGATTCGAGCGTCGCGCAAGCGTGCAATCAGTGTGGCCTTTGTACTTTGCGTAGCCAGATTTCGCTGTTTCAACTCTTCCTTAAGCTCTGACATGGTCTATTCATTAATTCGTAGATGCAAGTTTCGTGGCATTTTTATGATTTTGGCTTTTTGTTTTTGTTTTTTTTTTTTTCAACCCGTTTCACGTTAAATTTCACTATTGTGCACTTTAAAAATGTTTAAATGTTTTCACTTTCCGAAATTTTCTTTCTCACTTCTCGACACCACTGTCGCGCGTTATGGTTTGTGGCCAATAATTTTAATGTTCCGGGAAAGTGAAAACACAATGTCTTTTAAATTAAATTAAAAGAGTTTATTTCATTACTTAAAAGTGCACAATCACTTATTAATTATTTCACAATTTTAATTTTCACTATTAAAATTAAAACTTCCACTTGTCCATAAATTCCTATCGAAATTCTCTTCTAAAATCACTTCACTATTACTTGATCGCTTTTCAATTCACACTCCACACACTATCGCCGTTTTTACTATCGCGGTTGAATGAATGATCCCCCCATTCATTCAGCTCGCCTTTATATAGTTCAATGCATTTCTCGTTCATTGGCGAATGTTCTGCCGAGAGGTATCTGGTATATTCGAGCAGATTAATGAATGGAGCAGTGACTCACTTCCAAATGTTGATCATGCTTGGTTGGTTCTCGTAGTTTCGAGTAAATTCATTTGGTTGATGTTCTTAATGGTTGTGGAAACAATTGCGACAGTAGCTCACATAATTATTTGTACATGTAACAGCATATACATATACATATATATCCGCTATATTGGTCAAGATGCAAGATGCGAAATATTTATTCATACCTGATATAAAATTTGAATACTGGCAGGCTCCGGTAGTGGAGGCTTATTTAAATTTAAATTAAATTTACTCGGATTTCCTTTGGGCATTCGAATGCCCTGGTCATATAGCAACGTTTAATAAATAGCATCTTAGGACATGAGTTAAACCCCTGTACTTCACTTATCCGGACTATATTATTGTTGTTACACAGAGTTTTGGATATCACCTGGAAATCTTTAAGGAAGTTTTTCGTCGTCCGAGAGAGGCAGAGTAGAAGCTTGCAAGGGATAAGTGCGAGTCACGACCAGGAATCGTGAAGCATGTGAGGCAGTTCCTGGGTATAGTCTCATGGTACCGGCGCTTTATTCCAGACTACGCCTCCTTTGTTGTACCATTGACAAGTTTGTTCAAGAAAAACAGTGAGAAGGGGCATTTGCTACGTGTAAGATACAATTGGCGGCAGCCCCGATCCTTACTTGCCCGGACTTCGCCTTGTCTTTCACCGTACAGAATGACGTGTCTGATGCAGGTTTGTAGACCGTACTAAGTAGGAACTCACCAGAAGCTGAAAAAGTAATTTTCTGTTTTCGTTCTTTATCCAAACAAAAAAAATACTCGGTAACGGAGGAGGGGTGTTTAGCGGAACTGTAAGCAATAGAGAAGCTACATCCTTATCTTCTTTTTTTTGCTTGAGCATTACAGCCCCTTTCGGGACATTGCTTAGAGACATGCAATGATTTTATCTCGCTCACGAACGTCGAGATTTCCCGAAAGAAATCTGAACCGACCTCTCATCGGTTCTAGACGCGAATTTTGAGTCGTGCCAACGAATGGTACCCAACCGGTCAACCAGTCCATGCCCTCGTAGCCTATTTCACGGTGGCTGCTTGTCCGCCTGCTAGTTCGGAGAGGATTTCGGTGGCAGCTCTTTTAAATGGGTTACGCTCGATTTCATTAATTCAGCCACCATTACGTACCCGTTTTAAACGCGTCTAAAATGCAACCATACGGAAAAGAAACGTATCTCTACTTTATTCTGTATAAACCTTCACTTCCGTCAAACAACATAAAAAACTTGATCTAATTCCGCATTCCCGAAATTCTCTTTCTTTTTTCCGAAACGGTACCGAAAAATACACTACTCTAATGCAAACTTCGAAATATCCTGCTCTAATAAAAAAACATCAAAACAAACTATGGTACCGCGTACTGACCGTGACGCGAAACCGGCTATTCGCGGATTACACAAACCCTACCCTCTTAGCGGCATACTCACCGTTCGCCGACATTCTCCTGCTGGAAGAAAAGGGTTTAGCTGGAAAGGAAAGACTTGATTAGCATAGCAATTCATTTTATTCATTTTTTTTCAAGTATGACGTGAACCGTTTAAAAGTAATTTTTCAGTGAAGTTTATAATGAAAGCAGCATTATGAATATTTCTTTTGTAATATCCTCAGGATGCGCTAGATGATGAATTAGAATACGTTAGCCAAATGCAATTAGACTCCTTTCCAATTTCGCTTGGATAAATCTAGAATTCTAGATACTTGATATCGCTTCTTAATTAAAACGAGCGAATTTTAGCAAAATTCAAATTTCAATTAATGCCTTTTTTCGAAAATAAAGTTGTAATAATGTTTTTCATATCATCAATGATCATATAACTATTTAATCAATCTAATAATGCAAACAAATGGCTCAAATTTCAAATTGCTGCCATAAATGGAAAAGATTTATTTGGGTCCTTTAGTTTAAGTTAGTGAATTTAAGATTCTTTGTGATTTTGTTTTTAACTAATTCTTTTAAAAATTATTTGTCGGAAACATTAAAATTTTGTAAAAATAAGGTTGAATCTGTTTATTTCAGTAGCTTTCATAATCCTTATTATTGTTATTTGTATCATTGGTTATTATTCATTATTATATGTATTATGTCTTATTATTATTTGTATTATTTGTTATTCATTAACATGGTTAGTATTATGTCTTATTATTATTGGTTATTTATAATGATTGTAGTATTATTTCTCATTATTATTTCTATTATTTGTTAGATATGAATAATGTTCGTATTATTGGATATTCTAAAAAGCATTGAGACTTTTTTGTCACTAGATGGTGTCCATTGTCATATATCAGGCAATACTAATCAGATTGAGTCAAACTGACATGCGTTTGAAAAGTGACATTCCAGTCTACAATCTTCATTCGAACAGTTTTGTATTTCGTCATTCGTGTCAAAAGCTGTATTCATTTAAAAATGAGTGAAATTTCTGAAAAAATTCGTTATATTTTACAATATCACGATCAAGGTGAGAATGCATCGCAGGCTCGTGAAAAAATGTGTGGTGTCTACGGTCAAGATATTTTATCAAAAGCCACTGTCAAGAGATGGTTCGCTCATTTTCGCTCTCGAAATTTTGATGTCAAAGATGCACCTCGCTCAGGTCGACCAATCAAGGAAAAAAATCGATGAAATCTTACAAAAAATTGAAGAAGACCGACACATAAGCAGCCATGACATTGCTAAGGAACTGAATATCCATCACCAAACAGTTTTGAGCCATTTGCGTAAGGCTGGATACACAAAGAAGCTCGACGCTAGGATGTCGCAAGAATTAACACAAAAAATTTGATCGACCGAATTTCCATTTGCGAAATGCTAATAAAACGCAACGAAATCGAGCCATTTTTGAAGCAAATCATTACGGACGATGAAAAATGGGTAAGATACGAGAATTATGTTCAAAAAAGATCCTGGTCAAAAAAAGGTGACTCATCACAAACGACTTCAAAGCTTGGATTGACACCAAAAAAGGTTATGCTGTGTGTATGGTGGAATTGGAAGGGAATTGTTTATGATGAGGTGCTAAAACCTGGCTAAACATTCAACTTGGCTCTGTACTGTCAACATTTCACCAGTTTGCAACAAGCAATTCAAAAATACCAGCCAAAATCAATCAATAGAAAGGGCGTTGTCTTCCATCATGACAATGCCAGACCACACACATCTTTGATGACCCGGCAAAAATTGACAGAGCTTGGCTGGGAAGTTTTGATGCACCCACCGTATAGCCCAGACCTTGCACCATTAGACTACCATTTGTTTCGGTCTCTGCAAAACTTCCTTAATGAAACGAAATTCACTTCGAAAAGGGACTGTGAAAATCACTTGGTCAAGTTTTTCACCGATAAACCATAGAAGTTCTACACAGATCGAATAATAGCTCTACCCACAAAATGGCAAAAGTTCATGAATAAAAGCGGGACAATATGTACTTGAATCAGATCCATTTTAAATAAAAGAAATATTCAATCGAAAAAATGACAAAATAGGCCCAATCCTTATTATTATGAGTTATTTATTAACATGGTTTGTATTATTTCTTATTATTATTGGTTATTTATTATGATTGTGGTACTATTTCTCATTATTATTTGTGAGAAATTAATGAGAAATAATGATTTGTTAGAAATCAATAGTGTTCGTACTATTTTGTATTATTATTTGTGTTATGAGTTATTTATTAACATGGTTTGTATTATTTCTTATTATTATTGGTTATTTTTTTATTTCTATTTTATGGGTCGATATTTAATTGATTCAGCAGGGAATGAATGGTTCATATAAGTTATTTATATTTAATTGCTTAGTGCTTTCAATACTCAAAAATGGGTGCACTTTCGGAATTGAGGTTAATTTCCGTTGATATTCTTCATTAAGTTGTTGTAAACAAAAAATATTGACAACTTCTCATCTTCTCGGCCAAGCATAAATATTAAGAATATACAAATACTAATAGCATAATATTATTTAAAGCTTAACGTGCTGTCATATAAATTATGCCTTTAACTTAAGTCATCTATAGATAGCAATTAATCATAATCTTCTGCACTATAATTTGATTTTCAAGATTTGTAAATTTCCTTTTGCTTCCAACTATCAATGTTGGAAATTAAATATACAATATAAAGTCTCTATGAGGAACTTGTCAGACGAGTATATAATTGTTTCATTTTAGTCTCAAAGTATGAGAGGTTAGTTACTACTTTTGGAGATAATATTATGGAATCATTTTCACTCGAGTTTTAGATCAAATTTATCAGCCTCTAACAAATATAGGGAGGCAAAAACATTAATCCCAATTACTCTTAATAGACTCGTCAATTATGATTGATACGTTTTAAATGTATAACGTAATAACCCTGATCTTAGTAAATATCTATTATGTTGAACTCTAGGAAAAATAGTTGTACTACTAAACTTGTATATTAAAAGCGAATGCGACTAGAACTGCCGTTTCCATTGGCCAATAGCTCACTAGCAAATACTAAACAATCACACTTGCAATCGTTTGATTTTCTCGAATTCTCAATATGAAAAGACCCTTTTTCCTTAATAATATTTCCCCCTAAGGAAAATAATAAATACATGCGCTTCCTTCTCATTGGGGAGCCACCGTTGATGGTCGCTCCATGCTGACGCTGGGTTTGGGAATAATTAGACGCTGTATTAAAAATCTCCTATAGAACTTACTTGCAACGTTAAAAAGGGCTTGCTTGTCATGGGAAACTGCCTAAAGTTTAGGTGGAGGCCAGTCATCCGCAATCCGGGATGATGTCCGGGAGCATCCAACTCGAGGCACTGAAACTCGCATTGTTTTTTCCTGTTTTTTCTTCTTTCTAGCCGGTATCAGTGCCGCTGAGGTCTTGCAACGTGAAACTCTGACAGTCCCGCACGAACCGGATGTCAACTTTTCTACCTTTTGACACCTGTCAAATCGTGGTTCAGTGGCAGCGAGTAGTTAAAAGGTCGCTCCCGAACCGTTGACGTCAATAGCGTAAGATACATGGATCTGCTGATCGGCGTCAGTTGCATAGGGCAAAGTTATTACAGGGCAGTGTCTACGATAACAACTAGGCATGGGGAGACTGAAGGACAAGATGTCAAGCTCTAAGCTGAGTCCACCCATCTGGGAGCGTGTGTCGGATGGATGGTTAACCTTCCCAAGGTACGTTCTAGAAGGAAAGGTCGCTGTATGCTATTTATGAGCCCAAGTGGAGGTGAACAATGCCAATCGTAAAAAAGCACAGGAAAAAAGAGAACCTCTTGGGGATGGCGTGCTTCACCATCGTAAGCTCTTGGCATGGTAGACTCCCCGTTCTTTTCCGGACATGTCAGAAATGAGATACTGCTTGGGACTTAACACCTGCAGGACCCGACACTTCACGTCGTTGTCCAATTCAGCATTGTAGTGCCGAGCCGCTTCACTCTGCTTATAGTTCCGTCGATAGATCTCGTCGCCTGCCTTGAAACCAGAAGGGTGAGATCGCAGGTTGTAACGCTCTTCCCCCGCACGTCTGCTATCTTCAATCTTTTTCCGGAGTTGGTCTCGCAGTATTCGGAGTTTCTTGTGCTGCTCAAGAGCCACTATTGGGCCTTCCAAACATTTTAACTGCCGCAAATACCGGTACGAGTTGCCGTGGCAGATCATGTACTGCCCGAACACGGCAAAGTAAGGTAAGATACCTGTTGTGGTGTGGTATGAAGAGCGCAGGGCACAAGTGATGGCGGAAATCCTGCGGTCCCAATCCTTCTGATCCGGCTGGACATAGGCACGAATAATGGCTAGGAGTGTACGATTTAGCCACTTGGACTCATTTTCTTGTGGAGAATAGAATGCGGTCCACTGGTGAGTAATACCATACTTGTCCATCGGGTCCCGAAATCTACTCGAGGTGAACTGGACTCCGTTGTCGGGGACCACGTTTTCCGATACTCCAAATATATGGAAGACGCGTTTCTCTAAGAATCTGACTATCGGGCCGGTGTGCATGTTACGAATCGGCTCAATGATTGGAAATTTTAATAACTGGTCCAGGACCATGACAGCTCCCATGTGACCAGAAGTCAAACGAGGATAAGGACCGATAAGATCGATATAAAAGCGCTGGAACACACGCTCATGTAGTCCAAACTTACCCATCGGAGGCCAAGGACAGTATTGAGCGCTTTGGTACACTTACACAACTCACAGGCGGTTACATACGCTTTAATTCGTTGTGCCATTTTAGGCCAAAAGAAATAGGTTTCAGCCGCCGAAGCGTACGACCGTATCCGCCATGCGCACTCAACGGGTGGTCATGAGCACGTCTGATAAGATCGATGGTCGACTCTTTGGGTATCCATAACTTCTACTGTTCCTCTCCTTGCATGGAGTCTCCGGATGCGTGTCCCATCCACTTGTAGATAAATCCCTCCGTCACCCACAGTTGTGGCAGCTGTGGTAACTGGATCTGTATAGTATGCATCAGCTGCGTGTAGCCTGCCGACTTGAAGGTGGGATGATCCAGATTGATCAATAGGGGGCTGTCATTCCCCTGGATCAATGTTTTTCATCAAAGGCCTCGGTTATAAGCAATAGGTCGTCCAAGTATACGAAAACTTCGTGCCGTAAATACGGTGGTAGCACTTTATCCATAAGGCGCGTCATTATTTGAGGGGCATTCAAACGTCGGGCATCTAAGCATAGCCGGACCTTGTTCGGCTTAACCACTAAAGTGACCGGTGAAGCCCATATGCTCTGCAATTCTTCGATCACGCCTAGTGCCAGAATCCAATCAACTTCGGCATATAATTACCTTTCCTTCGCCAGAGATATGGCAAAATGTCTCTGCTTGAGGGGTTTAACATCCCCCACATATATTGTGTGAAACACCTAGGTTGTCCTATCGAGACCTTCCTTCTCATGCCATAGAAAAGCCGATATAGCCGAGTCAAGTCACAGTTATTGATTCACATCCAGTGCATATCGAAGTGAGTCAGGAGTTGAGGTCAGGACATGGACAGTAGCAACAGAGTCAAGTATTGTGCTAGAAAACAATGCCAGGGCCAAATTAATTTTCGGACGAAGTCCACCCCTAGGTAAAGATTCTGTGTTAGTTGGGGTATAATGTAGAATTCCAGGGACTTGGACACACCTTTAAAGATGACATCCATTGTAAGTTTCCCCATTACGGAGTGACGAGTTCCATCCGCCGTACTTAACCAGGTAGTAAAATGCTGAACTTGATCTGCGTGGGTTGTCAGAACCTCTCCTACGAAATTGGCTGATATGCAGTTAACACTGGCCCCAGTGTCAATCAAGCCTACCAGTCACTTTGGCATGGCGTGTACTGATGCGTATGGGTCAACGTCGTCCTTCAATAATTTGTTTAAGTGGATCGCCCGTAACGTCTTCCTAGACTGCCTCACCCTTCCCCAGAAGCTCCGCATCCGACGCGTGGCTCGCTTTCTTCTCGGTGGAGTGGTTAGAACCATCTCCTAATTGAAGATCCACTGACGAGTAGCTAGATAGTCCCGCAGTCTAACATAAAAGGGCTTAACATACCAGGGTACCTTCGTCTCATTCCCATTCCCCTGAACGTCCAACTCAGCAATGCGTGACGTCAGCTGCGGAACTTCGGGAGAACTGTGTTTGGTGGTGCGAGTCAGCAACTTTGGGGTCGTATCCGGGGCTTGGTTGTACATAGCAATGTGTTCAGTATCTGTCCGTTCGGGCTTTGGGAGTGCCAGCAAGTGGCTGCGGCACTCGCTGGCAAGTTTTTTCGCAACTTGCAATCTGCGCAATCCGGAGTATACGTGTCCGCTTTTTCGCAATGTTAATAGAATACCGTTGGTTTCGCTGCATATGCAGAGACCCGGTGTCCCGGTTGTTGGCTGTTCCAACAGACCGTCGGGCTTGCAACAACCTCAACGAAAGGTCGGTCACTTGCTAGTTTGAACTCGCGATCTAGGGGGACTCCGCTCCTCAGGAGATGTGTAGGCTCCGTATCTACGTGATCAGCGGCTACTAATTCCGCCGTATGATTGCTTCGTTGGCTAGGTCCCGTCATGTGAGGCTGTGGACGAAAGGACGGGAATGGAGGCGTAAGCCCTGCACGGTGCATATTGGCACATGAAGGAGGCTGTTTTGAAGCTCCCAACGCATGCCCTCCCTGATGCTTTCCACCAGTTTGTCCTCGGGCATGGGTGTTCGTAGCCAAGTGCTTGGGCGCAGTACACTGGTATAATACTGGTCAAATGGTTCGTGGGAGCCTTGTTTGCGTTTCCGTAGTTGTTCACGCAATTCTCTTTCAGTGAGGCCGTCATCAAAGTGGTTGCGGAAAGCTGCACAGAAGGAATTCTAATCGTACCATTCGGCACCATCCCCACTGAACAAGAGGTGTGCGTGTCGTAGAAAAACCAAGAAGTTGTCTCCCAGCGTACTCGCGACTAGAGCCTGAATCTGGAACAGGAACCTGTCCACTGGTGTGGCTAAATTAAAGCCGGTGAAGCTGAGTCGCAAACTCTCCATTATGCGTGGTGTTGGGTCTCGGACTGGAGCTGCGGAATTCGCGGGGCGATTCGCTTCATTGGTACGTCTGCCGTAAGGAATGAGTCGTGTGTTGTTGGTATCGGTGGGGGTGCGGTACTGTACCGTTTTCGATAGTCTGCGCCTCTGGGAACCATTCCCGCGCTCCCTCGGGGGAGATTCCTATCATCAACCAGTCTAGAGGTAGGCATAGCCGGACTGGGATTTGGTTTCCAGCTAGGTGGAGTTCTTGCGCGGCTGGGGGGCTGGCTGCTCCTGAGGTCTTGGAAATCTCTCTCCATATGTACGATCCTGTCGGACAGCCCTTGCAACAAGGACAAAATTGTGTCATTGACCATGGTGTCTGAGTGCGCTGTTGGGGCATCTGCCGGTGCTCTTGCGACCGAAGCTTCCCCGCCCACGGCTCCCTGGTAGTTCGACAGCGGTTGTGTCTGGTCATTAGTCCGGGGGTCTTTTGTCACTGCTCCACGCATAGGGGCTTGTGCTCCGACGGGTCATCTAGAGCCCTTTGCTCGGTTTGGCGTCTGTATAAAGGAAAGAGACCGGATTTTTGCAAGAGCTGCTGGACGCAAATACGATGGATCAGGTGTCCGCACACTGGCTACGCCCTCTACGACGTCCTCGTCGCAGATCCCGCAGTTGGCTGGTTGTACAGGTTTGGAGCGGGTCCAGCGTTTTTCTGAAGTCCACTTCGTAGTCATCGTTGGTTCCATAATGGTAATAGCAAGTATTAAAAAAACTGCTCCTAACTACCAAAAAAAACTTAATCAATATTTTTAAAGTGGCCGATAGTGGTGAGCTGTGATCTATCAAAAAAAATTTAACTGTTGAACTCTTTCCTTTCCAGCAGCGTCGACTCCTCCATAGGGAAATGAGAGTGAATGGTGGTCTGCCAAAAAAAAGGTGCTCCTGACCGATTTTAAAAATCATCCCCACCCCAAGTACATTACAAAAACAGTCTCTAATCTACGTTAATTGACTGGATGAGATGAGTGATAGAGTCACCGTAACAGTTTTGTAAGCGGTCAAAAATCCCGAGGCGTGGAAGCATTCCGGGCCTCACAACTCCAGCATACGCCACCGAAAGTCGAAACAAAACCACTCATCTATCGCGCATTAAAAGATGGATAGAATCCTTCCGCAATATAAAGGCAAGGTAACCTTCTATTTTCTTCAGAGTCCAGGCAGATATCAGGAATCCACTGGCTGACAGTTCCCATCAAGGAAATAGAAGGTCCTTACACGTTATACCCTGGGACGCCACATCGGAAGGAATCGGTCGCGAGAAAAAAAAATAAAACAAAGGAGAGTGGAAGCTGCAACTCACGTGAAGTGACTGAATGGGTGTATAACACACCTCCGCTACTCCTGTCCGTGGGAGCTCGAGTAAAGAGGTACCTTACATCTTCCGGAAAGGACCAAATCGTCAGAAGACGTTAATCTTTATCCCCTTCATAATGTTTGGGGCCTACGTTGGGCGGCATTTGTAACGATTTGATCTCGCGCACGAACGTCGAGATTTCCCGAAAGAAATCTGAACCGACCTCTCATCGGTTCTAGACGTGAATTCTGTGTCATTCCAACGAATGGTACCCAATCGGTCAACCAGTCCGTGCACTCGTAGCCCATTTCGCGGTGGCTGCTTGTCGGCCTGCTAGTTTGGAGAGAATTTTGGTGGCAGCTCTTTTAAATGGATTACGCTCGATTTCATTAATTCAGCCACCATTACGTACCCGTTTTAAACGCGTCTAAAATGCAACCATACGGAAAAGAAACGTATCTAATTCCGCATTCCCGAAAATCTCTTTCTTTTTTCCAACGCGGTACCGAAAAATACACTACTCTAATGCAAACTTCGAAATATCCTGCTCTAATAAAAAAAACATCAAAACAAACTATGGTACTGCGTACTGACCGCGACGCAAAACCGGCTATTTGCGGACTACACAAACCCTACCCTCTTAGCGGCATACTCACCGTTCGCCGACATTCTCCTGCTGGAAGAAAAGGGTTTAGCTGGAAAGGAAAGACTTGATTAGCATAGCAATTCATTTTATTCATTTTTCTTCATTTTATAGAACATGATATTTGTAATGGTCACTTCATTTATAACATTTTGGAATGAATGCAAGGAAATTCAAGTATGACGTGAATCGTTTAAAAGTAATTTTTCAGTGAAGTTTATAATGAAAGCAGCATTATAAATATTTCTTTTGTAATATCCTCAGGATGCGCTAGATGATGAATTAGAATACGTTAGCCAAATGCAATTAGAATCCTTTCCAATTTCGCTTCGATAAATCTAGAATTCTAGATACTTGATATCGCTTTTTAATTAAAACTAGCGAATTTTAGCAAAATTCAAATTTCAATTAAGGTCTCTTTTTGGAAATAAAGTTGTAATAATGTTTTTCTTATCATCTGTAATAAATTAGCCCTACGCCACTGACGCCGATCCTACGCTATTGACGTCGACGGTATGGGAGCGGCCTTTTAACCACTCGCCGCCACTGAACCACGATTTGACAAGTGTCAAAAGGAAATGAAGAAATCACGCTATTCGTGGCTAGCAGTGAATCCATCATTTAATGCATCTTTGGGACTTAGTTCGAATAAAAGTAAGCTTATAGAAGATATCAAACCACTCAGCGTGGAAAACGAAAACCTTCCAGAGGAAAAACAAACAACGCGAGTATCAGTGGCAATTGCCTCGAGTGGGGTGCTCCCTATCCCGTATTGCGGATGACTGCGCCTCCACCCACAGCATCTGCGTTTCCCACGACAAGCGAGCACTTTCTAACGTGCAAGTAAGTTCTATAGTAGATTTTTAATACGGTGTCTATTTATTTTCAAACCCAGCGTCAATGGCGTGGAGCTCCCGCCAACGGTGGCTCCCCAGCGAGAAGGAGGCGGATGGAAAACATGTCTACTTTTCGCAGCAACAAGCCGAAATCTTCAAGCTGCCGAAATTTTGCTTGGAAATTATAGTAGTGTAAGCCTTAATCATCGAGTGATTTCCAGAATGTCAGAGACGATAGAGGATGGGCAGGCCTTTTGAACTAAGTCATGCATCCAGCGTCAGCCTTTTGCCTAACTATGGTACGAATACAAGCATCTGTGGAGCCTATTGCAAGCCCTATCGGAAAAGCTTTTGTTCAACCAGCCGGACTGTACTCGTACAACCAAAAATCGCACACCACAGCGTGGAAGGAACGTAACAGAATCTAAAATCATGGAGCAAGTGAAATTTCGATCATCATCAATACTTGGATGCCAACGCAGAATTTCACAACTAGGCACATGTAGAGTAAGCAAACTCACACGGATTACGGTATTTTTAATATATTTAAATTCTCTTTATTTTCATTCTTAAGCATGACCTAATATTACAAATAAGTAGCATCATTGAAAGAAAATATTTTAAGAAGCATTTAAGGTATTTATACCGAATGATTGAAACAACGTTGGAAGAAAAGATACTATAGTAAGGTCGAAAAGTTAACTTTTGGCACAAATAACAATCGATCATTTAATTTCTGCTCTCCAATCCAGTAGACTCCAATCTGAGGGTTTTCGCCAAAATCCAGTGTAGTTGTTCTTCTTTAGCTTTTGTAATAATAGAATCATATGTCGCAATATCTTTTATGCAATTGGGATTGCCTAATTATTTTTTTTTCAATTTTTTGGTCGGTTCGTAAACAACAAGAAAGAAAAAACAACGATTCATTGCATTATCGTTGATCATTAGAAGGTAGCCGCGTTGAAAAGGTGATTTTTTTTTTATTCGTCTGCTGTCGCGAGAGCCATTGCATTTCTTATGAAACTTTTTATGGAGTGGAACACCAACTCAATTTCTGTCATCATTTCCAGATGCGCCACAAACTTTGCTCTGTTGATTTAATTTTCAGAGGGTGTAGATTAAAAAGGGATTTAAAATTTAGAAAATTTTGAATATGTTAAAGTTAACTGCCATTGCATAATTGATTAATAATGTTCCTATTTCAAACTTGAATAGTTTGCAAAACTTTATTTATATAAAAAGAAACCTCACAGCGACATTAAATAAGCAAAAAATAAATCTGTTTCTTAGGTAATTACAAATTCAACTACTACTAAAATTATAATCGTTCATTCTTTTATACTTTTTCACCTCCCTATTCCTTTCATAACCAGGCTTTGGATCTTCTTCGGTGGAATTAAGGGGAAATGTATAATCGTTGAGCTTATTCTTCGCTATGTGTGAAAAAAACTACACGCCTTTAAGGTGTACTAATTTGTTGAGATATCGCCTAATAGAAATTTATTCTGATTTTTATTTATTTCGCAATGAAATAGTATTTTGTGTTAATATATTTTTCTGCTATAAACTTAATCAATACGGTGAAGTGTTGTTTGTTGTTCATGTGCTCACCATATGCAATTGCTTTCCGATGCATGCCACTTGAACATTTTTAAGTATACTATTTAGAGTAAATAAAAGTTTCTCGTAGCTGGAAGTAAATTGCCTTACAGTTAGTATATTGCTATAGCCGAGACTTGATCAAATGGATAAAAAATAGCTTGATGTGATCTTGATCTAATTTATACGAGGGAACAAATTCGAGCATACTATTGGCTATAAATATGTCGTCTATTACTGTTGGATTTCTCAAAACAGTGATTAGTCCTAAAAATCCAACGCTTCTCTTTGAATGAATTACACTGCGCCCCGATAGTAAATTTATCTCGTTGATATAGGCTATAAAATTGATCGAAAGTTTTAATACAAAATTCGAATTATTTGTACAAAGCATCTTTTGCAAGAGTTCATATATCCTTCTGCTTGTTAATATAAAGACTAATTATTTCGAAATTATTTTTATTCATTTGAAAATTCAATAATATAATAAATGGCATTTATGAAATATATGCCTACAGTTAAAAGCATAATACTAACAACTCCAGGATTCTGCTTTCCGCTTTCGAGGATGAAATAGCTTCCCCCTCTAGAGAAGCGCTTGAAATCAATACTGTCACTAAGCTAGTTGCGTTTACCTGCAAAAATAAAAATATATCTGAGATCCAGATGAGAGAGAACAGTTTACCGATTGTTGTCCATTAATTATTTTTTCATCTTCATATATTCGTATGTTCAATATCATTTAACAGGCTCTTGAAAAAAGAAATAAAATTGATTCATCAATAAAATTATTCAAAGAATATGCTAGCAAAAAAACATTCTGAAGCTGCCAATGCTGACTCAAACTAGTTTGGTTTACCAATTGGCAAAATCATTAACCTTTAGTCAAATTATTATTATGGAGAAAGCTTAGTTTATCTACAGAAATTTAAAAACTAATGGGTCGGAACGAGTGCCATTAATTAAGGTATCACAGATCAACCCATATAATGCGAAGAATGAAGATCAATTCGTAATACCTTTTGCCAGAACGGATCGTCTAAAGAACGATGCAACGAATGATGCTCTGCGTATATATAACAATCTACCAGAAATTGTTAAGGAAGCAAACTCACTTTTGGTATTTAAGAAAAGACTAAGGGAGCACTTAATGAGCACTGATTGAAGCGTGGACCTGTAATTCTGCTTTTATGAGCCCAGTATCTTAAGGCGTTCTTTTTGACCCTATCGGCGAGATACTGAAGTGAAATTTACTCAGAGTTTTTTTTTAATGCCCCGTATTATATTCAATTTTTTTTTTAACTCTGAGAGCTGATCATGATTTTTTGGACTAGATGTTCGCGAAAAGAACTAGTTCACATTATATTGTGTCCCCCTTATACCGATGTGTTAAACATTGTCTGGGTGGCACAAAGGACCAAGCGACGGAATGTGAATGCAGATCGCACGAGCGTTGTACGACGAAGAAAGAGTGATGGAGAGAGTGGTAGGGAATGGAGGTATTTAAAAAAAATAATAATTTCCCCAAAATTTAGGGGCACTGCGCGAAAACTAATCGAATAAAATGGTCGTCTCCGAAATGTAAACATAATAAACATAATTTATGTTGTTACTAAACTATGAAATGATACTGCTGTGGGCTGACGGTGCTATGCGTTCTATTATTGCATATTTTCACAATGCACATGATTTTAGAAACTTCTTTGTATTTTCCTAATTTTCCGTCAAAAAATAGTTTTCTCACTTGCAATCTAACCGATAGATTGACCCTTATTGTCTTGTTAATGAAGTGCGCACAAATCACAAATTTTCACTGATTTTAACATAAAACAGCAAATAAGTTTGTTTACGCGTTTTCACAGCCGAATTTGACAGCGAATTCAAAAAAAATCAAATGATAATATGAAGATTTCTCCTTATCGACAGCGAGAAATTATGACAAGAAAAATCGGTGTTCCATTAGCATCGGGCCGTTCCTGTTAGCTACCTGTTCCCTTTGAGAACTGGAGTGGAACATCAACCAATATCTCTATTATGATTTTCTATGCGTCACAAGTGTTCATATTTTGTTTTAATTTTCAAAAGGCTTGGTTGTCTGTTGGGCAAAGTTTTTAGTAAAATTTGAAATTAAATTGAATTGATTTAAATTTGGGCTTAATTGAGATTTCCAATGTTAGTTAAATGCAAGACTCGAAAATATTTATGTGGATAAAAGTGTAATTTAATGACTGAGAATTGAGTAAGAATTCCTTCTGAATTTAGCAAATAATCACCGGCTTCGGCGGAATTAAGGCGCAATATTAAGGGAAATTGCTATTTGACCTTTTTAATGAATGAAGTAAAATTAATATGGCCTCTTTCAGTGTGCGATTCGAAATGGCAGTCACTAGATACATAATGTGTTATTTT
Source organism: Odontomyia ornata (assembly GCA_963969285.1). Taxonomy (NCBI): domain Eukaryota; kingdom Metazoa; phylum Arthropoda; class Insecta; order Diptera; family Stratiomyidae; genus Odontomyia; species Odontomyia ornata. The sequence continues at coordinate 307,736,279 of OZ017738.1, forward strand.
ATCAGATATACTGGTATTTCGCTTGAAACACTCAAGCTTCTTTAATGAAATCTCACTTGAATCACTCAAACTTCTTCCTCCCACTGAAGGAGCTTGCGTGTTTCAAGCGGAACACCTGTACATCAGATAAAATAACACATTAACGATGAGAAAATAAATACGTATAAACGATGGAAACACTTTGTTAATAAAATATTTTTGTTTCAGTCTTATGTATGAATTCTAAAAATTTCTGTTAATAATTTTCACGAAGTTTTTCACAAGATCAAATTTTCTTTTAACGCAAGGAATATGCCAATTATACGATAAAAATGCCCCATATTTTGGGCGATACTGTGTGAAAGTTAACCTTATAAAATGGCCACCACCATAACGTAAACACAATTTGGCTGAAGCAAATTTCGTTGAAAAACAAGACTTATAAATACTGTTTTTCATTCTTCTTCTTTATACCAATACTTACCTATGAAACGACACTCCTGCTGGCCGGCGGTGGCTTTTATTGTAGCAATTTTCAACTATGCACTTCATTTGCTCCGCTTTTCACAAAACTTAAAATTTTCTAAAATCATATCAAAGTCTTTACAATTTCTCCCTGTCTAATTATTCAGTTATCACCTTATTATCGTTTGTCACTTTCAAAATCCGGATTTGCACTGTCTTTTATAGAAAAACTTTACACGAAAGAGTTTGTTTCCATTCGAAAACACTTTCTGGGCAAGCCAAACTTGACAGCCAATGCAACAAAACATATGATAATAAGAAGACTCCTCCTTATTAGCAGAGAGAATTGATCACAAGAAAAAGCCGTGTTCCACTTGCATTGGGCCGTTCCGGTTAGCTACCTGTTCCATGCCTGTTCCAAGGAACTAACATTTTGTGTGTGGACGTTGGGTGTTTTGTGTGTTACCTTAATGTTTTTTTTAAATTTATTTAAATCCATTTAACAGACAGAAATCCAATTACAAAATAGACTTTGACAATTAAATATAGTTAAATATAGTTTAGAGTAAGACAGATTAATACAACAAAATCAAGCAGAAAAAAGTTAATTAAAACATGTAAGAAATGAAGTTAGAGTTTAGATGAAAGTCTGAAAAAATTGAGTGATAAGGAAACATTAATCACTATTCACAAAAAGTAACGTCTTTACTTTATTTTTAAAAACAAAGTAGGACGTAGATAGAGAACCAAGCTCAAGGCTGTTATGCTTTCTGATGATTTGCGCCATAATTGATTGAAAATATAAATCTGTCCGGGCGTACAGAACCTTGAGAATGTTATTAGACCGACTAGGACGTGCATACAGTCTGTAGTGCAAGTCTTCGCTTAGAGTGGAAGCGATTTGTTGGTGGTACAACTTATAATTGAAACATTGAACTAAGAAGGTTCTACAAGACACCAGAAAAGGAAGACGAAGTATGGATAGACAACGATCATAGGACGCATAAGCTAAGTTGAATTTGAAAAACACAATACAGGTAAACTTACGCTGAACAGCTTCTAGTGAGTTCACTAGATATAAATGTCTAGGAGACCACACTACTGAGCAGTATTCAAGAAGCGGGTGGACAAGAGATGTGAACAAGGGAGCAGCGGTAGCAATATTTGCAAACTTGTGCAAACGCCACATAATAAAACCCGAAACTTTTGATGCGTTGGTAATTATGCTAAAAATATGGGCATCGAATATAAGCTTGGGGTCAAATATTACACCAAGATCTTTACATGAGTCTGCAAAGGAGATAACAACATCATATAGGGTGTAATTGAAATTTAAAGGAACAATTTTCAAAGTAAAAGTCATTCTAAAATATTTGGAAACATTGATGCGAAGGGAGTTTACATTACTCCAGTTATAGAGGTTAAAAAGATCAATTTGGAGTTGCTGACAATCTTCAAGGGATCTAATTATCCGGAATACCTTGAAATCATCAGCATACAGGCGACAAGAAGAGGAAATTACAGAGGGAAGATCATTGATAAACAGTACAAAAAGAAGAGGTCCAAGGACTGACCCTTGAGAGGCGCCAGATGTAGGATTGAATGGAAAGGAGATTGTGCCATAGAGATGAACACGACATGAACGGGAGGATAGATACGATGAAACCCAAGAATGAAGGGAACCGGATATGCCAAGCAAAGCTAACTTTTGACAGAGGAGAACATGGTTCACGGAGTCAAAAGCTTTGGAGAAATCCGTGAATATTGCGTCAACTTAAAGCTGTTTATCTAAAGCTCTTGCAATATAATCTTCGAACGCAGCCAAGTTCAAAGAAGTCGAACGACCCTTCAAGAATCCATGTTGCTGTGGTGTGACAAATTAACTCAATGACGCAAGAAGCCTGTTGTATACAAGTCGTTCCAGCAGCTTAGAGAAACAGGAGAGGAGTGATATGGGAGGATAGTTTGAGGCAGATGATGGGTCACCGTTTTTAAAGATGGGAACAACATTTGCATCTTTCCAGTACGTTGGAAAGGTGCCAGTACCAAGATTGAGATTGAATATAGGGGATAGAGGAAAACACAAAGAGGAACAAAGTGATTTTACAAATATATTAGGCAATCCATCGGAACCAGGACTAACATTCGGATCGAGTAAGTTAATAAGGGATTCAACTTCAGAAGGATCAGTGATATAGGATGTACTTGATGCTGAATAAGTTTGAATTGAATTTATCGGGGAGTGTAGTATATCAGAAGAGGAAAAAGTACAGGAAACATGTACGGCAAATAGGTTAGAAATATACTGAGGGAAGGAGGCTTCAGTATTATTCCATTTGATAGTATGCGGGATGGAAGGGGAAGATTTAAAGGATCGGATTTATGACCAAAAGGGTTTAGCGTTATTTGTCAGGAGGGAACTCTCTAAACTCTCTAAACTTTTCATGGCCGTTTTGAGCTCTTTTTAAGCCAAAGACCGCAGTCTACAAAAATTCTGTTTAGCATCATCATTTCCGGTCAATTTATAGTGCCGATGCCCCTTGTCTTTGGCTTTTAAGGCACGAAGAACTCTTCGAGTAAGCCAAGACTTCATTTTTGCTTTGCGAGGAGCTTGAAGTGGAGTATAAAGAGCAATCAGATTATTAAGGTAGCCGTAAAATTTGTTCAAAGCAATATCGCAGTCAAGACGAGTGAAGAAGGTGCACCAGTTGTCCGAGTCCAGATTGGTTTTGATTGCCTCATAATTTGCTCTAAAGAAGTTGTAACGATAAACTGAGACAATTCTCTGGGGTTTTAGGGCATCAACGGTTAGTGCTAGAGACAAAGGTGGATGATGAAGATCATGTTGAACATAAGGATGTAAAACAGGAGCTAGTGATAGACACCCAGTTTGAGCATTTGAGATGACAAGGTCCAGTAGACGACCATTAGGGTAACGGATATGATTAAACTGTGAAAAAGAACAAAGGGAAAGAAAGGAAGAAAGTATAAAGAAGGATTATTTGTTGAGGAAATGCCAGGTGTTATTAAGACGTCCCATTCCACTGCCAGTAGATTGAAGTTCCCACAAAATATAATAATAATAATAATTGTATTCTGATCTGATCGCGACTACTCCGGTGCACGCAATTCAATTATATTTGGTTATAGGTTTAGTTCAACAATAATGTGACTCAAGAAATCCTACGAGTAGATACGGCATTTGTGCTAGTTAATGGAATGAATTGGCAAGTCATATTTTTGTTCAGCATATCGTAGTCCCGCAACAGCATCACGAGCACACATTGAAAAAAAAGAGAAAATCCTTGTTTCGAATTTGCTGAACATTTTTATTTATTATTAAAAATGTTTCTTTTCACTATTTATCAGAATTTGCATGTCTATTACTTTAATATTCATATTTTTCCTTGTTTTATATTACAAAATAATTCTATCATACTATAAAATCTATATGCTTCGTTGTCTACTGAAAACACTGTCTTGAATAGCGATAATTTAATGCAAGAAAACAATTAAAAATGCTTTAGACAGTAGATCGCTTAAACAGCATTAAAGAAAATCAAGAAAGTTATAACTCAGCCATAGCTTGGAGAGATAAATGTTGAGAAATAATATTAAAAACTCATTAAAATTATACGAAAGGTGCTTTACATCAAGTTTGTTAAATAAGTGATTTAGATTAAAATTATTAGATTTAAAGTTTAAAAATAAAAACACATAAGAATAACTGCCCAAATGTTACCTTTAATAACATTTATTGTAGATTTGAAGTAAGAAAAAACTACGGAAAAAATATAATAATCGAAATTGTGGCCTAAACATAATTTTTTTAAAGAAACCAATTTTCTTAGCAAAGAGGAAGATTAACTTCGTTATTACAAATAAATTAAAAGAAGTAAAAGGGTTTTTAGTTGGATTAAAAAATTTTTCACAATTATTGAGTATTTAAAATTTAATCGAAATAAGTCGATAAATCGATCAGCTAAAATTAGCATTTATTAAGCATATGGTAGCTTTATATATGTCTGAATCGAGAATGATTAAAATGAATTGCTAGGCTAATCAGTTCTTTCCTTTCCAGCTAAACCCTTCTCTTCCAGCAGGAGAATGTCGGCGAACGGTGAGTATGCCGCTACGAGGGTAGGGTTCTTGTAATCCGCGAATGGCCGGTTTCGCATCGCAGTCGGTACGCGGTACTATAGTTTGTTTTGATGTTTTTTTATTAGAGCAGGATATTTCGAAGTTTGCATTAGAGTAGTGTACTTTTCGGTACCTCGTCAGAAAAAAGAAAAAATTTTCGGAAACGCGGAACTAGATCAAGTTTTTTTATGTTGTTGTTTGACTGAAGTGAAGGTATATACGGAATAAAGTAGAGATAGGTTTCTTTTCCATATGGTTGCATTTTAGACGCGTTTAAAACGGGTACATAATAGTGACTGAATTAATGAAATCGAGCGTAATCCCCGAGCGACCTGAGTCCTCTCCGAACTAGCAGGCCGACAAGCAGCCACCGTGAAATGGATTACGAGTGCACGGACTGGTTGACCGATTGGGTACCATTCGTTGGCACGGCTCACACTTCACTTCTGGAACTGATGAGAGATCAGTTCAGATTTCCTTTGGGAAATCTCGACATTCGTGTGCGAGTCAAAATCATTACACATCAATGATCATATAACTAATCAATTAATCTAATGTTGAAAACAAATGGCTCAAATTTCATATTGCTACCATAAATGAAAATGATTTATTTGTGTTCTTTAGTTTAAGTTAGTGAATTCAAGGTTCTTTGTCGTTTTGTCTTCCAACTAATTCTTTTAAAAGTTATTTGTCGGAAACATTAAAATTTTATAAAAATAAGGTTAAATCTGTTTTAACTATTACAGCAGCTTTCATAATCCTTATTATTGTTATTTGTATCATTGGTTATTATTTATCATTATGGTATCTATTTTGTCTTATTATTATTTGTATTATTTGTTATTCATTAACATGGTTAGTACTATGTCGCATTATTATTGGTTATAAATTATGATTGTAGTATTATTTTTCATTATTATTTGTATGATTTGTTAGATATTAATAGTGTTCGTATTATTTTGTATTATTATTTGTGTTGTGAGTTATTTATTAACATGGCTTGTATTATTTCTTATTATTTTTGGTTATTTTTTTATTCCTATTTTATGGGTCGATATTTAATTGATTCAGCAGGGAATGAGTAGTCCATATAAGTTATTTATATTTAATTGCTTAGTGCTTTCAATACTCAAAAATGGGTGCACCTTCGTAATTGAGGTTAATTTCCGTTGATATTCTTCGTTAAATTGTTGTAAACAAAAAATATTGACAACTTCTCATCTTCTCGGCCAAGCATAAATATTAAGAATATACACATACTAATAGCATAATATTATTTAAAGCTTAACGTGCTGTCATAGAAATTATACCTTTAACTTAAGTCATTTATAGTTAGTAATTAATCATAATCTTCTGCACTATAATTTGATTTTCATGATTTGTAAATTTCCTTTTGCTTCCAACTATCAATGTTGGAAATTAAATATACAATATATAGTCTCTATGAGGAACTTGTCAGACGAGTATATAATTGTTTCATTTTAGTCTCAAAGTATGAGAGGTTAGTTACTACTTTTGGAGATAATATTATGGAATCATTTTCACTCGAGTTTTAGATCAAATTTATCAGCCTCTAACAAATATAGGGAGGCAAAAACATTAATCCCAATTACTCTTAACAGACTTGTCAATTATGATTGATACGTTTTAAATGTATAACGTAATAACCCTGATCTCAATAAATATCTATTATGTTGAACTCTAGAAAAAATAGTTGTACTACTAAACTTGTATATTAAAAGCGAATGCGACTAGAACTGCAGTTTTCCATTGGCCAATAGCTCACTAGCAAATACTAAATAATCATGCTTGCAATCGTTTGATTTTCTCGAATTCTCAATATGAAAAGACCCTTTTTCCTTAATAATATTTCCCCCTAAGGAAAATAATAAATACACGTCCATTCGTTTCTCACGTTACGTCCATTTTGGACGAGTATAGGTTTCCTTTCCGGCTACTACTGTTGGAGCGTTGTTTTTGATCTGCAAAAGGTCGACCACCGCCTTGAAGCAGAAATTCAGGATTTAAAATTTTTTTGCCGCATGCAGGTGTCACGTTGTCGATTGTCGAGGGTCTCCGTAAAATTTTTGGCCACAGATGCTGTTTAGCACCTCTCGATGCCGAATTTTTGTAGGGGGCTGGTCTTCGCCGAATATGCCTTTGACATACGACATCGATATGTTAATTTTATCAAGTAATGATCTGAGTAACAATTGGCTCCTCGGTATGTACGGACGTCAAGTATGCTCGAGGCCCAATGTTGTCGGATTAGAACATGGTTGATTTGGTTTTGCACTCGTATGTTGCCATTTGGTGATACCCAGGCCATTTTATGTATGCATCAATGTGGGAAGCAAGTCGAACGTATGAATAGATTTCTGCTTCATGCAAAGTCAATCAGACGCTGGCCGTTGTCATTTGTTTCATCGTGGAGGGTATGTCCTCCAGTCGCTCCCCGATGAGATAGCTCATTGCCAACCTTAGCGTTGAAATCACCCAGAATTATTTTTGTGCCGTTTGTAGGTAATGAGTCGACTAGTCTTCCCAGAAGATTGGAGGACATTTCCTTCGTGTCATCATCCTTTTCTACGATCGGGGCGTGTACGTTCATCAGCCAAATTTCGAAGAATTTCGCTTTTATACGGATTGCACATTACTGTTCATTGATTGCCTTAAAAGCAATAGCGTGTGATTTGAGCTCCCTATGCACAATGAAGGCCACTACGAATTCTCGCTTTGCAGTAGGCTTCCCACTTTTGAATATTGTGTGTGATCTCATATCTTGAATATCACTTCCAGTCCAATTCGTTTCCTGGATTGCCAGGATGTTTAATTGATATTGACAGGCCTGCTGGTAAAAGTTCTTCACAATGCCAGAGTTTTTCATTGATCTGACATTCCAGAACCAATGCCACTGTCCACTTTTCGGTTGCGAGTTCATTGCCGTATGGCTAATCCATTTCAAGGATCTGTTGCAGGTTTCAAAACAATGAAGGGTTTTACAGGGATGGGGAGTTAGTCTATCGCACAACCTCCATTCCGGTGGCATGTTTATTGCTGTCCATTCCGTTATCAGGCATAGAAAGACTCGCCTTCACCCTCTTATGTCGCTACAATGAAGATGTAAGTAGGATTTAGTAGCAGAGCTGCAGGTGTCTTTGCAATTATTGGCATTTCTGTGCACTTAGTGTCACATCATTGGGGAACCACTGAACCCGATTGGGGACACGGAGACCATTTGCTATCATCTGTATGTCGGGTTTAGGATGAGGAATCATGGAAACTGGGGGTGGGAAAAACAAACCGGCATGGGACCGTCTACAGTCTACACATTACTCAATAATAATCTTATAATTAGCAGCCAACAAATTTAAAATACCCTTTATGTAATTCCAATGAAAATTGAGTAGTTAGTAGGTTATCGGACTAGGATTCTTGCAAATCTTATTCAAATAAGCGCATCACAATAAAAAATATATTTTAACAGATCATCATTAGATAAAACCTTTTTGCATCCATATTATCATCTTGTTGTTCTAGTGCGTTACTTCTATAATCTGAAGAACATATTCTATACAAAATATACACAATCAGTATCTATGACGATTTTCGTCTAACATATTGAACGCGCAAGATTTGGAACAACTGTTAAAATCAGGAAATAAAACCAAGCCTAGTGTTCAATAAACACTAAGCACTCTACAACCAATACAGTTACAGTAAAATAAGCGTAATTGCAAAGGCAAATCTTATCGCCCATGATAGCGGCAACAGATTTGCAAAATTCCACGATAATAACTCAATAAGGTAACTAATAAACAACCACATCATTTAACGAACGGATCACATATCCAAAGAACAACCAGTCACATTTCCTAAGACTTCTGACCACTCAAACAATATTAGCATCTCAAGTGCAGCTAGTCTTGCTCGCTCTCTAACATGAAATAAAGTCAGACAACCATAACAATCTAGTCCAAATTCACGGAAGTTTCAACCTTGGCTGCAACATCCTTGTCCTTATCACTCTCCCCAACTTATTAATTACAATTCAGTTGTGGCTCAGCAAAAGCAACAGAACCTTCAGCAAGAAGAGCATCATCAATAGCAATAGCTCCTTCAGCGAAGAGAGAGAAAAAAAATTGCCAGTAGCCTAAGCATCAGCAAACTTCTGCGCTAGAGAGTGATGTGCATATACCCGTTATCCCTCAGAATCGTGTAGGAAGTGAAACATCTGATAGCATCTTACATACTTTATCACCACCTCGGCAAGTCATATAAAGACTGGCATACAAGACTTCAGAAGAAAATTTGAAATAGTATGATACGTATAGTATAGTGAAGTGTGCGAGCATATTCAACCTAGAGTGTACCATTGTGTAGTAGAGTACGAACGTTTTCGATTTAGACGATTATGAAGAACGGTCTCGTTCAGTCGATTGAGTAGTGAGAGCTGAGTCGCGTGTGTTTTGGCCATGTTTCTATGTAAATTGCATATGATTGTCACAATCATGATTATTATATGTAGATTATATCAAATAAAACATATTATTTGACCCCTTGTCACAACCAGCTGTCAACGAAGATGAAAAATTCTGCAAAACATTGTAAAAAGTGATTAACATTAACTAGTCGCCATCGTGCCCAGTTCATCAGTTTCATTTTTAAGTCCCGTCAGTGTTCCAACAGTTCCAGTAATAACTCCAAAGTTTCTTTCAGCTCCAAATTTCCTGTTTTTTGAGATAATTTGCGCATTTTGGGCCTACTCAGAATTGTCGAGGAATTGTAAATTGGAGACAATGAATTCAAAACAGTTTGAATGGTTCTTATCAGTTTTCGCATCTACTCTTGGAACTCAGTAAATCACACCAGCGACACAAGTGACACCTTTTGAAAGCTATGATTTCAAAAATGAAAAGGTTTCGTCATACATGGTGCTTTTTGACAACAATTGCGATCTTAAAAACGTTAGTGATAATAAAAAAAGGCTCAACTCTTGCATTCATCAATTGGGAAAGATCACCATAACAATCAAGCTGCATTTCTAAGACCAGGTAATCCTTTCAAGGAAACCGAATTAAAAACCTTGTAGGGTCAATTCGAAAATGCTGACTCCATCAGTCTCAACCGTCGTTTCTCAGCATCACTCAGCAGCCACATCAGTCAATCTCGGAGTTCGTCGCATCTCTGAAAGGGAAGTTGAAATACTGTGATATCTACACTATCTGTCCCAATGCCATCTGTAAATAGAAGTCCTCCATAGCTGATATATTTCTTCGTGCTCAGTTCATCAGAGGCCTGAAGCTGGATACACGAACAGATCCTACAAGACACAAGCCTCAAGGATTTCGACGGGTTTCTAATGAAAGCCGCAGCGCTGGAAACATCTTGGTTCGAGTCGAGTCAACTGAATAAGCCACTAGAGAAGCCGCAGAATCAAGTTGCAGATGCAAACAAACCGATCGTCGTCAAGAAAGAAATCGACGTAGCAGTCAGCGTTCCAAGTCTCAAGACAATCAGTCCAGCTCTCATCTGCATTATCGTTCTCAGTTCCGTAGTTCTTGAAGCCGGGTAGATCGATGGTCTTTATCTCAGTTGTGGTCGCACAGACCATAAATCACGTGACTGTAGAACATATCGCAAATCCATGAAGTCTAACTCTTGTCGAAAAATCGGTCATGTCACCTAAGTCTGCATCACCAACCGGCTCCGAAAATCGAAGACCAACACGATGTACCTTAAGAAGAAGAAGATCATCACCTCAACATCGAATATGGTATCGCTCGCATTGAAAACATCAAGGATTTGTACGAGGTTGGAACAGACACTGATAAATACATTTTTGAGGTCACACTCAACTACAAGCCGCAATCGTTTGAAGTAGACTCAGGCGCACGTTTCTCTTTGCTCTCAGAAGCTGCTTTCAAGAAATTAGCACTCAAAGTAATGCTGCACCCGACTTCAGTCTCCTTCCGCTATTACTCAGACCACGTCATTAAGCCTGAAGGTAAAGTCACCGTCTCAGTCACCTACAAAGGGCATTCAATGGAAGCCGATCTATTCATAGTGCCAGCAGGGTATGAGGCTTTGCTTTGACGCATGTGGATTTGTAGTCTCTAAATCAGCCTCGACGAGATAGATAGCCAAAAAAACTGAGCTCTCCGTTCACTCAACATCAAGGTAGTCACTTCGCTCGAAGACTTCTTCAAGAAATATCAATCCATCTTCGAAGAAAGGGTTGGGTGTGTTCCAAACGTAGAAATTAAGTTTCAACTCAGAGAAGGCGTGAAACCAGCTTTCATTCGTGAACGCGATGTTCTCTTTGCATTGCAAAAGCTAGTTGAGAAAGAGAGCTAGTCACACTGGAGTCTCAAGGATTCATCGGTCTGATTGCATCAAGTGATTGGGAATCGCCACTCGTTGTTATAGCTAAGCTCGACGGCGGGATAAGGCTATGCGTGGAATACAAGTGCGGGATGAGCTCCAGACTCGCTGCTTCAAATAACCCCATCCGCAGAATAGATGAGGCACTACATAGGCTCAGAGGTTCCAAGTAATTTTGTAAATTGGACTGGCGCAAGACATATTTGCACTTACGGGTCAACGAATAAGGGAGCAAGATTCAAACGATTTCAACTCATAAGTGTATCTTCAAAATGAACCGTCTCAGCTTCGGTATCGAGACCGCTCTAGCGTAATTTAACTGGGTCCTGGGTCAATTGCTGAACGGCCTTCCAAAAGTTGATGCATACCTTGATGACATCATCTGTTATGGCCCAGATCTCGAGGAGTGCACCAGAAATCTCGCACATGTCTAAAACGTCTCAAAGAAAATTATCTCAATCGTGCTAAGTGCCCATTTTTCAAGGAAAGCATAGCCTACTTCGGTCATCTAGTATCACACAATCGGATTCAGAAGTACCCAGCTAAGGTTCAAGCAGTTTCTGTGGTGGTGCGACCAAAGAATGTGGATGAATCCAGGAGATTTCTTATGCCAAATTCATTCCAGACTTTTCTTCAAAGTCTCCCCGACTTTGACAAGGGGCCGAATAATGTGCTATGTTTGATATAAGCTGCACATGATACTCTTCATTGTGACAATTATGAAACACAATTTACATAGAGACATGGCCATAATACACGTGACTTGGCACTCACTACTCAACCGACTGAGGAGACAGTTCTTCAAAATCGTCTAGATCGAACACGTTCGTACTATACTCAATGGTACAGTCTAGGTCGAAAATGCTCCACGCTTCACTATAATCTCCCCCACTTATTTTAAGGAACTGGACACATGTTGAAGATAGTCCCTGAGATATGCGGGCTTCTGTCGGATTCTGGTAGACCTGGGTGATGGAGTTACATATGGACTATGCTGAACAAGCGGATCATGTGTTTTGAATTGTGTATCTGGACGGTTTTCACTTGTCGAATTCGGTGCTGGTGGCGACTGGTGGCATCCCTGCAGTTTCTGTTGAGGATGCCACGCTCATTCTGTGCAACGGAATTGAACAAACGAAGGAGATTTGTTTCTTCTGAAATGATGCCTTCAGCCAGAGAGATTGTTGAAGCAGAAGACGGAGCATCACGGATTATGCGAACCTCTGCCCACCTCGGCGTTACATCCAGGCACATCAAAAGGAAATATCCATCTAATGTGTCCGCATAGTCGATATGCACTTGTCTCTCTCTCTCTCAATTTTCATTAGGCCGACTCCAGGGTTGAATCGGCACTTTCTGCAGACTGTGACGAACTTTGGCACAGGATTCACAGCAACGTATATCCTGTTGAGTCGCTTCATCTTCGTGATTCCCACATGCGTTGCATGAAGCTCTTGCAGAATTGGTATTTGGAGGCACGTTAGAATCACTGCTCGCTCGGAACGGAATAGCATGTTGCCAGAGACAGTATACAAGCTATCCTTGTGGCTTGCCCACCAAAAGCAAAGCTCTTGCTTCAATAGCACCTACTGCCTTGCGGGCTCGTAGTCTCCAAGTAGGAGAGTGAGTACAACCAAAGATTCACTTGGGAAATAAGACGTTTGCCAATTCGGCACCATCAGGAGGAAACTTGGCCAGCACCACGTATGATCGAATTGGACACCGGCCGCACTCTGAAACGCCACATTAATCAGTTCGTCGTCAACTTGGTTCCGTAGAAACAAGTCTCCTTCGTTTCTCCAATTCCATAGCACAGAATAGGTGTGCTATTCTCAACAAAAACTGCAGGGGTGCCAACAAACTGCCAGTCGCCACCAGCGCCAACTTAGACACATGAAAACCATCCAGGTACACAATTCGACACACATAGTTCGCTTGTTCAACCTAGTTCGTCTTTGAATCCATCACCCAGGTCTATCAGAAACCGACGGACGCCCGCATATCTCAGGGACTATGTCTTCAAAATGTATCCAATGGAGGAGATTATAGTGAAGCATGCGAGCATTTTCGACCTAGACTGTACCATTGAGAAGAGTACGAACGTGTTCGATCTAGATAATTGTGAAGAACTTTCTCACTCAGTCGGTTGAGTAGTGAGTGCTGAGCCGCGTGTGTTTCGGCCATGTCTCCATGTAAATTGCGCATCATAATTGTCACAATAAAGTGTATTTTGTGTAGCTCATATCAAACATAGCATATTATTCGGCCCCTTGACCCAACATTACGTCTAAGCATGTTTATACTCCAAGGATACTCAAATGCGCCAAACTAACAAAGAATGATCTTTCGGTCCAAATTATCGGATCCTTCCAGTTTGCAGTACCAGCTCAGCTATTGGAGGCAATTAAACCTGAGTTCTGACCCAAAGGAACACTGGTTGAAACATTCAGCAAACGGCATCGACCTCGTAGCTTTCGACCTGGAATGCGGTCCCAACTTTAAAAATTTAATTTTAACCCTCTTTACTAGTACCATATCTGTGGCATTTTTCTCAAATGAAATTATATGTTTAACGGAAGCATGGCTTACCAGTTAATATTGGACTGTTACCAAGCCATTTTGTTTTCCGCAAAGATTACAACTGTGAAGCGAGCGGTAAACATGTTGAAGGAGTCGTCTTGGTGGGTGTTCATACTCGTAAATCCCTTAGCTGTGCGCTGTGTGCTGACCTCCTTTTTTCCCCCTCCCGTAGAATGTGTAGCTGTGCGTGTCTGTTTTACCCCTTTCAATCCTTTACTTTTTTCAGTTTATATACCATGTAATAGTCCAACCTCAACCTATGAACCGTTTATTTCTGAATTGGCTTAGTATGTGAACGAGGATTTTCTTATGTACTAGTTGAATGGGATGAAACATTTTCAACAGTTTAGCCAGTGGCAGTTTGTTTTTAGCTCTATCTTCCTTCTTTTTTCACTGCTGATCCTCTTGGTTCAATAATATTCCCAACAACAATATCAAAATCCTCTATCTTATTTCATCGAACCTACCTTTATCTTCCATTGCCTTAATTCCTTCAAACTCACCATATGTAAAACCTAACCATCACCACTCACCTCTACTTTCAGATCAGTATAAGCTAAAACTCCTCTTATAAAAAAAGGTGACACTATAGTACAACTTCTTCAGGGCTGACTATTCTGAAATTGGGCAAGAAATCAATTCGAAGAACTGGTACGCTTTGCTTAGAAACTTAGATGTGAATGAGGCTCTCTGTAAATTGAAGCAATCATAAACGAATACCCGCCTAGTTACCGGCCAAAATGCCTCTCCATGTTCCATGGCTTATGGTTGAACACTGACTTAATATTTGCTCCTAAAACCAAAGAAACTGCGCGTAGAAGGTTTCTGAAATCGTGCCTCCAAGGCGACTTCGATGTTTATAAAGAACTTTGTAAAAAAGCCAAAAATATTTCTCTAGCTGCACCAAAGTATCACATAGAGCACAAAAAAACTTCTTTAAACAAAAACCACACTAAGTCTTTTTGCTGGCACATTCGCTTCATTATCTTGATGGAATGTATCGGCACTCGAGAAGGTGATATGGCCAGTATCACGCTATGGCCGTATATCCATCCACTCAGATGCGATACGTTCTAATGTTAAACCAGTACGCATCATAACTGAATGGGCTTAGTCCGTCCGAAGAATCACATGAAATAAATCTCGAACGGGATTCGAACCAGAGGCTTCCGGCTTATATAGCCTGTAATCTATTCACTACATTGCGCGCTACCCTAATCAACTTACCGGCATTTAGTAACTTTCGGCCTAGAAAAGCAAAAAATGCTATTTACGCAGATTTTTCGACAGTGTTCGATTCTGTACATCATAAACTTTTCCTATTGAGGCTTAGAAGCTCTCACCTTCCAAATTTCCCAATATCCTGATTTTTTTCTTATGTCTTCAATCGTTTGTGTGTGGTTACAGTCAAATTCATTTCTCTTTGTGCCTGAATCTGGTGCTCCACAAGGCTCCATTTTGGGCACTCTGCTCTTTTTGCTGTTCATTAATCATCCCCCATCCTCTTTATCTTTCCCTTGTCTACTATATACTGACTTTAAAGTTTATGGAGTAATTGATAGCCCTGAAGACTGTCACTTGCTGCAAAAAGTTCTCCGTACTTTTGCTCTGGTGTATAGCTTTAACTTTCTTACGCTGAATGTTGCTAAGTGTCACCAAATGACATATACCCACAAAAGGTCCCCTCTGTTGTCTTGCTATTCCATTCTCGGTGAGACTTTAGATATTGCGACAAGTTTTAAAGACCTAGGCGTTGTGGTCAAGTTCAAGTTATGTTGGCAGTTTCAAAAGCCTCACAACTGGGTTTATTCTCAGATCCTCTAAGCCTTTTCGCCATGCTTCGACCTTAATCAAACTTTTTTTTCCTTAGTTTGCAGGACCCTTGAATACTGTTCGCAAGTATGGAACCCACGTAGCAAGCAGTTAATCGATGATATGGAATCCATCCACCGAAGATTCAAGTGTTTATATTATAAATTCTCCATGGCCTATAGCCCATATAGTGAACGCCTCTCAACTTTGCATCTTCCATCATTAGAGAAACGGAGAACTTTTCTTTATGAATGTCTTCTTTTTAAGCTGTGCCATCAACTTCTTCCAGATGATCTTTGCAGTCTAATATCTGTTCATAATCCGGCTCGTTCAAGTCGACTGCATCTCGTGTTTACCGTTCCCTATGCACGTACGAACATTTACTTTCCACCGCTCGTACGCTTATCACTTGTTCACAATGAACCCCATCGGTAGGAGCACACGATGCCACCGCACAGTGGTCAAAAATACCAAAAAACCAGCCATAATGCTGAAAAAAAAATTTACGGAAACATTTCAAGCTTCAAATGAGTGTTCGTTTGAGATCGATGGCGGAGGAGAGGTGCTCCTCTTAACCTGTTCTTTCCTGTTACCTTCGCAGACGTCAAACGCATCGATGTGTGCACATCACGACTGAAGAAAAAAATGTTTTTTAAGTGTATTGTTTTGGAATGAAGTGACCGAATTCAGTGAAACAACATGAATTGTTCTCGTGAATGTAAGTACTTCAAAAAAGTAGTAAAACATAAATACATGTGACAAAGATAAAATTTATAAACAATTGAACGATTGACATGCGGTTTCTTGATCGTCATGTTATTTTCAGATGTTAAAAATAGACTTTAGAAAAAACTTTGCTATATCGGGCCCTGTTTTTAATTCGGTATGGAAACTGACACATTTTCCTAAAAAATATCTAAAAATTAGCTGCCAAAAGTTGCCGGTTTGGCCTTGAGACATTATTCCAGATGTAATGTACAGATGTGCTCTAAAACGCTCATTGTACAGTGCACGTTATTATTACTCTCAAATCGTCAACTTTTTCCTCAACCGTTTAACCAGCTCATACTAATGAAAAAATATCTGTCTGTTGAAAAAAAATTTGTAACAATACATCCAATGCAATAGATGCAAAATAATTAAATTTTAATTTATATTCACTGCAATAAACGAAGTAATAAAGTAATAAAAACAGAAACAATTCAGTAGGATTAAAGATCATATTTTCACTTGAGTAACAAAATCAAAATTTAACCTCAACACAGGTAATAAGATGAATATAATTTAAATAGCCGTATCTCTTCACAAAGTATTTGACATTGAAGAAGGGAGCATACTAACTCCCGAAATATATATTTGTAATTAAAAATGTGCAAGTATAAAGCGTTTTATTTAGGAACATTACTTTTATCCAGAAGTTGATTCGAAACGCTGAACACGGGAGTACATTGAGAATGTTTATCTTTATCAAATAATTTTCTACGTATGAATAAAACAATCATGGAACCAATCTTTTAAACAAATGGCTAGTCATTTATGCACTTTGCTCGCTCTCCAATAATCCGCGTTATAAGGAAATTTTCGCAATCATGCAATCGCGTTGTAGGAAGCCCGCCTTTGCAGTTAATTTTCCACTGGATTCTATGGGCGTGGTGAGTGTGCGTGCGATTCCGCTGTTTTTGAGTAGATCTAAAATTTTATGTTGCACTTCTACAAAAAGTTTTTTTTCGCTCTGACAGCATTGTCATTCACTTTTAATAGTGTTGGTTGGTTTTTTCTCCTTGTTCCAATCGAATCATCAAATATGTAAGAATCTTGATGAATTTGAATTTGCTATAGTTTTTTTTGGCTCAAATGTGTAAGTGATAACATATAAATTTAGAGAGCCATTTGGGCCATTAAGTTTTCTTATTATCATTGTTTGGAATTTGCTTTATATTCTTTTAAAATTTATAACAATTAGTATTGAATAAAGCGCTTTTGACTTTGACTTTGTCATCCACTTATAATCCCCTATGTAGAAATGAATTACCAGAACCTTTGATGTATCAATATGTCACCTTTCAAGAAAATTTAAAAGTGACCTCAACATGTCCTCCCTTGAACATCTTATATTTTTTATATTAAAACACCTTATATTTTGTATATTAAAACTTTAGAGTCAATCACTTTTCGCAGTCATAAATTTCCCTGGTTATAACTTATTCAGCTTTCGACGAAACATCGACGCACGGGTCGATTGCGATTTTAACAGAATTAAAAAAAGTCATTGCATTAAGCTCTATAAATAATTACACAGGCAGCAAATATGCTAAGCAATACATAAGTAAAAATGCAATGCATGTACCCTTAAATAACACATTTATTCTTTGCATTTATTAAATTAAATTAAATTCATCATACACCATAATGATACAGGCTTTATGTTATACACCTGTCATGTGGGGGGATGCTACCGCATCGATTAAATTTACGGCAGGTTTGGTGTCTTCTTCCTTTATAGCTAATATGGCGGGTATGTTTAAAGTCTAAAAAAAGGAATACTTATTTTTGAAGTTGGCGACATATTTACATACTTTCCCAGCGCAAATTGCCTCATATTGATGCTTTAAACTCTCTAATTCAAAGATGCAAGTGGCCAGAGCAGTTCGTAATTCAAAAAGTAAAACCATGTCTGAACGGAGTTCATTAAAAACGTTTGACATTTCTTCCGTGGGAGGTGGCGCTGGATCTGTAGTTATGAGTTGAGTTAAAGCTCTCTTTCAGTTATTAAAATTATCATACTTACCAACTTTAAATTCGTGTATGGTTTGCTCTAGGGCTTTCGCCTTTTTTTGCCCAATATTCGCAGGAAGTTTCATTTTTTGTGACCTTAAGGAAACGCCGGAACCACGCAGATCTGCGAACTTTATACCAGCGGATTCAACGGCCTTCATATAAAAATTCAGTTTTACTCACTAAACAGTTAAAGAAAAATATGATACTGACACTAACTACTGAATCGACCTTTGATGGGCGTGGTTGGTTTTGAATTTTTTTCTTATACATTTTCTTTTCATGTTTCCTTGATGCTGCTGCGCTGAGCGCTGTATCTCCTTGCTAAAAAATTAAAATGTCATAGAGTTAAAAACAAACGAATTTACCTGATCAGCTTGCGATATAAGTTTCTGCAAATCCTGAGTTTTACGCTCGCGTTCTTTTTTGCGTGCTTCAATTTTTTTGAGTTCATTGACAAGCATGAATTCCTCTTCAACCTGTAATAGGGTTTTTAATGATCATATGATAAAGTTTATAGTCCAGGAGCTGACGGGAAAGTGCTGCTGTCATCGAACCGAATGCATTCTATTTAAGGTTATCTGGTCGAAAAGATTGCATTTCGAACCCAGTATGGCGCAAAAACTGCGAATTCTACGCTGCAGTGCTTTTTCGGGGTTTGCAATAGAAATTAAGTGCTACCACCCCGTATCCGCGCAGATTTGGCAATGTATTTTTTTCAAGCAGGTTCTGCAGGCTTTCATTTGATGCTTTCAAACATGCGAAGTTGACCACTTTATCTCTTTGCCATCTTGGCAATATAGTTGTCGGAAAGGCATAGCGGCGTCTGGGTGTCACGAATTGAAATGTTTTTACATTATTCGTGCACAATGGCAGGTTAAATCAATGAATTAGCAACAAGATTGTATACCACTCCCAACACGACGCAATAACTGAAGATTTTGGGTTCCAGAGTTTTTCCGACTGGAAGTGGAACTAGACACTTATACATCACTTTCAACGTGCAACCTCTGCGGTTCTAGCTTCTACCTGGTCTTTTATGTTATTTAAAACTGTTTCCAGCAGCACTTTGCGATCAGCTCCCAAACAATGATGAAGCAATGCGATCTGGTATTCTATAGAACGAGATCATGTCGTATCTACATCCCTTTAACACGTTGATAATTTTCTCAAGTAGGACCGATAAAAATTAGTTTTCAGCAATTCTATTTTGCTTTAGAAAAGGGTTTTCTAAGTTGATTCCAACTTTTGATTTTCACGAGGACCATTATGTTATACTCGTATATGAATTGATAAAAGCCTATTTACCTGTTTCGGAGTTCTGTCAAACAATTTCTTTAACTGTTCCTTCCGTTTTCTTTCGTGTTCTGAATCGAAAACATATACTTTTTTATCCGAATTTCCTTTTAACTAAGATTAATCATCTTTAACAAAATTAATATTCAACAAGAGTCCGCATATACCTTTGTTAATATACCTATAACTTCATAATACCGCTCCTTAAGATCTTCCACGCTTTTTACTCCATAATTTGCACGATCCCAGCGATCAGCCATTATAATAAATCTCAAATCAAACCTGGTAGATAAGATAAATTCAAATAAATTACTCAACGAACATATATTCACCTTCTTGATAGTTCGAATAAATGATCAGTTTGAGCTTTTGACCATTTAGATGGATTTGTCCTTAAATGAGTGTTATAGTCGTTGATAGTGTATACTGGAATATTCAGTTGTTTATTAAACTTCGCAAACGGATATTCACGAGAATCGTCCGAAACTCGTTTCCAATGGTGAAAAATCGCTCCGTCTGTTCTTGCTGGATTACTGAATGGTGCCCATTCCCATCTTCTAACCTTTTTCATTCCAAGGCGAGCTTTCGCCTGTTTATATCCGGAACCAATCCCGAGAGCTGGGAAGCATTTATAAATATTCTCAAACGTCATTATCTCTTGTCTTACCAGTATCTGTAGGTAAAAGTGGTGGAGCATCTTTGTTATCAGTATATAAAAGAGCAAAAACCTCCCTGTGCATTCCTTCTGGCCTCTTTGTTGTTTTAACCCTGTTAATTTTTCCCAAAATTAATAAAGTTCTTCAAAAAATCAACCCTTACCTTTCGAAACTGCGCTTTTTGGTAGCCAGAAAAGACTCTTTAGTGATTTCAGGTGTTGGAGGCCTTTCAATTTCCAGAATATCTCGAACGTCCGATGTCATTTTGAGAAGAGCAATTTTTGTTCAATTCAAAAAGATAAAAAAATGTTGTTGCTGGGGCACTTGCTTTAGTTCTAGTAAGGCGGTTCGTCAATGAAGTATTAACATTGAGTTCATATTTTTCTTAACATTTAATTGATATTTATTAATATATTAAGACTCTACAGACATGCAAAGGTTATTATACAGGATGATCGAAATTATAACAAATAAGACAACAAAAAACTACATGCTAACAAATACTATTGGGAGCGCAAATTAAAAATGCGGGAGTTTTTCAAAATTTTGAGAATTTATTTCAAAAAAAATAGTAACAAACTGATCAATCGAAGTATTGTCCATCGCTAGCCACTACTTTTTCCCATCTTTCTGGCAACATACGGATACCGCGACGAAAAAACGACTCGTCTTTTGACTCAATCCACGAACCGACCCAATTTTTGGCTTCCTCATAAGAACGAAAATGCTGATCAGCCAGGTCATGCGTCATCGATCGGAACAAGTGGTAATCAGAAGGAGCAATGTCTGGGCTATGCGGCGGGTGGGGTAGGACTTCCCATTTGCGTTATCGTGCTGCAAAATCACTTTGTCGTGCCTTTCCAAATATTGTGGCCGTTTATCACGCAATGCTCGGCTCAAACGCATCAATTGAGTTCGATACGAAGCTCCTGTGACCGTTTCACTCTGTTGCAGCAGCTCATAGTATACGACACCCAGCTGGTCCCACCAAATACACAGCATAAGCTTCTTTCCATGGATATTCGGCTTTGCCGTCGATGTTGAGGCATGACCGGGGTAACCATATAATTTTTTTCGCTTGGGATTGTCGTAGTGGATCCACTTCTCATCACCAGTAACGATGCGATGCAAAAAACCTTTCCTTTGTTGCCTTTGAAGCAGCTGTTCGCAAGTGAAAAACCGCCTTTCGACGTCTCTCGGCTTTAACTCGTACGGTATCCAATGTCCTTGCTTTTGAATCATTCCCAATAGTTTCAATCGATGGGAAATGGCTTGGCATGTAATTCCGAACGATTTGGCAAGTTGTTTTTGCGTTCGACATGAGTCCTCATCGAGTAATGCCTCCAATTCAGTATCTTCAAACTTCTTCGGCTGTCCTGGACGTTCTTTGTCTTCCACATCAAAATCACCACTTCTGAAACGCACAAACCACCTCTCGCACGTTGAAATCGAAAGAGCACACTCAGGATAAGCTTCGGAGAGTAATCGATGCGATTCAGCTGCACTTTTCTCCAAATTAAAGAAGTAGATCAAAACTTCCCGCAAATGCTGCTTTGTGGGCACAAAACTTGACATATTGAGAGCCAAAAAAAACTATGTTGTTTACACTCCGGGCAAATGACACATACTGAAAATGAAAGCTATGGAATGAGATTATGACATGAATATAGTTTTAGTATTGTCTGATGGGTATATCCCGAACTACGCCATCTGTTGTCAATCCCGCATTACTAATTTGCGCTCCCAATAATATAAATTATGAAAACCCAATTAAATTATCCACTTCTGCGTGAATATACACCTACACCAATTCTTTTTCTAAAGTAGTATGTTGCATCATGCATACTGTTTGTTTCTTATTTTCTAACTAATACGAATCAAATATAAACGGTAATTTAGCTATCCTGCTTAGCACGCACCTCCGAACTAGATGATATAGTATGGCGGTTCGTGGTTTGGGGGATATATATATATATATATATATATATATATATATATATATATATATATATATATATATGTATATATATTGTTACATGTACAAATAATTACATGTACAAATAATTCTGCGAGCTGCTGTCGCAATTGTTTTCATAATCAACGTCAACAAATGAATTTACTCGAGCCCACGAGAACCCAACAAGCATGATCAACATCTGCAAGTGACGTCACTCCATTCATTAATTTGCTCGAATCTACCAGTTACCTCTCGGTAGAACATTCGATAATGTACG
Source organism: Odontomyia ornata (assembly GCA_963969285.1). Lineage (NCBI taxonomy): Eukaryota > Metazoa > Arthropoda > Insecta > Diptera > Stratiomyidae > Odontomyia > Odontomyia ornata. The sequence continues at coordinate 307,758,600 of OZ017738.1, forward strand.
AGAAATGGGTGAATAGGTAGAGACCCTATATAAAGGCGAGCTGAATGAATGGGGGGGTTCATTCATTACAACCGCGATAGAAAACTGCGATATAGTGGAACGCGAAGTAAAGACGATTGATTGTTTGAGTGCGAAGTGATTTAGAAGACAATTGCGATAAGAAATTTATGGACAAGTGTTAGATTTTTTTCATAGTGAAAATTAAAATAAGTGAAAGTGTTAAATTGTTAAATTGTTTATTGTGCATTTTTGTAATTAAATAAATTCTTTTAACTTAAATTAAAAGACATTGCGTTTTCACTTTCCTGGAACATTAAAATTATTGGCCGCGAACCAATAACACGCGACAATGGTGTCAAGAAGTGCGAAAGAAAAATTTTGAAAGTGAATATTTGAACATTTTTATAGTGCACAATAGGAAAATTTAAAGAAACATTAAAAATGCCACGAAGCTTAAACTTAAAAATTAATGAATTGACCATGTCGGAGCTTAAGGAAGAGTTGGAACAGCGAAACCTGGCTACGCAAGGTACAAAAGCCATACTGATTGCACGCTTGCGTGATGCGATCGAGTCGGAAGGCGTGAATCTGGATGCGGGTGAGCCCTCAGATGCGGAACAAGGCGCAGAAGGTGGAGAAGAAGAAACACCCAGAAAATGCGATATTGCAAATGTTAATGCTGATGCAGCAAGAGCAGCGACAACAGTCATCCAATTTAACTGTGAAGCTTAATGAACAATCAGCGAAGCTTAATGAACAATCAGCGAAGCTTAATGAACAATCAGCGAAGCTTAATGAACAATCAGTGAAGCTGGATCAACAAGCGATCGAAATCAAGGCAGATTTTCAAAAACAGTCCACCGAAATAAAAGCTGAGCTCAGTAGTCTTAACAAGCAAATTAAAGGCGTCGAGGAAAAGGTTGACCAGGTCGAAGAAAAGGTTTACCAGGTCGAGGAAAAGGTCAGCCAGGTCGAAGAAAGAATGAACCATGAGATGGAAAAAGTGAAAAAAGAATTGGAAGCTGCGAAGGCAGTAGCAACCACTTCACCAGCCCCGCTTATAACCGCAGCGCAAAGCACATCCAGAATTGTGCAAGCACCAATATTCGATGGGCAAACGGTCTGGAGTATTTACAAAATCCAGTTTGAAGCAGCCGCTAGGATAAATCACTGGAATGAGCAGGAACGAGCAACTGCGTTAATTCTTGCTCTAAGAGGCCCAGCTGCCGAGCTTTTGCAGACTATCCCCGTTGAGCTGCATTCAAACCCGGTTGCTATAATGAATGCGCTGGACATGCGTTACGGAGACGATCATCTGAAGCAGATTTACCGGGCACAGCTACGGCATCGGATGCAGAAGTTTGGCGAAACCTTGCAGCAGCTAGCACAAGACATTGAGCGACTGGCACTTTTGGCTTACCCAGCGTACGACCCAGAACATCGAGATGACGTAGCAGCAGAAGCATTCATCAGCGCCTTAAAGGACAAGGAATTGCAACAAGCCGTGCGGTTAGCTCAAAAGCAAACAGTCAAGGATGCATTGGCTTATAGTTTAAATTTTGAGGCAGCCAAAAATGTGACCCGTACCACTGCCCGGGTTCGCGAGGTACTGGCAGATAATTGCAGGTGTGAGCGCGTGGGAATTGAGCGAGAGCTACAGGTGAATGGTGCGCCTAGATGCTGGAATTGCGGGGAAAAAGGGCACCTGCAAAGAGACTGCAAGAAGGGAAAAAGACCGAGCTATTGTCCAGGGTGGTGGAGATCCAGACCGTGCCAGGAGCCTAGAATGAAGGCCCATCAAACTGCAAGGGCCAACTTCGTGGGGCGAACGTTGGCTAGGAGTATCGACATCCCCAGCACCGTGCCAAGGCAACATCGTGGAGAAGCAGACAGATGCCTTCCTGGTCAAGTTGATGAAGAACAATGCACCCTAACAAACGACACTGGTGCAACCCGATCGACGGTCCGACCAGACCTAGTGAGGCCCCAACTGCTTCACAAGGGCAGAGTTCATGGAATTGCTGACGCCCTATCTCGTCATCCATGTCCAGCTAACTGCAAGCATTGCCGACGGATTGAGGAAAAGGAACCGCCCGTTGATCTGCGACTGATAACGGCGGAATTCGATGAAGGTTGGTCATCGGAGGAGATTCGAAATGCCCAGCTAGCCGATGAAGACATCGGACCATTGCTCGTATGGAAGGAGACAACTGGGCGACCGGAGTGGAAGGACGTTTCGATGCATGGCGCAACCCTGAAAAGCTATTGGGCACAATGGAACTCCCTACAGGTGGAGGGTGGCGTACTCAAGCGGAAATGGGAAACGGCGGATGGCAGCTCCTATAGGATGCAAACTATACTACCCAAAAGCCGAATCCACGATGTGATTAAGGAAATGCATGAAGGATCCTCGGGAGGCCACCTTGGTGTTAACAAGACCTTAGCGAAATTGCGGGAACGGTTCTACTGGCTCCACGCTCGAGAAGACGTAGAGGACTGGTGTCGCAGATGCACAATTTGCGCTTCCGTCAAAGGCCCAAAGCGACGACTGAGAGGACAAATGCAAACCTATAACGTAGGCGTGCCATTCGAAAGGATTGCTGTTGACATCGCAGGACCCTTTCCTGAATCCGATTGGGGAAATCGATATACGCTGGTTGTAGCCGATTATTTCAGCAAGTGGCCCGAGGTCTACCCCATTCCCAACCAGGAAGCAACTACCGTAGCTGAACAGCTAGTGTTAAATTGGGTCAGTAGGTACGGCGTACCTTGCGAATTACATTCAGATCAAGGCCGAAACTTTGAGTCATTAGTTTTTGGCGAAATGTGTGAACTACTGGGAATACGGAAAACGAGGACAACACCGCTGCATCCCTAATCCGATGGAATGGTCGAACGGTTCAACGGCACGCTCAATAAACATCTGGCCAAGATGGTTGACGAGAACCAAAGGGACTGGGACCGACATATCCCACTATTTTTGATGGCGTACAGAGCTGCCGAACATGCATCGACGGGCCAAGCCCCAGCCAAAGTCATTTTTGGGAAGACTATTCGTTTGCCAGCCGATATAAAGTTCGGAACACCCCCTGAGAAACCCCAAACGGTCTCGGGGTACGCAAGTGATCTAAGACAACGGTTGAACCAGATACATCGGACAGAGCGAAAACACCTCGAATCGGCTACTGACCGCATGAAGACCAGGTATGATCTAAAGGCTAATTCTACTGGCTTCCAGCAAGATGACTTGGTGTGGCTTTATAACCCGCAACGGCGAAAGGGTAGGTCTCCAAAGTTGCAACATAATTGGGAGGGACCATACCGAGTTACAAAGCGAATCAACGACGTCGTATACCGAATACATGAACATCGTAAGCCGAGAGCTAAAATGAAAATCGTGCATCTGGACCGTCTTGCCCCATATTACACCCAGGGAGAATTGACTACAAATAGCGACACATCTTTTCGGGGCGAAAAGAACTGAGGTGGGGGCGGTGTTACATGTACAAATAATTACATGTACAAATAATTCTGCGAGCTACTGTCGCAATTGTTTTCATAATCAACGTCAACAAATGAATTTACTCGAACCCACGAGAACCCAACAAGCATGATCAACATCTGCAAGTGACGTCACTCCATTCATTAATTTGCTCGAATCTACCAGGTACCTCTCGGTAGAACATTCGATAATGTACGAGAAATGGGTGAATAGGTAGAGACCCTATATAAAGGCGAGCTGAATGAATGGGGGGTTCATTCATTACAACCGCGATAGAAAACTGCGATATAGTGGAACGCGAAGTAAAGACGATTGATTGTTTGAGTGCGAAGTGATTTAGAAGACAATTGCGATAAGAAATTTATGGACAAGTGTTAGATTTTTTTCATAGTGAAAATTGAAATAAGTGAAAGTGTTAAATTGTTAAATTGTTTATTGTGCATTTTTGTAATTAAATAAATTCTTTTAACTTAAATTAAAAGACATTGCGTTTTCACTTTCCCGGAACATTAAAATTATTGGCCGCGAACCAATAACACGCGACAATATATATATATATATATATATATATATATATATATATATATATATATATATATATATATATATATATATATATATGTATATGGTTACATGTACAAATAATTCTGCGAGCTACTGTCGCAATTGTTGTCACAACCATTAATAACATCATGATCAACAAAACGAACATACTTGAAAGCAGAAGAACCCTCCAAGCATGATCAACATCTGAAAGTGACGTCACTGCCCATTCAGTATTGCTCGAATATTCGGCAATGTACGAGAAATGGATTGAATGACTAGAGACCCTATATAAAGGCGAGGTGAATGAATGGGGGAACTCATTACAACCGCGATAGTAAAAACGGATAGTAAAACTGCGATACTGTGGAGTGCGAATTAAAAAGCGATATTCATTGGGTGATAGTAAAGTGATTTTCGTTGATAGATAAGACAGTTAAAGCAAAAATTTATAGTGAAAGTGAAAAGCAAAATTGGTAAAATAGTGAAATCGATTATTGCGCATTTTTAGTAAATAAACTCTTTTAACTTAATTTAAAAGACAGTGGGTTTTCACTTTCCCGGAGCATTAAAATTATTGGCCGCGAACCATAACACGCGACAGTGGTGTCAAGAAGTGAGAAAGAAAGTTTTGAAAGTGAAAACTTTTAAAACATTTTAAAGTGCTCAGTGGAAACTGGTGGGGAAAAAAAATAAAAGCCGAAATAATAAAAATACCACGAAGCTAACATTAACGAATTTACCATGGTGGGTGAGCCCTCAGATGCGGAAAAAGGCGCAGAAGGTGGAGAAGCAGAAGCACCAAAATCAAAGGAACCAGAAAATGCGCTGATCCAAATGCTGATGCTGATGCAGCAAGAGCAGCGACAACGGTCATCCAATTTAACTGCAAAGCTAAATGAACAGTCATCCAATTTCACTGCGACGCTAAATGAACAGTCATCTAGTTTAACCACGAAGCTAGATAAACAATCAGCGAATCTGGGCCAACAAGCGAACGAACTCAAGGGAGAGCAAAAACAGTCAATCGAAATAAAAGCGGAGCTCGGTAGTCTAAACAACCTAGTTTAATGCGTCGAGGAAAAGGTTTACCAGGTCGAGGCGAAGGTCAACCACGTTAAGGAGAGAATCAACTATGAGATGAACCAAGCCGAGGAGAGAATGAGCCATGAGATGGAAAAAGCGAAAAAGGAATTGGAAGCAGCGAAGGCAGTAGTAACCGACTCACCAACCCCACTTATAACCGCAGTGCATAGCACATTCAGAAATGTGCAAGCACCAATATTCGACGGGCAAATGGTCTGGAGTGTTTACAAATTACAGTTTGATACCGCCGGTAGGGCAAATCATTGGAATGAGCAGGAACGAGCAACTGCATTAATTCTTGCTCTAAGAGACCCAGCTGCCGAGCTTTTACAGACTTTCCCCGTTGAGTTACACTCAAACCCGGCTGCTATAATGAATGCGCTCGACAGGCATTATAGAGACGATCATCTGAAGCAGATTTATCGGTCACAGCTACGGCATCGGATACAGAAGTCTGGCGAAACCCTACAGCAGCTAGCCCTAGACATTGAGCGACTGGCACTTCTGGCTTACCTAGCCTACGACCCAGAACATCGAGATGACGCAGCAACAGAAGCATTTACCAGCGCATTAAAGGACCAGGAATCGCAACAAGTTTAGCTCAAAAGCAAACGGTTAAGGATGCATAGGCTTATAGTTTGAGCTTTGAGGCAGCGAAAAATGTGACTCGTACCACTGCCCGGGTTCGCGAGGTAGTGACAGGCGAGTGCAGGTGTGAGTGCGTGCAAATTAAACGAGAGCCGCAGGCAAATGGTGCGCCTAGATGCTGGAATTGCGGTGAGAAGGGGTACTTGCAAGGAGATTGCAAGAAGCGAGGAAAACCGAGCTATCGTCCAGGGTGGAGGAGATCCAGACCGAGTCAGGAGCCCAGAATGGGAGCCCTTCAAACTGACAGGGTCAACTTCGTGGGGCATAGGTTGGCTAGGAGGACTGACATCCCCTGCACTACCATCTGTCTGTCAAGGCTACATCGTGGAGAAGCAGCCTTATGCCTTCCGGGTCAAGTTGACAGAGAACATTGCATCATAACAATCGACACTGGTGCAACCCGATCGATTATCCGACCAGAACTAGTGAGGCAACAACTACTTCACAAGGGCAGGATTTTCTCACTACGGACAGCTACGGGTGAAACTGCATCTTTCCATGGAGAAATCAACCTCCAAACACTGTTGGGAGACCTTGCGTTCCGACATTATTTTCTGGTCGCGAACATTATGGATGATGCATTCTCGGGATGGATTTTCTGCGACCACATGGAATCACGTTGGATTTGGGCAAACGGGTATTCAAATGGCAGAATGTCGAAGTATTGATGGAGGATCCCAGCGTCCAAATTCCCAAGATGAATGTAGTAGTATGTACCGACACTGATGTACCGAATTCTTCTGAAAGCGTTGTATGGGCAAAGCTTGATGGTGATTCTGGAGACCAACAATCTTATCTGATAGAGCCAACGAATGCGTCCGCATTACGCAGTTTGATTGTAGGTCGAAGCCTTGTAAGATCTATAAGGAACGGATACGTGCCGGTTAGAGTCCTTAACACCGCAGACTCAACCACGATCATCATAGCGGGAGAAGTCATCGGCAGCTGCCAGCCTGTTTCCACCATCACCTCTTTGGAAGCCACTCACGACCATCATGGGAAAAGGAGGCAAGACGCAGACAAAGCCCGGGAATTCACGTCTGCAATATTGAAGCAGGTCAAATTGCCAGTGCAGCTATTCAAGCGAGCCTCTGAGCTGGTCACCAAGTACAGTGACATCTTCTCAACAAGCCCGGATGACCAAGGCCGAACGAGTATGGTAACTCACGTCATAGATACACAGGGAGCCAAGCCAATTCGACAAGCGCCGAGACGTCTTCCTATAGTCAAACAAGGAGAAGTGAGCTTACTGATCTCGAACACATGGAAAAACAAGGCGTTATTGAACCTTTTGTCAGTCCATGGGCCACGCCAGTAGTTCTAGTAAAGAAAAAGGATGGTAGCACTCGTTTTTGTGTCGACTATAGGCAGCTTAACGACGTCATTAAGAAAGATAGCTACCCGGTCCCACGCATCGATGACATCATGGACACTTTGGCCGACGCAAAATGGTTTTCTACACTCGATCTCAAGAGTGGCTACTGGCAGGTAGAAATTGACAAGAAGGACCGAGAGAAGACCGCATTTTCAGTTGGAACCGGATTGTGGCAATTCGTAGTGACGCCATTTGGGCTTTGCAATGCTCCAGCCACTTTCGAACGCCTGATGGAATTCGTGCTACGAGGCCTAACCTGGAAGACCGGCTTGGTGTACCTAGATGACATCATTGTTATTGGGAGAACGTTCGAAGAGCATGTGCGGAACTTAGAAGAGGTTTCCCGTTTGCGACTGGCGAATCTGAAACTTAGTCCCGACAAGTATACCCTTTTTGCAGCTGAACTAAAATACCTGGGGCACGTTGTATCAGCAGAAGGGGTCCGAACACACCCTGAGAAAATCGAAGCCGTGAAAAGCTGGCCAAAACCAAACAACAAACGCTGACTACGAAGTTTTCTGGGTCTGGCGACCTACTATCGAAGATTCGTCAAAGACTTTGCCAAAAAAAACTAAGTGTCTCCATCAGTTAACCGAGAAAAATCGTCCGTATGTCTGGAATGAACAATGCCAGGCAGCCTTTGAGACCCTGAAGGAGAAGCTGTGTGAATCACCTGTGCTGGCAGATTCGAAACCCGGAAAAATGTTTGTAGTTGACAACGATACGAGCAACGGTGGGTTGGAGCTGTAATCTCCCAGCATATCGATGGCGAAGAAAGAGTCCTCTCAATAAAGTGAGAGGAACTACTGCGTGACCCGGAAGGAGCTATTGGCTATAATAAAGGCCACCAAGCGGTTCCACAAGTACCTATATGGCCAGAAATTTGTTCTTCAAACGGACCATGCATCGCTGAGATGGCTACTTAACTTCAAAAACCAAGAGGGACAAGTTGCGAGATGGATCGAAAGATTGCAGTCATTCGACTGCGAAATTGTTCATCGGAAGGGCGGAGTTCATGGAAATGCTGACGCCCTACCTCGTCGTTCATCTCTAGCTAACTGCAAGCATTGCCGACGGATTGAAGAAAAGGAGTCGCCCGTTGATCTGCGATTGATAACGGCCGAATTCGATGAAGGTTGGTCATCGGAGGAGATTCGAAATGCCCAGTTAGCCGATGAAGACATCGGACCATTGCTCGTATGGAAGGAGACAACTAGGCGACCTGAGTGGAAAGACGTTTCAATGGAACTCCTTTCAGGCGCAGGGTGGCGTACTCAAGCGGAAATGGGAAATGGCGGATGGCAGCTCCTATAGAATGCAATATATACTCCCCAAAAGCCTAATCCACGATGAGATTAAGGAAATGCATGAAGGAAACTCGGGAGGCCACCTTGGTGTTAACAAGACCTTAGCAAAATTGCGGGAAAGGTTCTACTGGCTCCACGCTAGAGAAGGCGTGGAGGACTGGTGCCATCGATGCACGATTTGTGCGTCCGTTAAAGGTCCAAAGCGACGACTGAGAGGACAAATGCAAACCTATAATATGGGCGTGCCATTTGAGGGGATTGCTGTTGACATCGCAGGACCCTTTCCTGAATCCGAATGGGGAAATCGATACACGCTGGTTGTGGTCGATTATTTCAGCAAGTGGCCCGAGGTCTACCCCATTCCCAACCAGGAAGCAACTACTGTGGCCGAACAGCTAGTATTAAATTGGGTCAGTAGGTACGGCGTAACTTTTTTTTTGTGGTAGGGAGGTGAATGCTATTTATGCACCGAGTGTGGAACTCCCATGCGCGACTGGACTACCCACTAAACACCTCCCCTGCCAATCTGAGAACCTAGCCTGGAACCGTTTGACACATTACTTCGGGCCAGGTCTCGTTTTGTTACGCCATGAGGCGCCTTCAAGCTGGGGAGTCCCTTTCCTAGCGGGAGGGGAGGAGGAAATGCCAGAAGAGCGATCCCCCAGCCCCAGCGCCCCCGGCTGCTGTGAGTCCCTTTTATATTTTAGGACTGCCCGAGCATAATGTGCCACCTGGTTCCATTTGTCAACCGATTCGAGCATCACCGCAACTATATTATCCGGGGTGAGCTCTTCCGTCTCCCTGTAGAGTTCCCTTCGCAGCCTGACCCAATTTGTACACGCAAAAAATGTGTGACAGGCATTGTCCTCCTCTCCTGGGCAAAACCGACAGTCGAGAGACCGTGACTTACCGATCTTGTGCAGGTAAGGCTGAAAACACCCGTGCCCGCTCAAAAGCTGGGTCAGATAGAAGTCAGTCTCACCATGCCTTCGATTTAGCCACGGTCTCACATCCAGGATGAGGCGCGCAGTCCACCTTCCCTTCGTGCAATTCACCCAAGACTGCTGCCAATCGTTGAGCGAGCGCTGTCTCTCCTCGCGGACAACCATCTCCCTCGCATCCTCGTTTCGTCGCAGGTAAATAGCGCGGCGCTCTCTAGCAAGGAGGGCGACAGGTATCACGCCTGCAATCACTCTCACCGCCGAGTCGGAGACTGTTGGATACGAAGATGCAATTCTCAGTGCTCCTCTTCTCTGTACCTGTGCCAAACGTTTTCGGTATACCTCCTTGCTGAGAGCGTCGCCCCATACCTCGGCTCCGTACAGTAGCACTGGCCCTACAGCACTCATCAAGAGGCGTCTTCTTGATGGGCTGGGTCCCCCTACGTTGGCCATAAGTCGACTCAGAGCCGATATTCCCCAAGCAGCCTTCTCAGCCGTTGCCCTGATTTGCTCAGAGAAACTCATCTTCGAGTCGATCAGTAGCCCCAGGTACTTCACCGCTGGCTTCGATTCGATTTGTATGTCTCCAATACTGATCATCCTTACTCTCTTTTTTGTCAAGATGACCACTTCGGTTTTCTCCAGTGCTAAACTGAGCCCGCGAGCAGTCATCCAGTCCCTCACTCGGCGCATTAGCATACCTAGCCTAAGTTGCGCTTGTTCAACGGTGGGTCTAGCGACCAGAGCCGCAACATCATCCGCATAGCCGACCAAGCGCGACTCATCTGGCATCTCAAGTCTCAGTAGCCCGTCGTAAGACACGTTCCACAGGTCCGGACCAAGGATAGATCGCTAGGCAACACCCGATGTAATTTCCATCCTTCGTTGGCCCTGTGTCGTGTCGTAGAGCAGGCTTCGGTCCTTTAGGTAGTTCCTCAAAAGCCGCATTAGATATTCTTTAACTTGAAAAGAGTTTTCCAGCGTGTCCAGAATATCCACCCATCTAGCGGAGTTGAAGGCATTCCTGACGTCGAGTGTCACCAACAGGACGATCCGTCGCTTGGTGCGACTATATGCCTCTGCCCTTTGGACCGCGTTCACCACCTCTGCAATCGCATCAATGCTAGAACGTCCTGCTCTAAAGCCGTACTGCCGAGGAGATAGGTCCCCAGCAGCACGAATCGCGTCAGTGACTCTTCCCTTGATGAGTTTCTCTAGCACTTTCCCAGCCGTGTCTAGCATGCATAACGGGCGGTATGCAGACGGCGATTCGGGATTTCCCTTCCCCTTGCTGATCAGCACGAGCCTCGCCACCTTCCATCGTATCGGGAAAGCCCGAAGGCAAGCGTTGAATGTGCTGAGCAGCAAGTCAGGACAATGGTGATAGACGAGCCGCAACACCTCAGCGGGAACACCATCTGGACCTGGAGCCTTCCTCGCTTTCAATGAGAGGACTGCCTCCTCCAGTTCCAGCTGTGTGAAGAGTGGGCACTCTACTGCCGTTGCACCATGAACAGCGTCAACACGGACGGGATGGGCGGGGAAGAGCCCATCCCGTCCCACGGATCCTTGCTCACATTGTCCACTAGGTCTTGCCAGCAGCGAGCCTTGCTACTGTTGATCAGTTTGCGAAGGCATTTCCTGGCCGACTTATATGCTGCCACCTGGTTGCATGCCTCGTCACGGTTCCGCACCCGTTGAGCCTCACGTCGAAGCTTGTGACACTCCCTCCGCTTTTCAACGATTTCAGTTGACCACCAGTACATTGGGGGCTTGCCGTGCCGGGGTCTTCGACGGGGCATAGAAGCGCAGCAAGCAGTCGCGATTATGCTCATAGTAGAGTTCACCACGTCTTGAGCTGCCAGTTCTTCCGTCCCCTCCAAAGCTCCCTGCAGCGGCTCACCTGCTGTGAGAACCTTGACGAACCTCTCGACGTCCATCCTTCCGATGTTCCATCCAGTTGTAGAAGGCCGAGAGCACGGACGTCTGAAGACAGCATCATTTATCTCAAGCAGAATGCACTGATGATCACTGGCTGAGTAGTCCTCTAATACTTTCCAGTTGTGTATCCTCCGTACAAAGGACTCCGAGGCGAATGTCACGTCCGGTATGGTTCCCTCACAGCCAATACGGTGGAAAGTCGGCGTATTTCCGGAGTTTAGTACGACGAGGGCCGTCCTGGCCGCCATTTCCAGGATTCGTTTTCGCCGCGGATCCGTCTGAGGCATGCCCCATGCTATTGCTTTAGCGTTGAAGTCGCCCCCAACGAGCACTTTGCCCTCTGCGTTCGAGACAGCGCCTTCCAAAGCATTAAGCTTGGCTTGGAAAGATGATATCGACTCGTTAGGCGTTAGGTACACACTAAAGAAGGTGATCCCTGAGCACCGAACCCACACGAAACCATCCCCCCGTCCACAACTCTCCGCTTGAAAGTCACTGTTCCGAACCCAGATAGCGGCAGTATCAGTTTCATCAGAATACCATAATGCAGGACTTTTATTATGGTGTTGCTCACTCAGCAGCAAGAAGTCGGCTTTCATGTCCCTCGCAAACTGCTCAAGCAGATTTTGGGCGGTTGAACTGCGGTGTAGGTTTAGCTGCAGGATGCGGGTCATCGAAGCTCTGATTTTGCCTTGGCTAGGGCTTCCTGGAACACCCGGCATTTTCCTGATCCCAAGACGTGTCCAAAATCAAGTTTTGGATCAGCATCCTTGCAAAGAATACAGTGTGCCTCCTTCGTACACTCTTTTCTTTTATGTCCCATTTCACCGCATTTGTAACATAGGGAACTCCTATCGGGTCCTTTGCATACTTGTGTTGTGTGGCGTACCTTGCGAACTACATTCGGATCAAGGCCGAAACTTTGAGTCACTGGTTTTTGGCGAAATGTGCCGAAAACGAGGACAATACCGCTGCATCCCCAATCCGATGGAATGGTCGAACGTTTCAGCGGCACGCTCAATAAACACCTGGCCAAGATGGTTGACGAGAACCAAAGGGACTGGGACCGACCAATCCCACTTTTTTTGATGGCGTACAGAGCTGCGGAACATGCATTGATGGGCCAAGCCCCAGCCAAAGTCATTTTTGGAAAGACTATTCGTCAGCCGGCTGATATAAAGTTCGGAATACCTCCTGAGAAACGCCCATTCAGTATTGCTCGAATATTCGCCAATGAACGAGAAATGGATTGAATGACTAGAGACCCTATATAAAGGCGAGCTGTATGAATGGGGGAATTCATTACAGTCGCGATAGTAAAAACCGATAGTAAAACTGCGACAGTGTGGAGTGCGAATTATAAAGCGATATTGAGTTAATTCACTAAGAATGCACAATCATTAATTTAACTATTTAACAAATCGCGGTATAATCTAATTTTCACTGTCTATCAATACATATTCCCACTGTCTGTATCACGAAAATTACTTCACTATCAATCAACAACGCCTTTAATTCGCGCTCCACTTTTATGGCAGTTCTTACTATCGCGTTTTTCCTATTCCTCTCCATTCATTCAACTCGGCTTTATATTGGCGAATGTTCAGGCGGGAGCTACCTGGAACATTCGAGCAATTCAGAATACCCCGCAGTGACGTCACTTTCCGGTATTGATCATGCTTGGTCGATTCTTGTGCTTTCGAGTACATTCGTTTATTAATCATGATGTTACTCGTATTAATAGTTGCGACAACAATTGCGACAGTAGCTCGCAGAATTGTTTGGACATGTAGCAACATATATATATATATATATATATATATATATATATATATATATATATATATATATATATATATATATATATATATATATATATATGTGGGTAATGATATTACACACTCGTAAATTGAATTATATTTAGTGTCTTACTAACTCTTTAATACATCCACAATTACACTGCGATTGTTCTCGTGTGTCGATGCGTGTCTCTTCGGAAAGACTGATCTTGTTGGCCTCTGTGCGACGCGATGCGGCGAGCTCCGTGAGTCTCTCTTCCGGGCAACCCGGCGACTGTTATCAGTTTTGACTACCAGAGGCGGTTTTGCAGACAGCTGAGTCGATATGTCATTTGTGCGTGATGAGCAACCCCACAGTACTCCCTCCCAAGTTATTTCGTCCGCGAAATAACGTTTGGCTGGTGGGTAAGTTTTTGTGATGTTTGGCGGCGGTGGGTTAATTGGCGTCCAGCGGGTCCGCGACATGTCCGAATTGTCAGAGTGAATGATGAGATGACGATTTTGCGTTGTTTGTACTGGCGTCGATGGGGTATCGTGTGCCGGCCTGATCTGAATGCTGGGCGTATCCAGGGTTGCTTCGAGGAACGCAGGTTTAAGGCGCTCGGTTGATACATTCACTGTGCGCCCATTAACGACAATCGTAAATAGTACTTCAGACGGCCGCTCAATTACTCTATGAGGTCCGGTGAACGGCTGGACGAAAGCTTTTCGGACGGCATCGACTCGAAGGAAAACGTGCGAGCAGTTGCTGAGATTTTTGTGTTGGAATGTTGACGTTTTGCTGTGGTTCGATGTAGGCACAGGTCGAAGTTCTTGCATCGTTTGGCGTAGATTGTCGAGGAACAGGTGACTATTGCTGGTCTTGTTGCTGGGAATCAAAAATTCTCCTGGAAGTGCGAGTGTCGTTCCATACAGCATTTCTGCGCATGACGCACCGAGATCCTCCTTCACGGTGTTTCTCAGGCCTAATAAAACTGCCGGGATTACGTCTACCCAAGAGGAGTTTTGTTCATGGCACATAATTGCTGCTTTCAAGGATCGGTGCCAGCGTTCAATAGCGCCGTTCGATGCTGGGTGATATGGCGACGTTCGAATTCGTTCGCAACCGATGAGTTTAGTGAGTGACTTAAACAAAGATGACTCGAATTGCGTGCCTTGGTCAGTTGTTATTGTACGTGGTGCGCCGAAACGTGCAACCCAATTGCTGAAAAACGCGTTGGCCACTGACTCTGCAGATTGATTGTTAAGAGGAATCGCCTCTGGTCACCTGGAAAAACGGTCCATCAGGGTGAGGCAATATCTGAATCCTTGACACAGTGGTAGCGGTCCTATGATGTCTAGATGGACGTGTTGAAACCGATCATCCGGAACGCCGAAATACTGCGGGCTGTTTCTTTGATGGCGGCCGACTTTGGAACGTTGGCATGGAATGCATGTGCGTGCCCACTCGTGTATTTCCTTGCGCATATTAGGCCATACGAACTCTCGAGAGATAGTCTTGCAGGTAGCGCGGGCGCTAGGGTGTGATGGTTGATGGAATTGGTTGAAAATGTCCTTACGCAACGAAGCGGGTATGAAGGGACGAGCTTTATTTGTCGACGTGTCGCATACTAATTCGCCTTTACCATTTATCATAATCGGGGATAGCTGCAGCGATGACGTGTTGTTCTTAAGCAGTAATTACAGGTCTGCGTCTAAATGCTGTTGCTCAATTAATTCTCCTGCACTCACTGCACTGGGCATTGAGATGGCTTCGATTCGTGAGAGCGCATCCGCGACTTGGTTTCTACTACCTTGGATATGCCTAATATCCGTCGTGAATTGAGACACGAAACTTAAGTGGCGAAGCTGGCGTGGCGAAGCTTTGTCTGGCCTCTGTGCAAAGGCGTAGATGAGGGGTTTGTGGTCCGTGTACACTGCGAAGACGGTGCCTTCCAAAATGTGGCGAAAATGGCGAACGCTGCTATAAATGGCCAGCAGCTCGCGGTCGTATGCGCTATATCTGGTCTCTGGATCGGAGAGTTTTTTCTGGAAAAATGCTAGCGGAAGCCATTGACTGCTTTGGTACTGTTCCAGTACGGCACCGATTGCCGTGTCTGATGCATCTGAGACCAATCTGGTAGGTTTTCCTTATTGAAAATGTACCAGCAATGTACTATCCGCCAGGCAGTTTCTGCAGTCGTCGAACGCTTTATCGGACTCCGGGGTCCACTGTATAAGTCTTTTATCGTTCTTTTTAGAATTTACCAGGAACTTATGCAACGGAGCTTGTAACTGTGCTGCGTTAGGGATGAATCGACGGTAAAAGTTTAAGGTTTCGAGGAACCTTCGGAGTTGAAGAACGTTGGTTGGCTTCGAATACCTGCGAATTGCAGCGACGCGCGAAGCGGGTGGCGAGATTCCATTCTCACTAACTACGTGCCCCAAGTAGTCGACACTCTTCGCACCAAACACACACTTTGCCAAATTCACCACGATGCCATGTTTGCTGAGTCTCTCGAAGACAAGTCGAAGGTCATGCAGGTGTTGCTCTAGTGAGTTCGAAGCAACAAGTATGTCGTCCAAATAGCATGCGCAAAAGTCGAGGTCCCTAAGCACTTCGTCCATCAGACGCTGGAAGGATTGAGCCGCGTTCCTGAGGGCAAATGTCATTGCCGTAAACTCATATAACCCGAATGGGGTTGTTACAGCGGTTTTAGGTATATCCTCTTTGGCGATTGGGACTTGATTGAATGCTTTTAGCAAGTCTATTTTTGTAAATATTTGTTTGCCTGCTGCAATGCCGGTAATATCTTCAACGTTCCGCATCGGGTACATATCGGGCTGGGTGACGGCATTAAGGCGACGATAGTCACCGCATGGGCGCCATGTGCCATCCTTCTTGGGGACCAAGTGAAGCGGGCTTGCCCAGGGGCTACTGGAAGGTCGGCACAGGCCTCTCTCTATCAGGTACTTAAACTCCGATTGTGCCACTTTTAGTTTCTCGGGCGTCAGCCTACGGGGACGATCGGCCACGGGGGGGCCAGTGGTGATAATGTGGTGCTGTACGCTATGTGTAGTCGATTTCTGATTCGCAGCGGGGTTTGTGACTTCTGGAAACTCTTTAAGTAGTGAATGAAATACGGAGTTTCTGTTTACTGTGAAAACGGAGGTGTAGCGTGTTGGCTAATCCAGCCATTTGATGCATAGCCGTTGGCGGGGTTCAATATTCTTTTATTTTTAAGGTCTACGACTAGGCCAAAGTGTTTGAGGAAGTCGGCACCTAATATTGGCCGTGATACGGCTGCGACCTGAAAGTTCCAGGCTAGAGGTCGTTGCAGATCTAGTGCCAGTGTTAAGCGTTTGGTCCCGTATGTATTTATGGCACTGCCGTTTGCCGCGAACAGCTTATACGCGGCTACACTTCTGTGCTCGAATGCCCGTGATCTTGGAATTACGGACACATCCGCTCCCGTGTCGACTAAGAATTTCAGTTTCGTGTTTCTATCTAATACTACTAGGCGGTTTGTTTGTACGTCACTGATATCCACCTCACAAATCAGTGACGGTTTTCGTTTCCCGGTCGGGTGCGAAAGGAGCATGGTGCTCGACATTGCCATGCCGCTGCTCCAAAACGGCGATGGAAATAGCACACATCTGCCGGATTCCGTGTTCGGCTTTTTTCATATGAGTTGGCAAGCGAGGACTTCCTTTGCGGACGTTGGCAGGTGCAGGTGTCGCGATTAGCGTTGATTGCGGGCTGAACGTACGTCCGCTGCAAGGTCTTGCGGAGCTCTGCAATTTCTTCTTGTAGCGTATCATTATTTTGCACTCCACTGCATTGCGTTTTGACGCTGTCATTGTTGCTAACGGATGCAATTGCTTCTGTTGCCAAACTGTCAATAACCCGGTCAGCTGCTTGAGCCAAATTGTCTAGAGAAGTGGCGTCTGATGCTGCTCAGATGGAGCGTACCCTTGATGGAAGGCGCTCGAGCCAAATGCAACGCAGCACTTGCTCGGTTACATTTCTCCCGGCCAGCATTTGTAATTGCCGAAGCAACTGTGACGGGCGTTGATCGCCCAGTTCAGTTCCGTGCAAAAGCTCACGCGTTTTTTGCTCTGGCGACGATCCGTAGGTTGATAGCAAGCGGCTTTTTAGCGTTTCGTATTTGCTGCTATCAGGCGGCGACTCGATAATATCTGCGACCTGAGCTAAAACGGAGACATCCAGCTCTGCTATTACTTTGTCGAAGCGGGTCGCGTCGTCCTTAACTCTACTGGCGCGAAATTGAGCCTCGATACGCGCGAACCATAAGATTGGTTGGTTTTGCCAGAAAGGGGGCAACTTCATGGCGGCCATTGCGTAGAGCTCTGGTGGCGCGAGGGTTGTCGTCGGTTCGTCGGAATTCTGCACGTCGTGGAAATTTTCGGTGGGCATCGCGGTGTAGCAGTCTCGGGGTCACCAAATGTGGGTAATGATATTACACACTCGTAAATTGAATTATATTTATTGTCTTACTAACTCTTTAATACATTCACAATTACACTGCGATTGTTCTCGTGTGTCGATGCGTGTCTCTTCGGAAAGACTGATCTTGTTGGCCTCTGTGCGACGCGATGCGGCGAGCTCCGTGAGTCTCTCTTCCGGAGCAACCCGGCGACTGTTATCAGTTTTGACTACCAGAGGCGGTTTTGCAGACAGCTGAGTCGAAATGTCATTTGTGCGTGATGAGCAACCCCACATATATATATATATATATATATATATATATATATATATATATATATATATACATATACATATATATATACATATATATATATATATATATATATATATATATATATATATATATACATATACATATATATATATATATATATATATATATATATATATATACATATACATATATATATATATATATATATATATATATATATATACATATATATACATATATACATATATATATATATATATATATATATACATATACATATATATATATATATATATATATATATATATATATATATATATATATATATATATATATATATATATATATATATATATATGATATATATTGTTGCGAATTCCGGCGTACCGACTTTCTCCCATTCGCAACTTCAAATTGCCGCCGGAACATCTCCACCTTCCTTTGGGCACTGCTGCCTTTTCCTTTGTGTATTTATTTTTATTAATATTTTTCCAATTTTCCCATAATTTTTATTTCCCCATCATCACAATCCTACCCTTTTCCCTTATTTCCAACTACAAAAAATAATATATACTAATAATTTCAATTTTCCCACTAACAACATTCCATTGATTAATTCCCACTAACAATACTTCATTCAATACATTGTCCTTAACAAAACCTTATTCCTTCCTTCATACTAACTAATTCTATTCACTAGCTCCCACTAACAAATTTTATTTTTTTTATACTAACGAAAATTCATTCACGTTTTCCTACTAACCAAACTTCAATTTCATTCCCAGATGCATAGTTGAAGTTACTTATTAGATAAATGGGTAATCAATAGAACACGGCTCCGTTGGTTGCGTCGCGAATTCTCGACCGGGGGCCTGCTGGAACCCTGAGTTCGAGTTCCCCGAACGCAGGGAAGCACTCTTTTTGGGGTATCGGCAAAATCAATAGTTTCCGTATATGTATATGTGACACTTTGCATCTAATCAAACGCTTCTTTGATTATGCAAATTGCCATTTATGAAAAATATGAAAATTATTGCGTTTGTCGGTACGAAAAGATGTGTGGGTTGCGGAATCGAAGTGTAATGAACTTCGATTACGTTACCCAGATGCGGCAGCGGTAATGAAAGATGAAAAAGATTGCGGGATCGGATTTGATGGAGGTAAAATGTGGGGTTGGGTGCATGAATTGAGGTAATTCAGTTTTGGACTTTGGAAAGATAAAAGGGATTGTTTTTTGCGAGGGAGTTTTTCGGTTTTTTGTGGAGTGATTCCCTGATGGATGTTTGGTCGAGTGGTCTTGAAGAGAAGATAAAGTTCTATGGCAGTGTCGGGGAAAAAGTTTTAAGATAAATTCGGGAAAAAAAGTCAATCTTGTGAAGAAATATTGAGTGACAGCAAGACGAAAGTGGAACAGTGGAATTTGGTGATGAGTTTGTAATGTGGGTGTCGGAGATAACGTTTTAATGAAGGAATGTTCGAAGTGGACGATTTTAATTTCAAATTGGGATGCACAATTACAAATCGAAAGTGTCGTGAAGCGATTGCGGCGACGTTGATAAATAAATAAACGAAATCTGTTAATAAAAAAACTGAATTGAAGTGAATATCAAGACGTCTATGATAGTTTAAAGTGCAGAGACATAAATGTACAGTGCCTGACGATAAAAGTGGAATAAATTAAAAGTTGGTTCAATAGTATAATCTTTAGTCAAGCCAGTGTCGGAGTTCCGAAAGTGACGGAAAAAAAACAAAAACAAAGAAGACTAGTGGCAGTTCGTGCATGCGTTAATTGGAAATTGTAATTAATTAAAATTTACTTAATTTTTCTAATGCCCTCCCTTCCAGTTGCAGAGCGCTCGGCAGCATTAAAAGGGTGAGTACATTTTTTATTCTTTTCGTTCCTTTCTATTTGATTTCATTTGTAGTTATTTTTTTTTTATATGCAATTTTATTTTTTTCGCTTGCTTGATTAATTATTTGAGAAAACATATTTAGATCGCTTTTAATTAGAAAATGGGGTCACTTTATTCACTGAATTTGTTTGATTCTTATACTGTGCTAACTTTTCTTCATAGTTTGTAATTTGAATTGGTCGAATTTGGCGTTTAAACTGAGTAAGAGTAAATAAAATGTTCTAATTAATACATTTCTCAGAATGACCTCCGCCTCTCCCTTCCGCTTCCTTTTGTGTTAGGTTTTACATGTAGGTTGGCTCAGCTAGAGCAGAGGGTGTCCCGGAAGTCCCACGACACGACTGCGCGCTAGCCGGCCCCAGTATGCCACCCCGGGCTACGCATCCCTGTAATGTGACGCCTACGCCCGGGAATCGAAGTGATTCCGATCCCGAACCCTTGCACCCGGCCAGATGGGTATGACCTCGAAGTGCAAGCGGACTTCATCTTTCGTGCGGATATCGTTGCGCAGAAAATATTTTTTTTTCTTTCCAAATATTTAGATCTGTGGATATAAATATTTGGAACATAATATTAATCAAAACCCCGACACATTTCGAGACATATCCATCTGGTAATGCCCCCCCACCGTTGCCCTCAAAACACTATGCCACTGGCGACAAATAAAAATGCACATTGCCGCCATGTGGCGTTCCATTCCGCACATCTGTTTTGTCGGAGGTTGTCAGATTGACAGTCTGACGCAACGAGGGAGAGAAAACGCGGGAAAGAAGTGATGTGTTTTTCGGTGTCCTCCCACAATCTTAACCTTCTAAAAAAACGGCCGACAATAGGAACTAACAGTGGGTAAGGAGTAATTGAATTGTTTTTCATTTGATGATTAATAATTTTCTTAACAGTGGTGGAAAAATAAAGGAGTCGGCTGTAGCTGGTGCTCAATATCATGGTTTGCGTCAACCATTATGGTCAGCTATCGACGATGAAATCAGTCTATCTGAATGTGACATTTACAGCTACAATGCTGATTTGAATTCAGATCCAATACCAAAAAGACCAATAAATGGAAGTTCATCACCAACAGCTTCATCAGCATTTATCGCATCAACTGTAAGTACTCTTTTATCGAATGATTACCGCTGCGCCCATCGCGTTCAAATTTTGTATTGCGGAGCACTTTTAATGTTAAAACCGATAAGGAATGCAAAATTGAAGCAAGATGAAGAATTGTTTAAAATCGATCGAGAGGGAAAAGTTGATCTTCTATTGGTCTCACGCAAAGGAAATCGTAGACAGAAAGTTAGCAAACTACTGAAATCCTTAGCTCCTCTAGAAAACACATCAAACGCTTTAGATCCAATACCAAAAAGACCAATAAATGGAAGAGAGAAAATTATCAGCAAACTGCCAGCTGGTGTAGAAAAAAGCAAAACAAAGCTTAATCGAAAAAGCCTGAGAAATGAACAAACGCTGAATTTTTACAACTGCTTATGGAAAGCAGACAATGTCGAACAGGCTAAAATTCCGAAGCTGTCAAATGAATGGGTAGAAAAGGACTTGGTGTTGTATCATGCTTTTAATACAAGAAAGCGAACAGTGGTGAGACCACAAACTACAAAACTAAAGTCAAAACAGACAAGGACCATCGAGATACCGCATCCTGGCATGAGCTATAATCCAAGCATAAAAGATCATCAGGATCTAATGAAGCAAGTACTAGAAAAAGAAAGTAAACTTATAAAAGAAGAACAACATCTCAAACGTGTGACAACTGATGTGTTTTCGGAAACTCATCCAATTGAACGTGTCATTCAAAAAAAACTCCAAGCAGGTTCTTCTGAAGCTGAAGCTGAAGAGGAAGAAACGGAATTCGATCAAGAGAAAAACACAAACAATTCATCAACTAATCGACCAGTTCACAATAAAAAGAAGCCCCTAAAGAAAAGACGTAATGAACGCATAGAACGACAATTAAAGCAAAAGAAAAAGGAACTTAAGCTTGAGAAGAAAAAATCACAGATATTCATAGGTTGAGGTTAATATTCTCAAGGAATAAGCAAAAATTTGTACTCCAAATTGAAAAAAATTTAGACTTTAATGAGTTGCAATACCTAAATTGCCTGAATCATATACGAGGCATCTTTTACCTTAGATTAAATTGTAAACGATTGCTACTAGGTCACAAGGTAGTTTTAAATGAATAAATTTGTCCGCGCAATCAAAGAATTGCTTTTGCGGTAGTCTGTCAAGGTGAAATATTTTTCGCACAACTGTAAATCATGCGTCCCACGTCTTAATTTTTTCCTTAACGGACTTTCCATCGTGAAGTATTCTTAATTTTAATATTTCGTAATACCAAACAATTAGATTTTTTTGGTTTGGTTTCAGTTGGCTATTTTAGTAACTTGATATTCGCTCATCTCTCCAATTGATATTAAATCTCATCAGAAATTAATATTTCAAAACAAAACTTTGAAAAAGTTAGTAAAACGTCTGGTCAATAAGGGGAAAAATCATTCATACTTTCCAACCATCTGTTATTTTTTGAGTATCAACTTTAAAAAACATTATGAACCCCAAGACGATCCCGAAATTCTTACCTATTTCTTCTGCCGTAATGGTGTCTACAGCTTATTGTATTACGTTACACTAAAATTAGATCCCTGTCTAAAATATGCCCAAAATAAAGTGAGCGAACAAAAAAAAATGGTTTACTAGAAATGTGCATAAATACTTTTGATAACTGGAAAGGAAATTTATATTATACAAGTAAAAACACTTCTGTAAAAAGGATTCCATTGAAGATAAAAATAAGTACTACTACTACTTCAATTGAATAATAAATTTTTAAGTTGATGCAATATTAACTATTAGCAATTATTAAATTCTGAATAATTTGAAAGCAAAATTACTTGAATTCAGAGTAAAGTCAATTCCACTTGGCCAGAGTGCTGTAAATTTGATAAATCCCAAATATCTCGATATTTTTTTTCTTAGCTACTATGTAACAACAATATACATACATAAATGCATCGTTAAGTAAGATATTTTCCGCAGGGAATAGAATTGAGTTTAACAAAAGCAATTGCCTTTGAAACTTTTCTCATATAATTAATTTCGAAAATATTAAAATACATCGATAAAAATTTGTAAATACTGATAAAATATTAGGAAATAATATTTAGATTTAATACAATATCAAGATATTTGACTATAAATTTTTTTTTATTCGCGAATCGCCAACCTTAAGTAATCAAATTATTTTTTTTATTTAAGAATAAGATTTATTTTATGTAGTGATTCTAATTAGAAAATTTGCGTAAAAAAAAATAAACATAAAATGAATTGCTAAATAACTAAAGACTTCCCTTTTCAGTGGTTCTTCTTGTTTCAGCGGGAAAGTGAGTGCAGGGTAAGTATGCCGTCGCGAGGGTAGGGTTTCGACAAATCCGCTGAGGTCGGTTTCGCGTCGCGCGCGGTACGCGGTACCTTTGTTGTTTTGTCGTTTATTTAGAGTAGGTTTCGTCGGGTTAATTTAAAGTAGCATACTTTTCGGTACCGCGTCGGAAATTCGGGAACGCGAAATAAAAATTAGATTTTGTATTCTTGACTGGTTAATGAAGAAATACGGAGTAACGTAGAGTAGGTTTCTTCTCCGTATGGTTTTGTTTTTTTAACGCGTGTTCAGGTGGCTGAAAATACTGTAAATGAGCGTAACCCATTCGGAGACCCGCGACCGAAATCCTTTCCGAACTAGCTGGCCGACAATCAGCCACCGCGTGAATGGGTTACGGTGCACGGATTGGTTGACCTGTTGGTACCATCCGTTGGCACTACTCAGACTTAACGTCTAGAACCGATGAGAGGTCGGTTCCGCGTTCGAACCTTAAAAAGTTGAAAATGATTACACCCCTCTGCCTAAACATAATGTCTGCAACTGCGGTGACTGGGAAAGTTGAAATTATTAGTATATATTATTTTTTGTAGTTGGAAATAAGGGAAAAGGGTAGGATTGTGATGATGGGGAAGTAAAAATTATAGGGAAATTGGAAAAATGTTAATAAAAATAAAAAGACAAAGGAAAAGGCAGGAGTGCCCAAAGGAAGGTGGAGATGTTCCGGCGGCAATTAGAAGTTGCGAATGGGAGAAAGTCGGTACGCCGGAATTCGCAACAATATGTATCATATATATATATATATATATATATATATATATATATATATATATATATATAATATATATATATATATATATATATATATATATATAAATATATATATATATATATATATATATATATATATATATATATATATATATATATGTATATATATATGTATATATATATATATATATATATATATATATATATGTATGTATATATATATATATATATATATATATATATACATATATATATATATATAAATATATATATATATATATATATATATATATATATATATATATATATATATATATGTATATATATATATGTATATATATATATATATATATATGTATGTATATATATAAATATATATATATATATATATATATATATATATATATATATATATATATATACATATATATATATATATATATATATATATATATATATATATATATATATATATGCATATATATATATATTGTATATATATATATTGTATATATATATATATATATATATATATATATATATATATATATATATATATATATATATATATATATATATATATATATTGTTACATGTACAAATAATTCTGCGAGCTACTGTCGCAATTGTTTTCACAACAATTAAGAACATCAACAAAACGAATTTACTCGAAACCGCGAGAACCTAACAAGCATGAACAACATCTGAAAGTGAGTCACTGCTCCAGTCATTCATGCTGGAATGTTCCCGCTAATTCACCAATGTACGAGAACTGAGTTGAATGATTAGACACCTTATATAAAGGCGCGATAGAAAACTGCGATACGCGAAGTACAGGCGATATTGATTGAGTGTGAAAAGATTTTAAGTAGACAATTGCGACAGAAATTTATGGACAAGTGGAAGGTAGAATTTTAATAGTGAAAATTAAAGTTGTGAAATTGTTAGTGAAGTGATTGTGCATTTTTGACGAATCAAATAAACTCCTTTAATTTAATTTAAAAGACATTGCGTTTTCACTTTCCCGGAACATTAAAATTATTGGCCGCGAACGAAAAACACGCGACAGTGGTGTCAGAAGTGGGATTAAAATTTTGGAAGTGAAAACGTTTAAACAATTTTAAAGTGCACAATTGTGAAAATTAACGTGGAAAAATAGCCGAAACAATAAAAATGCCAGGAAATTTACATCTAAAAATTGATCAATTGAGCATATCGGAGCTCAAAGAGGAGTTGGAACAACGAAATCTGGCTACACAAGGTACAAAGGCCATACTGATTGCACGCTTGCGTGATGCGATCGAGTCGGAAGGCGTGAATCTGGATTCGGGTGAGCTCTCAGATGCAGAAAAAGGCGCAGAAGGTGATGAAGGCGAAACACCAAAACCAAAGGAACCAGAAAATGCGCTGATGCAAATGTTGATGCTGATGCAGCAAGAGGAGCGACAACAGTCATCCAATTTAACTGTGAAGCTAAATGAACAATCAGCGAAGCTAGACCAACAAGCGTTCGAAATCAAGGCAGACATCACACAGAAGCTGGAAAAACAGTCAACCGAAATAAAAGCGGAGCTCAGTAGTCTCAACAGCCAAATTAAATGCGTCGAAGAAAAGGTATACCAGGTCGAGGAGAGAATCAACCCTGGGATCAGCCAGGTCGAGGAGAGAATCAACCATGAGATGGAAAACATGAAAAAGGAATTGGAAGCAGCGAAGGCAGTAGAAACCGCCTCACCAGCCCCACTTATAACCGCAGCAAAGCTCATCTAGAAATGTGGAAGCACCAATATTCGACGGGCAAGCGGTCTGGACTATTTACAAAACCCAGTTTGAAGCAGCCGCTCGCATAAATCACTGGAATGAGCAGGAACGAGCAACTGCATTGATTCTTGCTCTAAGAGGCCCAGCTGCCGAGCTGTTGCAGACGATCGCCGTTGAATTGCACTCAAACCCGAATGCTATAATGAATGCGCTCGACATGCGTTATGGAGATGATCATCTAAAGCAGATTTATCGGTCACAGCTACGGCATCGGGTGCAGAAGTCTGGTGAAACCCTACAGCAGCTAGCCCAAGACATTGAGCGACTAGCACTTTTGGCTTACCCAGCCTACGACCCAGAACATCGAGATGATGCAGCGACAGAAGCATTCATCAGCGCACTAAAGGACCCGGAATTGCAACAAGCCGTGCGTTTAGCTCAAAAGCAAACGGTTAAGGATGCATTGGCTTACAATCTGAACTTTGAGGCAGCGAAAAATGTGACTCGTACCACTGCCCGGGTTCGTGAGGTAGTGACAGACGAGTGCAGATGTGAGCGCGTGGAAATTGAGCGAGACCCGCATGTAAATGGTGCGCCTAGATGCTGGAATTGCGGAGAGAAGGGGCACCTGCAAAGAGACTGCAAGAAGCGAAGAAAACCGAGCTATTGTCCAGGGTGTGCAGCTAGGAGGAGATCCAGACCGAGTCAGGAGCCCAGAATGGAAGCCCTTCAACAGAGGGGTCGGGAAACATGTAAAAGCCAACTTCGTGGGGCAGAGGTTGGCTAGGAGGATCGACGCCCCCAGCACCACCATACCATCACCGTGTCAAGACTACATCGTGGAGATCCGGACTTATGCCTTCCGGGTCAAGTTGACGGAGAACACTGCACCATAACAATCGACACTGGTGCAACCCGATCGATTATCTGACCAGATCTAGTTAGACAGCAACAACTTCACAAGGGCAGAATTTTCTCACTACGCACAGCTACGGGAGAACTGCACCTGTTCATGGAGATGTCAACCTCCAGATACAGTTGGGAGACCTTGTGTTCCGACATAATTTTCTGGTTGCGAACATTATGGATGACTGCATTTCCGGGATGGATTTTCTGCGACCACATGGAATCACGTTGGATTTGGGCAAACGGGGAATGAAATGGCAGAATGTCGAAGTATTGATGGAGGATCCCAGCGTCAAAATTCCCAAGATGAATGTGGTAGTATGTGCGGACACTGATGTACCGAATTCTTCCGAAAGCATTGTATGGGCCAAGCTTGATGGTGATTCTGGAGACCATCGATCTTCTCTGATAGAGCCAACAAAGACGTCCGCATTGCGCAGTTTGATAGTAGGACAAAGCCTTGTAAGATCTATAAGGAACGGATAGGTGCCGGTTAGAGTCCTTAACATCGCAGACTCAACGACGAGCATCATAGCGGGAGAAGTCATCGGCAGCTGCCAGCCTGTTTCCACCATCACCTCCTTGGAAGCCACTTCCAACCGTCATTGGAAAAGGAGACAAGATGCAGACAAAGCCCGGGAATCCACGTCTGGAATATTGAAGCAGGTCAAATTGCCAGTGCAGCTATTCAAGCGAGCCTCTGATCTGGTCACCAAGTACAATGACATCTTCTCAACAAGCCCGGATGACCAAGGCCGAATGAGTATGGTAGCCCACGTCATAGATACACAGGGAGCCAAGCCGATTCGACAAGCACCGAGACGTCTTCCTATAGCCAAACAAGGAGAAGTGGGGGCGCTGATCACGGACATGGAAAAACAAGGCGTTATTGAACCTTCTGTCAGTCCATGGGCCGCGCCTGTAGTTCTAGTAAAGAAAAAGGATGGTAGCACTCGTTTTTGTGTCGACTATAGGCAGCTTAACGACGTCACTAAGAAAGATAGTTACCCGCTTCCCCGCATCGATGACATCATGGACACTTTAGCCGACGCAAAATGGTTTTCTACACTCGATCTCAAGAGTGGCTACTGGCAGGTAGAAATCGACAAGAAGGACCGAGAGAAGACCGCATTTTCAGTTGGGACCGGATTGTGGCAATTTGTGGTGATGCCGTTTGGGCTTTGCAATGCTCCAGCCACTTTCGAACGCTTGATGGAATATGTGCTACGTGGTCTAACCTGGAAAACCTGCTTAGTGTACCTAGATGACATCATCGTCATCGGGAGAACGTTCGAAGAGCATGTGCGGAACTTAGAAGAGGTTTTCTCCCGATTGCGGCTGGCGAATTTGAAACTTAGTCCCGACAAGTGTACCCTTTTCGCAGCTGAAGTAAAATACCTGGGACACGCCGTATCAGCAGAAGGGGTCAAAACAGACCCTGGGAAAATTGAAGCCGTAAAAAGCTGGCCAACACCAAACAACAAACGCCAACTACGAAGTTTTCTGGGTCTGGCAACCTACTATCGAAGATTCGTCAAAGACTTTGCCAAAATAGCTAAGTGTCTCCATCAGCTAACCGAGAAAAATCGTCCGTATGTCTGGAATGAACAATGCCAGACAGCCTTTGAGACCCTGAAGGAAAAGCTGTGTGAATCACCCGTGCTGGCATATCCGAAACCCGGAAAAATGTTTGTAGTTGACACCGATGCAAGCAACGGCGGTATTGAAGCTGTACTCTCCCAGCAGATCGATGGCGAAGAAAGAGTCCTCTCTTATTACAGTCGAGTTCTTTCAAAAAGTGAGAGGAACTACTGCGTGACCAGGAAGGAGCTATTGGCTATAATAGAGGCCACCAAGCGGTTCCACAAGTACCTATATGGTCAGAAATTTGTTCTTCGAACGGAACATGCATCACTGAGATGGCTGCTCAACTTCAAAAATCTCGAGGGACAAGTTGCGAGATGGATCGAAAGATTGCAGTCATACAACTACGAAATTGTTCATCGGAAGGGCGGAGTTCATGGAAATGCTGACGCCCTATCCCGCCGTCCATGTCCAGCTAACTGCAAGCATTGCCGACGGATTGAGGAAAAGGAACCGCCCGTTGATCTGCGATTGATAACGCCCGAATTCGATGAAGGTTGGTCACCGGAGGAGATTCGAAATGCCCAGCTAGCCGATGAAGACATCGGACCATTGCTCGTATGGAAGGAGACGACTGGGCGGCCTGAGTGGAAGGACGTTTCAATGCATGGCGCAACCCTGAAAAGCTATTGGGCACAATGGAACTCCCTTCAGGTGGAGGGTGGCATACTCAAGCGGAAATGGGAAACGGCGGATGGCAGCTCCTATAGGATGCAAACTATACTACCCAAAAGCCGAATCCACGATGTGATTAAGGAAATGCATGAAGGATCCTCGGGAGGCCACCTTGGTGTTAACAAGACCTTAGCGAAATTGCGGGAACGGTTCTACTGGCTCCACGCTCGAGAAGACGTAGAGGACTGGTGTCGCAGATGCACAATTTGCGCTTCCGTCAAAGGCCCAAAGCGACGACTGAGAGGACAAATGCAAACCTATAACGTGGGGGTACCGTTTGAAAGGATTGTTGTTGACATCGCAGGACCCTTTCCTGAATCCGATTGGGGAAATCGATATACGCTGGTTGTAGCCGATTATTTCAGCAAGTGGCCCGAGGTCTACCCCATTCCCAACCAGGAAGCAACTACCGTAGCTGAACAGCTAGTGTTAAATTGGGTCAGTAGGTAGGGTGTACCTTGCGAACTACATTCGGATCAAGGCCGAAACTTTGAGTCACTAGTTTTAAGCGAAATGTGCGAGCTGCTGGGAATACGGAAAACGAGGACAACACCGCTGCATCCCCAATCCGATGGAATGGTCGAACGTTTCAACGGCACGCTCAATAAACACTTGGCCAAAATGGTTGACGAGACTGTAATGAATCATGCGACGCCGCTGGCGACCACTACTAACACACTTTGCTGCTAGGTGGCTTGTCATTTCCCGTTGGTTGCGACGAGCGCACATCCCACGTCAATTTTGTCGTGGGATGTCAAGAGGATTTGACAGCCACATGAGAGCAAAGTGTGGACGTAGTGGCCGTCACACAGTAAGAAGTCCCGGAGGGTGCCAACAAGCATCAAAAAAGTTTAAAATTAACAGGAAGAAGAACTTTCCTACAAATTGGTCATCACAGATATCCATCGACTATTCAAAAGTAGTGGTAACTTTATCAGAAATTGGAATTGGTAAGTCGGCGAATGCAAAGTTTGTTTTTCCGCTTCGAATTAAAATAACGTTTTTTGTAATAGTTAAACTAACCGCGGATATCATCAATCAATCCATGCAGAGAAGGGAACTAGATCTACGAGGATACAAAACACCGCAAATAGAAAATTTGGGAGATACACTGGACCAATTCGATACAATAGACTTCTCTGATTATGATCTACGCAAACGTGATGGATGTCCGTATTTGCCTAGATTAAAGTGCCTGCTATTAAACAACAACCGGATAATACGAATGGACGATTACTTGCATGAATCTATCCCCAATTTGGAGTCAGTAGTTCTTACTGGGAACAATATTCAAGAGTTGGGCGATTTGGAACCACTCACGCACCTCAAAAAGCTGGAAACATCGTGCTTGCTTGTAAACCCCGTATCTACAAAGCCATATTACAGTGAGTATGTTGCATATAAGTTAAATCCGATCCAATCTGAAGGACTTATGAAGTGAACTTGCCACTAATGTAAAGAACGATAACATGTCGGAAGTCCCGCGGAAGAGTTCTTTAGTTGATATCGGGAAAAAACATGAATTTATTGTTGCGTTTTCAACGAAATTCGAGCGTTTCCATAATCCTAGGTATATACATGTCATGTATGAAAATATGATCAACATAGACGGTGCAAGTGAAACATCTTGATCGAAAGAAAAATGTTTACGATGATATCCAAAGTGTGTGTAGAAGTGATATATTCCGTGGAACGTACGGGGTAAAGTAACAATGAGAACAGTTTCAATTTAGTAATCAAGGACACCCGGTTTATATTATTAGTACCGCAATTTTTAAATAAAACTTTTATAACCGTCAAATTATATTTAATATCATGCAATTACTATTCAATAAAACATAAGCAAATTACAATAATGAGAAAAATGGTGGTGCGAGTGATGACCAAAGGAAAAAAAACAAGGTAACATGTATTAAGTGGAGTAGTGATTTACTTAAATTCCCGGTCCAACGATATTCAGTAAGGACTATTCCATTTTTTTTTATTTTATATGTATGAAATATTGGATGATCTTGCCTACTTACTTTTAAGATCTGAATTAGCACGATAAGTTTACCCAAATGCAATATTATTTATACTTACGGTGAAAGAAAGAAAATATCTTTGTATTCGTAAATTTTTCCAATTAAGAGGCGAAATTGAATTTAATTAAATTCTAAGATATTGCTGGGGAAGTCAATTAAATTTGAATCAATTTGGAAGCTTTTCGAGATTGAAAATGATGCGCATAAATTAATATTACCGTTTTTATTAATATATCAAAGAAAAAAAAGGAATGAAGAGAAAGACAAAACGCCCCAATAACATAATTATATAAAGCTGTATTAGATTTACACTATGGAAATACTGGCATTAATATATAATCATCCATTGATATGTGAACTAATAACTGGTAAATTCTTAGAAATTTAATGAAATTAAGAATTTATGACTGTCATATTTGTAATGTTGAAGTTTAATAATAAATAACTCATAATACAAATAATAATGCAAAATAATTTGAACACTATAATATCTAACAAATAATACTGACAAATAATACGAACAATCATAATAAATAACCAATAATAATAAGACCTAATACTAAGCATGTTAATGAATACCCAAATAATACACACAATGATAAGGCATAATAGATATCATAATAATAAATAGCAACCAAGGATACGAATAACAATAATTGAGATATTGATGAAAGTCAAATTCAGTATTTTTGCGAGTCTTTTTTTTTTCTTCTCTTCATAATACAAAATAAAGTACAATAGTGTGTAAACAAAATACCGAGGAAAATTTGTAACCTTTAAAATTGAGAAATTGAACAAAACTATTGAAAATCATTTTTGGGCCGCCACTTAGGTGCAAGAAAGTTAACACTTGTTAACTTTGATTCTTCCGGTTTTTTTTTTTCTAATTGAAAACTTCCAGTCAATGACCCATTAAAATTTCCAAATTCGGTCACCTTTGTATAAATTTCAAAAGGAAAGTGTCCTTACGCGAAAATTATCTTCAAAGTAATTTTTAAAAGAGAAATTGAAGGTTTATATCGGAGGTATATGAACGTACATGAATTGATTTCCTACATTCCTTGCAGTGAACGAGGCGGTTCAATGAACGTAGTTGCTAAATAGTACAATCTTTTTAAGAATTAACAAAAAGTTTTATATTATATCCCTAAAACATTGATAATTATACCCTATTATTGTTTACATAAGGTTGTAAATAATTTTTGTTAGAAACCAGTAAGGAATTTGTTCGATTAACTATAAATTGAGCAGGTCACGAATTTAGTAGTGAGATGCAAGAAATAAAAATAACAAAATGAATTGCTAATAAAAAAAAACTTTCCTTTCTAGTGGTTCTTCCTTTCAGCGAGAAATGAAGTGCAGGGTAGGTATGCCGTCGCGAGGGTAGGGTTCGAGAAAATCCGCTGAGGTCGGTTTCGCGTCGCGCGCGGTACGCGGTACCTTTGTTGTTTTGCCTTTTTATTAGAGTAGCTTTCGTCGGGTTGAGTTAACGTAGTATACTTTTCGGTACCGCGTCGGAAATTCGGGAACGCGAAGTAAAAATTAGATTTTGTTCTTTGACTGATTGATGAAGAAATACGGAGTAACGTAAAATAGGTTTCCTCTCCGTATGGTTTTGTTTTGTGACGCGTTTGAAAACGGGCATGTATTGGTGGCTGAATATTGTAAATGAGCGTAACCCATTCGGAGACCCGCGACCGAAATCCTCTCCGATCTAGCTGGCCGACAAGCAGCCACCGCGTGAATGGGTTACGGTGCACGGATTGGTTGACCGGTTGGTACCATCCGTTGGCACTACTCAGACTTAACGTCTAGAACCGATGAGAGGTCGGTTCCGCGTTCGCACGTAGACGTAAAATCATTACAAATGGCGCCCAACGTGGGGCCCAAAACATCCTAAGGGGATAAGAGATTCGCGTCTTCTGACGAGTTGGTCCTTTACGGAGGATGTAAGGTACTTTGGTACTCGAGCCTCACCAACAGGAGCAGTGGAGTTGTGTGATACACACTAGCAGTCGCTTCACGTGAGTTGTAGCTTCCGCTCTCCTTTGTTTGATTTTTTTTTCGCGACAGAATTCTTCCGATGTGTTGTCCCAGGGTAACCCCTGTAAGGACCTTCTATTTTCTTGATGGAACTGTCAGCCAGGTGGGGTTTCTCCTGTCGGCCTGGACTCTCAAGAAAATAGAAGGCTACCTTGCCTTTATGTCGCGGAAGGATTCTACTTATTTCGTATGCGTGATAGACGAGTGGTATCGGTTCAACGTTCGGTGGCGTATGCTGGAGTTGCAGAGCCCGGAATGCTCACACGCGTTGGGAATTTTGACCGCGTACTAAGCTGTTACGGTAGCTCTACCACTTGCCTCGTCGAGTCATTTAACGTAGTTTAGAGACGGTTTTTGTGATGTATGTGGGTTTAGGGGATAAATTTTGTAAATCGACCGAAAGCACCCTTTCTTCGGCAGACTACCACGCACTCTCATTTCCCTTTGGAGGAGTCGACTGCTGGAAAGGAAAGCGTGTATTAAAAAAATTTTTTTTCCTATTTTACCGAAATAGCTCGCCACTATCGGCCACTAATTTATTTCTAAGCTTTCACATATATATTAGGTTAGTAGTATGAGTAATTTACCTTTCTTTTGTTTAGTAATACCCATTGCCAACACACATATTAAACATCAACATGGCGACAAAGCGGACCCCAGACAAGCGTTGGACCAGATCCAAAACGGTCCAACCAGCTAACTGCGGGATCTGCTTTGAAGACGTAGTGGAGGGCGTACACAGCGTGCGATTGGAGTGTGGACACCTTTTCCATCGTGCCTGTGTCCAACAGCTCCTCCTCACGTCCGAGCTATGCCCACTATGCCGGCGACCCATAGAGCGGACCGCCGTTGACGTCCCCCTCGGAACGCCCGTCCCCACGCGTGGAGCAGTGGCGAGAGGGGTTCCAGATGCCGAAACGCCCCAATCACTGATGGACTTGCAAGGAGCCGTGGGCGGTGAAGTTCCTGCTGCAGTTGTCGCGGCCGAGGTTGCACCCGCGCCTTCCACCCACTCCATTGACACCCTCGTGGCGTTAATGCGAGATATGTCGGAGAGGATTGGCAACTTGGAGGGAAGGCTCCAGAACCTCCCCATGAGCCAACCACCCAGCCGCGTGAGAACTCCGCTTGGCTGGGAGCCCAATCCCAGTGTGGCTATGCCCCACTCTCGACCATCTGATCAATGGGCCCTACCTCCAAGGAACTCGGGAATGGATCCCAGAGCTCCCGAGTATAGACCACGACACAGCACCGCACCTCCGTTGGTACCTCCAGTCCCCGAGGCAGTTCCTTACAACAGGTCAATCGAAGATGCGATTCCCCCCGGGAACGCATTGACACCTTTCCGAGACCCGACGCCTCGTATCATGGAGAGTTGGCGCCTGAACTTCACGGGTTTCAACGCTATGATATCAGCGGACCGGTTCCTTTTCAGGATTCAGGCGTTAGTATCCAGCACCCTGGGAGGTGATTTCTCGGCCTTCCTCCGGCATGCACATCTTTTGTTCAGCGGAGACGCTGCCGACTGGTACTGGAGTTTTAAGGAGTCGACGCCACGCCCCACTTGGGATTCTTTTAGCGCAGCCTTCCGCAATCGATTTGATTTCACTGAGAGAGAACTAAGGGAACAGATAAAGAAACGGAAACAAGGCGCTCACGAACCGTTCGACCAGTACTACACAAGTATAGTGAGATTGAGCACTCGCTTGCGAACAACCATGCCCGAGGACGAACTGGTAGAAATTATCAGAGAATATGCGTTGGGAGCTTCAGAACAGCCTTCTGCATTTTCCCATCAACACCATACAGGGATTACGCCTCCATGCCCGTAGGCAAGAACAACTGGATGAGCGGCGAGGTACCTTCCGTCCACAATCTCGCATAACGGGACCAAATCCCCGAAATCATCACACCGCGGAGTTGATGGCAGCGGACCACCTACTTGCTGACCCAGTACCAGTACCGAGGAGCGGAGCACCACAGGAGCTTGAGGACCCAGCTTTGCTTGATCGACCCTCCCTTGAAGCAATTACAAGCCCGACGGTCTGTTGGAACTGCCGACAAACGGGGCATCGATTCTATGCATGTCCAGCGGAACCGACGCTCTTCTGCTACCGATGCGGGAAGGCCGACACTTACGCACCTGATTGCGCAAATTGCAAATTGCGAAAAAACTTGCCAGCGAGTGCCGCGACCACCTGTCGGCACTCCTAAACCCCGGACGAACCAAGGCTGATCCCATCACTAGCTATGACCAAGCCCCAGACATGACTCCAATTCTGCTGACTCGCACCGCCAAACACAGTTCTCCCGAAGTTCCACAACCGACGCCATCCTTTGTCGAGGCGGACGCGCAGGGAAATGATAGCGAGGCGAAGGTTCCTTGGCATGTCAAACCCTTCCACGTCAGACTGCGGAATTATTTGGCTACTCGACAGCGCATCTTCCATGAGGAGTTGGCTACAACTGTCCCACCGCGAAGAAAGCGAGCGGATGCGGAGCTTCTGGAGAAGGGTCACGCAGTCGAGGAAGGTGCTGAAGGACATACACTTAGACGAATTATTGAGGGATGACGTTCGACCATATGCGTCAGTACACCTCCTGCAAAAACGATTGTCAGGTTTAGTCGATACGGGAGCCAGTGTGAATTGCATATCAGCCGATTTTGCAGGGGAGGTACTGGCAAAGCACGCGGACCAAATCCACCATTTTACCACCAGGTTAAGCACGGCGGACGGAACTCGTCACTCTGTAGTGGGGAAAATTACGACGGATGTCACCTTTAAAGGAGTAACTAAACCTCTGGAATTTTACATCGTACCTCAATTAACCCAGAATCTTTATCTAGGGGTGGATTTCGTTCGAAAATTTAACTTGGCCCCGGCACTGTTTTCCGGTACGACCCTGGAGTCCGTCACCACAGTTCCTGACCAAACTCAAACCACTCACTTATTACGACATACACTGGATGTGAATCAGCAACTGCGACTTGACTCGGCTATATCGGCTGTTCCATCGCATGAGAAGGAAGGTATCGGGCGGACGGCACTGGTGTTACACACTATAGATGTGGGGGATGCTAAACCCATAAAACAGAGACATTTTGCCATATCCCCGGCGAAGGAAAAGTTGTTATATGCCGAAGTTGATCGAATGCTAGCATTAGGCGTGATCGAAGAATCGCAGAGCGCGTGGGCTTCCCCAGTCACCTTAGTTGTCAAGGCGAACAAGGTCCGGCTATGCTTAGATGCCAGACGCTTGAACGCCGTCACTGTCAAGGACGCATACCCTCTACCGTTGATTGAAGGCATTTTGAGTCGGTTGCCTAAAGCCCACTTCATCACGAGCTTAGACCTCAAGGACGCCTTCTGGCAAATTCCTTTAGACCCCGGCTCAAAGGAGAAAACAGCTTTCACAGTCCCAGGTCGGCCCCTGTACCAATTCGTGACCATGCCATTCGGATTGTGCAATGCCCCTCAAACAATGACGCGCCTTATGGATAAGGTGATACCACCTCGTTTACGGCACCAAGCTTTCGTGTACTTGGACGATCTGCTGCTTATAACCGAGACCTTTAACGAACACATCGACCTGCTTCAGGAGGTGGCTCTACACATCCGGAGGGCAGGGTTAACCATCAACATACAGAAGAGTCAGTTCGTGATGACGGAGGTGAAGTGTTTAGGTCACATCATTGGGCATGGCAATATCAAAACCGACCCGGACAAGACTCAAGCGATTGACGCTTTTCCATTACCCAAGACCACCAAGCAATTACGCCGATTCCTAGGCTTATGCGGATGGTACCAGCGTTTCGTACGTGACTATGCCACCATTACCACTCCTTTGACCGACATGCTGCGTAAGGGACGTAAGTTCGTCTGGGAAGAGCCCAGCTTGCGAGCCTTTGAAGAGCTAAAGAAGAGTCTGACTACAGCCCCCGTACTGCACAGCCCCCGTACTGCACAGCCCCCGTACTGCACAGCCCGGACTTTGACAAACCGTTCTCAATCCATTGTGACGCGAGTCAACATGGGGTGGGAGCAGTCTTAGTCCAGGTTGCACTAGACGGCGAGGAGAGACCTATAGCCTTCATGTCCCACAAGCTGAACCAGGCCCAGCGGAACTATACGGTCTCGGAGCAGGAATGCCTGGCGGCTGTGCTGGCAGTGAAACGTTTTCGAGCATATGTAGAAGGACATCCTTTTGAAATCGTCACTGATCATGCGTCACTGAAATGGCTGATGAGCCAAACCGATCTCCACGGCCGCTTGGCCAGATGGGCCTTGAAATTACAGGCGTTTGACTTCACGATAAGACACCGCAAGGGAAGTCAGCACGTGGTACCGGACACACTATCAAGGATGTTCGCCCCTGAAGGAGCCGAGTTGGCCCAGGAGGACGACAGCCTCCTATGGATCGACTTGGACCATTCCGCCTTCAAGTCAGCATGTTATATCCAACTGATGAATACGATTCAGGACCAGTTGCCACAGCTGCCAGAGCTACGGATGACGGAGGGATTTATATACAAGCGGACGAGACACGCCTCCGGAGACCCCATTCAAGAAGAGGAACAGTGGAAGTTATGGGTGCCCGAAGAACTGACAGGCGAATTGATTAAGCGGGCTCATGACCACCCATTGAGTGCACACGGCGGTTATGGTCGTACGCTTCGGCGACTGAAGACTTACTTCTTTTGGCCTAAGATGGCGCAGCAAGTGAAAAAGTACGTAGCCGCTTGTGAGCTGTGCAAATGCACTAAACCGCCCAATACTGTTCTTCGGCCCCCAATGGGAAAATTCGAACTACCGGAGCGGGTGTTCCAGCGCCTGTATATAGATCTCATCGGTCCGTACCCTCGCTCGACTTCGGGATACACGGGAGCTGTCGTGGTCCTGGACCACTTGTCCAAATTTCCGATTGTGGAACCCCTTCGAAACCTGCACACCGGCCCTATAGTCAGTTTTCTGGAAAATCGTGTTTTCCATATATTTGGAGTACCGGAGATGCTGGTCTCCGACAACGGAGTTCAGTTCACCTCGTCTAGATTTCGGGAATTAATGGAAAAGTATGGCATTACGCATCAGCGGACTGCCGTTTATTCCCCGCAAGCCAATGCGTCCGAGCGGTTGAACCGCACCCTCATAGCCGCCATTCGGACCTACGTCCAACCGGATCAGAAGGATTGGGACCGCAGGACTTCCGCCATCACCTGTGCCCTGCGTTCGTCTTATCACTCCACCACAGGCATCTCCCCATACTTTGCCGTGTTCGCCCAGCATATGATCTGCCACGGAAACTCGTACCGGCTATTGCGGCAGTTGAAAGGTCTGGAAGACCCAATGGTTGTGCTGGAGCCGCACGAGAAACTCCAAATTCTACGAGAACAAATCCGGGAGAGGATTGAAGACAGTAGACGGGTGGGGGAGGAGCGGTACAATCTGCGATCCCATCCTTCTGGCTTCAAGGTAGGCGACGAAATCTACCGACGGAATTTTAGACAAAGTGAAGCAGGTCGGCATTACACTGCCAAGCTAGATAAGAAGTTCGTGAAGTGTCGAGTCTTACAAGTTTTAAGTCCCACGCGGTACCTCATTGAGGACATGTCCGGAAAGGAGCTGGGAGTCTACCATGCCAAAGACCTACGACGCTGAGAGAAAAAGAAAAAAAAACACCATAGGGCCAAGCAGCGTTTCCTTCAGTCTCCCCATGCCTGGTAGACATCGTGGACACTGCCCTGTAATGAATCATGCGACGCCGCTGGCGACCACTACTAACACACTTTGCTGCTAGGTGGCTTGTCATTTCCCGTTGGTTGCGACGAGCGCACATCCCACGTCAATTTTGTCGTGGGATGTCAAGAGGATTTGACAGCCACATGGGAGCAAAGTGTGGACGTAGTGGCCGTCACACAGTAAGAAGTCCCGGAGGGTGCCAACAAGCATCAAAAAAGTTTAAAATTAACAGGAAGAAGAACTTTCCTACAAATTGGTCATCACAGATATCCATCGACTATTCAAAAGTAGTGGTAACTTTATCAGAAATTGGAATTGGTAAGTCGGCGAATGCAAAGTTTGTTTTTCCGCTTCGAATTAAAATAACGTTTTTTGTAATAGTTAAACTAACCGCGGATATCATCAATCAATCCATGCAGAGAAGGGAACTAGATCTACGGGGATACAAAACACCGCAAATAGAAAATTTGGGAGATACACTGGACCAATTCGATACAATAGACTTCTCTGATTATGATCTACGCAAACGTGATGGATGTCCGTATTTGCCTAGATTAAAGTGCCTGCTATTAAACAACAACCGGATAATACGAATGGACGATTACTTGCATGAATCTATCCCCAATTTGGAGTCAGTAGTTCTTACTGGGAACAATATTCAAGAGTTGGGCGATTTGGAACCACTCACACACCTCAAAAAGCTGGAAACATCGTGCTTGCTTGTAAACCCCGTATCTACAAAGACATATTACAGTGAGTATGTTGCATATAAGTTAAATCCGATCCAATCTGAAGGACTTATGAAGTAAACTTGCCACTAATGTAAAGAACGATAACATGTCGGAAGTCCCGCGGAAGAGTTCTTTAGTTGATATCGGGAAAAAACATGAATTTATTGTTGCGTTTTCAACGAAATTCGAGCGTTTCCATAATCCTAGGTATATACATGTCATGTATGAAAATATGATCAACATGGACGGTGCAAGTGAAACACCTTGATCGAAAGAAAAATGTTTACGATGATATCCATAGTGTGTGTAGAAGTGATATATTCTGTGGAACGTACAAACGGGGTAAAGTAACAATGAGAACAGTTTCAATTTAGTAATCAAGGACACCCGGTTTATATTATTAGTACCGCAATTTTTAAATAAAACTTTTATAACCGTCAAATTATATTTAATATCATGCAATTACTATTCAATAAAACATAAGCAAATTATAATAATGAGAAAAATGGTGGTGCGAGTGATGACCAAAGGAAAAAAAACAAGG
Source organism: Odontomyia ornata (assembly GCA_963969285.1). Classification (NCBI taxonomy): domain Eukaryota; kingdom Metazoa; phylum Arthropoda; class Insecta; order Diptera; family Stratiomyidae; genus Odontomyia; species Odontomyia ornata. The sequence goes on from OZ017738.1 coordinate 307,798,586, forward strand.
TATCATGTATTAAGAGGAGTAGTGATTTACTTAAATTCCCGGTCCAACGATATTCAGTAAGGACTATTCCATTTTTTTTTTATTTTATATGTATGAAATATTGGATGATCTTGCCTACTTACTTTTAAGATCTGAATTAGCACGATAAGTTTACCCAAATGCAATATTATTTATACTTACGGTGAAAGAAAGAAAATATCTTTGTATTTGTAAATTTTTCCAATTAAGAGGCGAAATTGAATTTAATTAAATTCTAAGATATTGCTAGGGAAGTCAATTAAATTTGAATCAATTTGGAAGCTTTTCGAGATTGAAAATGATGCGCATAAATTAATATTACCGTTTTTATTAATATATCAAAGAAAAAAAAGGAATGAAGAGAAAGACAAAACGCCCCAATAACATAATTATATAAAGCTATATTAGATTTACACTATGGAAATACTGGCATTAATATATAATCATCCATTGATATGTGAATTAATAACTGGTAAATTTTTAGAAATTTAATGAAATTAAGAATTTATGACTGTCATATTTGTAATGTTGAAGCTTAATAATAAATAACTCATAATACAAATAATAATGCAAAATAATTTGAACACTATAATATCTAACAAATAATACTGACAAATAATACGAACAATCATAATAAATAACCAATAATAATAAGACCTAATACTAAGCATGTTAATGAATACCCAAATAATACACACAATGATAAGGCATAATAGATATCATAATAATAAATAGCAACCAAGGATACGAATAACAATAATTGAGATATTGATGAAAGTCAAATTCAGTATTTTTGCGAGTCTTTTTTTTTTCTTCTCTTCATAATACAAAATAAAGTACAATAGTGTGTAAACAAAATACCGAGGAAAATTTGTAACCTTTAAAATTGAGAAATTGAACAAAACTATTGAAAATCATTTTTGGGCCGCCACTTAGGTGCAAGAAAGTTAACACTTGTTAACTTTGATTCTTCCGGTTTTTTTTTTCTAATTGAAAACTTCCAGTCAATGACCCATTAAAATTTCCAAATTCGGTCACCTTTGTATAAATTTCAAAAGGAAAGTGTCCTTACGCGAAAATTATCTTCAAAGTAATTTTTAAAAGAGAAATTGAAGGTTTATATCGGAGGTATATGAACGTACATGAATTGATTTCCTACATTCCTTGCAGTGAACGAGGCGGTTCAATGAACGTAGTTGCTAAATAGTACAATCTTTTTAAGAATTAACAAAAAGTTTTATATTATATCCCTAAAACATTGATAATTATACCCTATTATTGTTTACATAAGGTTGTAAATAATTTTTGTTAGAAACCAGTAAGGAATTTGTTCGATTAACTATAAATTGAACAGGTCACGAATTTAGTAGTGAGATGCAAGAAATAAAAATAACAAAATGAATTGCTAATAAAAAAAAACTTCCCTTTCTAGTGGTTCTTCCTTTCAGCGAGAAATGAAGTGCAGGGTAGGTATGCCGTCGCGAGGGTAGGGTTCGAGAAAATCCGCTGAGGTCGGTTTCGCGTCGCGCGCGGTACGCGGTACCTTTGTTGTTTTGCCTTTTTATTAGAGTAGCTTTCGTCGGGTTGAGTTAACGTAGTATACTTTTCGGTACCGCGTCGGAATATGGGAACGCGAAGTAAAAATTAGATTTTGTTCCTTGACTGATTGATGAAGAAATACGGAGTAACGTAAAATAGGTTTCCTCTCCGTATGGTTTTGTTTTGTGACGCGTTTGAAAACGGGCATGTATTGGTGGCTGAATATTGTAAATGAGCGTAACCCATTCGGAGACCCGCGACCGAAATCCTCTCCGATCTAGCTGGCCGACAAGCAGCCACCGCGTGAATGGGTTACGGTGCACGGATTGGTTGACCGGTTGGTACCATCCGTTGGCACTACTCAGACTTAACGTCTAGAACCGATGAGAGGTCGGTTCCGCGTTCGCACGTAGACGTAAAATCATTACAAATGGCGCCCAACGTGGGGCCCAAAACATCCTAAGGGGATAAGAGATTCGCGTCTTCTGACGAGTTGGTCCTTTACGGAGGATGTAAGGTACTTTGGTACTCGAGCCTCACCAACAGGAGCAGTGGAGTTGTGTGATACACACTAGCAGTCGCTTCACGTGAGTTGTAGCTTCCGCTCTCCTTTGTTTGATTTTTTTTTCGCGACAGAATTCTTCCGATGTGTTGTCCCAGGGTAACCCCTGTAAGGACCTTCTATTTTCTTGATGGAACTGTCAGCCAGATGGGGTTTCTCCTGTCGGCCTGGACTCTCAAGAAAATAGAAGGCTACCTTGCCTTTATGTCGCGGAAGGATTCTACTTATTTCGTATGCGTGATAGACGAGTGGTATCGGTTCAACGTTCGGTGGCGTATGCTGGAGTTGCAGAGCCCGGAATGCTCACACGCGTTGGGAATTTTGACCGCGTACTAAGCTGTTACGGTAGCTCTACCACTTGCCTCGTCGAGTCATTTAACGTAGTTTAGAGACGGTTTTTGTGATGTATGTGGGTTTAGGGGATAAAATTTGTAAATCGACCGAAAGCACCCTTTCTTCGGCAGACTACCACGCACTCTCATTTCCCTTTGGAGGAGTCGACTGCTGGAAAGGAAAGCGTGTATTAAAAAAATTTTTTTTTCCTATTTTACCGAAATAGCTCGCCACTATCGACCACTAATTTATTTCTAAGCTTTCACATATATATAAGGTTAGTAGCAGGAGTAATTTACCTTTCTTTTGTTTAGTAATACCCATTGCCAACACACATATTAAACATCAACATGGCGACAAAGCGGACCCCAGACAAGCGTTGGACCAGATCCAAAACGGTCCAACCAGCTAACTGCGGGATCTGCTTTGAAGACGTAGTGGAGGGCGTACACAGCGTGCGATTGGAGTGTGGACACCTTTTCCATCGTGCCTGTGTCCAACAGCTCCTCCTCACGTCCGAGCTTTGCCCACTATGCCGGCGACCCATAGAGCGGACCGCCGTTGACGTCCCCCTCGGAACGCCCGTCCCCACGCGTGGAGCAGTGGCGAGAGGGGTTCCAGATGCCGAAACGCCCCAATCACTGATGGACTTGCAAGGAGCCGTGGGCGGTGAAGTTCCTGCTGCAGTTGTCGCGGCCGAGGTTGCACCCGCGCCTTCCACCCGCTCCATTGACACCCTCGTGGCGTTAATGCGAGATATGTCGGAGAGGATTGGCAACTTGGAGGGAAGGCTCCAGAACCTCCCCATGAGCCAACCACCCAGCCGCGTGAGAACTCCGCTTGGCTGGGAGCCCAATCCCAGTGTGGCTATGCCCCACTCTCGACCATCTGATCAATGGGCCCTACCTCCAAGGAACTCGGGAATGGATCCCAGAGCTCCCGAGTATAGACCACGACACAGCACCGCACCTCCGTTGGTACCTCCAGTCCCCGAGGCAGTTCCTTACAACAGGTCAATCGAAGATGCGATTCCCCCCGGGAACGCATTGACACCTTTCCGAGACCCGACGCCCCGTATCATGGAGAGTTGGCGCCTGAACTTCACGGGTTTCAACGCTATGATATCAGCGGACCGGTTCCTTTTCAGGATTCAGGCGTTAGTATCCAGCACCCTGGGAGGTGATTTCTCGGCCTTCTTCCGGCATGCACATCTTTTGTTCAGCGGAGACGCTGCCGACTGGTACTGGAGTTTTAAGGAGTCGACGCCACGCCCCACTTGGGATTCTTTTAGCGCAGCCTTCCGCAATCGATTTGATTTCACTGAAAGAGAACTAAGGGAACAGATAAAGAAACGGAAACAAGGCGCTCACGAACCGTTCGACCAGTACTACACAAGTATAGTGAGATTGAGCACTCGCTTGCGAACAACCATGCCCGAGGACGAACTGGTAGAAATTATCAGAGAATATGCGTTGGGAGCTTCAGAACAGCCTTCTGCATTTTCCCATCAACACCATACAGGGATTACGCCTCCATGCCCGTAGGCAAGAACAACTGGATGAGCGGCGAGGTACCTTCCGTCCACAATCTCGCATAACGGGACCAAATCCCCGAAATCATCACACCGCGGAGTTGATGGCAGCGGACCACCTACTTGCTGACCCAGTACCAGTACCGAGGAGCGGAGCACCACAGGAGCTTGAGGACCCAGCTTTGCTTGATCGACCCTCCCTTGAAGCAATTACAAGCCCGACGGTCTGTTGGAACTGCCGACAAACGGGGCATCGGTTCTATGCATGTCCAGCGGAACCGACGCTCTTCTGCTTCCGATGCGAGAAGGCCGACACTTACGCACCTGATTGCGCAAATTGCAAATTGCAAAAAAACTTGCCAGCGAGTGCCGCGACCACCTGTCGGCACTCCTAAACCCCGGACGAACCAAGGCTGATCCCATCACTAGCTATGACCAAGCCCCAGACATGACTCCAATTCTGCTGACTCGCACCGCCAAACACAGTTCTCCCGAAGTTCCACAACCGACGCCATCCTTTGTCGAGGCGGACGCGCAGGGAAATGATAGCGAGGCGAAGGTTCCTTGGCATGTCAAACCCTTCCACGTCAGACTGCGGAATTATTTGGCTACTCGACAGCGCATCTTCCATGAGGAGTTGGCTACAACTGTCCCACCGCGAAGAAAGCGAGCGGATGCGGAGCTTCTGGAGAAGGGTCACGCAGTCGAGGAAGGTGCTGAAGGACATACACTTAGACGAATTATTGAGGGATGACGTTCGACCATATGCGTCAGTACACCTCCTGCAAAAACGATTGTCAGGTTTAGTCGATACGGGAGCCAGTGTGAATTGCATATCAGCCGATTTTGCAGGGGAGGTACTGGCAATGCACGCGGACCAAATCCACCATTTTACCACCAGGTTAAGCACGGCGGACGGAACTCGTCACTCTGTAGTGGGGAAAATTACGACGGATGTCACCTTTAAAGGAGTAACTAAACCTCTGGAATTTTACATCGTACCTCAATTAACCCAGAATCTTTATCTAGGGGTGGATTTCGTTCGAAAATTTAACTTGGCCCCGGCACTGTTTTCCGGTACGACCCTGGAGTCCGTCACCACAGTTCCTGACCAAACTCAAACCACTCACTTATTACGACATACACTGGATGTGAATCAGCAACTGCGACTTGACTCGGCTATATCGGCTGTTCCATCGCATGAGAAGGAAGGTATCGGGCGGACGGCACTGGTGTTACACACTATAGATGTGGGGGATGCTAAACCCATAAAACAGAGACATTTTGCCATATCCCCGGCGAAGGAAAAGTTGTTATATGCCGAAGTTGATCGAATGCTAGCATTAGGCGTGATCGAAGAATCGCAGAGCGCGTGGGCTTCCCCAGTCACCTTAGTTGTCAAGGCGAACAAGGTCCGGCTATGCTTAGATGCCAGACGCTTGAACGCCGTCACTGTCAAGGACGCATACCCTCTACCGTTGATTGAAGGCATTTTGAGTCGGTTGCCTAAAGCCCACTTCATCACGAGCTTAGACCTCAAGGACGCCTTCTGGCAAATTCCTTTAGACCCCGGCTCAAAGGAGAAAACAGCTTTCACAGTCCCAGGTCGGCCCCTGTACCAATTCGTGACCATGCCATTCGGATTGTGCAATGCCCCTCAAACAATGACGCGCCTTATGGATAAGGTGATACCACCTCGTTTACGGCACCAAGCTTTCGTGTACTTGGACGATCTGCTGCTTATAACCGAGACCTTTAACGAACACATCGACCTGCTTCAGGAGGTGGCTCTACACATCCGGAGGGCAGGGTTAACCATCAACATACAGAAGAGTCAGTTCGTGATGACGGAGGTGAAGTGTTTAGGTCACATCATTGGGCATGGCAATATCAAAACCGACCCGGACAAGACTCAAGCGATTGACGCTTTTCCATTACCCAAGACCACCAAGCAATTACGCCGATTCCTAGGCTTATGCGGATGGTACCAGCGTTTCGTACGTGACTATGCCACCATTACCACTCCTTTGACCGACATGCTGCGTAAGGGACGTAAGTTCGTCTGGGAAGAGCCCAGCTTGCGAGCCTTTGAAGAGCTAAAGAAGAGTCTGACTACAGCCCCCGTACTGCACAGCCCCCGTACTGCACAGCCCGGACTTTGACAAACCGTTCTCAATCCATTGTGACGCGAGTCAACATGGGGTGGGAGCAGTCTTAGTCCAGGTTGCACTAGACGGCGAGGAGAGACCTATAGCCTTCATGTCCCACAAGCTGAACCAGGCTCAGCGGAACTATACGGTCTCGGAGCAGGAATGCCTGGCGGCTGTGCTGGCAGTGAAACGTTTTCGAGCATATGTAGAAGGACATCCTTTTGAAATCGTCACTGATCATGCGTCACTGAAATGGCTGATGAGCCAAACGGATCTCCACGGCCGCTTGGCCAGATGGGCCTTGAAATTACAGGCGTTTGACTTCACGATAAGACACCGCAAGGGAAGTCAGCACGTGGTACCGGACACACTATCAAGGATGTTCGCCCCTGAAGGAGCCGAGTTGGCCCAGGAGGACGACAGCCCCCTATGGATCGACTTGGACCATTCCGCCTTCAAGTCAGCATGTTATATCCAACTGATGAATACGATTCAGGACCAGTTGCCACAGCTGCCAGAGCTACGGGTGACGGAGGGATTTATATACAAGCGGACGAGACACGCCTCCGGAGACCCCATTCAAGAAGAGGAACAGTGGAAGTTATGGGTGCCCGAAGAACTGACAGGCGAATTGATTAAGCGGGCTCATGACCACCCATTGAGTGCACACGGCGGTTATGGTCGTACGCTTCGGCGACTGAAGACTTACTTCTTTTGGCCTAAGATGGCGCAGCAAGTGAAAAAGTACGTAGCCGCTTGTGAGCTGTGCAAATGCACTAAACCGCCCAATACTGTTCTTCGGCCCCCAATGGGAAAATTCGAACTACCGGAGCGGGTGTTCCAGCGCCTGTATATAGATCTCATCGGTCCGTACCCTCGCTCGACTTCGGGATACACGGGAGCTGTCGTGGTCCTGGACCACTTGTCCAAATTTCCGATTGTGGAACCCCTTCGAAACCTGCACACCGGCCCCATAGTCAGTTTTCTGGAAAATCGTGTTTTCCATATATTTGGAGTACCGGAGATGCTGGTCTCCGACAACGGAGTTCAGTTCACCTCGTCTAGATTTCGGGAATTAATGGAAAAGTATGGCATTACGCATCAGCGGACTGCCGTTTATTCCCCGCAAGCCAATGCGTCCGAGCGGTTGAACCGCACCCTCATAGCCGCCATTCGGACCTACGTCCAACCGGATCAGAAGGATTGGGACCGCAGGACTTCCGCCATCACCTGTGCCCTGCGTTCGTCTTATCACTCCACCACAGGCATCTCCCCATACTTTGCCGTGTTCGCCCAGCATATGATCTGCCACGGAAACTCGTACCGGCTATTGCGGCAGTTGAAAGGTCTGGAAGACCCAATGGTTGTGCTGGAGCCGCACGAGAAACTCCAAATTCTACGAGAACAAATCCGGGAGAGGATTGAAGACAGTAGACGGGTGGGGGAGGAGCGGTACAATCTGCGATCCCATCCTTCTGGCTTCAAGGTAGGCGACGAAATCTACCGACGGAATTTTAGACAAAGTGAAGCAGGTCGGCATTACACTGCCAAGCTAGATAAGAAGTTCGTGAAGTGTCGAGTCTTACAAGTTTTATGTCCCACGCGGTACCTCATTGAGGACATGTCCGGAAAGGAGCTGGGAGTCTACCATGCCAAAGACCTACGACGCTGAGAGAAAAAGAAAAAAAAACATCATAGGGCCAAGCAGCGTTTCCTTCAGTCTCCCCATGCCTGGTAGGCATCGTGGACACTGCCCTGTAATGAATCATGCGACGCCGCTGGCGACCACTACTAACACACTTTGCTGCTAGGTGGCTTGTCATTTCCCGTTGGTTGCGACGAGCGCACATCCCACGTCAATTTTGTCGTGGGATGTCAAGAGGATTTGACAGCCGTAGTGGCCGTCACACAGTAAGAAGTCCCGGAGGGTGCCAACAAGCATCAAAAAAGTTTAAAATTAACAGGAAGAAGAACTTTCCTACAAATTGGTCATCACAGATATCCATCGACTATTCAAAAGTAGTGGTAACTTTATCAGAAATTGGAATTGGTAAGTCGGCGAATGCAAAGTTTGTTTTTCCGCTTCGAATTAAAATAACGTTTTTTGTAATAGTTAAACTAACCGCGGATATCATCAATCAATCCATGCAGAGAAGGGAACTAGATCTACGGGGATACAAAACACCGCAAATAGAAAATTTGGGAGATACACTGGACCAATTCGATACAATAGACTTCTCTGATTATGATCTACGCAAACGTGATGGATGTCCGTATTTGCCTAGATTAAAGTGCCTGCTATTAAACAACAACCGGATAATACGAATGGACGATTACTTGCATGAATCTATCCCCAATTTGGAGTCAGTAGTTCTTACTGGGAACAATATTCAAGAGTTGGGCGATTTGGAACCACTCACACACCTCAAAAAGCTGGAAACATCGTGCTTGCTTGTAAACCCCGTATCTACAAAGACATATTACAGTGAGTATGTTGCATATAAGTTAAATCCGATCCAATCTGAAGGACTTATGAAGTAAACTTGCCACTAATGTAAAGAACGATAACATGTCGGAAGTCCCGCGGAAGAGTTCTTTAGTTGATATCGGGAAAAAACATGAATTTATTGTTGCGTTTTCAACGAAATTCGAGCGTTTCCATAATCCTAGGTATATACATGTCATGTATGAAAATATGATCAACATGGACGGTGCAAGTGAAACATCTTGATCGAAAGAAAAATGTTTACGATGATATCCATAGTGTGTGTAGAAGTGATATATTCTGTGGAACGTACAAACGGGGTAAAGTAACAATGAGAACAGTTTCAATTTAGTAATCAAGGACACCCGGTTTATATTATTAGTACCGCAATTTTTAAATAAAACTTTTATAACCGTCAAATTATATTTAATATCATGCAATTACTATTCAATAAAACATAAGCAAATTATAATAATGAGAAAAATGGTGGTGCGAGTGATGACCAAAGGAAAAAAAACAAGGTATCATGTATTAAGAGGAGTAGTGATTTACTTAAATTCCCGGTCCAACGATATTCAGTAAGGACTATTCCATTTTTTTTTTATTTTATATGTATGAAATATTGGATGATCTTGCCTACTTACTTTTAAGATCTGAATTAGCACGATAAGTTTACCCAAATGCAATATTATTTATACTTACGGTGAAAGAAAGAAAATATCTTTGTATTTGTAAATTTTTCCAATTAAGAGGCGAAATTGAATTTAATTAAATTCTAAGATATTGCTAGGGAAGTCAATTAAATTTGAATCAATTTGGAAGCTTTTCGAGATTGAAAATGATGCGCATAAATTAATATTACCGTTTTTATTAATATATCAAAGAAAAAAAAGGAATGAAGAGAAAGACAAAACGCCCCAATAACATAATTATATAAAGCTATATTAGATTTACACTATGGAAATACTGGCATTAATATATAATCATCCATTGATATGTGAATTAATAACTGGTAAATTTTTAGAAATTTAATGAAATTAAGAATTTATGACTGTCATATTTGTAATGTTGAAGCTTAATAATAAATAACTCATAATACAAATAATAATGCAAAATAATTTGAACACTATAATATCTAACAAATAATACTGACAAATAATACGAACAATCATAATAAATAACCAATAATAATAAGACCTAATACTAAGCATGTTAATGAATACCCAAATAATACACACAATGATAAGGCATAATAGATATCATAATAATAAATAGCAACCAAGGATACGAATAACAATAATTGAGATATTGATGAAAGTCAAATTCAGTATTTTTGCGAGTCTTTTTTTTTTCTTCTCTTCATAA
>OZ017738.1:307816068-307828568 GCA_963969285.1 Odontomyia ornata
ATTGTAAGTACCTTTTTTAATTTCTATATATATAATATTATACTATTTATGCTATATATATAATATTATACTATTTATTCTATATATATAATATTACACTATTTATTCTATATATATAATATTATACTATTTATTCTATATTTATCTAAATTTTTTCTATCTAAAATTTTAATTAATTATTATCAATATTTCACTTATATAAATGACAGAATTGTGAGAGTTTCAGCTACACAAAAAAACAAAAAAAAAAAAATTTACTCTCGAATACTTAAATGTTCTAAAGTTCAATTCAGATTGAGTTAAAATTTTTCATATAACGTTCTCCGAATTTCTTGACTTTGTTATAAGTCAAATTGATTCGTTCCCACATCATAAATACTTTTATCGCGTATTGTGCCATCAAAGCACAAGAGGCATCTTATCGTATTATATCATCCTATTACTCGCAAAGTCGTTAACTGTTATAGCACCTACGGTATTTTATATAAACAGTGGTTTTTTTTTTCGTTCATTATCATTTCTCCAGGCGAGCTATGTACAAGTATACATTCCTCCATTGTAGAGTGCAATTTAAAATGTTAAGCTGTGTTTTTTTATGATACTCGTTTAATTTGAGTAACATAGCCTTAAGATCTCTTTCTTTTTACCACACACTCATCCTTCTCATTTAGTATTTGTAGCTTACATTTTAATTTCTTTGTTCTTAATTAATTTTCTATGAATTTATATAAAAATAAAAAACTGATGAATTGTTAAACAAAAATTGGTCTTTTCCCTTCCGGTCTTTTCCAATCGGGTATAGGACCCGGTACGGTGGCAGGCTTCCACCCCAAAATATGAGCCAGCCGCCGGGTACAGAATAATTCCTTCTTTGTTTCAGGAGACCTTATGGGTTGAGTGGCCCGATCCAAGTGCCTTTTTATGGCATAGAGTTATGCAATTCAATTGTATAATTCTATGACATAAATTGGTCACCGGGGAAACGAACCCGCCCCACGACACCGCAATGCTAGCCTGCGAGCGCATTCACGCGTCTCCGGACGAGGGCATTCTCGGCAGGAATCAACACCTTCCTCTGCCGAGGCAGCAGAACATCGCTGCGGTCCTTCACGGACTTATTGAACATCTATTATTCACTACAAATGGCGCCCAACGTGGGGCCCGAAAAGCCCGGCTGTATCATCAGTCGTGAGCACGAGACAGTCCATCGTCTCTAGGTGTCCCCACTAGGTGTTAGAATTATTGGCGGGTAGATAACTCCCGAGGGTTAATGCACTGATCGTGCCCCAGCAGCCTAATAACTTCCGAACGTGTGTTGTCTTCGGACATCAATATCGTTTGGTCCTTCTTTTGATTTATACTTTGGTGGTTTACCACCATTGTATAACTAGTAAGGCCAAATTATATTAGAGTCCCTTTTTGTGTTCGGAGGTTATTATCCCAACATCTATTTTGCGGAGGATTCTGATCCGCTCCCCAAACCAGCGGTGCCTAAGTGTCTTAAATTACATGGATTTTGATTTCATGTGATTGGCTGATTAGCTAATCCATGACTATCCATGACAAGACACGCGCTGCTTGTGGATTAGAATCCCACCCTGGGCTGACAAGTTGTAACTTGAGAAGTTTGCTAATGAGGGATCACTTCGGAACCCTGATTTTCATGGTGCCACAAGAGAGTGTCCCTGAAACGTTTTGGAAGGATTGTGCCATGGTGTCCATACTTGGGAGGAAGGACGGAAGGGAAAGACCGGTTATTATATTTTTTGATAGTTCATTCACCACTTAAATTTTTTCATACATTTTTTTGAGGTACTTTTATAGTTCGCCACTGACGGCCACTTGGAAGCTATATATATTATACATTACATTCTTTTTTTCACTTTTTTTCATTAATTATAGATAGTTATAGTTAAATATTATTTAGAAAAATAAATTTCATTTAGCATGCCCACTAAACGCACGCCAGAGAGGAGGAAGTTAAGGTCGGGTGCCGGACCAGCTCTCTTGTGCTCCATCTGTCACGAGGACATGGACGAAACCACAAGCCAGAGGTTGCAATGCGGACACAGGCTACACCAGCTGTGTTTGGCCCAACTGCGGCAAACCTCATCCACGTGCCCGCTCTGTCGTCAGCCTTTGGAAATCGCACAACTTTTGAATTCAATCTAAAAGGGTTCACTTCCCACAGATATTAGGGAAGAAATATTGAGAGTGAGAGTGAATCAAATATAAATGGGATTTTATTAAAAACATAGTTTATTGAAAAACAAAAGACAATTATAATTTATTTTTCTGTGCAGTTTCCCGCTCTTAAAATGCTCTTTTTCACCAGCGAGGGTTTTTTTTCACCAGCGAGGGTTTTTTTTTATCGCAGCATCGTAGAATAAAACACACCAATTCCTCCTCCTTCTTGAGCTTCTTAAGCAGGGCGACCGGTCCGGGTTATAAGGAGGATGATTCCAGTGCATTCGCTGTAGTTTAGAGACCACAAGATCTGCATTATAGGGCTTGGAATTGAGCAGATTAACCTCTCGAATCGCTTGGACTCGTCTTTTGCGGTGATATGTATCCCTAATCTCGATTAACAGCGCACAATAGTAAACAGCATTGATTGTGCGTCTCGCATGCAAAAATTAATGTAGTTGAAACAACCGTATCAGCTGACAGTAGCTCCTTGGCTTTTACTAGGGCTCCCTTCCCATTTCTCTGCCTTCTTTACGTTCGGGAGTGTAGTGGTAGACCCATGTTTTATCGCATGTGATGATCATACTCAAAAATAATCAACTTCTTCCGCAAACATTGACAGACCTTCAAACTTATCAGCATTAACACATCATTAAACAGGATTCAAAATCTGATTGTGGAGGAGCTTAGCCGTGACCGACAGAAAAAAGATATGCAGACGAAAACCAATTTTTTTAAGAATCCGTTCGGAGCGTTTTAATACTTTAGTTGATTTCGGTAATATATAATTATGGGAAACAAATGCAAAATCATGACAAAACGTTCTCGTCTCGTTTACCTGAACATTCCCTGCCTGAAGTTAAAAAATAAACAAATTCTAAATTAAAAAATTGCAATACTTCCAAAAATTGAATTGCCAAATTCTGTTTTGAAGTAAGGTGATTTCAGTTGTTAGTGGATACAAGTTCGGAACGAAACTTCCAGATAATAAAGATATAAACCGACCGATGACCAGCAACAATCAGATTAGAGTTATCGTGTTTTTATGGGTCCTCTTTATTGCTGGGTCATTTTTTTTCCTCCAATTTGTAGTGAATTAGGTAGATTAATGTCCGGTCAGGACTGCAGCGATGGTCTGCTGCCTCGGCGAAAGAGGATGGTAAGATCCGCCGAAATTGGTCCTGTCTGGGGACGCGTGAATGCGCTGGCAGGCTAGTGTTGTGGTGTCGTGGGTGGGTTCTTTTCCCTAGGACAAGGAACCACTACAAAAGAAATTTCGCATCCACGAATTTCAAGGGTCAAAGAAATATCGATCGAAGTCGAGAAGGAGGTAACCTACTAAGGGTTGCAATATTTGTTCGAAGAACAAATTGGGCCGGGCAAAAACGGACGGACTGGCGGAGACTTCGTCGTTACCGACGATACTTATCGCCTTATCGCACTCTCCCAACCGGATCAAGATCCAAATGTAAGCGTGGCCATATTTTTCATTAAGTGAAAAACATACAAATATAATTTGAATGAATATCCTTTAAATGATAAATATAAAGGTGGCAAATTTATGTCATAGTATTATGTGAGGGAATCACATAACACTATGCCATAAATAGGCACGCGAGCGGAAGGCCACCTTACCCGGCAAGAGCCCCTGTTAAACAAAAAAGAGGAAAAAGCGCGCCCGATGGCTAGCCCATTTTAGCGGAGGAGCCTGCCATCGATGCGGGTCCTATACCCGGTCAGGTTGAACGAAAGTGAAAGACCGAGTTTCAAATTTTAACAATTCATTTATTTGTAAATTCATGTAAATATGAAAAAACATCAGGATTCGTAAGGTATAAAAAATTATCTATGTGAATGTGAAAGATAATCGCAATTATATACCATAAGAAGAAGCGAGACCCCCTGTGGCTGTGGAAGCGACAGTTTTGCAAGATCTGATGTCGCTCGTACAGGACATGTCCACCCGGTTAGCCTCGCTAGAAAGCCAGAGAGAGAACCCCGCACCACCCGGCCAAGAACTCCTCCTATGTGGGATTCGGACCCAAATCCGTGGGATTTCCCGGTAGACTCGCGGCGTGATCCCGAACGGATCCGGCCAGGTACAGCCATGAATCCGTTGGCTCCAGTTTACCGGCCCCGATTGAGCCAAGCACCGCCACCTAATCAAGCTCCCGTGATTCCGCCGGAACAACGCTTCCATCCACACGACATGTATCGGCTGAAGCCGACACAGATCCCCAGCATCATCCAGGGATGGAATCTACATTTCAGTGGGGAACCCAATACTATAACGGTGGAAGTCTTCATAAGTCGGGTGGAGTCGCTGATTGAGCAGATGCTAGCAGGAGACCGCACAGCGCTCGCAGGATACTTGCCAATGCTGCTTAGGGGAGCAGCACTGGAGACATATTGGCGAATACATTCAGCTCCACCATCCATACGCTGGTCACGGCTGAAGGAGGTACTCCGCATGGAATACCCTACGGTCGACATGGACGAATTAGTCCTGGACAAGATGAATGCTAGATGGCAGCGTCCGGACGAGTCCTTCCATCAATATCGAGCTGATATCCTTCGGTTGAATGACCAGCTGTCAGAGCCATTGTCTTCTACCCAAATTCTGCGCCTGCTAAAGCGCAATCTAAGACCGGAGATTCGTCGGCATATCGTGAACTCCGATCCACAGAGGCCCTGCTGAGAAATGTGCGTCGCATAGAAGGGTTTGGGGAAGACCTACGGAACCGGCCATACTTACTAACCAGGACGGGTCCTCGACGAGGAATCGCGGAATTGGCCCCAGATTATACCACCCTAGATCTGGAGGATGATTTGGACCCAGACCATCTTGCTGTAGCAGCAGTGGGAAGTCTTACGACCTGCTGGAATTGCCACCAAACCGGACACCGGTTCATTTCATGCCGAGCAGAACGTAAGGTTTTCTGCTACGGTTGCGGCAAGCCGGACACTTACACACCGGACTGTTCTGAATGTGCCGCGCGAAAAAACGGCCAAAAGAGTACCCGACCACCTCAGCGGTACTCGAAACCCCAGCAGTAGCTCCTCAGTCAGCGGCTCACCCCAACAAACCTGACGTTAACCCACCAGCCATGACCATTACGACTGCGGATGTTCACTCTCTTCCGGAGACCTCACCAACGACAATATTAAAACGACCATCGCAGTCACTGCCAGAAGAACCGCGGCAGCCTCAAATACGCACTCTAAAACCTTATCATGTTAGACTGCAGGAATATCGGGTGGCTCGAGAGCGAATATTTGCTTCCGAAGTCGTCACTTCCCGTCCGTGCACGACAAAATGGTCAACCCGTCGTTGGCGGAATTTCCGCAAGAGAGTGCGCACCTGCCGTCAAACCGTAAACTCGTGTAACATCTCGGAGGTTGCTGAGAATGAGATCAGACCTTATCATCCAATTAAAGTGTTGGGCGAGACCGTGTTTGCATTGATCGACACGGGTGCCAGTATCAGTTGTCTTGCCTCGAGCTTTGGCTCGAAGGTGCTCCAAGACTATCCGAACTTGATTAAATCCTGGCGCACTGAAATCAGTACAGCTGATGGTACCAAACACCCTATCCGAGGTAAACTAACCACACCCGTGACGTTCAGGGGTCAAACGAAAGATATTACTTTTTACATTATTCCGTCTTTGACTCAGAATGTGTACCTTGGTGTCGATTTCGTCCTTCGCTTTGGACTGGCCTCAGATTTATTCACCGATTTGTCTTTAAAAACCAGAAATGTCAACGAAATCACTTCTACTCCCGGTAGGCATGACCTGACGCCTAACCAACGGCAACGCCTGGAAGCATCCATCGCTGCCTTCCCATCTTACGCCACCCAAGGCCTTGGCCGCACCACCCTAGTCTCACACGCCATCGACGTTGGCGATAGTAAACCGATTAAACAGAGACACTACGCCATCTCGCCGGCCATGGAGAAATTGGTGTATGCGGAGCTAGATAGGATGCTCGAGTTGGGGGTCATAGAGGAGTCCCAAAGTGCTTGGTCATCACCGGTAACCTTGGTTGTGAAGCCAGGTAAAGTCCGCCTCTGTCTTGATGCCCGTAAGGTAAACGCGGTTACCATCAAGGACGCGTACCCTCTTCCACTCATCGATGGAATACTAGGGAGACTGCCGAAGGCTAATTATATCACCAGTCTCGACCTAAAAGACGCCTTCTGGCAAATTCCACTCGATGAGGGCTCGAGGGACAAGACCGCCTTCACAGTGCCTGGACGACCATTATGTCAGTTCGTCACAATGCCCTTTGGCTTGTGTAACGCGCCGCAAACGATGACTCGGTTGATGGACAAGGTCATCCCACCTCACCTAAAACACCAAGTGTTCGTGTACCTTGATGATCTGTTACTCATCACGGAAACGTTCGATCAACACCTCCTACTTCTACAAGAAGTAGCCCTGCACATCAGTAAGGCGGGACTCACCATCAACGTACAGAAAAGTAAGTTTGTCATGAAAGAAGTCCGATACCTCGGTCATGTTATAGGACATGGCACTATCAAAATGGATCCAGACAAAACTCGTGCGATTGATGAGTTCCCCTTACCAAAAACTGTGAAGCAGCTACGACGTTTCCTTGGTGTGTGCGGCTGGTACCGAAGGTTTGTTCGGAATTATGCAACAGTTTCAGCGCCCCTGTCAGACATGTTGCGGAAGGGGAAGTTCGTTTGGACCGAACTCAGCGTAAAGGCATTTGAAGAGCTTAAACAAGCCCTCACATCAGCTCCTGTCTTGCACAGCCCCGACTTCACGAAGCCCTTCTCCATTCATTGTGACGCAAGTCAACATGGAGTAGGAGCCGTGCTGGTGCAATTGACCGACGAAGGAGAGGAAGCTCCCATCGCCTTCATGTCCAATAAGCTGAATTCGGCCCAAAGAAACTATACTGTTTCCGAGCAAGAATGTTTGGCAGCGGTAATGGCTGTGAAGAAATTCCGAGCTTATATCGAGGGCCACCAATTCGAGATCATCACGGACCACGCGTCACTACAATGGTTGATGAACCAGGCAGATTTAAGTGGACGCCTAGCCAGATGGGCTCTTAAACTGCAAGGGTTAAAGTTCTCCATCAAACATCGGAAAGGAACCCAGAACATCGTACCCGACACTCTCTCACGGATGTTTTCCCCAGAGGGAGCCGAATTAACAATAACTGACGAGGACCCCATCGAAATAGATTTGGACAGCCCACATTTCGAATCAGATAGCTACAAAGAGTTGAGGCAAACCATCGCGACCCAACAAACACAGCTGCCTGATTTGAAGGTAATAGACGGCTATGTGTATAGACGAAATGAATACGCCACTGGTGATCCATGGCAGGAAGAAGAGTCTTGGAAACTCTGGGTACCGGAGGAAATGACACAACATCTGATCTTCCGCGCACATGACCATCCTTGAAGTGCCCACGGAGGTTACGGTCGAACACTACGGCGACTCAAGAAATACTTCTTTTGGCCTAAAATGGCATCCCAGGTCAAAGACTACGTGAGCGCCTGTGAGACCTGTAAAGGCACCAAAGCGCCAAACCAGCCTCTTCGACCTCCTATGGGTCAACTCAACGTTCCAGAACGCGTGTTCCAGCGTCTATACATCGATCTACTCGGTCCATATCCTCGGTCTTCAATGGGACACATCGGCGCTATAGTCGTTCTAGATCAGCTCTCAAAGTTCCCAATGGTGGAACCTATCCGTAAGTTTACAACTCCATCGATCGTGAAATTCTTAGAGAACCGGGTATTTCATGTGTTCGGTGTTCCAGAGAGTGTGTACTCAGATAATGGAGTACAGTTCCGGTCTCGGCAGTTTAAGAGCCTACTTGAGCAGTATGGCGTTGAACACCAACTGACGCCCATATACTCTCCTCAGTCCAACGCATCAGAACGGTTGAACCGCACTCTATTGGCCGCGATTCGTTCTTACGTCAACCCATCTCAAAAGGATTGGGATCGTCGATTGTCTACCATCACATGCGCACTGCGATCCTCGTATCATTCCGTCACCGGTGTTGCCCCTTACTTTGCCGCCTTTGGACAGCACATGATTTGCCACGGTAAATCATACCGGCTGTTACGGCAATTAAAGTGTTTGGGAGACCCCGTCGTTGCGCTGGAGCCCCACGAACGTCTAGGAGACCTCCGCCAACAAATCGGACGGAAGATTAAGGCCGCAGGTAGTGCAAATGAAGCGCAGTACAATCTCCGGTCACGATCTGCTAATTTCAAAGAAGGAGATGAAGTTTTCCGGCGAAACTTCCGCCAAAGTGACGCCGCGGGGCATTACAACGCCAAGCTGGACAGACGATTCTTGAAAAGCCGCATAAAGAAGGTAATGGGACCTAACCGTTACTTGATAACGGATCCATCGGGAAAAGAAGTGGGGATATACCACGCGAAAGACCTGCGCCGATAGATAATTAGTCACGTCTGTTTGTCCGTCCGCATATATTTTCAAAAAACGCACAAGGGATGTATATTTCCGGGCAAACATAAACATAAGTCAGTCCGTCTGTCAATTGTGTTTTTCTTTTATTGTCCGTCATCTCTAGTCCCGACGCCGAAGCCAACCCATGATACACAGAAATATCCTTCAGCTCCTTTTTCGCAATCCGCATTGCCTTGGGATTACGAGAAAATTAGCTGCCCTGTAGTAATCTAGGAGCTATGGCTCTAAAAGCAGCGCTGACACAGGCACACAGCACCAACTCAATTTAACAAGGAGTAACCATTCAGTCACCTTCCTCATCGCAACACTCGTTTTTTTTCTTTTCGCATGAAAAATAAGTAAAGAAAAATTTCTTTTGTACTTAACACCCGGGAAACAAAATTCTAAAACTGTTTTAATGTGTAGTGATTTTATTTCAATATCTTTTGAATATAATTTAACTAATTGCGGTGTAACGCGGTATGCAAATGCTTAGAACGTAACGGTTAACCCCTTAAATTATAGGAACGATAAAATCATTGTATCATTTAAACCCCACAAAATTTGTCAAATGTTACCCATTCCAACCATAATATTAATTAAAAATTGCTTTGTTTGTCGGAAATTAACGCGTGCCTGTCCTATTCTTTCGATTTATTTCCCCCTTAATTACGCCTAATAATTATAAACATAAATTGCTTTCAATTGAAAACTTAATCGAATCTACACAAAAAAAATAAACAATTTAGAATTTTAAAAAATAACCGAAATGAGTGTGCATTATCACCACCGCATGTTCACACATAGATGGCACTTCTATTTCCACATGGTACGAGCGAGGTTATTGCGTTTGCCTCGAACATGTTTCAGTGAACAGTTTCCCATAAACCGCTCCGTACGCAAGGCGGATAAGATAAAGTGCCAGTGAAGTGTGAGGTGAAGTGATGTGAATGGTTGGCGAGGGAGTCTTATTAAGAAACCGTTTGTGACAGAGACAACTTCTACCATCCTGTGGGTGCACAGCGAAAGAAAAGAAGAAGAAAAAAAAAGGAACCACTTCTGATATTGCTACTTTTTCTACGACAGTGCCTGTAAAAAAAAATGATAGCAGCTGCCAATATCGCCATGAGCCATCAGCATTAGGGCCCGAAGTGTTGTGCAACAGGTGGTTAGAAGGCGAGGTGAAGATCGTCATCGTACGGAGCGGCACATGTTGATTGGGAAACGGCGGGACCGTACTCCCTGTTTCTGGGAAAACACACCGTTTGGATGCAAAAAGGCGCATTGTGCGTTCAAACATAGTTCAACAAAGAAAGTCGATAAACTCGTGAATAAAATTGAGACTCAAGACACCCCTGAAAACGAAGTATTAAACATTGAAAGCAGTAGAATAATTAGCAGCGAGCATTACCACGTTCGAAGACCATACTTTTGTGATATTCAAAGAAGCTTACATGTATTTACACTTTGATAGCTGAATTTGTATATGATTGTATACACACTTAGGATATATTTTATGCCTTCATACTCGTGTACTAATATTTGTTATATGAATGCGAATCTACACTACCAAAAGAAAGAAGTCGTGACTCATAAGTTACAACCGGTACAATAATACGCTTTAAAAACAAAATGAATTCCAGGACTTGCTTACCTACAAATCGTCAACGAGCGCTCGTCGTCGAGGGAAAGGTATTGTAAGTACCTTTTTTAATTTCTATATATATAATATTATACTATTTATGCTATATATATAATATTATACTATTTATTCTATATATATAATATTACACTATTTATTCTATATATATTATACTATTTATTCTATATTTATCTAAATTTTTTCTATCTAAAATTTTAATTAATTATTATCAATATTTCACTTATATAAATGACAGAATTGTGAGAGTTTCAGCTACACAAAAAAAAAAAAAAAAATTTACTCTCGAATACTTAAATGTTCTAAAGTTCAATTCAGATTGAGTTAAAATTTTTCATATAACGTTCTCCGAATTTCTTGACTTTGTTATAAGTCAAATTGATTCGTTCCCACATCATAAATACTTTTATCGCGTATTGTGCCATCGGGCAGTAATGACAGATCAGTTACAGTGTGTCTTACGAATTTCTCGACACTCCTTACAAGTCAATTGGAGTCGTACTCTCGCATTCGCATATATCAGTCTCAGGCTTGACTCTGTTCGCTTCGAAAAATTCGTGGAATCAAATGAATCTCCTTTTCAAAGCACAAAGCATTACAATAACGAATGATTGCACAGGTTGATGTTTTCTGTTTATGTTTTATAAATTCTGTTGAATTGTGTGATAAATTAATGCTTAATGTCGTCTTACATCTAGCAACACAAAGTCTATTTGAATGTTTAATAAACAGCACAATATAAATGATAAATTTAAAAGAAACGCCAGGGAAAAACTGTGAGAAGTGAAGAAATCGGTTAAATAGTGGGGAAGATTCTTACGGAAAATTGTGAAGCGAATCCAGATGATTTAACTTTGTACTCATTCTTAAGTCCTACTTTATATAAATCCAAGATCCAACAGAGATTTGAATTGGATACTTACCGGCTTTATTATCATCATAATCATAACATTGTCTTTAAAAAAATAATCGATTAACGATATTTGTTTGCCATCAAAGCACAAGAGGCATCTTATCGTATTATATCATCCTATTACTCGCAAAGTCGTTAACTGTTATAGCACCTACGGTATTTTATATAAACAGTGGTTTTTTTTTCGTTCATTATCATTTCTCCAGGCGAGCTATGTACAAGTATACATTCCTCCATTGTAGAGTGCAATTTAAAATGTTAAGCTGTGTTTTTTTATGATACTCGTTTAATTTGAGTAACATAGCCTTAAGATCTCTTTCTTTTTACCACACACTCATCCTTCTCATTTAGTATTTGTAGCTTACATTTTAATTTCTTTGTTCTTAATTAATTTTCTATGAATTTATATAAAAATAAAAAACTGATGAATTGTTAAACAAAAATTGGTCTTTTCCCTTCCGGTCTTTTCCAATCGGGTATAGGACCCGGTACGGTGGCAGGCTTCCACCCCAAAATATGAGCCAGCCGCCGGGTACAGAATAATTCCTTCTTTGTTTCAGGAGACCTTATGGGTTGAGTGGCCCGATCCAAGTGCCTTTTTATGGCATAGAGTTATGCAATTCAATTGTATAATTCTATGACATAAATTGGTCACCGGGGTACTCCCCTTCTGATGGGAAAGTTCATATAATTCAAGTTATATGAGTTTTCCACTCAGAAGAGGAATACCTGGCCACTTCAACAGTTTAACATTGGATTTATTCCGGTTGGGTAGGCATGAAGGGGCTCCACCAACACCCGGTTGCCCCTCTTTCATTTGTGGGCCCTGAAGGTATTTGGGTAAAGACGAGGTCACCCCCAAATTAGTCTTTCTTGTCAGGTTGCACTTGTTCTCGCAACAAGTCGTAATTCCTTCGTGGAGGTTATCTACAGATTTGCGACTTCGGTCGTCCTCTTGATCTCTGCAAGCAATTCGTGAATGCGAAATGTTTTGTAGTGAGTCCTCGTGCCGGGGAAACGAACCCGCCCCACGACACCGCAATGCTAGCCTGCCAGCGCATTCACGCGTCTCCGGACGAGGGCATTCTCGGCAGGAATCAACACCTTCCTCTGCCGAGGCAGCAGGACATCGCTGCGGTCCTTCACGGACTTATTGAACATCTATTATTCACTACAATATATATAGATATATATATATATATATATATATATATATATATATATATATATATATATATATATATATATATATATATAGATATATATATATATATAG
>OZ017738.1:307831068-307913568 GCA_963969285.1 Odontomyia ornata
TACGAGCATAAGCTTTGAAATGAAATAAAAATTTTTCCCTTATATAAAAGTTACTTGTATTCTCAATTAATTGCACAAAAAAATAAAACAGAAATAAAAAGATTTTCACAAGAAAATTAACAACTAATTCAAATTCACATTGCATCAAGTGGACAAAAGTAATCGGACATTTTGAAAAGTGTGAAATTAGTCATTGAAGTTTGGAGCAATTCTTTTCTTTTCATTTCCGAGTTTAAAAGGGAATTCCCCTAATTATATATTGATATGTGTTTTTCTGATATCAGTCATTTACTTGTCAGTTTTAAGTGAAGAAAGTTAAACATGGCTAAGAATCGCAAAGAAACCTGTATACATGAAAGAAAAGTTATAATAAAGTTGTATAAAGAGAATAAATCCTTTTCTGAAATATCAAAAATAATTGGAAGTAGTCGTTCGACAGTTTTCGATATCGTGAAACGGTTCAGAAAAAATAATCAGGTGGAAAACGAAATTAGGAGTGGTCGACCATGTAAACTAACAGAGACAGACGCACGAAAAATCTTAAGAATTGTTAAAAAGAATCCGACTACAACGTCCAGAAGTATTAGGGATCAATTAGCAGATGTAAATGGTACCAATGTTAGTGCCCGGACTATTCGTAGAGCTCTCAGCCGTGCTGGTTATCAAGCGAGAGTACCTCGAAAGAAACCACTAATTAGCAAAGTTAATAAGAAGAAAAGATTATGCTTTGCAAAAGAATTTAAAAGCAAGCCGCTCGACTTTTGGACTCGTATAATATTCTCTGATGAGAGTAAGTTTAATATCTACCACTCCGACGGCAGGTTGTTGGTGTGGAGAACTCAAAATAGTGAGCTTCATCCCAAAAACATTCAACATACAGTAAAACACGGAGGTGGCTGTGTAATGGTCTGGGGTTGCATGGCTGCCAACGGTGTAGGAGAACTTGTTTTCATTGACGAACCTATGGACAAACTAGGTTACTTGTCGATTTTGAAAGAAAATTTGAAAAAAAGTGCACAAAAATTGGGTCTTGATGGTCATTATTTGTTCCAGCAAGATAATGACCCAAAGCATACAGCTCATGATGTTCGTATGTGGCTCCTTTTCAACACTCCTGGTCAATTAAAAACACCACCGCAATCCCCAGACCTAAATCCCATCGAACATCTTTGGGATCATCTGGATAAAAAATAAGGAACCATCACATTACTAATAAAAGTCAACTGAAGACGGTGTTATTAGAAGAATGGGACAACATTACTCCGGACGTTACCCGTAAGTTGGTACAGTCTATGCCCAATAGGTTAACAGAAATTATAAAACAAAAAGGATACGCAACTAGATATTAAAAGCCTATGTTCTAATGGAATCACCAGAAAGAAAAGTATTACAATTGAACGTCCGATTACTTTTGTCCACTTGATGCAATGTGAATTTGAATTAGTTGTTAATTTTCTTGTGAAATTCTTTTTATTTCTGTTTTATTTTTTTGTGCAATTAATTGAGAATACAAGTGACTTTTATATAAGGGAAAAATTTTTATTTCATTTCAAAGCTTATGCTCGTAAAAGTATTTTATTGCTTGTTTCTTGTATTGTCCGATCACTTTTGGCCACCTCTGTATATATCTATATATATATGTATATATATATATATATATATATATATATATATATATATATATATATATATATATATATATATGTATAGATATATAGATATATAGATATATATATATATAGATATATATATATATATATATATATATATATATATATATATGTATAGATATATAGATATATATATATATATATATATATATATATATATAGATATATATATATATATATCTATATATATATATATATATATATATATATATAGATATATATATATATATATATATATATATATATATATATATAGATATATATATATATATATATATATATATATATATATATATATATATATAGATATATAGATATATATATATATATATATATACATATATATATATATATATATATATATATATATATATATATATACATATATATATATATATATATATATATATATATATATATATATATATATATATATATATACATATATATATATATATATATATATATATATATATATATATATATATATATATATATATATATATATATATATATATATATATATATATATATATATATATATATATATATATATATATTTTTTTTTTTTTTTTTTTTTTTTTTCTTTTTTTTTTTCTTTAAAAGCCGTCGGGCCTTGCTTCGTTTGCGTTTCGACTACTTTGAGTCATCTTCAGTGTCTAAAGGATGTGTTGAAGGGAGCGACTTTATATAGTCGTAGGGTGGGTAATTAGCGAATGGGTATTTAGCGGATGGGTAATTAGCGGATGGGTAATTAGCGGATGGGTAATTAGCGGATGGGTGATTAGTGGATGGGTAATGAGGTCTGGAAGTAAATTACTCAATTATACCAGGTAGGGGGATATTATGTTTTTGTTTTTTTTTTGCTTGTTGGCTGTCCGTTTGTTCTGTTTCATCTCGTTTCCGTTTTCGTCTGAGTGTGGTCTAGGACTGAGAAAATTGCGTCGGAATTGGTAACAAGTTGTTCGTTGATAATGTCACCGTCTGTCTTTCTACGTTTACAGATTTCAAGCCTTTCTAGGATGTCAAGTCTCGGTCCTTTGTTTTTTTTTGTGTAGCATTTTCATAGAGTTTGTCATAGCGTCAAGCTCATGTGCGTGGTTTTGTAGGTGCGTCGCATAATTGGAGTCTGCCTTGTTGCTCTTTTCATTGTCTTTGAAGTTGATGGCGTCGTTTGAGTTATCTTTGTCGTCTTTCTCCGCTTCGCCATCGTCGTCACCATTATTCCGTTGCCCATCGTCATCATTTGGTTCTTCACTAATGGTGCCTTCGTCTTTGCAGTGTGAAATATTATCACCGTCGTCTTCATGTCCGCCATGTTTTGCCATATCTTTTGCTTTTGAAAATAGAAGCGAATCAAGCAAGCGTGCTTGAAGTGCTGCTTTGTTTCCCGTCGTTTTGCAGCCACGCACACTTAACTCGTTTTTCAACTGCACAACCGAAAAATTTATTATTCTGCGATAGGAAAGCATTGTCTATTTTACGGCACTACACTCAATGTTTCATTCCCGGACGAGCGCCCATGTAATAATGAAATAATAAATTTTGAAATTGAAACACGAATGTTCTTAGGAAAACTCTTTTAATTTTGATCTTTCTTTAGCTCGTCTGTACACGGCACGTCTTACACCTTTTAATATTGGAAATCAACTGCTTTACGTTGCATTCTTTTATCGACAGCTCTGACTCTGTCTGTCTCTTTCCCTCATATCCTATATATATATATATATTTATATATATATATATATATATATATATATATATATATATAGATATTTATATATATATACATATATATATATATATATAGATATTTATATATATATATATATATATATATATATATACAGATATTTATATATATACATATTTATATATATATATATATATATATATAGATATTTATATATATATATATATATATATATATAGATATTTATATATATATATATATATATATATATATATATATATATATATATATATATATATATATTTATATATATATATATATATATATATAAATATCTATATATATATATATATATATATATATATATATATATATATATATATATATATATATATATTGTCGCGTGTTATTGGTTCGCGGCCTATAATTTTAATGTTCCGGGAAAGTGAAAACGCAATGTCTTTTAATTTAAGTTAAAAGAGTTTATTTAATTAAATAAAATGCACAATAATCAGTTAACACTTTCACTAATTTTAATTGTCACTATTAAAATTATCTAACACTTGTCCATAAATTTATTATCGCAATTGTCTTCTAAATTACTTCACTATTACGAAACACACTATCGCAGTTCTTATCGCGGTCGAATGAATGAGTCCCCCCATTCATTCAGCTCGCCTTTATATAGGGTCTCTACCTATTCACCCATTTCTCGTACATTGGCGAATGTTCTACCGAGAGGTACCTGGTAGATTCGAGCAAATTAATGAATGGAGTGACGTCACTTGCAGATGTTGATCATGCTTGTTGGGTTCTCGTGGGTTCGAGTAAATTCATTTGTTGACGTTCTTAATGATTATGAAAACAATTGCGACAGTAGCTCGCAGAATTATTTGTACATGTAATTATTTGTACATGTAACACTGCCCCCACCTCAGTTCTTTTCGCCCCGAAAAGATGTGTCGCTATTTGTAGTCAATTCTCCCTGGGTGTAATATGGGGCAAGACGATCCAGATGCACGATTTTCATTTTAGCTCTCGGCTTACGATGTTCCTGTATTCGGTATACGACGTCGTTGATTCGCTTTGTAACTCGGTATGGTACCTCCCAATTATGTTGCAACTTTGGAGACCTACCCTTTCGCCGTTGCGGGTTATAAAGCCACACCAAGTCATCTTGCTGGAAGCCAGTAGAATTAGCCTTTAGATCATACCTGGTCTTCATGCGGTCAGTAGCCGATTCGAGGTGTTTTCGCCTGGTCCGATGTATCTGGTTCAACCGTTGTCTTAGATCAGTTGCGTACTCCGAGACCGTTTGGGGTTTCTCAGGGGGTGTTCCGAACTTTATATCGGCTGGCAAACGAATAGTCTTTCCAAAAATGACTTTGGCTGGGGCTTGGCCCGTCGACGCATGTTCAGCGGCTCTATACGCCATTAAAAATAGTGGGATATGTCGGTCCCAGTCCCTTTGGTTCTCGTCAACCATTTTGGCAAGGTGTTTATTGAGCGTGCCGTTGAAACGTTCGACCATTCCATCGGATTGGGGATGCAGCGGTGTTGTCCTCGTTTTCCGTATTCCCAGCTGCTCGCACATATCGCTAAAAACTAGTGACTCAAAGTTTCGGCCTTGATCCGAATGTAGTTCACAAGGCACGCCGTACCTGCTGACCCAATTTAACACTAGCTGTTCGGCTACATTAGTTGCTTCCTGGTTGGGAATGGGGTAGACCTCGGGCCACTTGCTGAAATAATCAGCTACAACCAGCGTGTATCGATTTCCCCATTCAGATTCAGGAAAGGGTCCAGCGATGTCAACAGCAATCCTTTCAAACGGTACCCCCACGTTATAGGTTTGCATTTGTCCTCTCAGTCGTCGTTTTGGACCTTTGACGGAAGCGCAAATTGTGCATCTGCGACACCAGTCCTCTCCGTCTTCTCGAGCGTGGAGCCAGTAGAATCTTTCCCGCAATTTCGCTAAGGTTTTGTTAACACCAAGATGGCCTCCCGAGGATCCTTCATGCATTTCCTTTACCACATCGTGGATTCGGCTTTTGGGTAGTATAGTTTGCATCCTATAGCAGCTGCCATCCGCCGTTTCCCATTTCCGCTTGAGTACACCACCCTCCACCTGAAAGGAGTTCCATTGTGCCCAATAGCTTTTCAGGGTTGCGCCATGCGTTGAAACGTCCTTCCACTCAGGTCGCCCAGTCGTCTCCTTCCATACGAGCAATGGTCCGATGTCTTCATCGGCTAGCTGGGCATTTCGAATCTCCTCCGATGACCAACCTTCATTGAATTCAGCCGTTATCAGTCGCAGATCAACGGGCGGCTCCTTTTCCTCAATCCGTCGGCAATGCTTGCAGTTAGCTGGACATGGGCGACGAGATAGGGCGTCAGCATTTCCATGAACTCCGCCCTTTCGATGAACAATTTCGTAGTCGTACGACTGCAATCTTTCGATCCATCTCGCAACTTGTCCCTCGGGGTTTTTGAAGTTAAGTAGCCATCTCAGCGATGCATGGTCCGTTCGAAGAACAAATTTCTGGCCATATAGGTACTTGTGGAACTACTTGGTGGCCTCTATTATAGCCAATAGCTCCTTCCGGGTCACGCAGTAGTTCCTCTCACTTTTTGAAAGAACTCGACTGTAATACGAGAGAACTCTTTCTTCGCCATTGATCTGCTGGGAGAGTACAGCTCCAATACCGCCGTTGCTTGCATCAGTGTCAACTACAAACATTTTTCCGGGTTTCGGATACGCCAGCACGGGTGATTCACACTGCTTTTCCTTCAGGGTCTCAAAGGCTGTCTGGCATTGTTCGTTCCAGACATACGGACGATTTTTCTCGGTTAGCTGATGGAGACACTTAGCTATTTTGGCAAAGTCTTTGACGAATCTTCGATAGTAGGTTGCCAGACCCAGGAAACTTCGTAGTTGGCGCTTGTTGTTTGGTGTTGGCCAGCTTTTCACGGCTTCAATCTTCTCAGGGTCTGTTTTGACCCCGTCTGCTGATACGACGTGTCCCAGGTATTTTACTTTAGCTGCGAAAAGGGTACACTTGTCGGGACTAAGTTTCAAATTTGCCAGTCGCAGTCGGGAGAAAACCTCTTCTAAGTTCCGCACATGCTCTTCGAACGTTCTCCCGATGACGATGATGTCATCTAGGTACACCAAGCAGGTTTTCCAGGTTAGACCACGTAGCACGTATTCCATCAAGCGTTCGAAAGTGGCTGGAGCATTGCAAAGCCCAAATGGCATCACTACAAACTGCCACAATCCGGTCCCAACTGAAAATGCGGTCTTCTCTCGGTCCTTCTTGTCGATTTCTACCTGCCAGTAGCCACTCTTGAGATCGAGTGTAGAAAACCATTTTGCGTCGGCTAAAGTGTCCATGATGTCATCGATGCGTGGAAGCGGGTAACTATCTTTCTTAGTGACGTCGTTAAGCTGCCTATAGTCGACACAAAAACGAGTGCTACCATCCTTTTTCTTTACTAGAACTATAGGCGCGGCCCATGGACTGACAGAAGGTTCAATAACGCCTTGTTTTTCCATGTCTGAGATCAGCGCGCTCACTTCTCCTTGTTTGGCTATAGGGAGACGTCTCGGTGCTTGTCGAATCGGCTTGGCTCCCTGTGTATCTATGACGTGAGTTACCAGACTCGTTCGGCCTTGGTCATCCGGGCTTGTTGAGAAGATGTTACTGTACTTGGTGACAAGATCAGAGGCTCGTTTGAATAGCTGCACTGGCAACTTGACTTGCTTCAATATTGCAGACGTGGATTCCCGGGCTTTGTCTGTGTCTTGCCTCCTTTTCCAATGATGGTCGTGAGTAGCTTCCAAAGAGGTGATGGTGGAAACAGGCTGGCAGCTGCCGATGACTTCTCCCGCCTTGATGCTCGTGGTTGAGTCTGCGGTGTTAAGGACTCTAACCGGTACATATCCGTTCCTTAAAGATCTTACAAGGCTTCGTCCTACAATCAAACTGCGTAATGCGGACGTCTTCGTTGGCTCTATCAGATAAGATCGGTGGTCTCCAGAATCACCATCAAGCTTGGCCCATACAATGCTTTCGGAAGAATTCGGTGCATCAGTGTCAGTACATACCACTACATTCATCTTGGGAATTTGAACGCTGGGATCCTCCATCAGTACTTCGACATTCTGCCATTTTAATACACGTTTGCCCAAATCCAACGTGATTCCATGTGGTCGCAGAAAATCCATTCCGAGAATGCAGTCATCCATAATGTTCGCGACCAGAAAATTATGTCGGAACACAAGGTCTCCCAACTGTATCTGGAGGTTGACCTCTCCATGAACAGGTGCAGTTTCTCCTGTAGCTGTCCGTAGTGAGCAAATTCTGCCCTTGTGAAGTTGTTGCTGTCTAACTAGGTCTGGTCGGATAATCGATCGGGTTGCACCAGTGTCGATTGTTATGGTGCAGTGTTCTCCGTCAATTTGACCCGGAAGGCATAAGTCCGCTTCTCCACGATGTAGTCTCGACACAGTGATGGTGGTGCTGGGGACGTCGATCCTCCTAGCCAACCTCTGCCCCACGAAGTTGGCTCTTAGATGTTTCCCGACCCCTCTGTTTGAAGGGCTTCCATTCTGGGCTCCTGACTCGATCTGGATCTCCTCCTAGCTGCACACCCTGGACAATAGCTCGGTTTTCTTCGCTTCTTGCAGTCTCTTTGCAGGTGCCCCTTCTCTCCGCAATTCCAGCATCTAGGCGCACCATTTACATGCGGGTATCGCCCAATTTCCACGCGCTCACACCTGCACTCGTCTGCCACTACCTCACGGACCCGGGCAGTGGTACGAGTCGCATTCTTCGCTGCCTCAAAGTTCAGACTGTAAGCCAATGCGTCCTTAACCGTTTGCTTTTGGGCTAAACGCACGGCTTGCTGCAATTCCGGGTCTTTTAGTGCGCTGATGAATGCTTCTGTTGTTGCATCATCTCGATGTTCTGGGTCGTAGGCCGGGTAAGCCAAAAGTGCTAGTCGCTCAATGTCTTGGGCTAGCTGCTGTAGGGTTTCACCAGACTTCTGCACCCGA
This sequence comes from Odontomyia ornata, assembly GCA_963969285.1. Lineage (NCBI taxonomy): Eukaryota > Metazoa > Arthropoda > Insecta > Diptera > Stratiomyidae > Odontomyia > Odontomyia ornata. The sequence continues at coordinate 307,839,491 of OZ017738.1, forward strand.
TGCCTTAGCTGTGACCGATAAATCTGCTTTAGATGATCATCTTCATAACGCATGTCGAGCGCATTCATTATAGCATTCGAGTTTGAGTGCAATTCAACGGGGATCGTCTGCAACAGCTCGGCAGCTGGGCCTCTTAGAGCAAGAATCAATGCAGTTGCTCGTTCCTGCTCATTCCAGTGATTTATGCGAGCGGCTGCTTCAAACTGGGTTTTGTAAATAGTCCAGACCGTTTGCCCATCGAATATTGGTGCTTGCACATTTCTAGACGAGCCTTGCACTGCGGTTGTAAGCGGGGCTGGTGAGGCGGTTACTACTGCCTTTGCTGCTTCCAATTCCTTTTTCATGTTTTCCATCTCATTGTTGATTCTCTCCTCGACCTGGTAAACCTTTTCCTCGACCTGGTCAACCTTTTCCTCGACGCCTTTAATTTGTTTGTTGAGACTACCGAGCTCCGCTTTTATTTCGGTTGACTGTTTCTCCAGCTTCTGTGTGATGTCTGCCTTGATGTCTGCTTTGATTTCGATTGCTTGTTGGTCCAGCTTCGCTGATTGTTCATTTAGCTTCGCTGATTGTTCATCTAGCTTCGCAGTCAGACTCGATGACATCAGCATTAACATCTGCATTAGCGCATTTTCTGGCTCCTTTGATTTTGGTGTTTCTACTTCTCCACCTTCTGCGCCTTTTTCCGCATCTGAGAACTCACCCGAATCCAGATTCACGCCTTCCGACTCGATCGCGTCACACAAGCGTGCAATCAGTGTGGCCTTTGTACCTTGCGTAGCCAGGTTTCGCTGTTCCAACTCTTCCTTAAGCTCCGACATGGTCAATTCATTAATTTTTAAGTTTAAGCTTCGTGGCATTTTTAATGTTTCTTTAAATTTTACTGTTGTGCACTATAAAAATGTTCAAATTTTCACTTTCAAAATTTTTCTTTCGCACTTCTTGACACCACTGTCGCGTGTTATTGGTTCGCGGCCTATAATTTTAATGTTCCGGGAAAGTGAAAACGCAATGTCTTTTAATTTAAGTTAAAAGAGTTTATTTAATTAAATAAAATGCACAATAATCGGTTAACACTTTCACTAATTTTAATTTTCACTATTAAAAAATCTAACACTTGTCCATAAATTTTTTATCGCAATTGTCTTCTAAATTACTTCACTATTACGAAACACACTATCGCAGTTCTTATCGCGGTCGAATGAATGAGTCCCCCCATTCATTCAGCTCGCCTTTATATAGGGTCTCTACATATTCACCCATTTCTCGTACATTGGCGAATGTTCTACCGAGAGGTACCTGGTAGATTCGAGCAAATTAATGAATGGAGTGACGTCACTTGCAGATGTTGATCATGCTTGTTGGGTTCTCGTGGGTTCGAGTAAATTCATTTGTTGACGTTCTTAATGATTATGAAAACAATTGCGACAGTAGCTCGCAGAATTATTTGTACATGTAATTATTTGTACACTGCCCCCACCTCAGTTTTTTTCGCCCCGAAAAGATGTGTCGCTATTTGTAGTCAATTCTCCCTGGGTGTAATATGGGGCAAGACGATCCAGATGCACGATTTTCATTTTAGCTCTCGGCTTACGATGTTCCTGTATTCGGTATACGAAGTCGTTGATTCGCTTTGTAACTCGGTATGGTCCCTCCCAATTATGTTGCAACTTTGGAGACCTACCCTTTCGCCGTTGCGGGTTATAAAGCCACACCAAGTCATCTTGCTGGAAGCCAGTAGAATTAGCCTTTAGATCATACCTGGTCTTCATGCGGTCAGTAGCCGATTCGAGGTGTTTTCGCACTGTCCGATGTATCTGGTTCAACCGTTGTCTTAGATCAGTTGCGTACTCCGAGACCGTTTGGGGTTTCTCAGGGGGTGTTCCGAACTTTATATCGGCTGGCAAACGAATAGTCTTTCCAAAAATGACTTTGGCTGGGGCTTGGCCCGTCGACGCATGTTCAGCGGCTCTATACGCCATTAAAAATAGTGGGATATGTCGGTCCCAGTCCCTTTGGTTCTCGTCAACCATTTTGGCAAGGTGTTTATTGAGCGTGCCGTTGAAACGTTCGACCATTCCATCGGATTGGGGATGCACATGGCCAAAAGTGATCGGACAATACAAGAAACAAGCAATAAAATACTTTTACGAGCATAAGCTTTGAAATGAAATAAAAATTTTTCCCTTATATAAAAGTCACTTGTATTCTCAATTAATTGCACAAAAAAATAAAACAGAAATAAAAAGAATTTCACAAGAAAATTAACAACTAATTCAAATTCACATTGCATCAAGTGGACAAAAGTAATCGGACGTTCAATTGTAATACTTTTCTTTCTGGTGATTCCATTAGAACATAGGCTTTTAATATCTAGTTGCGTATCCTTTTTGTTTTATAACTTCTCTTAACCTATTTTAACCTATTGGGCATAGACTGTACCAACTTACGGGTAACGTCCGGAGTAATGTTGTCCCATTCTTCTAATAACACCGTCTTCAGTTGACTTTTATTAGTAATGTGATGGTTCCTTATTTTTTTATCCAGATGATCCCAAAGATGTTCGATGGGATTTAGGTCTGGGGATTGCGGTGGTGTTTTCAATTGACCAGGAGTGTTGAAAAGGAGCCACATACGAACATCATGAGCTGTATTGCTTTGGGTCATTATCTTGCTGGAACAAATAATGACCATCAAGACCCAATTTTTGTGCACTTTTTTTCAAATTTTCTTTCAAAATCGACAAGTAACCTAGTTTGTCCATAGGTTCGTCAATGAAAACAAGTTCTCCTACACCGTTGGCAGCCATGCAACCCCAGACCATTACACAGCCACCTCCGTGTTTTACTGTATGTTGAATGTTTTTGGGATGAAGCTCACTATTTTGAGTTCTCCACACCAACAACCTGCCGTCGGAGTGGTAGATATTAAACTTACTCTCATCAGAGAATATTATACGAGTCCAAAAGTCGAGCGGCTTGCTTTTAAATTCTTTTGCAAAGCATAATCTTTTCTTCTTATTAACTTTGCTAATTAGTGGTTTCTTTCGAGGTACTCTTGCTTGATAACCAGCACGGCTGAGAGCTCTACGAATAGTCCGGGCACTAACATTGGTACCATTTACATCTGCTAATTGATCCCTAATACTTCTGGACGTTGTAATCGGATTCTTTTTAACAATTCTTAAGATTTTTCGTGCGTCTGTCTCTGTTAGTTTACATGGTGGACCACTCCTAATTTCGTTTTCCACCTGATTATTTTTTCTGAACCGTTTCACGATATCGAAAACTGTCGAACGACTTCTTCCAATTATTTTTGATATTTCAGAAAAGGATTTATTCTCTTTATACAACTTTATTATAACTTTTCTTTCATGTATACAGGTTTCTTTGCGATTCTTAGCCATGTTTAACTTTCTTCACTTAAAACTGACAAGTAAATGACTGATATCAGAAAAACACATATCAACATATAATTAGGGGAATTCCCTTTTAAACTCGGAAATGAAAAGAAAAGAATTGCTCCAAACTTCAATGACTAATTTCACACTTTTCAAAATGTCCGATTACTTTTGTCCACTTGATGCAATGTGAATTTGAATTAGTTGTTAATTTTCTTGTGAAAATCTTTTTATTTCTGTTTTATTTTTTTGTGCAATTAATTGAGAATACAAGTAACTTTTATATAAGGGAAAAATTTTTAGTTCATTACAAAGCTTATGCTCGTAAAAGTATTTTATTGCTTGTTTCTTGTATTGTCCGATCACTTTTGGCCACCTCTGTATATATATATATATATATATATATATATATATATATATATATATATATATATATATATATATATATATATATATATATATATATATATATATATATATATATATATATATATATACAGTGGGTTGCCAAATTATTAGGGACAGTCACAAAAAAATCGTTTTCATGATGTACTAGGCCAAAATCAATTAGATAAACACTATTCTTAGTTTAAAATATATTTTATTAATACTATACAGATGTTCACAAACTAAATTTAACAAACTTAAGAGTAATAAAAACACACATAACTTCAGAAATTTTAAATAAAGAAGCAAAAGGAAATGTGACTTTATTATTGTCAGTATTTAGTGACATTTCCTTTTGCCTCAATGAGCGCCTTTATTCGCCTGGGCATGCTTTCTATGCATTTCTTGGCACTTTCTTTTATTTTGGGGTTGTGATGCCAAACTTTTATTAACCTTTCGATTAGTTTTACTTTCGTGGTGATCATTTCTTTGGCAATTTCGGCCTTGGTAATCTCCCACAGGTTCTCAATGGGGTTCATGTCAGGAGAATTACCAGGCCAAGGTAAAACTGGAATGCGGTGCTCTGCCAAAAACTTGGTAACGCTTCTAGCTTTATGACATGGTGCTGAATCATGCATAAAAATGAAATCTTCACCATCAGGGAACCATTCCTGCAGTTGCGGTAACAGGCGAGTTTGCAGAACTTCCTTGTATTGATCTTATCTCATGTTACCCTGGACTATGTAGAGGCGTCCAACCCCTTTAGCACTTATAACAGGCCACACCATTATTTTGACGGGGTGTTTTACCCTCTCCACGATGCAGTCAGGATGGTATCTTTCACTTGGGCGTCGTCTGACAAAACTGCTCTTGTCGGCCAAAATCTCAAATGTTGACTCATCTGAGAAACACACCTGAAATAAAAAGAAAACTATTTATCAGTCTGAAAAATATTATTTGAAATGCTTTCAAATTCCACTTAAAACAAAAACTGACCTTATTCCAGTCCTCGACAGTCTTCTGACGGTGTTCACGAGCCCAAGCAAGACGTTTCTTCTTCATCGCTTCTGTTAACCGAGGTTTTTTGACAGGACGATGACCTGTCAAACCTTCTTCTGCCAATCTTCGCTGCACAGTTCTCTTTGAAACTGGTATACCTGACTCTTGAGCCAACTGGGTTAAGAGTCCAGCACTTTTTTTCCGATTTCGCAGACAGATGTCCCGTATCTTCCTGTCAGATCGCGGTGATGTGATTCTTTTTCTCCCACTATGGCCTTTTCTTTTTGGTGAAAGTGGTTGATTTTTGTCCAAATTAATCTTAATTTTATTCACCGCCGTTTTAGAAATTCCAGCAATTTCTGCTATCTTCCTTTGGGAATATTTTGTGTTCTGGAGTAGGGTTTTAACCTCCGTTTTTTTTCGAGGAGACAAATCGCATCCACATGCTAGACACCGAAAAAAATTGAAAATAAATATTTATTGCAATGAAAATTATTTTATTAATTAGCTATAACAATAGCAATATTATTATACTCACATTTCAATTATTTTTCAGTAAAAATATTCGATCACAATTCTCGAATCCGTTATTCACTATTTCACGTGTATAGCAATCTGCGTCGCTCCCGGCACTAAACTATTTTTAGAACACACAGGTACTGCTTAACACCCATCACCCACACATGACTTGAAGCATAGAAACATGACAATCGCCCTAAACTCATTTCTGCATAGCTTACACTACTTAGAACTGCAGTAAAGTTCGCCTAACGGAACAAATTGCGAAAAATTGTGACTGTCCCTAATAATTTGGCAACCCACTGTATATATATATATATATATATATATATATATATATATATATATATATATATATATATATATATATATATATATATAGATATATGTATATAGATATATATATATATATATATATATATATATATATATATATATATATATATATATATATATATATATATATATATATACATATATACATATATATATATATATATATATATATATATATATATATATATATATATATATATATATATATATATATATATATATATATATATATATTCATATATAGATATATGTATGCATATATATATATATATATGTATATATATATATATATATATATATATATATATATATATATATATATATATACTTGTATATATATATATATATATATATATATATATATATTCATATATAGATGTATATATGTATATATGTATATATATATATATATATATATATATATATATATATATATATATATATATATATATATATATATATATATATATATATATATATATATATATATATATATAGATATACAGGGTGGGCCATATCAGTGTTGGCGATTTAATTCTTCAATTTCTCGGTAACGTGTGGCGCGGGGTGGCGGGGGGATATGTTGTTCGCTGCGCCGCTTCCTGGAAATTTAGTCGCCATGGAGCCGTACACGGGAAGGCAGCGTGCATTTTGTGTCCGAGCGTATTACGAAAACAATAAATCAGTGATTACTGCACGACGCTTGTATCGGCATGAACACGGTTTACGCGATTTAAGTGAAGTTCCAAGCGCCAATGTGTTACGAAAATGGATCAGAATGTTTGAAACAACCGGCTCAACAGTACCAATTACGGCTCGTGGTCGCCCAGTTTCTGCAAGATCAGCCGACATTGTGGAGCGTGTTCCTGTTTCAGTTCAGCGAAATCCGCAACAGTCAACACGTAAGAGAAGTCAGCCTTTGGACGTCAAAAGAACAACTTTGCGACGAATTTTGAAACGTGATTTGCATTTGAAGGCTTATAAGATTCAGATAGTCCAAGAATTAAAACCCAATGATGCCAATAACCGACTTAACTTTGTCAATTTGATGCTCGAGCAGTTCAACAATTCCAACATATATATATATATATATATATATATATATATATATATATATATATATATATATATATATATATATATATATATATATATATATATCTATATATATATAATATATATATATATATATATATATATATATATATATATATATATATATATATATATATATATATATATATATATATATATATATATATATATATATATATATACAGTCTTCCACAAAAGTCAAGGTACAGAGAATCGGTAACTGAAAATTGTATTACTGAATCAATATTTTTATTTGAAAACCAAAAGTTATGAAATGGTAATAATACGAGTTCTGTTGAATTTGAGTTTTCATAAATTTAAAGGGATTCGGCAATAATGATCATTGAAGACAATAATTTTTTGTTGGCAATGTCTCTTTTCTACTCCACAAAAGTCTTGGTACAGTTGCAGAAAATGCCCAGTTATTTGTAAAAAGGGGAATCCCCCAAGTACATATTATCAGAGTGAGTTAACAACCGTAGGCCGCTGTCTTTAATATCGCGTCCGTATTCGTGGTGTATCTTTTATTTAATAAAATTTTTAAAAAATGAGTCGAAAGGAGTTGAGTATTAAGGAGCGTGAAATAATTATTAATCTGCATTCAAATCAGAGCAAATCATATTCTGAAATAGCTGAACTAGTGTTGCAAAGTCGGTCAACCATTCAAAAAGTGATAAATCGATTTAAGAAGGAAAATAGAGTGGAAAATGTGCCCCGAACAGGTCGTCCATCTAAACTAAGTGCAAAGGACAAGAGAAAAATTTCGCGAATGGTAAAACAAGATCCATTTCTAAGCTGTAGAGAATCTGCGATGTTCTTGGAATTAATGATAAGAAGGAGGTTAGCGCAGAAACTGTGCGTAGAGCTGTCGTAGAAGCTGGATTTTCATCTCGTACGCCTAGAAGAAAACCTCTTGTAAGTTCCATAAACAAACAAAAAAGAATAACATTTGCAAAAGCATATATTGACAAACCAATAACGTTTTGGGATAATGTTTTATTTTCGGATGAGTCTAAATTTTGTATATTTGGTGTAAATGGGCATAAGAGGGTCTGGCGAAAAGTAGGAGAAGCATTTAATCCCAAGAACACTATTAAAACAGTAAAACATGGAGGCGCTGGTGTTATGGTTTGGGGTTGCATGGCTGCTGCTGGAGTTGGAAATCTGACATTCATCGAAAATACTATGGATCAGAACTCTTATTTAGAGGTTCTACGAAACAACATGAAACAAAGTGCAGCCAAATTAGGTATGCGAGAAGATTTCTTGTTTCAACAGGACAATGACCCTAAGCACACTGCGCATAAAGTTCGAATGTGGCTATTGTACAACACTCGCATGCTTGCTACACCGCCTCAAAGCCCTGATTTGAACCCTATAGAGCATCTTTGGAATGAGCTTGAGACAAAAATCCGAAAAAGAGTGATATCAAGCAAGGCGCAGCTTAAGGATGTTATATTGGAGGAGTGGGCCAGAATCAGCAGCGAATTTACTAAAAAATTGGTATATTCTATGCCTAAAAGACTGAAGTCAGTAATTCAGATGAAAGGGTATCCGACAAAATATTAAGAAAAGTATAATTCAAATAACTATGCAAGACTATAATTACAATTTGTATCATTTTTCTTTAGGTGTACCATGACTTTTGTGGACTTCATTCATTGACTTTCCAACACATCATATGTAATAATATATTAATACGATAGAATTTTCGTTTTGTTTTACATGAATTTAAAGTGTAATGATTATAGTTGAAGTAATACCAAAAAAAATTTTATCACTATAGGTTTTTTAAATAAAAATATCAAACAATTTTCATGATATTTATCACTGTACCTTGACTTTTGTGGAAGACTGTATATATATATATATATATATATATATTTATTGCGCGATCTTCAGGATGTCGGTACAAGCGTTTTGGATGCCCTCTACGGAGGCAAAGCGTTTTCCTTTCATGGCCAAATACAATTTTCCGATTAGGTAGAAATCATACGGAGCCATATCAGGGGAGTGATTGATGGTTAAAATGCGATTTCTAGTCAAAAAATCAATCACAAGAGTGGATCGATGAGATGGTGCATTATTATGCAATAAGCGCTAGCTTCCTCCTTCGCGGTATTCAGGCCGAATTCGACGAATGCGATGCAACAAACGCTTCAAAATGCCAAGATAGAAAATTGCATTGACGGTATGGCCAGTTGGCACGAACTCCTTGTGGACAATTCCCTTTAAATCGTAAAAATAAATGAGCATCGACTTGATTTTTGACTTCTCCAAACGTAATTTTTTGGGTGGTGGCTCGTTGATTTCGGGTTCATATTGCAAACACCACCTTTTACGACCAGTTATAATGTTGCAAAGGAAGTTCTCGTCTTTTCTCGCCTCTTTAATGACGTCTTTTGAATGTTGAATTCTGAGAAATTTTGGATCATCAGAACTTGTGCGGAACAAAACGAGCACAGACGCAAATGAAATTCACCCACAATTTCTACGGAGTTTTCGGTGATCACTGATTTTGCGCAGCCCGTATGTTCATTGTCATTTATGTCCTGACGATCATCTCTGAAACGTGTAGACCACTCATGAACTTTGACGCTATAAGCTTTTTTCATCAATTCAAATGTTTCGGTAAACGTTTTACCGATTTTAAAACAAAATTTTATATTAGCTCTTTGTTCGAAACTAATTTTTGAACCGATGACACAAACATACTATCACTTAAGACGCAATAACTTCGCTTTGACTGAATCGAATGTCACCAAACTTTCATTGGAAGTCGGGGAAGGATGTAACTTTCCAAAGCACTATCTTATTCAGAGATGGCACCACCAAAAAAATTTTTATCAGAAAAGTCTTGTTTGTTTTGGAACTTACCTTATATATACATATAAATATATATATGTATATATATATATATATAATATATTGTGTATATATATATATATAAATATATATATATATATATATATATATATATATATATATATATATATATATATATATATATATATTTATATATATATATATATATATATATATATATATTATATATATATATATATATATATATATATATATATATATATTTATATATATATATATATATATATATATATATATATATATATATTTATATATACATATATATATATATATATATATATATATATATATATATATATATATATATATATATATATATATTTATATATACATATATATATATATATATATATATATATATATATATATATATATATATATATATATATATATTTATATATACATATATATATATATATATATATATATATATATATATATATATATATATATATGTATATATATTTATATATATATATATATATATATATATATATATATATATTTATATATATATATATATTATATATATATATATATATATATATATATATATATATATATATATATATATATATATATATATATATATATATATATATATATATATATATTTAGATACATATTTGTGTGAGTGTGTGTGTGATAAATTGATAAAAACGATTGCTGATTTGTCATTTATTAATTAACTTCGTGGTTGTTAGTAAGTGCATTTTTTTGCTTGTCGGATTCAACAATGACATGAAGAAGCAAGGTATTGAAGTGAAATTTTGTATCAAATTTGGGAAATCTGCGACTGAACCACTTGATATGTTCAAATCAGCTTACGGTGATATTTTTATGGATGTTGCGGTATTTTTAATTGGTATAAACGATTTAGGGGTGGTAGGCAGTCAAGAGAAGAGGATGATTAAAAGTTTAAATAATCAGTATAATGTCCAATAAATTTTGTTTTGGATTGTCATGATTAATAATTTTAACATTAAATGGAAAAATGGAAGAAAACCACCCATCTGTAAAGTAAATTCATATAATAGAGAGAAACAGTTGGGCAGAAGTATACTATTGTCAGATGAGTTTTGTACTCCACATCAAATGATCGGTTTAAAAAGACCCATTTGGACTCCAATTTAAACGGTCGCCTTATATTATGCAGAATGACTAATATTCTTGGCTCCAGAATCTTGAAATTATTCATGATTTGCAATTTATTTGAAAATTTTGAAAAGATCCGGCTTTCAATGTGATAGAACTGTGTTATTTTTGGTACAATTGCAGAAAATTTAAATTGCTGTAACTTCCGTAAATATGATTCGATTTTATTGAAAAGATATAAGGATCCTTTATTAAACTACTTTAATACTAAATTTCATCAAATTACGACTTTATTAAGAAAATGTGTTATTGACCTATGATATTTTTGTTAACAACGCTGCGGGAATTTTAACTTGTTGTACTCATAAGGAACTACATCTATGGTTTTCTGAGATGTTTCACTTTACAGGTGTCCAATCGCGAGTTGGAGACACGATTTTTCATACTTTTACCCTCCCATTGTACCTCTCGCTGCCAAAACTGCCATTTTAAAATCTCTTTTGAACAGCTCTTGTTATTTCATTTGCTAAACCACATGACCAATTTTGGTAAACTATCCTCGACTTAGTATTTACTTGTCATGGAACCAGAACAACAGCCTCGGATCGGATTGGAGAAACGGCAACGACTATCGCAACCTATAAAGAACAATTTTTTTGGAACTTGGATCATTGAACAGACCAGGTGCACTGCGACAACTTCTGGATGAAATAAAGAAATACAGAATTAACATCCTTGCAGTGCAAAAAACCAGATGGCACAGTGAAGATATATTTGAAATGCGACCGCATATCGTGTTTAAAAGCGAAAAATTGCAAGGAAGCCATTAGTTCAGATTGGCTTTCATTGTTGACAGCATACTTAAATAAATTATCACTGACTACAAACCCGTTAACGAAAGTATCTGTGCGATTCGTATCAATTCCGAATTCCTTTATGTCTGGCTGGTCAACTGTCACGGGCCCACAGAAGAGAAGGAAGAGACAATCAAGGAGGAACGCACAGTCGATGCATTGCCGTTAAACGACATTAAAATTATTTTGGTTGACCAATGCAAAAGTCAGTCGAGAAACGTCGCAAAGAGGAAGAGGAGATATTTTCAATAAAGCAGGTGCTTGAAAAGTGCTGGGAATATAACATCGATGTGCACCAAGTACTTGTAGACTTCAAGCAAGCATATCACAGAGTCGACAGAAATACGCGGTACAAAATAATGCTTGAATTTGGCGTTTTAACAAAACTAGTCCGTATGGTCAGGTCACGATGCTTAACACAGAGTCCCAGATCAAACTAAACGGCGAACTAACGGACAGCTTTATAATGGAATCAGGCGTAAAACAAAGGGATGGACTTTAAGTGAACTGAACTGAAACCCCAGGTACACTAATGTTCAAGTTCATACAATTGGTAGCATATGCTAATGACGTCAATATTATGGCATGTTCAATCTTAGATGCCGAAAAAGCATTTCTGAGCGTAGAATCTGAAGCAAACCGAATGGCCTACGAGTTAATGAAACTAAAACCAAATTTCTGAATCAAAGGAGGAAGGAAACTCCAGTTCGACAAAACCTGACCTTAGGCGACTATAACATTGAAACTGGATAACTTTATCCACCTTGGAGCCAGCCTGAATAGAAGAGGCGACGAAAAGGACGAGATTGAACGCCCCATAAATCCTATTACTCAGTATTTCCCATTCTAAGGTCAGAGTGGGGCACAGGCAAAATATGCTCCGCATTTATCGAACACTGGTCAAATTTGTGCTCTTATATGGAAGTGAAACATGGACCCTGACGAGTGAATCCGAAAACGCAGTGGACGTATTTGAACGCAAAATGATCCGGAAAATCCGCGGGCCAGTGAAACAAGGTACAGAGTGGAGACTACGTTACAACGATGAGTTGTATAAACTATTTTTCCTTGCGTAAAGTTACGTAAATTACAATGGGCGGACCACGAAGAAAGAATGAAGGAAAACCGGCTAGTCAAAAGGACATTAACGGGTAGAGCACAAGGTAGACGTCCAGCGGGAAGACCGAGGACTCGATGGGAAGACACAATTGAAACTGATAGCAGATCGTTGTTGAGAGTAAACAACTGGCCGACCACGTCGTGGAACCGTGATGATTGGAGGAGATTAATCCTAGAGGCTAAGGCCCGGCTTGGGCTGTCGCGCCATAGTTAATATATATGTATATATAATTAGATTATAGACAACGTTCCCCAAAAGACTAACTATAATTTAGATTTTATGCGATTTAAAGCACTGATTATTAATTTTATTCAAAATAATATATAAGCTCAATACTTTTATGGATATTATCATCTGCAAGAACTTCATGTAGCGTGGCCTTTACGCACTTAAGGGTTATCGAGTGCACTTGGAAAAATTAGTTTCGCCTTATGAAATGTGTGATCTAAATTAACACTATTTGCTTTTCTGTTGATTGATGAAAACACGCGTTAATTGAACTGATATTAACTTCGAATGGTTTTTTTGTCGGCAGCCAAGAAATGGCTTAAACGTCATGTTAGTAAATACCACAAAATAATTTTGAGGGATAAATAAAGAAAAGGCACACGTAACTTTAAGTTTTATCATTTTCATTTCATTTGACTAATACCTGATCAATGTGAGTAAATAAATCTACTCACGCTCTAACAATTTCTCGACGTACAATATTTTCGATCGGCAATACGCGAATGTATCATTTGATAATCGAAAAACTATCAACACATTATTTTTACGAAATTATTAATTTTTTTTTTTTAAATTGTGTGCTTCTTGAGATAAGACAAAAGTTTGCCAGCTGCGACAGTTGTCACTTTGACACGATCTATTCGACATAGAGATACAAGACTGTAGAGAGGACAATCAACAACTTTTTGTCCTTTGAGGAACGGAACAAATGGAGAGGCTATGCTCATATAAGCTCCATAGAAAATGATACGACCACCTTCTGAGCATGATTGTCATTTCATTTCCAATAATTTCCACAATTTCTCCTCTCGAGAGCCAGATTGTCAATTTGACGACTAAACATGGACGCGAAATTTACCTGGCGCGTGAGATACGATTCGGAATTTAGTCGTTTTTTCGGTTCGAGAACGTGTCCGGAGGTACATATTGACTGTAGTGAAAGTAATATTACACCTGGTTTAGGGATAACAACATTTTAAGGAGTGACATTGTAAATCGGATCCTAAGTGGCCATAATGCTTTATTTGTATTCAATGCTATTTTCTTGTTCTGTGAAGTGTTATTTGCAATAAAACCATATTTACGAGTGCATAAGCGTTTGTTTACTTTCTTGTGACAACCCATAGGGTTCCCCTTAACTAGCTTTAGAATCACGGTCGCAGGGGTAGGTGCAAAAAGACACGTAGTTAGGCAGGCGGTCGCAGGGGTAGTTGCGACAACGTGTACACATGGATGTCCACTCCGGTTTTATCTTGTTCCTCAAAGTTTTTGTCCACATTTCCCCTAAATTTACTAACCTTATATAAATTTACAACTACTAAACAAATTTGTTCAGAGATGACGAAAAGTAGGGGCAATAATTCATTCATTTTCATTGCAGTAGCACATAATAAATTTAATGTGGATTGTTTCATTAAAATCAATATTTTACAATTTATTTTGCTGAGGCTAAATAATTTAACAAGTTTTTTAATATTGTAAAATTTCAGACTAAAATAATAGCATGCAACTTCTATGCGTTAGTTTTTTTGCAGTACTGATATTGATGATATTTGGAATCATCTAGCTGAAAAGAAGCTAAAAGTATAAATAACTTCTACATATTGATTTTTAGAGTTTTGTACGAACTTAAAATACCCTTTTGAAATTGGGTCTGTCTGTCCGTTCATCCGTCCATCTGTGTGTCACAGCAGTTTTTATGCGGAGATATAGCAACTATGAACACCAACATTTGTAGGCGTTTCAGAAGAAATGGCCTCTTCAAAGTTTAGGTGTCAAAATATTTTTCAAATGTATTTAAGGGGGTCTCCCTAAACGGGAAAGGGAGCCTTAAAAATTATGTTTACCAAAGGTAGGTATATGGGGCATCAGAAGAAAATTCTTGATGAGAGCTTTCTAAAACATGACTTTAAACAGTGCTGCTAGTCTCATGGTGCGTAGGGGAGGGAAATGTACAGTAAATATGTATCTTCTTTATGCCCTGACACCGTTGATTTTAGAACTCTGAAAAAAATCCTGGAGATAGCCCTTTATAAGCACAACTATAACAAATACCTTCGAAGTCAAAATTTGCCCAGCTTACATTTTCCTCAATAAAGTTTAAGTAGTCTTATGCAATAAATAATGTAAATATATTTGTGATTACATTTCATCAGTGATGTTAGTAGTAGTGCAACAAAACCACGGCCTCTTGCAATGGAGTAACGCTAGTTTTTTACTAAAACCAATAATTTAATGTGCATAGCATTGCAGAGTTTTCTAAATTCAAGTATTTTTCGTGACTGCATACCAAGGTTTCGGTACAAAACCCTTTGGACTAGAATTGTAGTCGATCTGCTCGAATGTTTAATGCAATTTCGTAATGAACACCTCTTATGCTGTCGAAGGCCTCCCTCTTCCTTTTACCGGGCTTGGGACCGTCTTGGGCGGAATTAAGGCGCTTGGTGCCAAACATAATTAAGAAATGAAAAAAATGAATTTAAAAATTTCCTGCAATCTTGCGGTTCTACATGCCTTTAAAGTGTACTATTTTATTAAGTTTCTGTCGCATTGATACTTTTTCTGAATATTTTTTCGCAGTAAAGTAATATCGTGTGTTCAGATATTTTTCTATAATTAATTTTATGATTAGACTATAATGCATTGCTTCATGTGTGTGTTTCGAGCTTTCCATAAACAGTCTTTGCCCGATACATTTCGATTGAACTCGGTTTGAAATATAATTGAAGCATTTTTTTTGCAGGATCGATTCATCATTCATTTGTTGAGCACGTTTTATCTCTGCTTCAGTCATCTTACATATGGTGATTACACTTTGTGCTGGTGATTTCAAGCGTCCTCTATTTTTGAATAATATTAAAGATTTCGGACTAGTTGGACCTTGTATATCTTCAATACATTTGTCACACTTTAATACGTTGAAAAGCTTGAAGACAACGAAACCAGCTATGTATTCGACAACATGTTCTGCATAAATGAATAATTTTGCTGGGTCTGCAGCATAACTATGCTCCATTAACAAATCATTATCGGCTCCTTGCGCATCAAAAAATGATTCTTCAAACATAGATCTGCGATCGGTAGTATTATTGATTTGATCTAGCGCAGAAGATTTTCTCGCATTGAGAATAGGAATATGCTCTAATGGTAT
The DNA here is from genome assembly GCA_963969285.1 of Odontomyia ornata. Lineage (NCBI taxonomy): Eukaryota > Metazoa > Arthropoda > Insecta > Diptera > Stratiomyidae > Odontomyia > Odontomyia ornata. The sequence continues at coordinate 307,855,561 of OZ017738.1, forward strand.
GCAGTTTCCCATGCCACCATCTTTTAATTGTGTACGAAAAAGTATTTTTTTATACCGTGAGATAAACTGCCTCACAGATGGATTATCATTATTCCCCAAACCTGCTCTAATTGAGCCAAAAAATAGCTCAAGATGGTCTTGGCTTATCTTATATAAAGGAATAAACTTCAGCTTTCTATTAACAATAAATCGCTCGTACAGTATTTTTAAATTAGTCATCCCAGCAATAAGGCCGACGAACCCAACATTCCTTTTTGACTCGATAACTGGAACCCCGGAAGGCAACTTTAGTTCTTTTATATATTTGATATGTTGATTGGTGCAGGTACTCAGTTCTTGAAAATTTTGGTCACATAGGGCTTGCTTTGTTGGCGGAAATGCAGATAATCGTCTTGAATTCAAAATGTCAAATATTTCATTGAAAATTTGAATAAAATCTGCAGTTGATTGAATTTCAAGGAACTGTTTTAACTGCAAGCTTTCCCTACAAAAGTCTAAGGCATCAGCTTCGGAACTACTGAAGGTTTGAACAGCCAATTGAACTTTCATTTTTTGATTACTGAAGTAGATATGCGCTTGTCTCAATTTATTGCCTAAGTGAAAACCTTCACTTTCCTGTAATTTCCGTAAAGCAATTAAATACTCTAATATAGCCTTTAGATTGTACGGAGCGTACATCTGAGCCCAAAAGTTTCGTCATTGATAAGTTTGACGCCAGTCCATCAAAAGTAATTCCAGCCACTTCAACACCTGTGTCGATCAGGTGTTGAACGCAGAGTGACAAAATGTTGGTCTTTTGTTCAGCATTACAGTTGTTATAGGAAAAAATGCAACTGGTATTTTCCAAGGTTTGTTGATAAAAGCAGCCATGCAAACTAGCATTTGAGTAGCTCTAACAGCTGGGTCAAAAATTTTGGACCTTTTGAAACGCTTGCCATGGAATAAATGCTTTTCTACCATGTTCCTACAAGGTGCACTCGTATTTTCGAGAACCTGCTGAATATCTGCACCAATTAATGTTTTTACTTTCAGATTTGCAATCAACTCTTCCATGCTTGCATTTTTTCCTTCTTTGCGGCGCAATCGTTTCTTGAGCGTACATATTAATTTATTTTTTGCAATAATCTTATGTCTCATTGAGAGTAGCTGCGCTTGCAAAGTTGTGACTTTCTTTTTTAGGTGTTTGCACTCAGGAAGTCTACACTCTGCATATTCCTACATAAATAGCATTCTTAATTTTTGTTTGAAGGGATTTAGTTTTTAACACAAATGTTTGAAGGACAGACGATCTACAATATGCGACATAGTAGCAAAAAATATCATTAAAATAACTATTCTTAAATCCTCCTACGACGGCAAAATTGCATTATCATTCCTTTTCTCTTGTTTCGAATTAAGAGAAAGAATCAAATAACATTAAAAAACCATAGGTTAAAGGACCACATTATATTTATTTTCGTAATTGATCGAAAATATCAAATTAATAACTTAGTACTATTTGTATGATTATTGTTTGTTATTATTTGCTGGAATCATTTTTCTAAACACACACAAGGACATTGTTTCACATTGATATAAAAAAACACTTACTTCTGAGAACCAATCCATTTCCTGTACGGGCACCTTTGCGTTGATTGAACTGCCTGAAGCCATCTGGAATTGATCATATCACAATAGAAATACGATTATATCATTCAAACAAATAGGACTTACTGGAGCTATTTTGAAGGCTATGCGATTGATGAAAAGCTGTTATTCCATCTATATTTGTGGTGGAAGAAGCTAAGGAAGCATTCTAGAATGAAAACAAAAAAATATGTGCTCCAATTTTATTTTAAAATACATTCACACAAATATTTACCGCACATTCTTCTATATCTACGTCCTCTGCAATTATGGAAGTAACAAAATTAAAATTGGAAAACTGCTAGCAAAATTCTCCCCGGCCTATGAAAAGACATTGATTAAGAGTAACTTCCATTCCGATCAAAAATTACCATCGATTCAGATATAGAAGAATTTACTCCATAAGAGTTTGAAAATACCGTTGTTGCCGTGAAACTCTCAACTTTATCTCTAAATTTCTGTGAAAAAATTTGCGTTATTTATTTCAATTCATGTTCGATAAATTACTTACATCTGAAACGCAAATCATTTTATGTTCTGTAGACCCAAGTACATCACTCTTTTTTTAACCTATTTATAAAAAAAACATATAAAATCTTTTACAATTATTTATAACTATTTTTCATTACAGAAAATGCAGCCAAGTTGCTGTTCGTTTTTAGTTATCCCTCAGCGCTAGGAAATGTAAAATTCTGGAAGAAGAAAGCAAAAGAAAAATAAAACCCTTATTATATATTTCTGAATAACCTTTTTCCAAGATGAATCCCCTCCTTCCCTAACCGTCGGCAGAAATATAGGCAGACGTGCTTCACAAACCTAACAACAATAAAAAATTACCAAGGAAACTTATTAAATAAATATTCCACAATATCTCACAATAGTCTCTGCTGATGAACTCGAAGGATTACTCCACAAATAGTTTGAAGAAGCCTCCGTAAGAAATTCATTGAGCAAATCTGACTATAATGCGTGCCACCTCTTACCTGTGTTGAATGATCACTGCTATATCCATCACATCCACGAAATTTTGCCATGCCTATAAACTGGTTGGAAATTATCTGAATTGTTTTATGCATAAGAAGCGAAGCAAATACAAATATATATATATATATATATATACATATATATATATTTATATATATATATATATATATATATATATATATATATACATATATATAGACATATACATATATATATATATATATATATATATATATATATATATATATATATATATATATATATATATATATATATATATATATCTATATATATATATATATATATATACATATATATATATATATATATATATATATATATATATATATATATATATATATATATATATATATATATTTATATATATATATATATATATATATATATATATATATATATATATATATATATATAGATAGATATATATTTATATTTATATATATGTATATATAAATATATGTAGATTACATTCCCATAAATTTAACAAAAATATCACAAAAAACTTACGTTTATCCGCGGACGGCTGAGTTTTTGGGCCGCACTATAATTATCTGTGGCAGTCTGAAATAGAAGAATCAAAACATCTTCCTAATTTTCAAAATTAAATCATACAGATCTTTTGCATAAAGGCGAAGAAAGCATTGGAACTGCATCTTCCAGTAGAGTATTTTTTTGTAGATGCCTAATTACGTACACATCGGCAAAATGGTCGCTGTAGATGAGACTTGCTTTTGTTAAGGGCCGGATTCCATTTCCTATTCTACTGAGCCATAAAGACCTTCTGAATTCGTCTTCAGGAAATCTGTAATCGTTTAAAAAGTATAGTGAAATCATACACATCATCCGGAAATCAAAGATTTTAATTTTCCGAAGCGGCACAATCATTTCACCCAAAATTACTATCAAAAAACAAGTCCAAGCGATAAATTAATTGCAGCATCTGAAACTTAATAACGTTCAGGAAAATTAAAATTCCTTGCGGCGTCCGGAACTTCAAAAAGCAGCAAGAAAACTATTTCATACAATTCCAAATAACAAAATTTTAAAATTTCCATTACCCCCATTAATATTTCCATTTGACTATTTGTAATGAATCTTGTGACGCTGCTGGTGACCACTACTAACACACCTTGCCACCAGGTGGCTTGGCATCTCATGTCAGTCGTGACAGTTGCACATGCCACGTCAATTTTGTCGTGGGATGTCAAAAAGAAAAATGGACAGCCACATGGTGGCAGAGTGTGTGTTGTGAGTCGCGCGGTTGCTATTTACTCAACAATTGCGAAAATCGGTGAACTTAATTTAAGCAGCCGGTTTAGTTAAGCAGCATACCAGAAGCAGGAAGTGCGTACGCGGACACAAAGGTATGATGTTCAGTTCGATTCAAATTATAATCAAATCTAAATAAATGCATCCACCACAGTCGCCATCGTCGCAAGCTGCATATCTTCAATTCCAATCGCCATCTGCCACATCTTCATCATCGTCGTCCTCGACGACCAGCAAGATCGCGCCCGCTATTTCGCAACACGAACATCCAGGCGCGCATCATTCAGTCGGCGGAACCTTGATCCCAGTTTTATTTGTTGTGACTGTTCTTGGCATCGTGTATGCAGTGAAACGTATGAATTTAATTCGACGCGCTCGTGAAGCGTTCACGCGACGAAATTGTCCCTTCTATGAGGATGTCATCGATAATGATAATCCACCGCTGATTTAAGTGTCATGGAGCAATGGGATAGTGGTTCACCAAGTATAAACTATCTTACTGCTGCCTTGAATTTCATCAATTCAAAATATCTAAAATGAAGTTCAGGTGGGGAAAATTTGCTAAGACTGTTTCAAACAATATTTTTCATCAACACAATGCTTGGTACAACGTTCGCTCTACACGATACGGCAAATAATCATCGTCGCAGTGAGTAGTAATCGAACGTTATATGCAATACAAAACGTTATATTATGACAAAGGAATACGGAAAGTTTAGGATCAGAAAATCAAAAATAGCATTAAGTCAAAACAATTTGCGGGCGCCAGTAAAAAAAACAGTAACTGCAATGTTGCGGAATAAACTTAAAGAAATTGCTCAACATTCCTTTTTGCAAAAAAAATATATGAAGCGAATCCATTTGCCAAGCGCTTATATGTTGATTTGCTTAGCACCTATAACCGTTTGATAAAGCTCCTGTCTATTTAACTTTTTACCATACGGAGTTTACCAATTATGTATAACTAAACCTTGAATTGCTTATTTAAGAAAAGAAAAATTTAACTCATTAAAACGATGCCGAGTCATTTTAAATCATTTCCCTTTTAAACTGTTTTAAACTTTAATATAAAATATGTTGATATAAAATGTCCAGTATAGGATTTTTTTTTATATTTTTATTGAAAAACAATAACAGATTATTAATGGAAGCATCTAGAAAAATTTAGTACTGATAGGCATACTTTACAAAAGGTAGAAGAGAAAGTCAGTTAAACCTTTGCATATACGGACTTCATTTTAGAATTTCCGAAGTTGATGCTAATTGAAGGTATTTCAGTATTTTTACTGCACCCCTTATGTTTTACCTCTTAAGCGAAAACGTGACTTAACTTATACAAAGACTGTAAACACACTGTTAAAAATGCAGCACTTAATAAAATGTATGATTAAGAAGTCCTGCGGAGTTCCTTGGTGAGATTTAAAACTATGGAAGGGTTATTTGAAAGCTGTGTTCTTCCTTCAAACCTTTAACCTTAGGTCACTATTTTTGATACTGTAGGAAGAAAATAAAAATTAGCATTTTAAAGTTTAATTCGAACGTTGAACAATGATTAGATTTTCTAAGAAACAAAGAATTTGACTAAATTTCAAAGGGGATTCTGGATGTTGAGCTATAACTCACGATTTTTTTGGACTGTTTCATTCTATGCATGAGTACCTCAATATACCGGCAATCTTCGTTTGGTTCAATTTAGCACTTGCTATTTTAAGTTAACTTTTAAGAAAAGGGAATAAAATAAAATTTCTCAATCATTTTGGAATATGATTTAGTAATCACTGCCTACCTACCATTTTAAAGTCATTATCAATCGAATAGGGTTATTTAATAGTTCGGCATACGCAAACCATTGGCAGAAAATAGATAATCAGATTTCTTAGGCATAACACTAGTTTAGTTGTATAGTGACGTTTTACATCGGTTTATAATTTCTCAAGTTATATAAAAAGTATTGTGAATTCGATCCTATACTCGGTCATTCTCCTTTGTTAAATGTATTGACCACTATAAATCCAACAAATGGAAATGATCGTGACATAATAGCTTCGTTAGTGAGCTTATGGTAAACTTGTATGAAATTAATAGAATTTAAATATTTGTACTGCAGCTTTCATTATAAAACTTCACTTAAAAATTACTTTTAAGGGATTCACGTAATAAAAGAATTCCTTTGCGTTCATTCCGTTACGTAATAAATGAAGTGATCAGAACCAATACAGTATTATATAAAATGTAAAGTATATGGATAAAATTAACAGATAGTTCTTTGTTCATTTAATTAGCTTCTCGCAGGAAAAGGACATTTAGTACAAAAATAGTTTTACGTATGTGAGAGGTACATAAAATCAAATTTTAAAATTGTCGAACAAATTGCAGATCGTTATTTGATAAGAACGAAAAATTTCTATATACATAAGTGAAAGTTAATGATGTTAATTTATAATTTACTAAAAAAAATAAACAAATAATATGAAGTGCTGAATTAACAACGACTTTCCTTTCCAGTGGTTCTTCTTTTCAGCGGGAAATGAGGTGCAGGGTAGGTATGCCGTCGCGAGGGTAGGGTTTGAGAAAATCCGCTGAGGTCGGTTTCGCGTTCCGCGCGGTACGCGGTACCTTTGTTGTTTTGCCTTTTTATTAGAGTAGCTTTCGTCGGGTTGAGTTAACGTAGTATACTTTTCGGTACCGCAGCGGAAATTCGGGAACGCGAAGTAAAGATTAGATCTTTGTCTTTTGACTGGTTATAGGAAGAAATACGGAGTAACGTAAGGTAGGTTTGCTCTCCGTATGGTTTTGTTTTGTAACGCGTTTGAAAACGGGCATGTATAGGTGGCTGAATATTGTAAGTAAGCGTAACCCATTCGGAGACCCGCGACCGAAATCCTCTCCGATCTAGCTGGCCGACAAGCAGCCACCGCGTGAATGGGTTACGGTGCACGGATTGGTTGACCGGTTGGTACCGTCCGTTGGCACTACTCAGTCTTAACGTCTAGAACCGATGAGAGGTCGGTTCCGCGTTCGGACGTAGACATAAAATCATTACAAATGGCGCCCAACGTGGGGCCCAAAACATCCTAAGGGGATAAGAGATTCGCGTCTTCTGACGAGTTGGTCCTTTACGGAGGATGTAAGGTACTTTGGTACTCGAGCCTCACAAACAGGAGCAGTGGAGTTGTGTGATACACACTAGCAGTCACTTCACGTGAGTTGTAGCTTCCGCTCTCCTTTGTTTGATTTTTTTTTCGCGACAGAATTCTTCCGATGTGTTGTCCCAGGGTAACCCCTGTAAGGACCTTCTATTTTCTTGATGGAACTGTCAGCCAGATGGGGTTTCTCCTGTCGGCCTGGACTCTCAAGAAAATAGAAGGCTACCTTGCCTTTATGTCGGGGAAGGATTCTACTTATTTCGTATGCGTGATAGACGAGTGGCATCGGTTCAACGTTCGGTGGCGTATGCTGGAGTTGCGGAGCCCGGAATGCTTCCACGCGTCGGGAATTTTGACCGCGTACAAAACCGTTACGGTAGCTCTACCACTTGTCTCGTCGAGTCATTTAACGTAGTTTAGAGACGGTTTTTGTGATGTATGTGGGTATGGGATTAATTATTGCAAATCGACCGAAAGCACCCTTTCTTCGGCAGACTACCACGCACTCTCATTTCCCTTTGGAGGAGTCGACTGCTGGAAGGGAAAGTAGCTGTTCAATATTTTTTTCCCCTTATTAATAGCTCGCCACTATCGGCCACTAATTTAGTCTTAAGTTTTAGTCATATTTCAAGATTTAAAAATTTAATTTAAGATCGATTTCTATTGCTTTATCATTAATGTAATTAAATACGAATGGCCGGTATTTTGAAATAATTGTTAGGAATGATAAATTGGAATCAACGTTAATTTTGTGAAGATGATTTGTATGCAAGGAGCCGTGGGCGGTGAAGTTCCTGCTGCAGTTGTCGCGGCCGAGGTTACACCCGCGCCTTCCACCCATTCCATTGACACCCTCGTGGCGTTAATGCGAGAGATGTCGGAGAGGATTGGCAACTTGGAGGGAAGGCTCCAGAAACTCCCCATGAGCCAACCACCCAGCCGCGTGAGAACTCCGCTTGGCTGGGAGCCCAATCCCAGTGTGGCTATGCCCCACTCTCGACCATCTGATCAATGGACCCTACCTCCAAGGAACTCAGGAATCTATCCCAGAGCTCCCGAGTATAGACCACGACACAGCACCGCACCTCCGTTGGTACCTTCAGTCCCCGAGGCAGTTCCTTACAACAGGTCAATTGAAGATGCAATTCCCCCCGGGAACGCATTGACACCTTTCCGAGACCCGACGCCTCGTATCATGGAGAGTTGGCGCCTGAACTTCACGGGTTTCAACGCTATGATATCAGCGGACCGATTCCTTTTCAGGATTCAGGCGTTAGTATCCAGCACCCTGGGAGGTGATTTCTCGGCCTTCCTCCGGCATGCACATCTTTTGTCCAGCGGAGATGCTGCCGACTGGTACTGGAGTTTTAAGGAGTCGACGCCACGTCCCACTTGGAATTCTTTCAGTGCAGCCTTCCGCAATCGATTTGATGATGGCTTCACTGAGAGAGAACTAAGAGAACAGATAAAGAAACGGAAACAAGGCGCTCATGAACCGTTCGACCAGTACTACACAAGTAGAGATTGAGCACTCGCTTGCGAACAACCATGCCCGGGGACGAACTGGTAGAAATTATCAGAGAATATGCGTTGGGAGCTTCAGAACAGCCTTCTGCATTTTCCCATCAACACCATACAGAGATTGCGCCTCCATGCCCGTAGGCAAGAACAACTGGATGAGCGGCGAGGTACCTTCCGTCCACAACCTCGCATAACGGGACCAAATCCCCGAAATCATCATACCGTGGAGTTGATGGCAGCGGACCACCTACTTGCTGACCCAGTACCAGTACCGAGGAGCGGAGCACCACAGGAGCTTGAGGACCCAGCAATGATTGATCGACCCTCCCTTGAAGCAATTACAAGCCCGACGGTCTGTTGGAACTGCCGACAAACGGGGCATCGGTTCTATGCCTGTCCAGCGGAACCGACGCTCTTCTGTTACCGATGCGGGAAGGCCGACACGTACGCACCTGATTGCGGCGGACGGAACTCGTCACTCTGTAGTGGGAAAAATTACGACGGATGTCACCTTTAAAGGAGTAACTAAACCTCTGGAATTTTACATCGTACCTCAATTAACCCAGCATCTTTATCTAGGGGTGGATTTCGTTCGAAAATTTAACTTGGCCCCGGCACTGTTTTCCGGTACGACCCTGGAGTCCGTCACCACAGTTCCTGACCAAACTCAAACCACTCACTTATTACGACATACACTGGATGTGAATCAGCAACTGCAACTTGACTCGGCTATATCGGCTTTTCCATCGCATGAGAAGGAAGGTCTCCGGCGGACGGCACTGGTGTTACACACTATAGATGTGGGGGATGCTAAACCCATAAAACAGAGACATTTTGCCATATCTTCGGCGAAGGAAAAGTTGTTATATCCCGAAGTTGATCGAATGCTAGCATTAGGCGTGATCGAAGAATCGCAGAGCGCGTGGGCTTCCCCAGTCACCTTAGTTGTCAAGCCGAACAAGGTCCGGCTATGCTTAGATGCCAGACGCTTGAACGCCGTCACTGTCAAGGACGCATACCCTCTACCGTTGATTGAAGGCATTTTGAGTCGGTTGCCTAGAGCCCACTTCATCATGAGCTTAGACCTCAAGGACGCCTTCTGGCAAATTCCTTTAGACCCTGGCTCAAAGGAGAAAACAGCCTTCACAGTCCCAGGTCGGCCCCTGTACCAATTCGTGACCATGCCATTCGGATTGTGCAATGCCCCTCAAACAATGACGCGCCTTATGGATAAGGTGATACCACCTCATTTACGGCACCAAGTTTTCGTGTACTTGGACGATCTGCTGCTTATAACCGAGACCTTTAACGAACACATCGACCTGCTGCAGGAGGTGGCTCTACACATCCGGAGGGCAGGGTTAACCATCAACATACAGAAGAGTCAGTTCGTGATGACGGAGGTGAAGTATTTAGGTCACATCATTGGGCATGGCAATATCAAAACCGACCCGGACAAGACTCAAGCGATTGACGTTTTTCCATTACTCAAGACCACCAAGCAATTACGCCGATTCCTAGGCTTATGCGGATGGTACCAGCGTTTTGTACGTGACTATGCCACCATTACCACTCCTTTGACCGACATGCTGCGTAAGAGACGTAAGTTCGTCTGGGAAGAGCCCAGCTTGCGAGCCTTTGAAGAGCTAAAGAAGAGTCTGACTACAGCCCCCGTACTGCACAGCCCGGACTTTGACAAACCGTTCTCAATCCATTGTGACGCGAGTCAACATGGGGTGGGAGCAGTCTTAGTCCAGGTTGCACAAGACGGTGAGGAGAGACCTATAGCCTTCATGTCCCACAAGCTGAACCAGGCCCAGTGGAACTACACGGTCTCGGAGCAGGAATGCCTAGCGGCTGTGCTGGCAGTGAAACGTTTTCGAGCATATATAGAAGGACATCCTTTTGAAATCGTCACTGATCATGCGTCACTGAAATGGCTGATGAGCCAAACTGATCTCCACGGCCGCTTGGCCAGATGGGCCTTGAAATTACAGGCGTTTGACTTCACGATAAGACACCGCAAGGGAAGTCAGCACGTGGTACCAGACACACTATCAAGGATGTTCGCCCCTGAAGGAGCCGAGTTGGCCCAGGAGGACGACAGCCCCCAATGGATCGACTTGGACCATTCCGCCTTCAAGTCAGCATGTTATACCCAGCTGGTGAATACGATTCAGGACCAGTTGCCACAGCTGCCAGAACTACGGGTGACGGAGGGATTTATATACAAGCGGACGAGACACGCCTCCGGAGACCCCATTCAAGAAGAGGAACAGTGGAAGTTATGGGTGCCCGAAGAACTGACAGGCGAATTGATTAAGCGGGCTCATGACCACCCATTGAGTGCACACGGCGGTTATGGTCGTACGCTTCGGCGACTGAAGACTTACTTCTTTTGGCCTAAGATGGCGCAGCAAGTGAAAAAGTACGTAGCCGCTTGTGAGCTGTGCGAATGCACTAAAGCGCCCAATTCTGTCCTTGGGCCCCGATGGGAAAATTCGAACTACCGGAGCGTGTGTTCCAGCGCCTGTATATAGATCTCATCGGTCCGTACCCTCGCTCGACTTCGGGATACACGGGAGCTGTCGTGGTCCTGGACCACTTGTCCAAATTTCCGATTGTGGAACCCCCTTCGAAACCTGCACACCGGCCCCATAGTCAGTTTTCTGGAAAATCGCGTTTTACATATATTTGGAGTACCGGAGAAGCTGGTCTCCGACAACGGAGTTCAGTTCACCTCGTCTAGATTTCGAGAATTAATGGAGCAGTATGGCATTACGCATCAGCGGATTGCCGTTTATTTTCCGCAAGCCAATGCGTCCGAGCGATTGAGCCGCACCCTCATAGCCGCCATTCGGGCCTACGTCCAACCGGATCAGAAGGATTGGGACCACAGGACTTCCGCCATCACCTGTGCCCTGCGTTCGTCTTATCACTCCACCACAGGCATCTCCCCATACTTTGCCGTGTTCGCCCAGCATATGATTTGTCACGGAAACTCGTACCGGCTATTGCGACAGTTGAAAGGGTTGGAAGACCCAATGGTTGTGCTGGAGCCGCACGAGAAACTCCAAATTCTACGAGAACAAATCCGGGAGAGGATTGAAGACAGTAGACGGGTGGGGGAGGAGCGGTACAATCTGCGATCCATCCTTCTGGTTTCAAGGCAGGCGACGAATCTTAGACAAAGTGAAGCAGGTCGGAACTACACTGCCAAGCTAGACAAGAAGTTCGTAAAATGTCGAGTCTTACAAGTGTTAAGTCCCACGCGGTACCTCATTGCGGACATGTCCGGAAGGGAGCTGGGAGTCTACCATGCCAAAAACCTACGACGATGAGAGAAAAAAAAAAACAAAAACATCATAGGGCCAAGCAGCGTTTCCTTCCGTCCCCCATGCCTGGTAGGCATCGTGGACACTGCCCTGTAATGAATCTTGTGACGCCGCTGGTGACCACTACTAACACACCTTGCCCCCAGGTGGCTTGGCATCTCATGTCAGTTGTGACGGTTGCACATCCCACGTCAATTTTGTTGTGGGATGTCAAAAAGAAAAATGGTTAGCCACATGGTGGCAGAGTGTGTGTTGTGAGTCGCGCGGTTGCTATTTACTCAACAATTGCGAAAATCGGTGAACTTAATTTAAGCAGCCGGTTTAGTTAAGCAGCATACCAGAAGCAGGAAGTGCGTACGCGGACACAAAGGTATGATGTTCAGTTCGATTCAAATTATAATCAAATCTAAATAAATGCATCCACCACAGTCGCCATCGTCGCAAGCTGCATATCTTCAATTCCAATCGCCATCTGCCACATCTTCATCATCGTCGTCCTCGACGACCAGCAAGATCGCGCCCGCTATTTCGCAACACGAACATCCAGGCGCGCATCATTCAGTCGGCGGAACCTTGATCCCAGTTTTATTTGTTGTGACTGTTCTTGGCATCGTGTATGCAGTGAAACGTATGAATTTAATTTGACGCGCTCGTGAAGCGTTCACGCGACGAAATTGTCCCTTCTATGAGGATGTCATCGATAATGATAATCCACCGCTGATTTAAGTGTCATGGAGCAATGGGATAGTGGTTCACCAAGTATAAACTATCTTACTGCTGCCTTGAATTTCATCAATTCAAAATATCTAAAATGAAGTTCAGGTGGGGAAAATTTGCTAAGACTGTTTCAAACAATATTTTTCATCAACACAATGCTTGGTACAACGTTCGCTCTACACGATACGGCAAATAATCATCGTCGCAGTGAGTAGTAATCGAACGTTATATGCAATACAAAACGTTATATTATGACAAAGGAATACGGAAAGTTTAGGATCAGAAAATCAAAAATAGCATTAAGTCAAAACAATTTGCGGGCGCCAGTAAAAAAAACAGTAACTGCAATGTTGCGGAATAAACTTAAAGAAATTGCTCAACATTCCTTTTTGCAAAAAAAATATATGAAGCGAATCCATTTGCCAAGCGCTTATATGTTGATTTGCTTAGCACCTATAACCGTTTGATAAAGCTCCTGTCTATTTAACTTTTTACCATACGGAGTTTACCAATTATGTATAACTAAACCTTGAATTGCTTATTTAAGAAAAGAAAAATTTAACTCATTAAAACGATGCCGAGTCATTTTAAATCATTTCCCTTTTAAACTGTTTTAAACTTTAATATAAAATATGTTGATATAAAATGTCCAGTATAGGATTTTTTTTTATATTTTTATTGAAAAACAATAACAGATTATTAATGGAAGCATCTAGAAAAATTTAGTACTGATAGGCATACTTTACAAAAGGTAGAAGAGAAAGTCAGTTAAACCTTTGCATATACGGACTTCATTTTAGAATTTCCGAAGTTGATGCTAATTGAAGGTATTTCAGTATTTTTACTGCACCCCTTATGTTTTACCTCTTAAGCGAAAACGTGACTTAACTTATACAAAGACTGTAAACACACTGTTAAAAATGCAGCACTTAATAAAATGTATGCTTAAGAAGTCCTGCGGAGTTCCTTGGTGAGATTTAAAACTATGGAAGGGTTATTTGAAAGCTGTGTTCTTCCTTCAAACCTTTAACCTTAGGTCACTATTTTTGATACTGTAGGAAGAAAATAAAAATTAGCATTTTAAAGTTTAATTCGAACGTTGAACAATGATTAGATTTTCTAAGAAACAAAGAATTTGACTAAATTTCAAAGGGGATTCTGGATGTTGAGCTATAACTCACAATTTTTTTGGACTGTTTCATTCTTTGCATGAGTACCTCAATATACCGGCAATCTTTGTTTGGTTCAATTTAGCACTTGCTATTTTAAGTTAACTTTTAAGAAAAGGGAATAAAATAAAATTTCTCAATCATTTTGGAATATGATTTAGTAATCACTGCCTACCTACCATTTTAAAGTCATTGTCAATCGAATAGGGTTATTTAATAGTTCGGCATACGCAAACCATTGGCAGAAAATAGATAATCAGATTTCTTAGGCATAACACTAGTTTAGTTGTATAGTGACGTTTTACATCGGTTTATAATTTCTCAAGTTATATAAAAAGTATTGTGAATTCGATCCTATACTCGGTCATTCTCCTTTAGAGATGAATGTTAGGTTTGGTGTTAAATGTATTGACCACTATAAATCCAACAAATGGAAATGATCGTGACATAATAGCTTCGTTAGTGAGCTTATGGTAAACTTGTATGAAATTATTAGAATTTAAATATTTGTACTGCAGCTTTCATTATAAAACTTCCTTTGCGTTCATTCCATTACGTAATAAATGAAGTGATCAGAACCAATACAGTATTATATAAAATGTAAAGTATATGGATAAAATTAACAGATAGTTCTTTGTTCATTTAATTAGCTTCTCGCAGGAAAAGGACATTTAGTACAAAAATAGTTTTACGTATGTGAGAGGTACATAAAATCAAATTTTAAAATTGTCGAACAAATTGCAGATCGTTATTTGATAAGAACGAAAAATTTCTATATACATAAGTGAAAGTTAATGATGTTAATTTATAATTTACTAAAAAAAATAAACAAATAATATGAAGTGCTGAATTAACAACGACTTTCCTTTCCAGTGGTTCTTCTTTTCAGCGGGAAATGAGGTGCAGGGTAGGTATGCCGTCGCGAGGGTAGGGTTTGAGAAAATCCGCTGTGGTCGGTTTCGCGTTCCGCGCGGTACGCGGTACCTTTGTTGTTTTGCCTTTTTATTAGAGTAGCTTTCGTCGGGTTGAGTTAACGTAGTATACTTTTCGGTACCGCGGCGGAAATTCGGGAACGCGAAGTAAAGATTAGATCTTTGTCTTTTGACTGGTTATAGGAAGAAATACGGAGTAACGTAAGGTAGGTTTCCTCTCCGTATGGTTTTGTTTTGTAACGCGTTTGAAAACGGGCATGTATAGGTGGCTGAATATTGTAAGTAAGCGTAACCCATTCGGAGACCCGCGACCGAAATCCTCTCCGATCTAGCTGGCCGACAAGCAGCCACCGCGTGAATGGGTTACGGTGCACGGATTGGTTGACCGGTTGGTACCGTCCGTTGGCACTACTCAGTCTTAACGTCTAGAACCGATGAGAGGTCGGTTCCGCGTTCGGACGTAGACATAAAATCATTACAAATGGCGCCCAACGTGGGGCCCAAAACATCCTAAGGGGATAAGAGATTCGCGTCTTCTGACGAGTTGGTCCTTTACGGAGGATGTAAGGTACTTTGGTACTCAAGCCTCACAAACAGGAGCAGTGGAGTTGTGTGATACACACTAGCAGTCGCTTCACGTGAGTTGTAGCTTCCGCTCTCCTTTGTTTGATTTTTTTTTCGCGACAGAATTCTTCCGATGTGTTGTCCCAGGGTAACCCCTGTAAGGACCTTCTATTTTCTTGATGGAACTGTCAGCCAGATGGGGTTTCTCCTGTCGGCCTGGACTCTCAAGAAAATAGAAGGCTACCTTGCCTTTATGTCGCGGAAGGATTCTACTTATTTCGTATGCGTGATAGACGAGTGGCATCGGTTCAACGTTCGGTGGCGTATGCTGGAGTTGCGGAGCCCGGAATGCTTCCACGCGTCGGGAATTTTGACCGCGTACAAAACCGTTACGGTAGCTCTACCACTTGTCTCGTCGAGTCATTTAACGTAGTTTAGAGACGGTTTTTGTGATGTATGTGGGTATGGGATTAATTATTGCAAATCGACCGAAAGCACCCTTTCTTCGGCAGACTACCACGCACTCTCATTTCCCTTTGGAGGAGTCGACTGCTGGAAGGGAAAGTAGCTGTTCAATATTTTTTTCCCCTTATTAATAGCTCGCCACTATCGGCCACTAATTTAGTCTTAAGTTTTAGTCATATTTCAAGATTTAAAAATTTAATTTAAGATCGATTTCTATTGCTTTATCATTAATGTAATTAAATACGAATGGCCGGTATTTTGAAATAATTGTTAGGAATGATAAATTGGAATCAACGTTAATTTTGTGAAGATGATTTGTATGCAAGGAGCCGTGGGCGGTGAAGTTCCTGCTGCAGTTGTCGCGGCCGAGGTTACACCCGCGCCTTCCACCCACTCCATTGACACCCTCGTGGCGTTAATGCGAGAGATGTCGGAGAGGATTGGCAACTTGGAGGGAAGGCTCCAGAACCTCCCCATGAGCCAACCACCCAGCCGCGTGAGAACTCCGCTTGGCTGGGAGCCCAATCCCAGTGTGGCTATGCCCCACTCTCGACCATCTGATCAATGGGCCCTACCTCCAAGGAACTCAGGAATCGATCCCAGAGCTCCCGAGTATAGACCACGACACAGCACCGCACCTCCGTTGGTACCTTCAGTCCCCGAGGCAGTTCCTTACAACAGGTCAATCGAAGATGCGATTCCCCCCGGGAACGCATTGACACCTTTCCGAGACCCGACGCCTCGTATCATGGAGGGTTGGCGCCTGAACTTCACGGGTTTCAACGCTATGATATCAGCGGACCGATTCCTTTTCAGGATTCAGGCGTTAGTATCCAGCACCCTGGGAGGTGATTTCTCGGCCTTCCTCCGGCATGCACATCTTTTGTCCAGCGGAGATGCTGCCGACTGGTACTGGAGTTTTAAGGAGTCGACGCCACGTCCCACTTGGAATTCTTTCAGTGCAGCCTTCCGCAATCGATTTGATGATGGCTTCACTGAGAGAGAACTAAGGGAACAGATAAAGAAACGGAAACAAGGCGCTCATGAACCGTTCGACCAGTACTACACAAGTATAGTGAGATAGAACTGGTAGAAATTATCAGAGAATATGCGTTGGGAGCTTCAGAACAGCCTTCTGCATTTTCCCATCAACACCATACAGAGATTGCGCCTCCATGCCCGTAGGCAAGAACAACTGGATGAGCGGCGAGGTACCTTCCGTCCACAACCTCGCATAACGGGACCAAATCCCCGAAATCATCACACCGAGGAGTTGATGGCAGCGAACCACCTACTTGCTGACCCAGTACCAGTTCCGAGGAGCGGAGCACCACAGGAGCTTGAGGACCCAGCAATGATTGATCGACCCTCCCTTGAAGCAATTACAAGCCCGACGGTCTGTTGGAACTGCCGACAAACGGGGCATCGGTTCTATGCCTGTCCAGCGGAACCGACGCTCTTCTGCTACCGATGCGGGAAGGCCGACACTTACGCACCTGATTGCGCAAATTGCAAATTGCGAAAAAACTTGCCAGCGAGTGCCGCGACCACCCGTCGGCACTCCTAAAACCCGGACGAACCAAGGCTGATCCCATCACTAGCTATGACCAAGCCCCAGACATGACTCCAATTCTGCTGACTCACACCGCCAAACACAGTTCTCCCGAAGTTCCACAACCGACGCCATCCTTTGTCGAGGCGGACGCGCAGGGAAATGATAGCGAGGCGAAAGTTCCTTGGCATGTCAAACCCTTCCACGTCAGACTGCGGAATTATTTGGCTATTCGACAGCGCATCTTCCATGAGGAGTTGGCTACAACTGTCCCACCGCGAAGAAAGCGAGCCACGCGTCGGATGCGGAGCTTCTGGAGAAGGGTCAGGCAGTCGAGGAAGGTGCTGAAGGACATACACTTAGACGAATTATTGAGGGATGACGTTCGACCATATGCGTCAGTACACCTCCTGCAAAAACGATTGTCAGGTTTAGTCAATACGGGAGCCAGTGTGAATTGCATATCAGCCGATTTTGCAGGGGAGGTACTGGCAATGCACGCGGACCAAATCCACCATTTTACCACCTGGTTAAGCACGGCTGACGGAACTCATCACTCTGTAGTGGGAAAAATTACGACGGATGTCACCTTTAAAGGAGTAACTGAACCTCTGGAATTTTACATCGTACCTCAATTAACCCAGCATCTTTATCTAGGGGTGGATTTCGTTCGAAAATTTAACTTGGCCCCGGCACTGTTTTCCGGTACGACCCTGGAGTCCGTCACCACAGTTCCTGACCAAACTCAAACCACTCACTTATTACGACATACACTGGATGTGAATCAGCAACTGCAACTTGACTCGGCTATATCGGCTTTTCCATCGCATGAGAAGGAAGGTCTCCGGCGGACGGCACTGGTGTTACACACTATAGATGTGGCGGATGTTAAACCCATAAAACAGAGACATTTTGCCATATCTTCGGCGAAGGAAAAGTTGTTATATCCCGAAGTTGATCGAATGCTAGCATTAGGCGTGATCGAAGAATCGCAGAGCGCGTGGGCTTCCCTAGTCACCTTAGTTGTCAAGCCGAACAAGGTCCGGCTATGCTTAGATGCCAGACGCTTGAACGCCGTCACAGTCAAGGACGCATACCCTCTACCGTTGATTGGAGGCATTTTTAGTCGGTTGCCTAAAGCCCACTTCATCACGAGCTTAGACCTCAAGGACGCCTTCTGGCAAATTCCTTTAGACCCTGGCTCAAAGGAGAAAACAGCCTTCACAGTCCCAGGTCGGCCCCTGTACCCATTCGTGACCATGCCATTCGGATTGTGCAATGCCCCTCAAACAATGACGCGCCTTATGGATAAGGTGATACCACCTCATTTACGGCACCAAGTTTTCGTGTACTTGGACGATCTGCTGCTTATAACCGAGACCTTTAACGAACACATCGACCTGCTTCAGGAGGAGGCTCTACACATCCGGAGGGCAGGGTTAACCATCAACATACAGAAGAGTCAGTTCGTGATGACGGAGGTGAAGTATTTAGGTCACATCATTGGGCATGGCAATATCAAAACCGACCCGGACAAGACTCAAGCGATTGACGTTTTTCCATTACTCAAGACCACCAAGCAATTACGCCGATTCCTAGGCTTATGCGGATGGTACCAGCGTTTTGTACGTGACTATGCCACCATTACCACTCCTTTGACCGACATGCTGCGTAAGGGACGTAAGTTCGTCTGGGAAGAGCCCAGCTTGCGAGCCTTTGAAGAGCTAAAGAAGAGTCTGACTACAGCCCCCGTACTGCACAGCCCGGACTTTGACAAACCGTTCTCAATCCATTGTGATGCGAGTCAACATGGGGTGGGAGCAGTCTTAGTCCAGGTTGCACAAGACGGTGAGGAGAGACCTATAGCCTTCATGTCCCACAAGCTGAACCAGGCCCAGTGGAACTACACGGTCTCGGAGCAGGAATGCCTAGCGGCTGTGCTGGCAGTGAAACGTTTTCGAGCATATGTAGAAGGACATCCTTTTGAAATCGTCACTGATCATGCGTCACTGAAATGGCTGATGAGCCAAACTGATCTCCACGGCCGCTTGGCCAGATGGGCCTTGAAGTTACAGGCGTTTGACTTCACGGTAAGACACCGCAAGGAAAGTCAGCACGTGGTACCAGACACACTATCAAGGATGTTCGCCCCTGAAGGAGCCGAGTTGGCCCAGGAGGACGACAGCCCCCAATGGATCGACTTGGACCATTCCGCCTTCAAGTCAGCATGTTATACCCAGCTGGTGAATACGATTCAGGACCAGTTGCCACAGCTGCCAGAACTACGGGTGACGGAGGGATTTATATACAAGCGGACGAGACACGCCTCCGGAGACCCCATTCAAGAAGAGGAACAGTGGAAGTTATGGGTGCCCGAAGAACTGACATGCGAATTGATTAAGCGGGCTCATGACCACCCATTGAGTGCACACGGTGGTTATGGTCGTACGCTTCGGCGACTGAAGACTTACTTCTTTTGGCCTAAGATGGCGCAGCAAGTGAAAAAGTACGTAGCCGCTTGTGAGCTGTGCAAATGCACTAAAGCGCCCAATTCTGTTCTTCGGCCCCCGATGGGAAAATTCGAACTACCGGAGCGTGTGTTCCAGCGCCTGTATATAGATCTCATCGGTCCGTACCCTCGCTTGACTTCGGGATACACGGGAGCTGTCGTGGTCCTGGACCACTTGTCCAAATTTCCGATTGTGGAACCCCTTCGAAACCTGCACACCGGCCCCATAGTCAGTTTTCTGGAAAATCGCGTTTTACATACATTTGGAGTACCGGAGAAGCTGGTCTCCGACAACGGAGTTCAGTTCACCTCGTCTAGATTTCGAGAATTAATGGAGAAGCATGGCATTACGCATCAGCGTAATGCGTCCGAGCGATTGAACCGCACCCTCATAGCCGCCATTCGGGCCTACGTCCAACCGGATCAGAAGAATTGGGACCGCAGGACTTCCGCCATCACCTGTGCCCTGCGTTCGTCTTATCACTCCACCACAGGCATCTCCCCATACTTTGCCGTGTTCGCCCAGCATATGATTTGTCACGGAAACTCGTACCGGCTATTGCGACAGTTGAAAGGGTTGGAAGACCCAATGGTTGTGCTGGAGCCGCACGAGAAACTCCAAATTCTACGAGAACAAATCCGGGAGAGGATTGAAGACAGTAGACGGGTGGGGGAGGAGCGGTACAATCTGCGATCCATCCTTCTGGTTTCAAGGCAGGCGACGAATCTTAGACAAAGTGAAGCAGGTCGGAACTACACTGCCAAGCTAGACAAGAAGTTCGTAAAATGTCGAGTCTTACAAGTGTTAAGTCCCACGCGGTACCTCATTGCGGACATGTCCGGAAGGGAGCTGGGAGTCTACCATGCCAAAGACCTACGACGATGAGAGAAAAAAAAAAACAAAAACATCATAGGGCCAAGCAGCGTTTCCTTCCGTCCCCCATGCCTGGTAGGCATCGTGGACACTGCCCTGTAATGAATCTTGTGACGCCGCTGGCGACCACTACTAACACACCTTGCCCCCAGGTGGCTTGGCATCTCATGTCAGTTGTGACGGTTGCACATCCCACGTCAATTTTGTTGTGGGATGTCAAAAAGAAAAATGGTTAGCCACATGGTGGCAGAGTGTGTGTTGTGAGTCGCGCGGTTGCTATTTACTCAACAATTGTGAAAATCGGTGAACTTAATTTAAGCAGCCGGTTTAGTTAAGCAGCATACCAGAAGCAGGAAGTACGTACGCGGACACAAAGGTATGATGTTCAGTTCGATTCAAATTATAATCAAATCTAAATAAATGCATCCACCACAGTCGCCATCGTCGCAAGCTGCATATCTTCAATTCCAATCGCCATCTGCCACATCTTCATCATCGTCGTCCTCGACGACCAGCAAGATCGCGCCCGCTATTTCGCAACACGAACATCCAGGCGCGCATCATTCAGTCGGCGGAACCTTGATCCCAGTTTTATTTGTTGTGACTGTTCTTGGCATCGTGTATGCAGTGAAACGTATGAATTTAATTCGACGCGCTCGTGAAGCGTCCACGCGACGAAATTGTCCCTGCTATGAGGATGTGTAGTAATCTAGGAGCTATGGCTCTAAAAGCAGCGCTGACACAGGCACACAGCACCAACTCAATTTAACAAGGAGTAACCATTCAGTCACCTTCCTC
Organism: Odontomyia ornata; assembly: GCA_963969285.1. Lineage (NCBI taxonomy): Eukaryota > Metazoa > Arthropoda > Insecta > Diptera > Stratiomyidae > Odontomyia > Odontomyia ornata. Next base: position 307,877,043 of record OZ017738.1, read on the forward strand.
ATCGCAACACTCATTTTTTTTCGCATGAAAAATAAGTAAAGAAAAAATTTCTTTTGTACTTAACACCCGGGAAACATAATTCTAAAGCTGTTTTAATGTGTAGTGATTTTATTTCAATGTCTTTTGAATATAATTTAACTAATTGCGGTGTAACGCGGTATGCAAATGCTTAGAACGAAACGGTTAACCCCTTAAATTATAGGAACGATAAAATCATTGTGTCATTTAAACCCCACAAAATTTGTCAAATGTTACCCATTCCAACCATAATATTAATTAAAAATTGCTTTGTTTGTCGGAAATTAACGCGTGCCTGTCCTATTCTTTCGATTTATTTCCCCCTTAATTACGCCTAATAATTATAAACATAAATTGCTTTCAATTGAAAACTTAATCGAATCTACACAAAAAAATAAACAATTTAGAATTTTAAAAAAATAACCGAAATGAGTGTGCATTATCACCACCGCATGTTCACACATAGATGGCACTTCTATTTCCACATGGTACGAGCGAGGTTATTGCGTTTGCCTCGAACATGTTTCAGTGAACAGTTTCCCATAAACCGCTCCGTACGCAAGGCGGATAAGATAAAGTGCCAGTGAAGTGTGAGGTGAAGTGATGTGAATGGTTGGCGAGGGAGTCTTATTAAGAAACCGTGAGTAAATTAATATTAGTTTTTCTAAGGACTATTTTTCTTTTTTTTTCTTTCGAATGAGTGTATAAGTTTAAGCAATGATAACAACTTAAACGATGACATGGGCTGAAAATCAAAATTGCGGATTCCTCCGAAGGCTAATAGACCTAAGGCTAGTGATGTAACAGACCCCAGAGAAAATGAATTCGAAGAATTCTGTTTGAAACGAGAAGGGCTGGGAGGAACCGTCGCCTATTCAAAAGGCGGCTATACCAATTGCTTTAAGTGGTAAGGATATATTAGCATGAGCGAAAAACGGTACTGGAAAAACCGGTACTTATTGCATTCCCGTAATCGAGCAAATTGACCCATCTCGTGATGTCATCCAAGCTCGTGTCATCGTACCATCGAGAGTGTGACTTCTGCTTGCGGGACTCAGCAGGCGGAAATCGGACACGTTAGAACGTGGAGTGTAGTTTAGGACGAACGGGGGCAGTGTAAGTGGCAGTCAGCTAAACTGTGTTTTGTCTCATTTTCTTCGACGCTCTTTGTATCACCTGTCCTGCTTTCGTTGACTGCAAGAAAATTCCTTTTCGAACTAAAAAGAAAAGGGACTGTTTGGTGGATTGTTATTGATATGAAGTTCTATGGAAAAATATTTTGTTCATGAAAGCTTCAAGCCAGAGACAAAAATGCAATTTAGCAAAGACTCGAGGCAAAAGTTGGATAATTGGAGTTGTGCGAGTGTATAGGACAGTTAATGGTTGTTTTGTGCGTGTCCAGAGATTGCTAAAGTATCCGAGTTCGGGTCAGTTAATGAATCTACGCGTGCGAATCCGCCAGCTACACAAATTATGTTTTGTAAGCGATTCGAAGGGACGACGAAGGCAGGAAAGTGTGCAACATAGAGCAAATGGAAGCAGTGAAGACTTTGTGCATTTAGTATGGGTTTTACTACGTTGAAAGGGGAGTATCGCTATTTGTTAGTGGTTATTGGATTTATTAGAAACGCCAAGGTGATGCTCGTCGTAAGCCGCGACAATAAAGCGTGTATTACTGTTGTTTATCCCGATCTGCTACGCCGCTCTCGAACTGAATTAATGAAAACATTGAATCGAACTTCCTGAACGTGCTTAAAATAAATTTGAGCTTAACCGACAGTTTATCGGCTTTCTTTATATTGTTTCTTCGTGAAATGTTAGTAATAGTATTTCCTGTGAAACTTTAGCCAGACTTAATTTGTGGAAAATAGACATTTATCAATCCACAATGGTTATTTCCGCTGAATCTTTTCGCAACTATGAACTTGTTCTGAAAGATCTTCTGGCTGGGGGAATTGCTGGGATGTGTTCTAAAACTGCTGTAGCGCCATTAGATAGGATAAAAATCTTACTTCAAGCACATTCCTCTCATTACGGACATTTAGGGGTGTTTAGTGGTCTCAGGCACATAATATTGAAGGAATCATTTTGGCATTGTATAAAGGCAATGGAGCACAGACGATTAGGATATTTCCGTACGCAGCCACGCAGTTCACACCCTTTGAAATGTACAAGAAATACTTATCGCAGTTTGAACTACATTTAAAAGTTTGTAGTACACGCGGATAAATTTATAGCAGGAGCTTGTGCAGGACTGACGGCTGTTACATTGGCATATCCGCTAGATACAATTCGTGCTCGTTTAGCATTTCAAGTAATGGGAGAACACAAATACACTGGAATTTTGCAGTGTGCTTCTGAAATGTTCCACAATGAAGGCGGAATACGTGCACTTTACAGAGGGTTTTTTTTTCGTACTTTAACAGGCATGGTCCCGTATGCCGGGCTGTCATTTTACTGTTTTGAGATGTTTAAATTTTTTTGCATGAAGTATTTGCCAAAGTACGCATGCAATAAATGCGAAAGGAATACTGGTGGCCTTGTATTACATATACCTGTAAAACTGGTATGTGGTGGCTTAGCTGGAGCTGTTGCGCAATCAATTTCATATCCCTTGAATGTTACTAGAAGAGGAATGCAACTCGCAATGATGAGCCCAGACACAACAAAATTTGGGATGGGAATGATGCAAACATTAACGTTAATTTACCGTGAAAACGGTATCGTTCGAGGATTATATCGAGGAACTATTTAAGAGCAATACCCATGGTAGCTGTTTCATTTTCCACATACGAAATACTTAAACAAGCTCTAAAATTGGATACAGGGATGAAAATTTAATTTAATATTGGCCTAAAACATTTCAATCATCAAAAGTTCATACATTTGAAGCAAAAAGCGCATCGTCTTAATGCGTTATTCTCTAAGTTGCAAATAAGCCAATCGATAATATTTTGCAATTCAACGCGACGTGTGGAATTGCTGGCTAAGAAGATCACGGAACTTGGTTATTGTTGTTACTATATCCGTGCCAACATGGCGCAGGCGCATAGAAATCGTGTTTTCCATGAATTTTCGACAGGGACTATGCAGAAATCTAGTCTGCTCTGATCTTTTTACACGTGGTATTGATGTATAGGCTGTGAATGTTGCTATTAATTGCGATTTTTCACGTATGGCTGAGACTTACTCGCATCGTATTGGCCGTTCAGGGCGTTTCGTACCCTTGGGTATTGCCATTAATCTAATCGCATATGAGGATCGTTTCGATTTGCATCGCATTGAAAAGGAATTAGCCCTGAGATTAAACCAATTCCAAAGGTGGTCGATCCTTCGCTTACGTTGCCAACTCGTTACCAAGTTTGCAAAGCGGTAACGGAAACGACATGAGCAATTCATCAATCAATAAAGAAGGGAACGTGAGCAAGTGGAAAAACGTGGGAAGAACGATGTCTCTGAAATAGTTAAATGCTACAAGTGTGTTAGTCCGTGCGGGAATGCGCGAGTGCCTGATTTATGTGTGAATGTATTCGCGTTTTGGATTTATAGTACTTTATGAATGAACAAATTGTGAATGAAACGGCGTGAATGAAAATTTTGATTTTTTAATACTTATGCGATTCGAATGATAAATTATGAAAGGGATTGTAGGGGATTGATTACCAAAGTGTTTTTAAGAGTATTGGGAGGAGAAAAGAAAAAAAAATTAACATAATGAAAAGAGCTAAAGTTGGTCGCGTTAGCTTTAATGAGGAATAGGGGAAGGAGTTAGATGAATCTGTAAATAGTGCAGAACAGTTTGGCCCAATATATGGGGCCTAGAATGATTTGGCAAAACGAACTCAGGCTCTGATTTCTAGAGTCCAAACAGTAATAAAATTGAATTTAATAGGGATAAAGAAAGAGCGCACTTTGATAAAATGGTGTGAATAATAGACGAGTGGGAGCAGACGCGACCAAAATGTATGAAATAGGCAAATGCAAATGCACAGAATTTTTTTTTAATGAACGTTTGCATGCAATCCCGTATGGATGAAAATAAGCTCATTTCGCGTCCATTACTTTATAGGTCTTTGTTCGATACGTCAAGTTCAATATGCGTTATTTCAGGTTTGTGGCAGAGACAACTTCTACCATCCTGTGGATGCACAGCGAAAGAAAAGAAGAAGAAAAAAAAAGGGAAACACTTCAGATATTGCTACTTTTTCTACGACAGTGCCTGTAAAAAAATGATAGCAGCTGCCAATATCGCCATGAGCCATCAGCATTACGTCCCGAAGTGTTGCGCAACAGGTGGTTGGAAGGCGAGGTGAAGATCGTCATCGTACGGAGCGGCACATGTTGATTGGGAAACGGCGGGACCGTACTCCCTGTTTCTGGGAAAACACACCGTTTGGATGCAAAAAGGCGAATGGTGTATTCACACATAGTTCAACAAAGATTGATAAAGCAATTGAAAAGTTAGATCCAGGAGAATCAGTCAGATCACTCAATCCTATATTGACCAACGGATTGCATATAAAGAAACATTAAGCATTAAAAGCCGAAAATAAGTAGCAGCAAGCATTACCACGTTCAAAGACCATACGTTTGTGATATTAAAAAAAAAAAAGTTTACATATATTTACAATTGGATAGCTGAATTTTTATAGGATTGTATACACACTTAGGATATATTTGATGCCTTCCTACTCGTGTACTAATATTTGTTATACGAATAATCTACACTACCAAAAGAAAGAAGTCGTGACTCATAAATTACAACCGGTACAATAATACGCTTAAAAATGAATTACAGGACTTGCTTACCTACAAATCGTCAACGAGCGCTCGTCGTCGAGGGAAAGGTATTGTAAGTACCCTTTTTAATTTCTATATATATAATATTATACTATTTATTCTATATATATAATATTACACTATTTATTCTATATATATAATATTATACTATTTATTCTATATTTATCTAAATTTTTTCTATCTAAAATTTTAATTAATTATTATCAATATTTCACTTATATAAATGACAGAATTGTGAGAGTTTCAGCTACACAAAAAAAAAAAAAAAATTTACTCTCGAATACTTAAATGTTCTAAAGTTCAATTCAGATTGAGTTAAAATTTTTCATATAACGTTCTCCGAATTTCTTGACTTTGTTATAAGTCAAATTGATTCGTTCCCACATCATAAATACTTTTATCGCGTATTGTGCCATCGGGCAGTAATGACAGATCAGTTACAGTGTGTCTTACGAATTTCTCGACACTCCTTACAAGTCAATTGGAGTCGTACTCTCGCATTCGCATATATCAGTCTCAGGCTTGACTCTGTTCGCTTCGAAAAATTCGTGGAATCAAATGAATCTCCTTTTCAAAGCACAAAGCATTACAATAACGAATGATTGCACAAGTTGATGTTTTCTGTTTATGTTTTATAAATTCTGTTGAATTGTGTGATAAATTAATGCTTAATGTCGTCTTACATCTAGCAACACAAAGTCTATTTGAATGTTTAATAAACAGCACAATATAAATGATAAATTTAAAAGAAACGCCAGGAAAAAACTGTGAGAAGTGAAGAAATCGGTTAAATAGTGGGGAAGATTCTTACGGAAAATTGTGAAGCGAACCCAGATGATTTAACTTTGTACTCATTCTTAAGTCCTACTTTATATAAATCCAAGATCCAACAGAGATTTGAATTGGATACTTACCGGCTTTATTATCATCATAATCATAACATTGTCTTTAAAAAAATAATCGATTAACGATATTTGTTTGCCATCAAAGCACAAGAGGCATTTTATCGTATTATATCATCCTATTACTCGCAAAGTCGTTAACTGTTATAGCACCTACGGTATTTTATATAAACAGTGGTTTTTTTGTTCATTATCATTTCTCCAGGCGAGCTATGTACAAGTATACATTCCTCCATTGTAGAGTGCAATTTAAAATGTTAAGCTGTGTTTTTTATGATACTCGTTTAATTTGAGTAACATAGCCTTAAGATCTCTTTCTTTTTTCCACACACTCATCCTTCTCATTTAGTATTTGTAGCTTACATTTTAATTTCTTTGTTCTTAATTAATTTTCTATGAATTTATATAAAAATAAAAAACTGATGAATTGTTAAACAAAAATTGGTCTTTTCCCTTCCGGTCTTTTCCAATCGGGTATAGGACCCGGTACGGTGGCAGGCTTCCACCCCAAAATATGAGCCAGCCGCCGGGTACAGAATAATTCCTTCTTTTGTTTCAGGAGACCTTATGGGTTGAGTGGCCCAAGCCAAGTGCCTTTTTATGGCATAGAGTTATGCAATTCAATTGTATAATTCTATGACATAAATTGGTCACCGGGGTACTCTCCTTCTGATGGGAAAGTTCATATAATCCAAGTTATATGAGTTTTCCACTCAGAAGAGGAATATACCTGGCCACTTCAACAGTTTAACATTGGATTTATTCCGGTTGGGTGGGCATGAAGGGGCTCCACCACCACCCGGTTGCCCCTCTTTCATTTGTGGGCCCTGAATGTATTTGGGTAAAGACGAGGTCACCCCCAAATTAGTCTTTCTTGTCAGGTTGCACTTGTTCTCGCAACAAGTCGTAATTCCTTCGTGGAGGTTTTCTACAGATTTGCGACTTCGGTCGCATTCACGAATTGCTTGATCTCTGCAAGCAATTCGTGAATGCGAAATGCTTTGTAGTGAGTCCTCGTGCCGGGGAAATGAACCCGCCCCACGACACCGCAATGCTAGCCTGCCAGCGCATTCACGCGTCTCCGGACGAGGGCATTCTCGGCAGGAATCAACACTTTCCTCTGCCGGGGAAGCAGAGCATCGCTGCGGTCCTTCACGGACTTATTGAAAACTCCTATTCACTACAGATGTCATCGATAATGATAATCCACCGCTTATTTAAGTGTCATGGAGCAATGGGATAGTGGTTCACCAAGTATAAACTATCTTACTGCTGCCTTGAATTTCATCAATTCAAAATATCTAAAATGAAGTTCAGGTGGGGAAAATTTGCTAAGACTGTTTCAAACAATATTTTTCATCAACACAATGCTTGGTACAACGTTCGCTCTACACGATACGGCAAATAATCATCGTCGCAGTGAGTAGTAATCGAACGTTATATGCAATACAAAACGTTATATTATGACAAAGGAATACGGAAAGTTTAGGATCAGAAAATCAAAAATAGCATTAAGTCAAAACAATTTGCGGGCGCCAGTAAAAAAAACAGTAACTGCAATGTTGCGGAATAAACTTAAAGAAATTGCTCAACATTCCTTTTTGCAAAAAAAATATATGAAGCGAATCCATTTGCCAAGCGCTTATATGTTGATTTGCTTAGCACCTATAACCGTTTGATAAAGCTCCTGTCTATTTAACTTTTTACCATACGGAGTTTACCAATTATGTATAACTAAACCTTGAATTGCTTATTTAAGAAAAGAAAAATTTAACTCATTAAAACGATGCCGAGTCATTTTAAATCATTTCCCTTTTAAACTGTTTTAAACTTTAATATAAAATATGTTGATATAAAATGTCCAGTATAGGATTTTTTTTTATATTTTTATTGAAAAACAATAACAGATTATTAATGGAAGCATCTAGAAAAATTTAGTACTGATAGGCATACTTTACAAAAGGTAGAAGAGGAAGTCAGTTAAACCTTTGCATATACGGACTTCATTTTAGAATTTCCGAAGTTGATGCTAATTGAAGGTATTTCAGTATTTTTACTGCACCCCTTATGTTTTACCTCTTAAGCGAAAACGTGACTTAACTTATACAAAGACTGTAAACACACTGTTAAAAATGCAGCACTTAATAAAATGTATGCTTAAGAAGTCCTGCGGAGTTCCTTGGTGAGATTTAAAACTATGGAAGGGTTATTTGAAAGCTGTGTTCTTCCTTCAAACCTTTAACCTTAGGTCACTATTTTTGATACTGTAGGAAGAAAATGAAAATTAGCATTTTAAAGTTTAATTCGAACGTTGAACAATGATTAGATTTTCTAAGAAACAAAGAATTTGACTAAATTTCAAAGGGGATTCTGGATGTTGAGCTATAACTCACGATTTTTTTGGACTGTTTCATTCTATGCATGAGTACCTCAATATACCGTCAATCTTCGTTTGGTTCAATTTAGCACTTGCTATTTTAAGTTAACTTTTAAGAAAAGGGAATAAAATAAAATTCCTCAATCATTTTGGAATATGATTTAGTAATCACTGCCTACCTACCATTTTAAAGTCATTATCAATCGAATAGGGTTATTTAATAGTTCGGCATACGCAAACCATTGGCAGAAAATAGATAATCAGATTTCTTAGGCATAACACTAGTTTAGTTGTATAGTGACGTTTTACATCGGTTTATAATTTCTCAAGTTATATAAAAAGTATTGTGAATTCGATCCTATACTCGGTCATTCTCCTTTAGAGATGAATGTTAGGTTTGGTGTTAAATGTATTGACCACTATAAATCCAACAAATGGAAATGATCGTGACATAATAGCTTCGTTAGTGAGCTTATGGTAAACTTGTATGAAATTATTAGAATTTAAATATTTGTACTGCAGCTTTCATTATAAAACTTCCTTTGCGTTCATTCCATTACGTAATAAATGAAGTGATCAGAACCAATACAGTATTATATAAAATGTAAAGTATATGGATAAAATTAACAGATAGTTCTTTGTTCATTTAATTAGCTTCTCGCAGGAAAAGGACATTTAGTACAAAAATAGTTTTACGTATGTGAGAGGTACATAAAATCAAATTTTAAAATTGTCGAACAAATTGCAGATCGTTATTTGATAAGAACGAAAAATTTCTATATACATAAGTGAAAGTTAATGATGTTAATTTATAATTTACTAAAAAAAATAAACAAATAATATGAAGTGCTGAATTAACAACGACTTTCCTTTCCAGTGGTTCTTCTTTTCAGCGGGAAATGAGGTGCAGGGTAGGTATGCCGTCGCGAGGGTAGGGTTTGAGAAAATCCGCTGAGGTCGGTTTCGCGTTCCGCGCGGTACGCGGTACCTTTGTTGTTTTGCCTTTTTATTAGAGTAGCTTTCGTCGGGTTGAGTTAACGTAGTATACTTTTCGGTACCGCGGCGGAAATTCGGGAACGCGAAGTAAAGATTAGATCTTTGTCTTTTGACTGGTTATAGGAAGAAATACGGAGTAACGTAAGGTAGGTTTCCTCTCCGTATGGTTTTGTTTTGTAACGCGTTTGAAAATGGGCATGTATAGGTGGCTGAATATTGTAAATGAGCGTAACCCATTCGGAGACCCGCGACCGAAATCCTCTCCGATCTAGCTGGCCGACAAGCAGGCACCGCGTGAATGGGTTACGGTGCACGGATTGGTTGACCGGTTGGTACCGTCCGTTGGCACTACTCAGTCTTAACGTCTAGAACCGATGAGAGGTCGGTTCCGCGTTCGGACGTAGACATAAAATCATTACAAATGGCGCCCAACGTGGGGCCCAAAACATCCTAAGGGGATAAGAGATTCGCGTCTTTTGACGAGTTGGTCCTTTACGGAGGATGTAAGGTACTTTGGTACTCAAGCCTCACAAACAGGAGCAGTGGAGTTGTGTGATACACACTAGCAGTCGCTTCACGTGAGTTGTAGCTTCCGCTCTCCTTTGTTTGATTTTTTTTTCGCGACAGAGTTCTTCCGATGTGTTGTCCCAGGGTAACCCCTGTAAGGACCTTTTATTTTCTTGATGGAACTGTCAGCCAGATGGGGTTTCTCCTGTCGGCCTGGACTCTCAAGAAGATAGAAGGCTACCTTGCCTTTATGTCGCGGAAGGATTCTACTTATTTCGTATGCGTGATAGACGAGTGGCATCGGTTCAACGTTCGGTGGCGTATGCTGGAGTTGCGGAGCCCGGAATGCTTCCACGCGTCGGGAATTTTGACCGCGTACAAAACCGTTACGGTAGCTCTACCACTTGTCTCGTCGAGTCATTTAACGTAGTTTAGAGACGGTTTTTGTGATGTATGTGGGTATGGGATTAATTATTGCAAATCGACCGAAAGCACCCTTTCTTCGGCAGACTACCACGCACTCTCATTTCCCTTTGGAGGAGTCGACTGCTGGAAGGGAAAGTAGCTGTTCAATATTTTTTTCCCCTTATTAATAGCTCGCCACTATCGGCCACTAATTTAGTCTTAAGTTTTAGTCATATTTCAAGATTTAAAAATTTAATTTAAGATCGATTTCTATTGCTTTATCATTAATGTAATTAAATACGAATGGCCGGTATTTTGAAATAATTGTTAGGAATGATAAATTGGAATCAACGTTAATTTTGTGAAGATGATTTGTATGCAAGGAGCCGTGGGCGGTGAAGTTCCTGCTGCAGTTGTCGCGGCCGAGGTTACACCCGCGCCTTCCACCCACTCCATTGACACCCTCGTGGCGTTAATGCGAGAGATGTCGGAGAGGATTGGCAACTTGGAGGGAAGGCTCCAGAAACTCCCCATGAGCCAACCACCCAGCCGCGTGAGAACTCCGCTTGGCTGGGAGCCCAATCCCAGTGTGGCTATGCCCCACTCTCGACCATCTGATCAATGGGCCCTACCTCCAAGGAACTCAGGAATGGATCCCAGAGCTCCCGGGTATAGACCACGACACAGCACCGCACCTCCGTTGGTACCTTCAGTCCCCGAGGCAGTTCCTTACAACAGGTCAATCGAAGATGCGATTCCCCCCGGGAACGCATTGACACCTTTCCGAGACCCGATGCCTCGTATCATGGAGAGTTGGCGCCTGAACTTCACGGGTTTCAACGCTATGATATCAGCGGACCGATTCCTTTTCAGGATTCAGGCGTTAGTATCCAGCACCCTGGGAGGTGATTTCTCGGCCTTCCTCCGGCATGCACATCTTTTGTCCAGCGGAGATGCTGCCGACTGGTACTGGAGTTTTAAGGAGTCGACGCCACGTCCCACTTGGAATTCTTTCAGTGCAGCCTTCCGCAATCGATTTGATGATGGCTTCACTGAGAGAGAACTAAGAGAAAAGATAAAGAAACGGAAACAAGGCGCTCATGAACCGTTCGACCAGTACTACACAAGTATAGTGAGATTGAGCACTCGCTTGCGAACAACCATGCCCGAGGACGAACTGGTAGAAATTATCAGAGAATATGCGTTGGGAGCTTCAGAACAGCCTTCTGCATTTTCCCATCAACACCATACAGAGATTGCGCCTCCATGCCCGTAGGCAAGAACAACTGGATGAGCGGCGAGGTACCTTCCGTCCACAACCTCGCATAACGGGACCAAATCCCCGAAATCATCATACCGTGGAGTTGATGGCAGCGCACCACCTACTTGCTGACCCAGTACCAGTACCGAGGAGCGGAGCACCACAGGAGCTTGAGGACCCAGCAATGATTGATCGACCCTCCCTTGAAGCAATTACAAGCCCGACGGTCTGTTGGAACTGCCGACAAACGGAGCATCGGTTCTATGCCTGTCCAGCGGAACCGACGCTCTTCTGTTACCGATGCGGGAAGGCCGACACGTACGCACCTGATTGCGCAAATTGCAAATTGCGAAAAAAACTTGCCAGCGAGTGCCGCGACCACCCGTCGGCACTCCTAAACCCCGGACGAACCAAGGCTGATCCCATCACTAGCTATGACCAAGCCCCAGACATGACTCCAATTCTGCTGACTCACACCGCCAAACACAGTTCTCCCGAAGTTCCACCACCGACGCCGTCCTTTGTCGAGGCGGCCGCGCAAGGAAATGATAGCGAGGCGGAAGTTCCTTGGCATGTCAAACCCTTCCACGTCAGACTGCGGAATTATTTGGCTACTCGACAGCGCATCTTCCATGAGGAGTTGGCTACAACTGTCCCACCGCGAAGAAAGCGAGCCACGCGTCGGATGCGGAGCTTCTGGAGAAGGGTCAGGCAGTCGAGGAAGGTGCTGAAGGACATACACTTAGACGAATTATTGAGGGATGACGTTCGACCATATGCGTCAGTACACCTCCTGCAAAAACGATTGTCAGGTTTAGTCGATACGGGAGCCAGTGTGAATTGCATATCAGCCGATTTTGCAGGGGAGGTACTGGCAATGCACGCGGACCAAATCCACCATTTTACCACCTGGTTAAGCACGGCGGACGGAACTCGTCACTCTGTAGTGGGAAAAATTACGACGGATGTCACCTTTAAAGGAGTAACTAAACCTCTGGAATTTTACATCGTACCTCAATTAACCCAGCATCTATATCTAGGGGTGGATTTCGTTCGAAAATTTAACTTGGCCCCGGCACTGTTTTCCGGTACGACCCTGGAGTCCGTCACCACAGTTCCTGACCAAACTCAAACCACTCACTTATTACGACATACACTGGATGTGAATCAGCAACTGCAACTTGACTCGGCTATATCGGCTTTTCCATCGCATGAGAAGGAAGGTCTCCGGCGGACGGCACTGGTGTTACACACTATAGATGTGGGGGATGCTAAACCCATAAAACAGAGACATTTTGCCATATCTTCGGCGAAGGAAAAGTTGTTATATCCCGAAGTTGATCGAATGCTAGCATTAGGCGTGATCGAAGAATCGCAGAGCGCGTGGGCTTCCCCAGTCACCTTAGTTGTCAAGCCGAACAAGGTCCGGCTATGCTTAGATGCCAGACGCTTGAACGCCGTCACTGTCAAGGACGCATACCCTCTACCGTTGATTGAAGGCATTTTGAGTCGGTTGCCTAAAGCCCACTTCATCACGAGCTTAGACCTCAAGGACGCCTTCTGGCAAATTCCTTTAGACCCTGGCTTAAAGGAGAAAACAGCCTTCACAGTCCCAGTTCGGCCCCTGTACCAATTCGTGACCATGCCATTCGGATTGTGCAATGCCCCTCAAACAATGACGCGCCTTATGGATAAGGTGATACCACCTCATTTACGGCACCAAGTTTTCGTGTACTTGGACGATCTGCTGCTTATAACCGAGACCTTTAACGAACACATCGACCTGCTTCAGGAGGTGGCTCTACACATCCGGAGGGCAGGGTTAACCATCAACATACAGAAGAGTCAGTTCGTGATGACGGAGGTGAAGTATTTAGGTCACATCATTGGGCATGGCAATATCAAAACCGACCCGGACAAGACTCAAGCGATTGACGTTTTTCCATTACTCAAGACCACCAAGCAATTACGCCGATTCCTAGGCTTATGCGGATGGTACCAGCGTTTTGTACGTGACTATGCCACCATTACCACTCCTTTGACCGACATGCTGCGTAAGGGACGTAAGTTCGTCTGGGAAGAGCCCAGCTTGCGAGCCTTTGAAGAGCTAAAGAAGAGTCTGACTACAGCCCCCGTACTGCACAGCCCGGACTTTGACAAACTGTTCTCAATCCATTGTGACGCGAGTCAACATGGGGTGGGAGCAGTCTTAGTCCAGGTTGCACAAGACGGTGAGGAGAGACCTATAGCCTTCATGTCCCACAAGCTGAACCAGGCCCAGTGGAACTACACGGTCTCGGAGCAGGAATGCCTAGCGGCTGTGCTGGCAGTGAAACGTTTTCGAGCATATGTAGAAGGACATCCTTTTGAAATCGTCACTGATCATGCGTCACTGAAAAGGCTGATGAGCCAAACTGATCCCCACCTTGAAATTACAGGCGTTTGACTTCACGATAAGACACCGCAAGGGAAGTCAGCACGTGGTACCAGACACACTATCAAGGATGTTCGCCCCTGAAGGAGCCGAGTTGGCCCAGGAGGACGACAGCCCCCTATGGATCGACTTGGACCATTCCGCCTTCAAGTCAGCATGTTATACCCAGCTGGTGAATACGATTCAGGACCAGTTGCCACAGCTGCCAGAACTACGGGTGACGGAGGGATTTATATACAAGTGGACGAGACACGCCTCCGGAGACCCCATTCAAGAAGAGGAACAGTGGAAGTTATGGGTGCCCGAAGAACTGACATGCGAATTGATTAAGCGGGCTCATGACCTCCCATTGAGTGCACACGGCGGTTATGGTCGTACGCTTCGGCGACTGAAGACTTACTTCTTTTGGCCTAAGATGGCGCAGCAAGTGAAAAAGTACGTAGCCGCTTGTGAGCTGTGCAAATGCACTAAGGCGCCCAATTCTGTCCTTGGGCCCCGATGGGAAAATTCGAACTACCGGAGCGTGTGTTCCAGCGCCTGTATATAGATCTCATCGGTCCGTACCCTTGCTCGACTTCGGGATACACGGGAGCTGTCGTGGTCCTGGACCACTTGTCCAAATTTCCGATTGTGGAACCCCTTCGAAACCTGCACACCGGCCCTATAGTCAGTTTTCTGGAAAATCGCGTTTTACATATATTTGGAGTACCGGAGAAGCTGGTCTCCGACAACGGAGTTCAGTTCACCTCGTCTAGATTTCGAGAATTAATGGAGCAGTATGGCATTACGCATCAGCGGATTGCCGTTTATTCTCCGCAAGCCAATGCGTCCGAGCGATTGAACCGCACCCTCATAGCCGCCATTCGGGCCTACGTCCAACCGGATCAGAAGGATTGGGACCGCAGGACTTCCGCCATCACCTGTGCCCTGCGTTCGTCTTATCACTCCACCACAGGCATCTCCCCATACTTTGCCGTGTTCGCCCAGCATATGATTTGTCACGGAAAGTCGTACCGGCTATTGCGACAGTTGAAAGGGTTGGAAGACCCAATGGTTGTGCTGGAGCCGCACGAGAAACTCCAAATTCTACGAGAACAAATCCGGGAGAGGATTGAAGACAGTAGACGGGTGGGGGAGGAGCGGTACAATCTGCGATCCATCCTTCTGGTTTCAAGGCAGGCGACGAATCTTAGACAAAGTGAAGCAGGTCGGAACTACACTGCCAAGCTAGACAAGAAGTTCGTAAAATGTCGAGTCTTACAAGTGTTAAGTCCCACGCGGTACCTCATTGCGGACATGTCCGGAAGGGAGCTGGGAGTCTACCATGCCAAAGACCTACGACGATGAGAGAAAAAAAAAATAAAAACATCATAGGGCCAAGCAGCGTTTCCTTCCATCTCCCCATGCCTGGTAGGCATCGTGGACACTGCCCTGTCATGAATCTTGTGACGCCGCTGGTGACCACTACTAACACACCTTGCCCCCAGGTGGCTTGGCATCTCATGTCAGTTGTGACGGTTGCACATCCCACGTCAATTTTGTTGTGGGATGTCAAAAAGAAAAATGGACAGCCACATGGTGGCAGAGTGTGTGTTGTGAGTCGCGCGGTTGCTATTTACTCAACAATTGCGAAAATCGGCGAACTTAATTTAAGCAGCCGGTTTAGTTAAGCAGCATACCAGAAGCAGGAAGTGCGTACGCGGACACAAAGGTATGATGTTCAGTTCGATTCAAATTATAATCAAATCTAAATAAATGCATCCACCACAGTCGCCATCGTCGCAAGCTGCATATCTTCAATTCCAATCGCCATCTGCCACATCTTCATCATCGTCGTCCTCGACGACCAGCAAGATCGCGCCCGCTATTTCGCAACACGAACATCCAGGCGCGCATCATTCAGTCGGCGGAACCTTGATCCCAGTTTTATTTGTTGTGACTGTTCTTGGCATCGTGTATGCAGTGAAACGTATGAATTTAATTCGACGCACTCGTGAAGCGTTCACGCGAAGAAATTGTTCCTTCTATGAGGATGTCATCGATAATGATAATCCACCGCTGATTTAAGTGTCATGGAGCAATGGGATAGTGGTTCACCAAGTATAAACTATCTTACTGCTGCCTTGAATTTCATCAATTCAAAATATCTAAAATGAAGTTCAGGTGGGGAAAATTTGCTAAGACTGTTTCAAACAATATTTTTCATCAACACAATGCTTGGTACAACGTTCGCTCTACATGATACGGCAAATAATCATCGTCGCAGTGAGTAGTAATCGAACGTTATATGCAATACAAAACGTTATATTATGACAAAGGAATACGGAAAGTTTAGGATCAGAAAATCAAAAATAGCATTAAGTCAAAACAATTTGCGGGCGCCAGTAAAAAAAACAGTAACTGCAATGTTGCGGAATAAACTTAAAGAAATCGCTCAACATTCCTTTTTGCAAAAAAAATATATGAAGCGAATCCAAATTTATGTTGATTTGCTTAGCACCTATAACCGTTTGATAAAGCTCCTGTCTATTTAACTTTTTACCATACGGAGTTTACCAATTATGTATAACTAAACCTTGAATTGCTTATTTAAGAAAAGAAAAATTTAACTCATTAAAACGATGCCGAGTCATTTTAAATCATTTCCCTTTTAAACTGTTTTAAACTTTAATAAAAAATATGTTGATATAAAATGTCCAGTATAGGATTTTTTTTTATATTTTTATTGAAAAACAATAACAGATTATTAATGGAAGCATCTAGAAAAATTTAGTACTGATAGGCATACTTTACAAAAGGTAGAAGAGAAAGTCAGTTAAACCTTTGCATATACGGACTTCATTTTAGAATTTCCGAAGTTGATGCTAATTGAAGGTATTTCAGTATTTTTACTGCACCCCTTATGTTTTACCTCTTAAGCGAAAACGTGACTTAACTTATACAAAGACTGTAAACACACTGTTAAAAATGCAGCACTTAATAAAATGTATGCTTAAGAAGTCCTGCGGAGTTCCTTGGTGAGATTTAAAACTATGGAAGGGTTATTTGAAAGCTGTGTTCTTCCTTCAAACCTTTAACCTTAGGTCACTATTTTTGATACTGTAGGAAGAAAATGAAAATTAGCATTTTAAAGTTTAATTCGAACGTTGAACAATGATTAGATTTTCTAAGAAACAAAGAATTTGACTAAATTTCAAAGGGGATTCTGGATGTTGAGCTATAACTCACGATTTTTTTGGACTGTGTCATTCTATGCATGAGTACCTCAATATACCGTCAATCTTCGTTTGGTTCAATTTAGCACTTGCTATTTTAAGTTAACTTTTAAGAAAAGGGAATAAAATAAAATTTCTCAATCATTTTGGAATATGATTTAGTAATCACTGCCTACCTACCATTTTAAAGTCATTATCAATCGAATAGGGTTATTTAATAGTTCGGCATACGCAAACCATTGGCAGAAAATAGATAATCAGATTTCTTAGGCATAACACTAGTTTAGTTGTATAGTGACGTTTTACATCGGTTTATAATTTCTCAAGTTATATAAAAAGTATTGTGAATTCGATCCTATACTCGGTCATTCTCCTTTGTTAAATGTATTGACCACTATAAATCCAAAAAATGGAAATGATCGTGACATAATAGCTTCGTTAGTGAGCTTATGGTAAACTTGTATGAAATTATTAGAATTTAAATATTTGTACTGCAGCTTTCATTATAAAACTTCACTTAAAAATTACTTTTAAGGGATTCACGTAATAAAAGAATTCCTTTGCGTTCATTCCATTACGTAATAAATGAAGTGATCAAAACCAATACAGTATTATATAAAATGTAAAGTATATGGATAAAATTAACAGATAGTTCTTTGTTCATTTAATTAGCTTCTCGCAGGAAAAGGGCATTTAGTACAAAAATAGTTTTACGTATGTGAGAGGTACATAAAATCAAATTTTAAAATTGTCGAACAAATTGCAGATCGTTATTTGATAAGAACAAAAAATGTCTATATACATAAGTGAAAGTTAATGATGTTAATTTATAATTTACTAAAAAAAATAAACAAAATAATATGAAGTGCTGAATTAACAACGACTTTCCTTTCCAGTGGTTCTTCTTTTCAGCGGGAAATGAGGTGCAGGGTAGGTATGCCGTCGCGAGGGTAGGGTTTGAGAAAATCCGCTGAGGTCGGTTTCGCGTTCCGCGCGGTACGCGGTACCTTTGTTGTTTTGCCTTTTTATTAGAGTAGCTTTCGTCGGGTTGAGTTAACGTAGTATACTTTTCGGTACCGCAGCAGAAATTCGGGAACGCGAAGTAAAGATTAGATCTTTGTCTTTTGACTGGTTATAGGAAGAAATACGGAGTAACGTAAGGTAGGTTTCCTCTCCGTATGGTTTTGTTTTGTAACGCGTTTTTAAACGGGCATGTATAGGTGGCTGAATATTGTAAGTGAGTGTAACCCATTCGGAGACCCGCGACCGAAATCCTCTCCGATCTAGCTGGCCGACAAGCAGCCACCGCGTGAATGGGTTACGGTGCACGGATTGGTTGACCGGTTTGTACCGTCCGTTGGCACTACTCAGTCTTAACGTCTAGAACCGATGAGAGGTCGGTTCCGCGTTCGGACATAGACATAAAATCATTACAAATGGCGCCCAACGTGGGGCCCAAAACATCCTAAGGGGATAAGAGATTCGCGTCTTCTGACGAGTTGGTCCTTTACGGAGGTTGTAAGGTACTTTGGTACTCGAGCTTCACAAACAGGAGCAGTGGAGTTGTGTGATACACACTAGCAGTCGCTTCACGTGAGTTGTAGCTTCCGCTCTCCTTTGTTTGATTTTTTTTCGCGACAGAATTCTTCCGATGTGTTGTCCCAGGGTAACCCCTGTAAGGACCTTCTATTTTCTTGATGGAACTGTCAGCCAGATGGGGTTTCTCCTGTCGGCCTGGACTCTCAAGAAAATAGAAGGCTACCTTGCCTTTATGTCGCGGAAGGATTCTACTTATTTCGTATGCGTGATAGACGAGTGGCATCGGTTCAACGTTCGGTGGCGTATGCTGGAGTTGCGGAGCCCGGAATGCTTCCACGCGTCGGGAAATTTGACCGCGTACAAAACCGTTACGGTAGCTCTACCACTTGTCTCGTTGAGTCATTTAACGTAGTTTAGAGACGGTTTTTGTGATGTATGTGGGTATGGGATTAATTATTGCAAATCGACCGAAAGCACCCTTTCTTCGGCAGACTACCACGCACTCTCATTTCCCTTTGGAGGAGTCGACTGCTGGAAGGGAAAGTAGCTGTTCAATATTTTTTTCCCCTTATTAATAGCTCGCCACTATCGGCCACTAATTTAGTCTTAAGTTTTAGTCATATTTCAAGATTTAAAAATTTAATTTAAGATCGATTTCTATTGCTTTATCATTAATGTAATTAAATACGAATGGCCGGTATTTTGAAATAATTGTTAGGAATGATAAATTGGAATCAACGTTAATTTTGTGAAGATGATTTGTATGCAAGGAGCCGTGGGCGGTGAAGTTTCTGCTGCAGTTGTCGCGGCCGAGGTTACACCCGCGCCTTCCACCCACTCCATTGACACCCTCGTGGCGTTAATGCGAGAGATGTCGGAGAGGATTGGCAACTTGGAGGGAAGGCTCCAGAACCTCCCCATGAGCCAACCACCCAGCCGCGTGAGAACTCCGCTTGGCTGGGAGCCCAATCCCAGTGTGGCTATGCCCCACTCTCGACCATCTGATCAATGGGCCCTACCTCCAAGGAACTGAGGAATCGATCCCAGAGCTCCCGAGTATAGACCACGACACAGCACCGCACCTCCGTTGGTACCTTCAGTCCCCGAGGCAGTTCCTTACAACAGGTCAATCGAAGATGCGATTCCCCCCGGGAACGCATTGACACCTTTCCGAGACCCGACGCCTCGTATCATGGAGGGTTGGCGCCTGAACTTCACGGGTTTCAACGCTATGATATCAGCGGACCGATTCCTTTTCAGGATTCAGGCGTTAGTATCCAGCACCCTGGGAGGTGATTTCTCGGCCTTCCTCCGGCATGCACATCTTTTGTCCAGCGGAGATGCTGCCGACTGGTACTGGAGTTTTAAGGAGTCGACGCCACGTCCCACTTGGAATTCTTTCAGTGCAGCCTTCCGCAATCGATTTGATGATGGCTTCACTGAGAGAGAACTAAGGGAACAGATAAAGAAACGGAAACAAGGCGCTCATGAACCGTTCGACCAGTACTACACAAGTATAGTGAGATTGAGCACTCGCTTGCGAACAACCATGCCCGAGGACGAACTGGTAGAAATTATCAGAGAATATGCGTTGGGAGCTTCAGAACAGCCTTCTGCATTTTCCCATCAACACCATACAGAGATTGCGCCTCCATGCCCGTAGGCAAGAACAACTGGAAGAGCGGCGAGGTACCTTCCGTCCACAACCTCGCATAACGGGACCAAATCCCCGAAATCATCATACCGTGGAGTTGATGGCAGCGGACCACCTACTTGCTGACCCAGTACCAGTACCGAGGAGCGGAGCACCACAGGAGCTTGAGGACCCAGCAATGATTGATCGACCCTCCCTTGAAGCAATTACAAGCCCGACGGTCTGTTGGAACTGCCGACAAACGGAGCATCGGTTCTATGCCTGTCCAGCGGAACCGACGCCCTTCTGTTACCGATGCGGGAAGGCCGACACGTACGCACCTGATTGCGCAAATTGCAAATTGCGAAAAAAACTTGCCAGCGAGTGCCGCGACCACCCGTCGGCACTCCTAAAACCCGGACGAACCAAGGCTGATCCCATCACTAGCTATGACCAAGCCCCAGACATGACTCCAATTCTGCTGACTCACACCGCCAAACACAGTTCTCCCGAAGTTCCACCACCGACGCCGTCCTTTGTCGAGGCGGCCGCGCAAGGAAATGATAGCGAGGCGGAAGTTCCTTGGCATGTCAAACCCTTCCACGTCAGACTGCGGAATTATTTGGCTACTCGACAGCGCATCTTCCATGAGGAGTTGGCTACAACTGTCCCACCGCGAAGAAAGCGAGCCACGCGTCGGATGCGGAGCTTCTGGAGAAGGGTCAGGCAGTCGAGGAAGGTGCTGAAGGACATACACTTAGACGAATTATTGAGGGATGACGTTCGACCATATGCGTCAGTACACCTCCTGCAAAAACGATTGTCAGGTTTAGTCGATACGGGAGCCAGTGTGAATTGCATATCAGCCGATTTTGCAGGGGAGGTACTGGCAATGCACGCGGACCAAATCCACCATTTTACCACCTGGTTAAGCACGGCGGACGGAACTCGTCACTCTGTAGTGGGAAAAATTACGACGGATGTCACCTTTAAAGGAGTAACTAAACCTCTGGAATTTTACATCGTACCTCAATTAACCCAGCATCTATATCTAGGGGTGGATTTCGTTCGAAAATTTAACTTGGCCCCGGCACTGTTTTCCGATACGACCCTGGAGTCCGTCACCACAGTTCCTGACCAAACTCAAACCACTCACTTATTACGACATACACTGGATGTGAATCAGCAACTGCAACTTGACTCGGCTATATCGGCTTTTCCATCGCATGAGAAGGAAGGTCTCCGGCGGACGGCACTGGTGTTACACACTATAGATGTGGGGGATGCTAAACCCATAAAACAGAGACATTTTGCCATATCTTCGGCGAAGGAAAAGTTGCTATATCCCGAAGTTGATCGAATGCTAGCATTAGGCGTGATCGAAGAATCGCAGAGCGCTTGGGCTTCCCCAGTCACCTTAGTTGTCAAGCCGAACAAGGTCCGGCTATGCTTAGATGCCAGACGCTTGAACGCCGTCACTGTCAAGGACGCATACCCTCTACCGTTGATTGAAGGCATTTTGAGTCGGTTGCCTAAAGCCCACTTCATCACGAGCTTAGACCTCAAGGACGCCTTCTGGCAAATTCCTTTAGACCCTGGCTCAAAGGAGAAAACAGCCTTCACAGTCCCAGGTCGGCCCCTGTACCAATTCGTGACCATGCCATTCGGATTGTGCAATGCCCCTCAAACAATGACGCACCTTATGGATAAGGTGATACCACCTCATTTACGGTACCAAGTTTTCGTGTACTTGGACGATCTGCTGCTTATAACCGAGACCTTTAACGAACACATTGACCTGCTGCAGGAGGTGGCTCTACACATCCGGAGGGCAGGGTTAACCATCAACATACAGAAGAGTCAGTTCGTGATGACGGAGGTGAAGTATTTAGGTCACATTATTGGGCATGGCAATATCAAAACCGACCCGGACAAGACTCAAGCGATTGACGTTTTTCCATTACTCAAGACCACCAAGCAATTACGCCGATTCCTAGGCTTATGCGGATGGTACCAGCGTTTTGTACGTGACTATGCCACCATTACCACTCCTTTGACCGACATGCTGCGTAAGGGACGTAAGTTCGTCTGGGAAGAGCCCAGCTTGCGAGCCTTTGAAGAGCTAAAGAAGAGTCTGACTACAGCCCCCGTACTGCACAGCCCGGACTTTGACAAACCGTTCTCAATCCATTGTGACGCGAGTCAACATGGGGTGGGAGCAGTCTTAGTCCAGGTTGCACAAGACGGTGAGGAGAGACCTATAGCCTTCATGTCCCACAAGCTGAACCAGGCCCAGTGGAACTACACGGTCTCGGAGCAGGAATGCCTAGCGGCTGTGCTGGCAGTGAAACGTTTTCGAGCATATGTAGAAGGACATCCTTTTGAAATCGTCACTGATCATGCGTCACTGAAATGGCTGATGAGCCAAACTGATCTCCACCTTGAAATTACAGGCGTTTGACTTCACGATAAGACACCGCAAGGGAAGTCAGCACGTGGTACCAGACACACTATCAAGGATGTTCGCCCCTGAAGGAGCCGAGTTGGCCCAGGAGGACGACAGCCCCCTATGGATCGACTTGGACCATTCCGCCTTCAAGTCAGCATGTTATACCCAGCTGGTGAATACGATTCAGGACCAGTTGCCACAGCTGCCAGAACTACGGGTGACGGAGGGATTTATATACAAGCGGACGAGACACGCCTCCGGAGACCCCATTCAAGAAGAGGAACAGTGGAAGTTATGGGTGCCCGAAGAACTGACATGCGAATTGATTAAGCGGGCTCATGACCTCCCATTGAGTGCACACGGCGGTTATGGTCGTACGCTTCGGCGACTGAAGACTTACTTCTTTTGGCCTAAGATGGCGCAGCAAGTGAAAAAGTACGTAGCCGCTTGTGAGCTGTGCAAATGCACTAAAGCGCCCAATTCTGTCCTTGGGCCCCGATTGTGGAACCCCTTCAAAACCTGCACACCGGCCCCATAGTCAGTTTTCTGGAAAATCGCGTTTTACATATATTTGGAGTACCGGAGATGCTGGTCTCCGACAACGGAGTTCAGTTCACCTCGTCTAGATTTCGAGAATTAATGGAGCAGTATGGCATTACGCATCAGCGGATTGCCGTTTATTCTCCGCAAGCCAATGCGTCCGAGCGATTGAACCGCACCCTCATAGCCGCCATTCGGGCCTACGTCCAACCGGATCAGAAGGATTGGGACCGCAGGACTTCCGCCATCACCTGTGCCCTGCGTTCGTCTTATCACTCCACCACAGGCATCTCCCCATACTTTGCCGTGTTCGCCCAGCATATGATTTGTCACGGAAACTCGTACCGGCTATTGCGACAGTTGAAAGGGTTGGAAGACCCAATGGTTGTGCTGGAGCCGCACGAGAAACTCCAAATTCTACGAGAACAAATCCGGGAGAGGATTGAAGACAGTAGACGGGTGGGGGAGGAGCGGTACAATCTGCGATCCATCCTTCTGGTTTCAAGGCAGGCGACGAATCTTAGACAAAGTGAAGCAGGTCGGAACTACACTGCCAAGCTAGACAAGAAGTTCGTGAAATGTCGAGTCTTACAAGTGTTAAGTCCCACGCGGTACCTCATTGCGGACATGTCCGGAAGGGAGCTGGGAGTCTACCATGCCAAAGACCTACGACGCTGAGAGAAAAAAAAAACAAAAACATCATAGGGCCAAGCAGCGTTTCCTTCCGTCTCCCCATGCCTGGTAGGCATCGTGGACACTGCCCTGTAATGAATCTTGTGACGCCGCTGGTGACCACTACTAACACACCTTGCCACCAGGTGGCTTGGCATCTCATGTCAGTTGTGACGGTTGCACATCCCACGTCAATTTTGTCGTGGGATGTCAAAAAGAAAAATGGACAGCCACATGGTGGCAGAGTGTGTGTTGTGAGTCGCGCGGTTGCTATTTACTCAACAATTGCGAAAATCGGCGAACTTAATTTAAGCAGCCGGTTTAGTTAAGCAGCATACCAGAAGCAGGAAGTGCGTACGCAGACACAAAGGTATGATGTTCAGTTCGATTCAAATTATAATCAAATCTAAATAAATGCATCCACCACAGTCGCCATCGTCGCAAGCTGCATATCTTCAATTCCAATCGCCATCTGCCACATCTTCATCATCGTCGTCCTCGACGACCAGCAAGATCGCGCCCGCTATTTCGCAACACGAACATCCAGGCGCGCATCATTCAGTCGGCGGAACCTTGATCCCAGTTTTATTTGTTGTGACTGTTCTTGGCATCGTGTATGCAGTGAAACGTATGAATTTAATTCGACGCACTCGTGAAGCGTTCACGCGACGAAATTGTTCCTTCTATGAGGATGTCATCGATAATGATAATCCACCGCTGATTTAAGTGTCATGGAGCAATGGGATAGTGGTTCACCAAGTATAAACTATCTTACTGCTGCCTTGAATTTCATCAATTCAAAATATCTAAGATGAAGTTCAGGTGGGGAAAATTTGCTAAGACTGTTTCAAACAATATTTTTCATCAACACAATGCTTGGTACAACGTTCGCTCTACACGATACGGCAAATAATCATCGTCGCAGTGAGTAGTAATCGAACGTTATATGCAATACAAAACGTTATATTATGACAAAGGAATACGGAAAGTTTAGGATCAGAAAATCAAAAATAGCATTAAGTCAAAACAATTTGCGGGCGCCAGTAAAAAAAACAGTAACTGCAATGTTGCGGAATAAACTTAAAGAAATTGCTCAACATTCCTTTTTGCAAAAAAAATATATGAAGCGAATCCATTTGCCAAGCGCTTATATGTTGATTTGCTTAGCACCTATAACCGTTTGATAAAGCTCCTGTCTATTTAACTTTTTACCATACGGAGTTTACCAATTATGTATAACTAAACCTTGAATTGCTTATTTAAGAAAAGAAAAATTTAACTCATTAAAACGATGCCGAGTCATTTTAAATCATTTCCCTTTTAAACTGTTTTAAACTTTAATATAAAATATGTTGATATAAAATGTCCAGTATAGGATTTTTTTTTATATTTTTATTGAAAAACAATAACAGATTATTAATGGAAGCATCTAGAAAAATTTAGTACTGATAGGCATACTTTACAAAAGGTAGAAGAGAAAGTCAGTTAAACCTTTGCATATACGGACTTCATTTTAGAATTTCCGAAGTTGATGCTAATTGAAGGTATTTCAGTATTTTTACTGCACCCCTTATGTTTTACCTCTTAAGCGAAAACGTGACTTAACTTATACAAAGACTGTAAACACACTGTTAAAAATGCAGCACTTAATAAAATGTATGCTTAAGAAGTCCTGCGGAGTTCCTTGGTGAGATTTAAAACTATGGAAGGGTTATTTGAAAGCTGTGTTCTTCCTTCAAACCTTTAACCTTAGGTCACTATTTTTGATACTGTAGGAAGAAAATGAAAATTAGCATTTTAAAGTTTAATTCGAACGTTGAACAATGATTAGATTTTCTAAGAAACAAAGAATTTGACTAAATTTCAAAGGGGATTCTGGATGTTGAGCTATAACTCACGATTTTTTTGGACTGTTTCATTCTATGCATGAGTACCTCAATATACCGTCAATCTTCGTTTGGTTCAATTTAGCACTTGCTATTTTAAGTTAACTTTTAAGAAAAGGGAATAAAATAAAATTCCTCAATCATTTTGGAATATGATTTAGTAATCACTGCCTACCTACCATTTTAAAGTCATTATCAATCGAATAGGGTTATTTAATAGTTCGGCATACGCAAACCATTGGCAGAAAAAAGATAATCAGATTTCTTAGGCATAACACTAGTTTAGTTGTATAGTGACGTTTTACATCGGTTTATAATTTCTCAAGTTATATAAAAAGTATTGTGAATTCGATCCTATACTCGGTCATTCTCCTTTGTTATATGTATTGACCACTATAAATCCAACAAATGGAAATGATCGTGACATAATAGCTTCGTTAGTGAGCTTATGGTAAACTTGTATGAAATTATTAGAATTTAAATATTTGTACTGTTCTATATACATAAGTGAAAGTTAATGATGTTAATTTATAATTTACTAAAAAAAAATAAACAAAATAATATGAAGTGCTGAATTAACAACGACTTTCCTTTCCAGTGGTTCTTCTCTTCAGCGGGGAATGAGGTGAAGGGTAGGTATGCCGTCACAAGGGTGGGGTTTGAGAAAATCCGCTGAGGTCGGCTTCGCGTTCCGCGCGGTACGCGGTACCTTTGTTGTTTTGCCTTTTTATTAGAGTAGCTTTCGTCGAGTTGAGTTAACGTAGTATACTTTTCGGTACCGCGGCGGAAATTCGGGAACGCGAAGTAAAGATTAGATCTTTGTCTTTTGACTGGTTATAGGAAGAAATACGGAGTAACGTAAGGTAGGTTTCCTCTCCGTATGGTTTTGTTTTGTAACGCGTTTGAAAACGGGCATGTATAGGTGGCTGAATATTGTAAGTGAGCGTAACCCATTCGGAGACCCGCGGCCGAAATCCTCTCCGATCTAGCTGGCCGACAAGCAGCCACCGTGTGAATGGGTTACCGTGCACGGATTGGTTGACCGGTTGGTACCGTCCGTTGGCACTATTTAGACTTAACGTCTAGAACCGATGAGAGGTCGGTTCCGCGTTCGGACGTAGACATAAAATCATTACATATTTCACTGACTCTTGGGGAACAAACTAAACGGGAATGTTAGCTGAGCACGAAGAAAATAGCACGAAGAATTAAGCCATGCCCACGTAAATAAACGAATGAAGTACTGACCGATTATCAAGAAAACGCACGTAATTAACACTAACTAAATCAAAACGTTCAAAAAATACACGCGCACTCAAAAAATAAAGCAGTGATTGCCAACTTATCGGTGAAAAGATGTTCCTGGCAACCGGCATTTTGTATCATTTCCGCACGTAAACACTATGCACTTCATTATTACTTTTCTATGTTTGTAACTATTGTCACTATCACTTAATCACTTCACTATGTTCTTTAAACCTCACCTCACGTATTACACGATATAAATATCAAATAAACACTTTCGATTTGAAATTATTTGAACAAATTCGACGGAACTCCCGACGCGTAAAATGTTTACTCACGTCTATCAGTCGATTTGACAGAAGCGCAACTTCGGGTTCAAGTTAACAGACACGAATCAGCTCAGTTGCTACGGATGGGGAAAATTAATTTTTAGGTAATGACTTGTTCACGCTAAGTGAGTGATCTCATACCATCAAAGGTTGATTAATGAGTTACCTCCTAACTGGTTTAAATATGAATTGACTGAATCAGAGTCAGCGCTTTCAATAATATGCGGCAATTTTCGTTTGCAGTTAATGCACTTTTATCAGTTTTCTCGTAAAACTATAATGAAAGTTAATAAAACTGAGCAAAAGCGTGACCATATCTTAACACCAAATACCTTCCTAACGGCAATGTAGCTGAGTGACAGTTTCTAGCCCGAGTGTGCCCAAAAATGTGCACAAATGTAAATATTAATTTGAATTTGATATTTATGAATTAAACAATTGATTTTCATCCGAGAATATGAATTTGTAACTTGTAAAATATGTGTATGAAGCTGATGTAACTAATATTTATCCCTTACGATTTATTTAATAAAAACTTTATCAATGCGAATTTGAAAGTGAAATACAATAAGTTTTTTAACGAATTTTTAAGTTTTCTGACGAAAATTAGAAAATTTCTTGCGCTAAAGATTTGCATTAAATATCTAGGTAATGAGTTATTAGAATTTTGAACGCCATAAGTGCTCTCCGCACTTATAAACTTACAAAAAACCATAAATTACGAGGCTAGTTTTGTATATTCCAATCTGCAATACCCACGAAAATAGCCGAAGGTGGTAACAGCTAATGAGGGGAAAAACTGGTCAAATCAAATTGTTGGGACGCTCATGAACAGGCATTTATACGGTTACAGCCCCTCTAATATCTTGTTCCTCTAAGCTATTCGATAAGGCACATACCTCAGATTAATAAGAACTGGATGGGCTAAGTCAAAACTTACGTAAAGATGGGAAGCCATATGGTAGCAATTTGCAAATGAATTAGTCGGCCTACTATGGACAAGCTTTCGTGAGCTCTCAGCCAGCTGCGGCATAAGCAAATGCTTATATCGCGTATTTTTCGAATGTAAACGTACGAAACGTTTTCCGTGCATGTTTAAAATTCACCTTGCACTCTCTACTTGCACCTTCAACTGAAAGCTCAGCGTTGAGAAGTAAACAAACTTCTTAACTCACTTTGGAAGGCGATAAAAATAAAACGAGTATAAGAATTTAAATAATTTTCACTTCACTTGGAGCGCTATTGTGTTCTCCGTGGACCATCTGGATTTCACTGTAGAAATCCATCTCCAAACTATACAAAACCTCATATTTTCATTTGCATCTCCACAATTCTTCATATGACGCCATGTAAGTTAGCCAGCAAAGTCGGCCTACTAGTGGTCATGTGTGCGGTAATAAGCGCTGTTGACATATGGCTTCCTATCTAACGTCAATTTTGGCTAAGTTCAAAACTGACGTTAGATAGGAAGTCATATGGCAGTAGCGCTTACTACCGCACACATGACCAATAGTAGGCCGACTTTGCTGGCTAACTTACATGGCGGTATATGAAGAATTGTGGAGGCACCAACGGAAATTCGATGTTTTGTACGATTTACAGACGGATTTCTACAGTTATTCAGAAAATAGTACATATTACGCGATATAAGCATTTGCAAATGCCGCACTTGGCTGACAGCTCACAGAAACTGGTACAATAGTAGGCCGACTAATCCATATGCGAATTGCTACCATATGACTTCTATATTACGTCAGTTTTGGCTAAGCTCATATAAAACGGATAGGAGACAAAACTGACGTAAGATAGGAAGCTATATGGTAGCAATTCGCATATGCATTAGTCGGCCTACTATGGACAAGCTTCCGTGAGCTGTCACCCAACCGCGGCATAAGCAAATGCTTATATCACGTAATATGTACTATTTCCCCGAATGACAACGTACGAAACGCATTCCGTGAATGCTTAAAATTCACCTTGCCCTGCCCAATGTACTCCTAAGCTTTTCCAGACCAGCAAATGAAGCACACGTTTTGCACATTCAACTGATAGCTCAGCGTTGAGAAGTAAACAAACTCATATTTATTCACTTTGGAAGACGATAAAAACTAAACGGGAATAAAAACTGAAATAATTTTCACTTCACTAGGAGCGCTATTGTATTCTCCGGGGACCATCTGGATTCCACTGTAGAAATCAGTCTCTAAGTTGTACAAAACATCGAATTTTCCTTGGAGTCTCCACAATTCTTCATATACCGCCATGTCAGTTATCCAGCAAAGTCGGCCTACTAATGGTCATGTGTGCGGTAGTAAGCGCTGCCGCCATATGGCTTCCTATCTAACGTTAGTTTTGATAGGAGAACATGCGACCGGTTTCTGCTCTCTTCCAAAGGATCTGTCTGTCATTTCCTCTTCCTCTGCCTCTTGCCGCGCACTCTCTTGTTCCAGAAGCTCACTCGATTGGATCTGCCTGTCAAGTTGACGGATCCAAATTGAACGCCAAAATGGCAAATTGCAAGTTTCATCGCGAATTTCATCCGATATTAAAACTGTGAAAAGTGTTCGCGATCTGAATTCATTCCCAGTGTTTAAACATTCTATTGTGCTTTGTGATCCGAATAACTTTAACGTGTGACACTGTGAAATTACTTTACAATTTCAAAGTGAAATGTGCAGTGCCTTCGTGTTAAAATTATAGTCGTAAAGGATCTGTAGGTGTTTCCTTTCACAGATAAGTAGTTAATATGTTAATATTTTGCATGTTTTCCTCATAATGGTGAAGGTTTTTCAATTAGAAAACAAATTTTTAGGATTGTATGAAAATTTGTTTTCATTGAACAGCAACCATGTTTCCTTGTGCAATTTGCCTCTCTCTTAGGTTGTAAACAAGAGCGTGGCAGTATGAAAAGTGGTCGTAGGAGTTGTTTCGACCGCAGGGTTACGTGGTTGTCCACTCCAGTATTATTTAATTACTCAATGGTACATACCTTGGAACAGGAACGGCCCGATGGTAATGGAACGCTGATTTTTCTTGTCATCATTTCTCGCTGTCGATAAGGAGAAATTTTCATATTATCATATGATTTTTTTTTGCATTGGCTGTCAAATTCGGCTGTGAAAACGCGTAAACAAGAAGATGCTAATAGAACATTGCTTTTTCTTGTCATCATTTCGCTCTGTCGATAAGAAGAAATCTTCATATCATATGATTTTTTTGCATTCGTTGTCAAATTTGGCTGTGGAAAACTGTAAACAAACTCGTTCGGTGTGTAATTTTCAGATCAGTGAAAATTAGCAATTTGCGTATTGTTCATCAACAAGACTATAAGAGACCATTTATCGATTAAATCGTAAGTGAGAAAAACTTTATATTTCAACGGAAAAATAGAGAAATGCAAGGAAATTTCTAAAATCATGTGCATTGTGAAAACAAGCAGTAATATAAGCCACCGCCAACCTACAGGGTATTATATCATAGGTTAATATCAACATGGAACGTAGAAAAGAAAAGATAATATTTAGAAGTGTTTTTCACTGAAAATTATTGCCTCCAATTCATGAATGATCATGTTTAGATTTCGAGGAGCGACCATTTTATTCGCTTAGTTTTCGCGCAGTACCGCTTGAACCTTGGGCAGAGTATATATACTAACTAGCACCTGCAATCGAGGAGCTGTCAAAATGCAAAGAGAGGCAAATAAACGTATAAAGGATGGATTAAAGTTTACCATCTGTTGGTTCGATTGCTTGCAAATTCAAGTTTTTGTTTACCATACATGTGCGCTTTTAGTCTAATTCTCAGTACTCTATAAGTACCGTACGAAATAAAATTTGTTCTAATTGGAGCTGCTATTTAGTAGATACGTGTATGCTCTGCCTTGGGGGTAAGTTTTTGGTGGCATGCTTGAACATTTTTATTGATAAAGTCGATTTAATTGATTTTTTCAAGCAAATTTTAAAATGATATTGCACATATATGAAGGTGAAAAAATATATATTCTATTATGTTCAGCATGTACAAAAATCACATTATTAATGAATGAATGTTTTTCAGGTTGCCTGCTAATGAAAATGCCCGGGCAACTAGGTGCAGTTTAATTATTCTCAACGGATGCAATGTGGGAATTCCACTTTTGGTAGAGATTAATGGACAACAATAGGTAAAATGTTTAATT
The DNA here is from genome assembly GCA_963969285.1 of Odontomyia ornata. Taxonomy (NCBI): domain Eukaryota; kingdom Metazoa; phylum Arthropoda; class Insecta; order Diptera; family Stratiomyidae; genus Odontomyia; species Odontomyia ornata. The sequence goes on from OZ017738.1 coordinate 307,908,428, forward strand.
TTATGAATCTCTTGTGGAGCTCAGCCATATTTTTATCTTTGCAGGCAAATCATGTGATGTAGCAGCTGTATTGGTTTCAAGCGTTTCGCTGGATGGGGAAGCTAGTACATTATCGAGGATGGTGAATAAGTTTATGTTAACTATGGGATGCTATTGAAGAAATGTATGTTATGTTATTATTGTATTGTTATTTTCATTGTAATCCATAAATGCTATTTATTACATTTTTATTCAATTTTCAAATGAATAAAAATAATTTCGAAATATTTAGTTTTAATATTTCTGAATACTTGGTATTTATGAAATAATTCAGAGTTTGCTTTTTTTTTGTCAACTGTATAGTCTTTTGTATTTAATCTCCCCCTAAATCCATTTGTCTAGAAGGTAAATATGGAAATTCGTTGCAGGGGAATGCAATTTTGTAGATGTTTTTCTGTACATGATTTATTTTGAGTAGTGGAATTGTCGAAATGAGCTGTGCTCCGAGAATCAGATAATAACAAAGCTAAGAGTGAAAAAAGGTTCTTGAAAGCACTCAAAGAAAAGAACAAAAAATTCTGTTAGGCACTGAAAAATTTCCGCTTGGCAATATTTCAACGAATCAGTACATTTTAAAGGCATGTATTTCTTTCACACATAGCGGAGATCAATCTCAACGATTATACATTTCACTCAAAAAGGTAGTATAAAACCCGTGGAACCAAAAATTGCGCCTTGATTCCGCCGAGCCCCGGTTATGAAAGGAAGAAGGACTATAATTGGAGTAGTTTTTGAATTTGTAGTTACCTGAGAAACAGATTTATTTTTCAGTTATTAAAATCGCTGTGAAGTTTCTATTTATATAACTAAAGTTTGGCCAACTGGTCAAGTCTGAAATAGAAACATTATCATGCAATTATGCAATGGTAGTTAACTTTTACAAATTCAAAATTTTCTAAATTAGCGCTCCCTTCTTAAACTACACCCTTCGAAAATTAAATCAAAAGACCAGCGTTCGTGGCGCATCTGAAAATGATGACAAAATTTGAGTTGATGTTCCACTCCAGTGTTCCCGAAAAAATTGCCGAATATCAGCTATGTGTTTGTAAGATTTATCCGATTTAATCGGAAGTGGATTAAACCAAGGGTAGTTTCAGAAAAGCAGGGGCAAATGAAATCTAATGGCGGGAAAATTCAAATTAATAGCACCATGAAAAAACATTTAACGCAAAATGATTTTACATATAATTTTAGTTTCTCATTTAAGGTGTCTAAGGCAAATTTGATTGTTAATTTAACTTTTGAATAATTGCAATCAATGAACATGTATTTTTAGAGATTATTGATAAAAATCTAATAAGATAATGAAGAGCAACTGATTAATTTACTGACGAATATTGGAGTTAGGAGATTTAGACACAAACAATGAGAATAAAATATTGAAAAAAATAAATCAGATCAAAAAATAACGTTGCGTGCATCTCATTTCGTTCCAGGTCTGGAGGACAGTTTAATTTATAGCGATATTTTTTCGATGTAACAATATTTATGGCATTATTTTTCCCTTTAAATATTTTTTCCTTATATATTGAATTGTGAATTATTTTATTATGTTTTTGGCAAATAGAACACCTTTCGGTCTTCTTTTTAAGATAATACTTGAGGTTGAGGAACTTTTTGACTATCATAAAAGCGAGCAATAGTGACCACTTCCGATCATATTATATTTTAAAATATTAATTTCTATAATTTTAAAATATTAATTTCTTGCCAATATATTTTCATCATTTGTCATTAGTTTGATATTTCGTTGAAGGATGCTTTCCGTCTTTTGGCAAATTTGTTTTACACTTTCCGAAGGTGATTTCATGTAGCCTTTTGCTACCTTTTGCGATGTAATCTACGTTATAGGAAACATATTCAGTTAATTTTGTTGGATAATTAGCATAGCAATGTTCCATCATGAATTGCTTTACCCCAAAAGAAGAACATTCCGAAAGTATACAGATTTTTCTCTTATATAAATTTAAATCCGGGGACAGTTTTCTCGCGTTTGTCTAAACTAAAAAAAGAATCCTAATAATTATATCAGATGAAATTGATCTTTGATCATTTTGATTCAATTACTCATATTGTATTGCAGATGGCAGCATTAAAAGAATGAAAGAGAAAATCGTACTTCTTACTTCTTTAGTTTTGTTTATAGTTTTCTAATTTAAGTTGATATAATATTTGAAGGGAGATTTGGAAGAAAATAGATTTGTTCCTAATACGATTTGAGAACAAATCTATTGACGTCCAAACATTTACCTAATACTACACATAAATGTTAATACTAACATATATCTATAACTGCACTTCGAAATTAAGTCTAAAAAAATAGCTTATCATGCCGAAAGTTATGATTACAAGTCAGTTTCAATGGAAATCTAGAACGAAAAAGATTAAATTAATGTTCAAATATAATGCAGGAAAGATTTACACTCGCTGAATTCGGCTTTACGGCCATAATCATATTGGGAGCAGCATTCAATAAAGCTAAATCCTAAAATAATAAAATGCCAAAATCAACGAAGCATGAAATATAGCGAAAATTTACGCTCTCAAAAACTGACTGCAAGCATTGGAGCCGTTGCCAAACTTTCATTAGTGGTTGTACTGCAACAAGACTCAAATATAATTAAATCTAAAATTCAATCTCAAATCTTAAATTTTCCATATTGGATTCAGGCATTGCTTCTATTTTTTTTAGTGGCTAAGTTAGTGGCTAAAAACCACGATGTAAAGCTTTACAATTTGACGAGTCGTCAATGAGCGCGTGAACGGTATTTACAGCATACAAATCCTGAAATCAGATATTGATACGAAATATGCGCAAAATTTTCATGTAGCTATTGCATACATCCCCTGAATCTGGCATCAGATCAATGCTGCAAGCTGTATAAATTATCTCTCTGTGATTGGTTCGATTTGAAGCCTGAAAAAAAAAATGTTATAGTTGATGTTGCATACCATATATTAAAAATTACCCTCTCCAGGCCTCCCATACACATCGCTGTAGCTAAAGGGCTTGAATCAACATTAATCACTAATTGTAGAATTAATGACATTACGGGAAAAATAACAAGGCACCGCCTCGAAAATCGTTTCATCTACCATGAACTTCGGACAAAACATTCTAAAATAGAGAGGATTGAAATTATTGTAAGAAATTCATGCCTTCTTCAAATTTGATTTAGAGCCCACTAAATCATTCAAATGATTAATGCTCATGATTTCATTGTTACTGGCCCAAGAGTCCTGAAATTGACCGTGCTAAATGTAATGTTCGGGTAACTTAATTACACACTATTCAGGACAATTTACTTATTCGCCGAAACCAAAGAAATCGTTTCACAATCGCATTGAAACTACATACTTAGCAACGAAAACGGCAAATACATGTAAACTTACACATCGTGAATTAAATTCGGGATTTGGACAAAACTTTGTCCTATTCGTAGTTGAATTATATAATAAAAAATTTGAAATCGGTATTTTAATCAATTATGAAATATATTTACATGTCCAAAAGTAGATGTAAAGGTGTTAATATCTTCAATTCCACATTGAGTCTAAAAATATGAGATACTTGAATTTTGTGCAAATATTAATTTAAGAATAGCTGTCTTACACTTTTAGCTTTGATTCGAATGAATGATGTCGTCATCCTTGCACATGTATTATTCGGAATTCTAAGAGGATATAAGGTTACAATGAATTATGGCCCCCTTAAAAAATGGCTCAATTTTATGCCGCTTCTGCTTTAAGCCACTGGATATGCGGCAACATATGAATGATCATAACAGCAAATATTTTTGAGCAGTTTTCTTGTGATTCACAACTTGAAGCTATTGAAACTAAACTTTCTCATGATTATAAATCAATGGAACTATTAATTTTTACCTAAAGTAGAACTTTCCGTTCGAGCCACTATCGAAATTCTTGCAACACGGGACCGAACAGCGCATTGTCGTTTTCTAATATTTAAGTCACTTGATTCAAAAAAACATCACTATATATCGCGTGAAACTAACCGAAGCAGTATGTATTACGTCCATCACTTAAATTTTCACTACCCATTTCATGAAAATCACGAGAAAATGATACTTTCTGCATATTGACAACGATGCATGCACGAAGCCGTAAATGAAATTTTGACATTTGCAATGATTTCACATTCCCTCGCAAAACCCGCCTCGTCAAGCAAAATATCGGAATTCACATACTCGGATAGACTTACTCCTCTTCTCTCTCTCTTAGATCAACCCAAATTCTGTCATCATTTCCAGATGCGCCACGTCTTTGAGGAACAAGATAAAACCTGAGTGGACATCCATATGTTCACGTTGCCGCACGTTGGTGAGAGGGAATCGCATAGGTTGTCACAAGAAAGGAAACAATCGCTTAAGCACTCGTAAATGCCTTCATATCAAAACTGACGATAGATACAAGCCATATGGCAGCAGCGCTTACTACCACACACATGACCATTAGTAGGCCGACTTTGCTGGCTAACTTACATGGCGTTATATGAAGAATTGTGGAGGTGCCAACAAAAATTCGAAGTTTTGTACGGCTTAGAGACGGATTTCTACAGTGAAATCCAGATGATCCGCGGAGAACACAATAGCGCTCCTAGTGAAGTGAAAATTATTTCGGTTCTTTTACCCGTTTGGTTTTTATCGCCTTCCAAAGTGAATTTATAGGGGTTTGTTTACATCTCAACGCTGAGCTATCAGTCGATGGTGCAAAACGTGTGCTTCATTTGCTCGTCTTGAAAAGTTTAGGAGCACAATGGGCTATACAAGGTGAATTTATAGCATGCACGGAATGCGTTCGGCACGTTTTTTATTCGGAAAATAGTATATATGACGAAATATAAGCATTTGCTAATGCCGCAGTTGGGTGACAGCTACCGGAAGCTTGTCCATAGTAGGCCGACTAATACATATGCAAATTGCTACCATATGGCTTGTATCTATCGTCAGTTTTGCTTCATATCGATAACCCATTGTTTTCTTGCAAAAACGCACATTACACTTTTTATTGAGTTCCTCGCTCCGATTTACAGTGTCACTACTTAAAATGTTGATACCTATAAACCAGGTGTGATAGTACTT